>JAWWNH010000049.1:5500500-6201000 GCA_034641385.1 Darevskia mixta | reverse complement strand
AGATCTCTGAGCCCAGGCAGGTTTGTATGGAAGAATACAGTCCCCCCAGATAGTTTGGACCTAAGCTATATAGGGCTTTATAGGTCATAACCAGCACTTTGAATTTTGCTTGAAAATAGCCGGCAGCCAGTGGAGTTGTAACAAGGGAGTCATGTGCTCACTGTAACCAGCCCTATGAGTCATGTGAATCTTACATCAAAGTAATAGTGTATACAATCAATCACGCATAAGATTCCCTTTACTAATATGAAACTACTGCTGGCCCAATACAGATCCATTGCTCTAGGACACACCTCTTCTACATATTGCTCAATACATAGCATACTTTCAATTTACCTAACCATATCTGTTTTGACTATTTAATATACAGATCTAGAGATAGGTGTAAAAATAAAATATTATTAAAGAGCTGAACACCTAGCATATCCAAATGCCTCTCAAACCTCAGGGGATGTCTAGAATCTCAATAAAATTCCAGAACCTATACACTGCTGTGCCTGAGTGGTTCAGCACTATCAAAGTTTATTTCATGTAATACAAAACGAAGCATTGTCAGTACAGAGCACATTGGTTAAATGGCAATGCCATTTTGTGGTTTCAAAGGCACACCTAAGTACAGAATTTGTCAATTCGTGACTTCCAGATTATTGAATTCATAATGGGTCTGATTATTCAAAAGGTGAAGCAGGGACACAGGACCAGTATTTTCTAAAACATTCATTTTACTCCCCCCCCCCCACTTTGGTAGAAGAGTTATGCACATGGAACGACAGCTAAATACATGGATGTGTATAGCAGTGTCAGTTTATAATCATGTTTCATGATCCACAGAAGCCATTTATTAGGCCATCCATTGTGGGAATAACATATTAACATGATTGTTTCCCCTGTGATTCCTTCCTTGCCAGCTGACTTCTAAGTCCCTTCAACAGGCCAATGACAAATATGGATACTGTCAGCTACTGGCTGGCTGCTCTGCATCTGTGTTTAGCTCAGAAACTGTGTGTATGTAGATAGAGGGGAATGAGAAGACTCCTTAAAAGCTTCACCATTAAAAGACTAACAATGGTTGTGGTCTGAACTTTCTTATGTTCTGACATATCTACGTATTAGCATATGCACTCTTTCATCTCCCCATCGTCGCCTTCCTTGGATAGTCTGTGTACGATGATAATGCCCATGAAATGACAGGCCAAAAGACACCAATTTGAGAAAGCTGCTGCTTGATTTTTCATAATAAAACCCCCATGAACACTGCATATTTCAACACGTTCTGCTGCCAACTTTATCTGTCTTGTGTTTTTCTTTCGCTTTTCTCTGGGGAAAGCTCCTCTACGGAGCAATTTTCCGTCTGCTTTAGAAGCCAAAGGCTTGCTAATAAACACTGTTGTCCTCAACATTACTGCTAGAAATAACAACAGCAGTGATACAAAAGCCCTGCAGTTTGTTAGACGGCAAAAGCCTGAGACATTAGTTACCTATTATCACAGCTCTCGTGAGTACAAAAAAGTCCCACCAGGGTCCAGAAACTGAGGCAGATTCCTATGGTTTTTGTCCGTGTTCAGTAAACAGCACTTACCACATCAACAGCAAATGTTTATTTGTACCGTTTGTATCCCATGTCTCTCCAAGGAGCCCAGAGGTTCACAAGGAACCAGAGAGGTTGGTGATGCTGAGAGCACTCACTAGACTTCATTGGGAGGATTAGGGCTCAGTTGATCCCACATCCAACTCAATGCTGTACCACTACCACACACTGACTGGCTGTCGTCTGTTGTGGGGTCTTGCCAAAAAAGAGACCAGGCCGATCAATGGTCAAGAGAAAAGGAGCTAGAATATTTAGATGTTTCAGCATTCAAACATCTTAACAACAGACTCCTCTGTTCTTCTGTGTAAATTCATCATTTGTAACTGTCTTGTTCTTGCTAGACTGACCAACGCAAAGCTGCAGGATGTTCTCATCTATTTAATAGAAAAGGAAGCTGCCAATTTTACAATTAGCATCTACAGCCACATGAGGAACTAGATGTCTGTTATAATAATAATAATAATAATAATAATAATAATAATAATAATAATAATAATAATAATAATAATTTATTATTTATATCCCGCCCATCTGGCCGGGTCTCCCCGGCCACTCTAGGCGGCTTCCAGCATACATTAAAATACATACACATGTTACAGATTAAAAACTTCCCTGAACAGGGCTGTCTTCAGGCATCTTCTAAATGTCAGATAGTTGTTAGTACCTTTGACTTCTGATGGGAGGGCGTTCCACAGGGTGGGCGCCACTACCAAGAAGGCCCTCTGCCTGGTTCCCTGTAGCTTTGGTTCTCGTAATGAGGGAACCGCCAGAAGGCCCTCGGCGCTGGATCTCAGTGTCCGGGCTGAACGGTGGGGGTGGAGACGCTCCTTCAGGTATACAGCCAACTGGTGAAACTTTTCTCCCCCCAGAGAAAATAGCAGCAAGTCGACTTGACTGCGTGGCTTTCCACAATAGATGACTGGTTTCACCCATGGATGCAGCTATCTTATGGCAAAATACGTAGCCTCCATGCTTGGCTCGACCATCCAGAAGGGATATCTGGGTCCTATACCACAAATAACCACAACGTAGCAGATGTATGAAACACAAGGCAGCTGTTTCCCAGCTTGTTTAAAACCATACCTTGTGCTTGTTTTTAAGCACTCTTTTTACAAATTTGAATAAGTTGAAATTATGCAGCGATAAACATATGTGTCCTTAACATAGTTGTGGGAGATTTTCTCAAGGAGTTGTATAAATACGTGTCTAAAATTAGTCTTTAAATAATCACGAATGTTCTTTAAATGTTTTAAACTTTTACAATATTTAATAAAACTTTTATTTCACTCAACTGTTCTTGGGATGTACTAACATGAATCGTTTCTATGGTCACCCAAGGATTATTGCTTGACCCACTTTTGCTTCGTAGTAGAAGAGGCTGAGATTGATTGCCTGCAGCACCCAGCCTTGATCCTATTTATGGAAGGTTTATAAGCTTCTGGAGAGGTTGCCAGGTTCTGTTCCTGGGGGGAAGAGAGTGTTGCACAGAAGGAGACAAAGTGTAAAGGTTTTTGTTTGAGCATAGCTTTCAAAATGCCGCCATATCAGGATGCGAAAAGGAATATTTGTGGTTGGGTTGAAGCAAGGGCAGATTTAGACAGTGCTCCATAGGGTCCAGCTGCCAGCTGAGAATGTGATGAGTTGTTCTTGAAAGGGTTGATGACACAAATAATCATGGTGGCAAGGTGCCGTGATATACTGGTTTTAAATAGAGCTAGTGTATAGGTGGTTTCATAGGTTTATAATTGCATGTACATATTAGGTTACAATACTTTAGTCACCTCATGAGAAGAGAAGACTCACTGGAAAAGACCCTGATGTTGAGAAAGATTGAGGGCACAAGGAGAAGGGGATGACAGAGGACGAGATGGTTGGACAGTGTTCTCGAAGCTACCAACATGAGTCTGACCAAACTGCGGGAGGCAGTAGAAGACAGGAGTGCCTGGCGTGCTCTGGTCCATGGGGTCACGAAGAGTTGGACATGACTAAACGACTAAATAACAACAACAAAATGTAGTTTCCCTACTCATTCTGAAGCATCAAGGGCAACAGCAAGAGAGATGGCTTTTTCAGCAGTGCCCCCCCCCATTTGTGGAACACGTCCCCCAAAGAGGATCACCTGGCACCTACCTAAGTACCATTTTGGTGTCAAGACCTTTATTTTCTTCCAGACCTTTTAATGATTTTAGAGAATCTCTTGCTAGTTTAATGCTTTTAACGTTATTTACTTTTGTTTTCTGCTCATCTGACTGTGTTTGTTTTTTCTGCTCACAGGGGTGGAGTTTTAAGTAAGGTTTTCTTTTTAATTTGTTTGATCTGCTGGCTGTTGGACTTCTTTCATTTATTAATAGTTGTTTTGATTGTTTCTGGTGTTATTTACCAGTCTTGCTGTATGTTCCCTGGAGACTTTGGCATATGTTGACGAATGCATTTGAAAAATGACAATATATTTTTTTCCTCCCCCCCCCCATATTTTCCATGTTTTCCATGTTCCATATTTTAGGTCTGGATACTATTGGTTTTGAACTGAGTGACTGGAAAATATTTGTTAAATATTTATAAGTTAAATATTTGTAAGTGGCTTATATGAAAAGGAAAGAAGAAATCAAGAAAAGAATACAAGACAATCTGAGAATTCCTTTATGCTTTAGTATCATGTAAGAGATTAATTTCAGCAGATGCAGCTTCTCCTTCATGGAAAGTGCACCTGTTGAAATTAATAGTGGTGCAGAATAAGGAAAGATACAGAAGCTTTATCCTCCCTTGCATCTGGTCGCTGGACATCGTACCAAAAGAAAGTGTGATGTGGGCAGAGTGACTGTGGGAAATCAGGGAGCAGGAAACTGAAGTTGATAAGTAGCAAATTATTTTCCTGTATTCTGGAAGAGTAAAGGCTCAGAATGCAGAAATTTAACAAGAAATAAGGATGAATTAATAGGTTTAGAGGAGGGAGCCTATCAAGGCATAAGAGCCAAATCTGAGGGGCTGAGGTCCTTTCAGCCCAATCACATATTTGAAGGAGCTGGTCCCTTAAAGCTGATGGGCATTGCCATTCAAATGGTGTGCATGCACCACGTGTTGTGATTGATTATGTGGGTGGGATGGGGCTTACCTACCCCCTCCCCCAATATTTTATTCAAGTTGATACCCCCCCGAATCAAGGAATCTACAGCAAATAGATCCTTTGGATAGGGGATCTCTGGATATGGATTTGAGGACATTCTGCAACTGAGACATAAAAGTAGGAGTCCCAGGGAGGCCAAAGAGAAAAAGTAACCTAATACTTTTGAAAATGAAAGGAAAAGGATTAATCAGGCTTCAGTATCCCTTCCTGCTTATTGACTGAGTCAGGAGAAAACGAAGAATTGTCTTAAAATTGGGACAAATACATTCTTGAAACTACTGCGATTCTCAATGACTGCTGCCAAGCTTTAGTCAGCTACAGCAAAGAAGGCTGCACCACACACAGGGGAATGTGCATGGATAGCTCTGTCCCCTTGACTTCACGATGCGTGCTGACAATAGTACTGACCCAGTTTGTGATTGGCTGAGTCCGAAAGGGACCACCTCCATCACACGTAGGACTTCCAACACAGGAACAAGTACTCTGAGCTCCAATCCCAGCTTTGAAAACCCTGGCTGATTATGTGAAAGTGTCACCTCTGGCAAGCATGTCATCAAGGGGGAGACTCTGCCAGTAACTTTGCATATTTGGAACAATGCCTGAAAAGTACTAGATCTGTTCCTGACAATTAAGGTTTGTAAAATGAGACCAATACTCCAAAAATGCAATATAGTTTGAGATTGCTTGTCGTGTTTTGAAAGCACCATTTTGCATCAACTGCCCTTCACAAGTGAAACGTTTGTATGTAGGAACTACGGTAATAATTATCACTATTAAATCATCCAATGTAACTCAGTATAGAATGAGGTGGTGAATATGCCCTAAAGGCTTGATCAGCATAGCTTAGTTGTATGATGACTGTGATTATATAAGACAAATGCAGGAAGAGATTAACATCAGTGACATCTGACCGCTTCATATTAAGTGCTTTTAATTACACTGTTCTAACCAAAGTAATTGCTCTATAAATAGATACTTAAGTACAGGTTTGTTACATGCAACTAACCATACAGGATACTAGCAATTTTCTTAATTGGTTAACATATAAAAGATATGTCAGAACAATTATGTACCTGGTAAATCTCTCCCAAAAGGTGATAACTCTAGGTACTTATGGTGTAACGAGTTGGCTGAACATAAATTAACTACAGTTGTCAGGTACAGTAAGTTTCTTAAAATACACCTGGCTTCATTCTTATAATGGGCTTTTTGCTAAATAGAAACTTCAAGTGTGTTTTTCTTGGTTGCAGCCAATGTGTTTTTTTAATGAAATGCCTTTTTGAAATTATTCTGAATGTGTTTTTGTTTATGAATCACCTATTTAAATTTATGTTGATAATCCTGTGCAACACATAGGATTGTTTGTAATCCTGTACATGTTTAAGTGGGAGTAAGTTCCACTCAACTCGATAGAGTTAGTTCTCAGTAAAAATTACTTTGGAGAAAGTAGATATGTTTAGAATTGCACTGTAAAGGAACTATAGGCCGTTCCCACCACTCTCTCCAGCGCAAGGGCTCTTCTTGCACTAGCAGATGAGTGTGCTTTCAAGTTGCTGAACAGAGGAATCCAAACAACAGTTGCACTAGTGGAAACTCATTGCCCAAGAGATTGTGCAGTTTGTTGTGCAACAGAATTACGTGCTCTATTGTGCAACAGCATTCTACTGGCACAAAATATTTTGCCAGCAGAATAGCTGTACTGCTAAATAACTTTAACTTAGTGCTATGCTGGATACAACCCTGTGTTATAGAAAATTAGACATTGCTTTTGAGTGGTCCTGAATTCTCTTTCTACTGTTGATGTGCTAAAAAATATTCACTATGCATAATTTAGCTCTCAACTTGTTTAGCATTCAAATGTGGCATGAAATGTTGCATTTTCTTTCATACAAAGCATTAGCATTCAGTATGTGTGCTTACTTTGGATGTTAGCATAAAACCATTGAATAGTTAAAAACTACTGCATAAATTAAAGCTGGATAGGAGGAGCATCTGTAACAATACTCCTGGACCTTTAAACAGCTTTTAATATTGCTAATTATGCTACTGTGGTATGCTTCTGAAGCATCTTGCCTGAATGGGATCAGGGAACACTGTGATGTGACAGTTCCAATTCCACCAGCCTTCCTATAGGGTTTGATACTTCCTCCATCTTTTTTGTTTTCATTGTGCACATAAAAACAAAGAACACATTTTCATTGTGCACACCACATACTCAGGTGTGTGTGTGTGTGTGTGTGTGTGTGTGTGTGTGTGTGTGTGTGTTGCTTAATACACCTAATTCATGTCAGAAACTTTTTTTAAGGGTCCTCCCAAAATTTGGGCTTGGATGACATCACTGTGATGATATCACCCAGCTCTTTCTCTCATTTCTATTATCTGATCCTGGCAGGGATGGAAGTTAGTGTCTGGGGATGGAGTGGATGAAGATAAACAAATGGAAGGTTAATCTAGACAAAATGGAGGTACTATAATTTGAGGAAATGTAGTAGAAGGGCTAAAGCTCAGCAGTAGAGCATCTACCATGCAGCATTCAGCATCTCCAGGTAGAACCAAACTCTGAAAACAATTTTATTTCAATGGGCTTTTAAAAAAACAAAACAAAAAAACTGGCTTTTAGTGCATTTTAAGACTGATGGCAGCTTTTAAATCATTCCTGTTTTACAGCAGTGCTTTGTTTTGTTATTGCATTTTAAAGCCTTGTGAGCCATGCTGAGTATGTTTTGGTATAGAAGTGAGGGATAATGTATTATATAAATAAATGAAAGAATATTTCCTTGATAGAATTGTCTATTAGCATTCCATCTTTGTTCCAGGTTAGCTATCACATTTTAGAAAACAGTGTTTCTGTGCTGCTTGTGGGTTTCCTACAGACATCTGATTGGCCACTGTGAGAACAGGATGCTGGACATAGATGGGCCTGATCCAGCAGGTTCTTCTTATGTTCCTATGATACTGCTGATGAAATGGTTTCAGCCTGATGGTTTGTTGGGCTGGAAATGAGCCATGCCCATGTGATATACTTGCCTCTCCTGATGGAGCCATATATAATGAAATGATCTTCACAGCAATGTCTGAACATCTCACCAGACATAGGAGGACAATTAAAGGCACGATTCTGCTTAGGAATAATATACAGAAAGCAATCTTTGCTTTAGAAACTTCTTTTTATGAACAAAAACAAAAAACCACTCTGACCGGAAAAGATAATATAAATATGGTGGTAAAATTTATCCCCCAATATGTAAGTTTAAAATGATTAGAGAGATGAATAATTTATACCAGTGTGTGTAGCAAAATTGGGAAAACTGGCTCGATTCTGATTTACCAGCCACCCTTAGTTAACTCTTGGAACAGAATTTGCAAAAGGAGGCTTTATATATATTTCTGGAACATCGAGAGAACAGCTGCTCTCTTTGTGTGCTTTCATAACATGGTCTAACAATTGACAAATTTGAAACTCAGACAAATATCCTGATAAACATAAAACAGAGAGGTGACATCATTATTCATGAAGAGAGAATATATTTTGGCTTTGATCCCTAAGAATGCATCCTTGCTTTAAAATTAGTGTAGGGTTGGAACATCAGAGGGGGGCTGCATGGCATAAGGATACATTTTAAAAATAAACATAATATTTAAATTTGTCTGTGAATATGGATGGTAGAAAAATCCAATTCAGCTTGCATTTAAATTCACACTTTTTGAACACACAGCCATCCTTCAAAATCTCCAAATTTTGCAGTGCACTTCTCCAGCCAAGTAATGAGCGCAAAAATCCATATCCCAAGTTAAAGTTCACATAAAAATGAATATTATTAGTGAAAGTAAAATACAAAATCTGTTACTGTATATTAAATTGTTTATGAAAATGTTCCAAGACTGCATACAAGAGTAGGTTTATTAGAGTAAATTCACACTAAAATGCTGGCAAAGATGAAAAGAAAAATTGTTCTGGAAATGTGAAGAACTGGGTTAAAAAATAAATAAATTAGGAACTTGAAGGACCAAACTGACAGATGTGACCATCCCTATCTATGAGCCACAAAATTTGGGTGCCTTAAGGTTTCCTTAAAAGGACTTGGATCCCACAAGCCTTGATGAGATATGTCCACATTAAATCCATTTGTCATTACATTTTTTTTCATGAAATGCATATTGAAAGCAGGAGAAATAAGCCTTAAGATGGGATGAGCATTCAGAATAAAATCTTCAGCACTTCTGCAGTCTTACTCCCTGCAGTGTTGTAATTCCATAAATGTCAATGTAAAGTTTTATAAGTTCAAAAAATATTTCATTATTCTGTTGCGTGTAAAATTATCCTCCAATCCTGGCTGTGTAAATGTTGTGCATCATTATTATTGGGTGCATAAGAACTTCCAAACAATTTATCTTGGATCTGTACATGTAATCACATTTTTTTTAAAGAAGGTATATTTTATTAGGAGGCAAGTACGCAGGTGGCGCTGTGGGTTAAACCACAGAGTCTAGGGCTTCCCAATCAGAAGGTCGGCAGTTCGAATCCCTGCGACGGGGTGAGCTCCTGTTGCTCGGTCCCTGCTCCTGCCAACCTAGCAGTTTGAAAGCATGTCAAAGTGCAAGTAGATAAATAGGTATCGCTGCAGCGGGAAGGTAAACGGCGTTTCCGTGCGTTGCTCTGGTTCGCCAGAAGCGGCTTTGTCATGCTGGCCACATGACCTGGAAGCTGTACGCCGGCTCCCTCGGCCAATAATGCGAGATGAGTGCCACAACCCCAGAGTCGGTCATGACTGGACCTAATAGTCAGGGGTCCCTTTACCTTTACCTACATCCATTCTCACCCCCCATTGTAAAACATCCAAGTAACTCCCCCCTCCCCAGAAATTTTTGCTCACCTACTATGTTTCCACTTTTCTCCCCTGAACCTTGCTAGTGTTTCTTTTCTGAGTCTAGCAATGCCTCCCTGCATTTAGCAACTGTATAACTCAGGTGTGGGGAAATATTCCATACGTTGCTAAACTACAGCTCTGTCAGACACAGCAAACGTGGCGGATGGCCTGGATGATGGGATTTACAATTTAGCAACAAATGGAGGGGCAAAGGTTCCCCACACCTGGCATAACTTTTCCAAGTGCTGAAATATTTGGAATTAATATGTCTTCAACTAGCTACTTCCTTGGAGACAAAAAATAGTTTTATTGAGGAAAGCTGACTAGTGTTCAATCAGCTTCAGGTTACTATCCTGTACCCCAGAAGTGGAGAACCTGCGGCCCTTCAGATGTTGTTGGACTCAATCTTCCATCAGCCCCAGCCAACATGATCAATGGTAAAGGATGATGGGACATCTAGATGGTCTCAGGTTTCCCATCCCTGCTGCACCCAAATTCCTAGGAATAAGCTAAGTGAACTCAGTGGGGATAACTTATGAATAAACGCAAAGTGTAGGATCACACTGTAGATCTGATCTCAGTGTGAATTAGAGGAAGGAGCACCTGAGGCTTCCACTGAAATTATGGAAACAGAACACGTGACTTTTTATTCTTTTAAGTATAATGTCCATACTGTGAATCCAGAAATTAAGATCTAAAAGTTTCTTTTTTTATTCTTATTATTCTGTGTGGGAAACGAGATTTCTGTGCAACTGTTTTACACTGATAGAACAATTCACTTTGCATGAACATCAGGGACTAAGTACTAATCATGCCAATAGTCAGTAAACCATGTCTAAAAGTCTGCTTGTTCCTCTGGGCTTAATATGGATAAAGAAGTGTTGAAAAGAGAAATTGGGAAATGTGGCTTTTCTGATAAGAAAACCAACCATGAAGTTTGAATTAGTGGCAGTGTACTGGATTTCTTTCCTGGGTGTTTCATTATATTATTGAGACTCTGTCATGGTTTAACTTTCAGCAGAGCATCTTTCTATTTCAGCTGGGGAAGGAAATACAGTCCTTCCCCACTTCTAACCAATAGAACCAAATTATCGAATAAAAGGAATGTGTGGAGAGTTTGTCACATTATTATTTTACTCAGAGACTATTCTGCTTAGGTGTGATTTACATGTTTCCTGAGTAAACAAACCTTCAGACCAAGAGGACAGATTGCTCCAGAGGCATAAATCTTTTCTCTCCAGGAAGTGCAACCATGTACAATCACATTAGTGAAACAGCTGCTCTCTTTGTGTGTCTCACTCGATAGGTTGTTGTTACGGATTCTAACGAGAGTAAAACCAATTAGCTGATTAGAAATAAGAGAGAACATATGAGTAGCCCTGGAAAAATGCATATTTCTGCATCCAATGTGCTAAAGAAGTGTTGATGCAAAGATTTCCGAGGGAAATGGCTCTACAGCCTGTTATTGTTAGTAATGTTAATTGCCCAACAGTAACATTTCAACAGTTGGTACCTTGGTCTTCGGTTGAAATACACTTGGAAAAATGGGGAAACAGAACATTTATCAGAGCTAACATTCAAAGGGTAAGCAAAGCAAGGTAAGCACTAAATCCAAACAGTTTGCTAGTTTTAGAGTAGTATAGGGTGGTGATTTTTCAAAGAGGATCTCATCTAAATGTTAATTTAGTGCTGAGTTGTCAAAGCAGATTTTCAAATAACTATCCATATATATTAGTTTAATATTTTCAGGATCAAAGCCATGCATCACACTTGCAAGCCAAATGTTCAAAGTGATTAGTGATCTGAATTATATAGGCATTTTCTTCAGTACTTTTGTGCAGGAAACCTAGCATTAAAAGTTACCTCTGCCCCCCCCCCAAAAAAATAGGTTTATAGAGCTTTCTCCATATTTACAGTAAGTGTTCAGTAGCCTTCCAATCAGATGCTCAATTATGTTAATCCACTTCTGGGGAGCTGTCCAAGATAAAGGTGTGAAAAGAACTAGACATGGGATATTGGAAACATGGTCAAAACTGCTACAAGAGGCCATTTCCACCCCCCACCTCCACCCCCAGAGAATGGGGAGGTAATGGCAATTCACACAATTCCATATGAAACTGGCACATATCTAAAGTCCATCAGGCTTTATTGGTTCTCTGCAGAATATGGAGTCATCCTGCACAACTTAGATTTATTTATTGTAAATAAAAATACTTAACGTTTATAGCCTTTTCCTAGTGTTTCACATGTTTGGTCTAGTTGTTGTGCTTACAACAACCCTGCAAAGTAAGTCAATATTCCTGCATGTTGCAGATGGGAGAGGCTGATGGTGGGAGAAAGTGGATTGTCACGGTACCTAATGAGCTCACAGAAATTCAGTTTGGTGGTTTTGCAATAATTTTAAGAAAGAGGAGCAAGATCAGGGAAAAATAGAAAGACATGGAAGATAAAATGGATGCCATTACTTTACTGTTGTGCAGTAAGGGGAAACCAAGAGGATTTTCGCTTTGAATTACGAGGAGGCTGAGTTCATAGCACCATGGCCAGATTAATTCTGACTACCTTATGAATCACTGGCAGAACCTGGCATGCCCACAAACACCTGGAGACACTGCTTGCTGTCTCCCTCTGCTCAAGGGACCTATGTTATCTGCCAATATTTTGGTGAGGCCAAAATAACACCTATTTTCTGTAGTTTCTTCTTATATGGGGTTCTCCTGAAGCAGAAAAATCTTCTCCTTTAGAAAGACACTGCTTGGTGCTTTCCTAAAGTGGGTAAAAGAAGAAGAAGAAGCAGCAAACCTGGCTTAGAGGTGAGGGAACAGAGGAAGGCGGAGACAAGATTTTGTGGAAGCTTAGAGGAGGCAAGCAACAAACCAGACACCATAGTCAGCAGCAAGGGCACAGTATCTTGGAACAGAAGAACATGGGTCAGCATCCACCAAAGCTAACGTTGCAGTCCTGTTGCCAAAGACTAGCATAGTTTGATCCATAGATAGCAAGAAAGAAAACCTGGTAATATACCAGAGTCAGGCGGGGGCCAGAACCATCCTGATGCTAGGAATAATTAGTTTTGGATTAGAAAACGTGCCTTTGCCGGAGTGCTATGTCCTGGAGCCATTCAATCAAAGAGCACCCAGAGACCATGAGAAGGAATTAGCAGACTGCCTGGGGACTTTAGATTTTTCTGTGAAGACACAAATAATGTTTATTTGGCCATGAGTTTGGGCAGCCAAATATGGGTTGCCCTGTCCATGCAGTTGCAGCAGGGCTTAACAACAACAACAACAACAACAACAACAACAACAACAACAACAACACTTCAAATGTTACAGTACAGATGCATTTTCCTACCTGGAAACTTATTTCCAGTTGGTTTTTTTTTTGGGGGGGGGGTAATGTAACATATGAAGTGGCCCTAGGAACAATGTCCCAAACTGATTAAACTGACAGGAGCAACATATGCTAAACCTGGGCATTGGTCCAGAAAGGTTGGATGCAGTGATTGCTGTCTAGAGGAACTCACTCACTGACTACTTTTGGATGAATACATTTTTTGTTGGTACATACTCTTCTTTCCACTTGTGTGATCTGTACTCCAGAGACATCCCCAATTGATATAAGACTATGCTTGTTCAGAGAAAGAGAGAGAATGCTATTGCTGTTTACCTAGTGGGGAGTAATGGGCAGATTAAAGGAAACTGCAAGTGCCCAGTCCTCATGCACCACAACACAGCTGAGATGGGGGAGCCAAGGAAGTTGGTCATTTCTGCCCAGTTCCAAGGTGATCAAAACAAATCCCCATTTTGCCACTGAACATCACTTCAGTGTCCTGTGTGATAATAAGGCAATTAGTCCCATAAGTTAAATTCTCTGTTCAATATGATTACATTGTAGAAATGTTGTGAATTTAGTCTGTGCAAAATATTCAGATGGGGAAAAGCTGCGGCTCAGGGCAGGGACAAAGCTCAATGCTACATAGTTGTAGAAGGAGACCATATGCTCACTGCCCTCTCAACGGCTGCTTACCAGGAAGGAGAGTGGGAGGGAGTGGGGAGGTTGGTGCAGTGCAAATGAACACCAGATTGGTGTGTTTGCATCACGCCAGCCTCCCTGCCTCTGGCTGTCTTTCCAGCAACATCATGCACTGCTGAATGCCTGGCATGCACAAGGTCCCATGTTCAGCCCATGACATCATCAGGCAGGTTTGGGAAATGCACTCGTCTGTCAATGTAGACAACACTGAGCTAGATGGACTCATGTTCACTTCTGACTCAGGCAGCTTCCCATGTTCCTAGCTAACAAAAGAATATAAAGGAGAGCAAATCTTATCCTGCCTGGGCGAGAGCAGGGAGTACAGTAATACGGGATGCTCGGTTTCCATACACTGGTGTGATAGAAGAAAATGATCAAAAGATGGGACTGAACTTCTGAAGACAAGCTAGCCAAAGAGCATCTGTAAACTGGTGCTTGAATTGAAAATGGAAGCCTACAATTAAATTGAAGTGGATCTGATTTTTGCCAGAATCGGCTCCCCTACAGCTACCAAGCTCTGCTTTTCAGAGGGGATAACAATGCAGAGCTACAAAAGGAACTGCTAGTATATCCGTGTGCAGCCTCTCATTATGCAGACATGATTAGAAGCTGCAGTAAGCATTCACTTTCGGTGACTGACAGTGACAACTCAGAATTAAACAAAATAATGGAGAGTAATTAAAAATGACTTAATTATTTCTTGGAAGACGGCTGTTAATTTCAAGATGAAATAATATTGTTGCCACTAACTGCATATTGATTAGAAGAGAAGAGAGCAAAACAACTGTAGCTAGGAATTAAATGTTATAGTAGTGCAAAGAATAGATTGTTAATCCCCTTGCAATGTCTTCATGAAGAAGGCATTTTAATGTAGTCTCCCTTTGAATTCTGTATTGTTTCTGGTCTTCCCCTTCTCTCCCAAATTATATGGCCAAAATAAGAAGAGAATGATCTATTGTGCTATGCAAGCTAATACCTTGAAAGTTATAAATGTGTAGGTTGCATACAAGAGACCAAAGTTTGCACAAGAACAAAATACTAAAATTGAATGTGGGGTGGGCAGAAACTAGCATAAAATTATGGGATAATGTTTGGGAATGAAAGAGGATGAGATATATAAGTAGATATTTTGGTAAAACTCTGCAATTTGGATTGCATTTCTCACAAAACTTAAATCCAATTAGAATCATAGAGTTGGAAGGGACCACAGGGGTCATCTAGTCCAACCTCCTACAATGCAGGAATATTGTTGTCCAACATGGGGCTCGAACCTATGCACCTGGGATTAAGAGTCTCTTGTTCTACAGGCTGAAATTTATTCCTTAGTAGATAACATGCAATGTGTTGCCTTTATAGCAAAAGTTGCTATTCAGTGGTGTGCTAGAAGTTCTAGGACTACAGTTCCCATAATTCCTAACCATTGGCCTGGATGGCTGGTACTGATGGAAACTGGAGTCCAACAACCACAAGTTCTTCATCCCTGTTTATAGTCTTGTTTAAAGCAGCATCTTGCAAACTAAGTGGAAGGAAAGAAAGGGGGAAGCCTTTGCCTCCACTACGGTTGCAGCTGGAATTCCCCCTCAAATCTGATATTCACAGTGGAAAGAAAACTAATTGAAAATAGCAAGTGTGTGGAATTTCTGTAAGGATCATGGATGAGCTGAACTCTCGCTCCCACAATGTCATGGTTCCAAGCTGACTTACTCCATTCTACTCAAGCTGGCCACTTGTTTTTCTAGAACAATCAGCCACATAAGGTCAATCACATGAGGAACTTGGTGTCTTATTTGCCCTCAGAGTGAGGCAATGCAAAAACCAGAACTGCAATCTCATATGCAAAAAAGCTGAGCCTTGATTTGCTCCACCCTTTGTCTCAACCTGAATGGTTTTGTTTGGGGAGAGAGAGGGAGAGAGAGAGAGAGAGAGAGAGAGAGAGAGAGAGAGAGAGAGAGATTACATAATGTTTTATATTGTTTCCAACCCTATTCCAATATCAAGAGAGAGAGAAGATAGAACTCTTGAAGACTCAGAAACAAACAGTTTTGGAGTGGATTGAGGTGTGTCAGCAAATAAGAGACTTTCTCTATCAGGTGACCCCCGCCCCCGCCCCCAAAAACCCAAAACCCTGGAGCATCCCTTCTCTCTTTGAATGTAAAAGCAAATGAATTCAGACTAGCTGAGAAGGAAGGAATGTGACATCTTTGTTCAGTTAGAGGAAAACTGAGGTTGATGGCTCTTTGATACAGTGGTGAGACCCAGAGTCTTGGGCCCTTTATCTAGTAGCAAATATGTTTGCTGACATGGAAGGGCACACCTTGAAAAAGAGCGCTATCAAACTACACCATTTTGTAAGCAATGACAGTCCAGAATAGGGCAGGGCATGTCTGGTTTCCAGACAGCCTGGAAACCAGAAAGTGCTTTTTAGCAGAGATGGAGATCCCCCCCCCCCTGAGACAGGAAGACAAAGCATAACATTGCATGTGCAAGACGTGAAGCCATTTAGAAGCTTGATGAATCTGAATTAGATGCATCTTTAACAGTAGCTGGGATTAAAGGCTCGGCAATAACATAAGAGAGATAATTGGAATCTCACAATGCACAGTACTTCACTTTGGCATCAATTTCATAATATAATAAAACTTATCATTTTGGAAGCTTGTCTGGTTTTTAGAAAAAGGCTGTGAACAATTCAATCTGTCCTGGTACATCAGACATGGCGTGCAGGTGGCTTAAAAACAAAGCATTTAATCAATCAAAATTTTACTTAAACTACCTGATGATTCATCATCAAGTTCTTTCTCCATGTCCGTTGTGCCTTTCTGAGCTATTATTTATAGAATATTTAACGAGCCTGGACTCCATGTGCTGCTGCTGCTGTGAATGCTATTGTACTGTAAATTACTGTTTCCTATTCGTTTCTGATTCAGTATAGATTGCAGTGACTCATCCTTCTATTTTGATTGATGCTCTTTAGCGGCTGCACTAAAAGTCACGTTTTGTCACCAGTAATGCTTTGGTATTATTGGAATAAGACTCCTTTCCTTGAGGGTGGGGGGAAACCCTATATAGTTAGGCAATTTAAGAATATTTTTTGCTCCCCCCCCCACACACTTTACTTTTTTTTTTCTCAACAGAAGACTGGCATGCCAAATTGTTTGAAAATTATGTGTCTGTAAATATCACCTTTTGCTCATATTAATTTAGCATGACTCACATCTTTGCAAAGTATTTTGGCTTTAGAGTCATTTGACACTCGCTGTTCTATATTTTTCAGAAAGTCTGCTAAACTTCAGGTAAATTTCTGTGTTGCCCATTCCTGGCTAGGAGTCCAGGTTGCCCAAGGTTCACTCCGCTTGAATGAGAGGGGTTTTGAACTTAAGCAAATCTTAAAGGTGTCAGAAAAAATGAAAGGGAGAAGGACCTAAAAAGGAGCATTTGGCTTTAGGATAGGAGTTCATTCGTAATGGTGCTGGAAAAAGAGAATTGTGGGGGATTACCTCAGAATCACAGAAGAAGCCTGCTGCAACAGACGAAGCACCTATGTAATCCAGCATCCTGTTTTCCACAGGGGTCAACCAGTTGTCTTTGGTTGTCCTCAAGGAGGACATGAGAGCAAGAGGACTCTCACATGGCTGTTTGCTGGCAACTAGTGTTCAGAGGTATCCTCCCTCTGATCCTGGAGAGATGTTGACCGCTGTTGTTAGATTTATTACCCACCTTTCATGAGAAGATCCATGGACGGTTTACAAGACTAGCCATTGATATTAAGTCATTGCAAAAGTACTAAATGTCAAGTGACAGAAAAACATCCAGTTTTAATTGGGATGGAAGATACCATATTGTTGTTGCTGGCATCCATCTGCCTCAAGAGACAATAGAAGAATATGCCATTTGGGGGTAAAGTTAAACCATTGGAGAGTTACAGTGCCTGCTGTGGCTGTAGGGACCATTATCGGAGAGACGTGTTTTATTGCAGCTGGGGCAGATGAAGCTCACCGTCAATTGAAAGGTTATCGGTTATGGTGGAGCACAGGTGGAACAAATTGTCTGCCACCTCAAGAGCATGGTCACCAAAGCTGATGCGTGGAGTGCTGGCAGCATCTTGACCCAAGATGTTGGTCTTCATCAGGCTGATGGTGAGGCTGAACTCCATGCAGCCTTGGGCAAAATGGTTGAAGAGTCTCTGTTTCTGCATCTGCAAACCGTTTTCAATCTAGAGTTTTGGCACCTGAGTTCAAATCTCTGTTCTGCCATAGACTCACTGTGAGTGGGAATCACAGTACTAGCCCTGTTGACCATTTGTGACATCTACTGCAATAATTGTGATGAACCAAGATATGGCCTCTGAAGCACTTACTGGTGGTATAGATATAATTAACATAATTTCTGTGTTTGTTGGAAAGTTTTCATTTGTGAACGTTGTTCTGCAATTTCTGTTTCCCATTCAGTGCTGCACATGCCACCCTCAGCGTGGGTGGAGGTGAGATGCGCTTTTACATGGCTAATTATACACTTCACCTTAACTACACACTTTGAAAGATGGCACAGTCTAATTGCGGATCAGTGTCTTTATTTTGTCAAGGTCTGAACATGGAAAGTTTTGGAAATAAGTAGGTACAATCTTGGCAGCCTGTTGTAGGAAGCAAAGGTGTAAGCCCTTGATCTCAAACAATAAGGGAAGATCCCACCTGCCAGTCCCCAACTAGAAAAATGAAATAGCAGAATATAGATGTTATCCATTTCTAAATACCAGTTATGCCTTTATTTGTGTTCTATGAGCTGTTCCTTTTCTCCCTCAACCACACACACCACATTGTCATCAATGTTATTAATGGCTCCTTAGTTGAGATAGAGTTTTTTTCTGCTACCACATCCCCATATTTGCACAACAGTACTCCATAGTATTGGAAACAACAACAACAATAATAATAAATTCATAGTCCTCTGCTACATACTGGGTGATATTAAACGTTCGCCATACTCAGAAGGAACCCATTTGAAGCAAGGGTTCTACTCATTTGAGTATTGCCCATTTGTTCTCTTTACAGTGTATATTTTGATTGCTTCTCAAAAGCCATAATCCTATGCACACTTGCCAGGGAGAAAGTATCACTGAACTGAATGGAACTTACTTATGAGTAGACATGCAGCAGTCTGCTAGCACAATGGAACTTCTTTGCTTCCTCTTAGCTGACGAGTCTTTGTAACCCTTGGAAAAGGCTTTGGATGTGGTGCAAGGAATGCAGCTTGAGAAGGGACTTCACAGAAAAATGCTGAACACTACCTCCATGGGGTGGCCTTTGAATTTAACTCAATGCATGTGGTGGTCATTTCTTTCTGCTTTAAAAGACCCTGTGTGAAGCAGGGTTTGGGAACCTGTGACCCTCCAGATACTGCTGGACTCCAACTCCCAGGCAACATGGCCAGTGGTCAAGAATGATGGGAACTGTAGTCCAGCAAAATCTGGAGGGCCACAGGTTTCCCACCCCTATCAAAATTTAATTGGAAAGCAGCATACCTGCAAGCAACATAACTGTATTACTGTATTATAATAAATGAGAAAGTCTCATATCCAAGCATGTGTGTGTTAGAAGATTTGACCGTGCCTAGCAAGCCATAAATACTGGTGATGTCACTTTATTTCTCTCCCTCCACCTCTTTCTTAGTGTGAATAGATTCCAGAAGAGCTAATTAAATTCTTAATCTGATCCTGGGCTGTGAGAAATCTCTGCTTGGATGCACATGATTAAGTTCATCGTCTATGCGTTTTCTCTTTCTCTTTGATTGTGTGATTTCAAGTTTCCCATTACTGGAGGATTTTTAAATTGTTGTCTAAATCCTTGTCAGAAGGAGCAGCCACTTGAAAATAGAGACTGGCAAAAGGTACTCAAAAACAAAACAAGGTGAGGGGTGTTTTTGTGTGTTCAGTGCAGGTCCAGCTGATGATTCGGAGGAAAAAATTCCTCCAGCTTCTAGCTAATTAGCTGTTGATTTAAACTCTTTCTGGCACAGGGCACTGTGTTTTGCTCAGTGTAGGATCTCGGCAACTGGCAGTATCAATAAGAGCTTAGAGGGGGAGGGAGAAGAAGCTATTATCATCTGTTGAAAAAAAGACTTAACATTTATGTTATTTTTGTGGTGCATCTCATCCAAAAGTAGGGCATCTGCAGAAGGCATAAGCTGTGACTCTGGCATTATAGTTTGTCAGCTGGTCACTTTCATATTTTCTAATTGAGTTCCTCCACCAATGGGGAGGCAGGAAGCATGAGAACTTGCCCTTTAAAATGGCAGCTTGTTAGTTTGTCTGTGTTTTGATCTCTTCTGATGAGAGTGCAAGGTTTTGTTTCTAACAGAACTACAAGGCTCACACCAACAGATTTATCAGGTTTTTAAAATGTTTCTCAGAAGCTGAAGGTCACAGTTGCTGATTAGACTTCATATTTGTGTTCTAGCAGCCAGCAAGTGAGTTGACCTGGGTGCACATGCTTAGCAGTGATAGGATCTGCTGTGATATCAAAAATAGCATGAAATTGATATGTGTTCTGTATATTGGCCTGCATATTTTTATGGACTCCAGCATGTGTGCATTGAGATAAAGTCTATGGAACATCTAAGCAAGAAGGTCTGTAATGTGTTCCAACTTGGCAATAAAGAGTGTGTGTGTGTGTGTGTGTGTGTGTTCTTGGGCAAGATCCAATTAGTGTGTATGTGAATTTAGGATACACACACACACACAGAGAGAGAGAGAGAGAGAGAGAGAGAGAGAGAGAGAATTGTGTGCCACTTTACAATAAGGCTTGCAAAATAAGATTGCAATCCTATACACATTGACTTGCAGGTGTGTACTTCTGAGAAGACTTGTTTAGCCCTGTTTTGTAAATGTTGAGTGATTGTTAATATTGCTGCTGTTATCCTAGAATTCACTAGCTGCTTATTGTAAACAGTAGTGCAAGAGGGAAATGAAATGCAGAGTTCCTTTGACCTCAATGTATGAACAAGGTGTTGTAGAAGTGAATTGTTACCGCAGATGTTTACAATTCCTCCTCCCAACAGTGGGTATGAGTGCATGTGAAATGATGGAGAGACTTAGGGCTGTACCATATTAACCCTGTGAAAGTAGAGGAAACTGAGGTTTAATTTTTGGCTTATATCAGCAATACTGTAAAGCATAATAATATCTCTGTCTATTTTTTCCTTACTACTAGTAGTTGTAATAATAATGAATCCTTCACCAGGAGGTTCCAGGGCATGTGGCAATACTTGAAAATTCAGTGTTAAAAACAGTTTAAACAATCACATTCACAAGAATAGGGTGGGTCCTAAAAACACACATATCAGATGTCAAAGGCCAGGATAAAGAAGTGTGTCTTCCATATTTGTGCATGTATATAAATAAATGATAGGAAACTGAAGATGTTGAGAAATGCTGTTTTGTGCTGGTGTAAAACCATAGCAATATTTAGTTTGCAATGCTTAGATCATCGTACTGAGGAAATTATTTATAAACATAAAAGTAGCTGCTAAAAAAAATTAAAAGCTTTACTTTGCCTGTATATCAGATAAGGCATCAGATGTTGTCTCCATTAACATTCTACAAGATCATTTGCAAAAGTATAGCCACAGAAAATGTGCTGTACAGCACAGCAAATTCCTGTCATAACAAAACATTTATGTTCTGAAGACCTGGTCTATTTGAGCTGTGATCTTAGTTGAATGCTGCATCAGAAATCCAGGGAAGCGAAAAGGAGAGCACAATAGTGAAATGAAGCAGATTTTGCATGAATATTAGTAGTCATCAAAATGTAGGATGCAGCGTGTGTTCTGTGATTTTCATTCAGAATGGCAGCCACCTTCACACTGATAAACCAAGATAATGTGATAATCTGGACATGTACCCACCTGGGAACTTAAGCCAAAGCTGCTGAAAAAAACCATACTGCACAGTTTTAAATGGTTTACTCTCATCCATGTGGTGTAGGCTGCAATTTAATGCATGTGTATCTGGGGATAAGTCCCACCGAACTCAGTTGGACTTCTGAGTAGACAAGCACAGGATTGAACTGTTAAATGCTTAATTTTAACTGGATTGTTCACAAGTATATTTTGAATTCCATCTGTTGATGCAATATGCTGTGTGTCCACTTAAATGAATGATATGATGCTCTTGACCTCTTGAGAGCCTTGAGACAGAAGGCTTGTTCAGTGGAGATAAGTTTTCTGAACTGAAATACATCTGCTGCTGTGGTTCCTACACTTTCACAATTTCAGGTTGTATTTTGGCAGTTCATGGTAGAAAAAGAGACTCTGTATCAGCCTCCTCTGGGAAGGAGCAGGTAGATCTCTGGGCAGTTCTGCTATAGATGGTCAAAAGGTTTAGTCTGTCAATTGTTTAAAAATAGCAACAACAAAAAAATCCTCCCCTCACCCAAGACACTGAATGCTGAACTGAAAAGAGGAATTTAAAAAAATAGCTTGGGAAGAAAGCCAAGAGAAGATTTCTGTTTGAAAGGACTGTGAGTTTAGTTCCAGTACTGAGAACAAATTTCTGAGGTGGACATTATGAGCTCAGAGGTACCCAATTCCCATATTCTAAGTGTATGTTCATCTTGTTGAGTCACTGGTTTATAGTCTGCTCTGGTTGGTAGACCTGGGATTTCCTTCTACAAAACAAAATAGGTCCCATAAGTCTGAAGTCTGCCCAGCCCTGAACTAAACTATGTTTTAAAAGCAGCTCCTTACATAATTTGAATTTATAGTAAAACTGATATGATGACCTGAGTCTCAGCCCTGTGTCCAGCATTCCTTGAAGGTGGGGAAGCCACCATCAGGCTAAGAGGCCTATCATTTGCAGCTATACCCTGAAATAAGCCCTACTGTGGTTTTCTTCCAATGAACATTTACTCCCAAGCAAGTGTGGAGAGCATTGGAGCTTGTAAGTGCTGAAAGAGCCTTTGGGAAGGGTCATAGCTCAGTGGTAGAACACTTGCCTTGCATGCAGAAGGTCCCAGGTTGAATCCCTGGTATCTCCAAATAGGGCTGCGGGAGACTCCCTTCCTAGAACCCTGGAGAGCTGCTGCTAGTCAGTATAGACAATACTTAGCTAGATGGACCAATGATCTGACTCGGTGACATAGGAACAGCTTCCTGTGTTCCCAAAAGAAAAATCTCAAATTTGATTCGATTCTACCAGGGCAGGAGGGAGAATTACAGACAGAATGAATGTGTGCTGTGCTTCATTCTAGGGCCTGTATTCTAGGTTTATTGGGACATCTGCTGCTTGTGATATAGACAATGATGTTTTAGAGTCACAGGTATGTGTTATGTATGCAAAGAAGTAAGCAGAGGGAAGAACAGAATGTGGTTCAATCTACACATTACATGGAGTTCCATTTCATTTTCATCTGCACATTAAAACAACAACAACAAACCAGCCAGGCCAGCATGGGAATAGGAGTGGAGAAAGGGTGGGAAGAGAGAGGCTGCTTAACCTTAACCTATGTACATAAGCATAGTTTTGCTAGATCAGCCAATGGCCCATCTAGTCCTTTATCCTGTTCTCACAGTGACTGAACAGAAAGCTGTAGGAACACAGCAAACTAGGCATGAGCACAACAGTTCTCTGCCCACATGTCATTCTCAGCTGCTGGTATTTAGTGGCATGGAACATTTTTACCCATTGTAAGAAAGACAAGGAGACCCCGACTCTTCTCCTCTGTGGGTTCAGGGAGGATTATTTTGACCTGGAAAAATGTCTGGGACAGCAGGTGAAAAGTAGCCAATCTCTAACCATCTTTCATAACCATCTAAAGCAGGTTTTATATCTATTTTTTAAATGGAGAAAAATAACACATAACTCCATCTAACACATAGTTTGAGTCTGAGAGTGGCATTGTTATTTCATACACCACTCTTAAAAACAAAAAACATGTAAAGCACTTTGTCCCCTAAAAGAAATCATTATGTTTTTTGCAAGTTGTTGGTGTTATATATATATATATATAGGGTAAGATTAGAACATCTAGCTGGTTTGCCTGCATTTGGTCTCTTCGGCTACATTTTGCACACATTTCAATCTTCTTTTATTTCATTACCCAGAATTATGAGTCGTTATAAGTAAGGTAAATTCATTCTGTATCCCAAGGGACTTGTATACACGTGTTTCAGATCTGCAAAAGCTTGTAAAAACATAGCTCACATTTCACAATAACATGTATCAGTTTTGTAAAAATTGAACTTACTGACAGTAAGATTTGCTCTAATCCAACCAGGGAGAACCAGAAATTGGAGCAGGATTTCACATGTGGTTCCTCTCAGCTTCCAGCAGTGGGAGCATGTTGTTATTTACTGGATTGTCTTCATATTATTGTAACAAAGGCATGGCACACATATGTATTTTCAGGGACAGCCTTGTTCTCCATACAGTGCTTCAGGGGCCAGGAGTGTGTTTTGCCACATGAAACGATCCCCTTCACAATTCACCAGTTCTCTTACAAAGGTCAACTATCAGCTATTAAGAACTTCACTCATGGAATACATGTATTCAAATATAGCAGGGCTATTCCATTCAAAACTGAAAGAGATTAAAGTGCAATATTTGTAGAAGACACTCTGGCAGCTACACTCAGTGGGTCAACCACACAGTATGTCAGGGTGTGTTTACTGTGCACTTTGCCTGTCCTGACTCCCACCTGAAGACGCTCAGCTTGATTATTACTACCAGAGGTTCTATTCCAAAAACCAACCCAATGCCCAACCATAGATCGCGTAACAAGATGTGTAAGTCAACAGCTCTATCAGAGCCTTAAGGTTCATTGACTAGGCATAAGCTAAGTCATTGTCCCAACATGTCACACACACTCTGAACTCCCAGTCATTCACACAGTTGGTGTCTTGAGCCTTGGGCAATTTTGCAAGTGGGATGGATCTACTCTTGTTGGTACAGCCATAGTTATATCCTTGAAGGTGGAGGCACAGATGCTCAGTATCTGATCCAGCCACTGGGCTCCTTCCCAGAATCCAATTCTACAGACTTTGTTGAATTCCTCCTCCCCTTCTGACTAGTCTTGCCAAGACACCTCCCCAGGGTTCACGACATTATCTGGGATGATAGATGTTTGTGCATATTGTGTGAGAAAGAGGGGAGGAGAGAAGGAGGGATGAACTGATTAATGAATGAAGGGAAAGCTGGTTGGTTGGGAGGTGTCATTGGGATGTGTGTGAGAGAGAATGTGTGAATGTAGGGGGGGAGAGGGAGGGGGAAGAGTGTCTCCATTCACTTTGGCTCTGATCACAAATAAACATTTTCCTGATACAAGCCTGGATCAGTTCCCTCAGACAGAAGGTTTCCTTCCAATTGTATTCTGCTACATCAATGGAAAACCTGAAAATTGGGCTCCAGAGACCGTCTAGTATAGTGCAAGGAGCTGGTTTCAATGAAATGGAGAAGCTTCATGCATGCAAATGTTTGCTGCTAAAGCAGTAGTGGCAGCGTGCTGTGGTGCTGCACAGATGCCCTCCTGATACTACTGTCTCAGGTTATTATGTGGACAGGGCTGGGCAGTGAGGTCAGAATCCCACAATTGCACCAACACAACAACCACTTTAGTACCTGCACATCTCTGTCATCACCACCACCCCACCCAGGAAAGTAGCAAGGACTCCATTGTTGGGAGGGCAGATCTGTGGCTCTATGCCACTACATGAACAGCTGCTGCTTGAAAGAGCTTTTTAGATTTAGCTGACTTAAATGAAAGGTACTAACATGAGTTTGGCCAAACTGCGAGAGGCAGTGAAGGATAGGCGTGCCTGGCGTGCTCTGGTCCATGGGGTCACGAAGAGTCGGACACGACTGAACGACTGAACAACAACAAATGAAAGGTAGCAATACAACATCAATAGAAGATAACCATTCAAGTTAACTGCTTACAATGACTCCCGTTAGCTGACTAAGATGTGGCCCAAAGTAAAGATTTGCTGGGTGAATTAGCATGTGAATTGCAATTCCTTTTTTTTTTTTTTTTTACTTTTACACTACTGATGTTTCTTTCCTTCAGAGAGACTTTATCTTAAACAGCTCTGGGGCTCTTGGATCCCTGTGGTTTGGAATCAGAGAAGACTCCCTATCAATCAAAGCATGGTAGTAAAATGACAGCTTCATGTAATTTTGGTGATACCCATTCTCTCCAGTGAGCATAATGATGAATGCATGATCAAGCAGTTAAATGCATTTAATCTATTGACTGGAATGTCCTCATCAAGTGGCAGATAAGGTCTGTCTCTTGTATTAAGGCAGGTCGGGCACTTCACTATATACTTGGGTGAGCCATAAAGGCATACAAATAAAATGGACATCATTTATGAATCACTTTTATGGCACTAACAAAACAGGTTTAGCAAGCTGGAAATAAATGTCCATGTTGGACCACTGGGGCAGTTTCTCCATCTAGTTCAATATCGGCCACTTCAACTGGTGGCCTCTTTCCATGGTCTCAGGCACAGAACTGTCGCCAGACCTGGAAACAGAGACCCTATACTTACAAATGCCAAGGATAGAATCTTGAACTGTGCATGCAAAACTTGTGCTGTACCACAGAGCAGCAGTGCTTCTTGCCAGGGGCACCACTAGGGCCAGAGCCCCACTGCCACCAGCAGCAATGCCATAATGGCCAACACCAACAGTCTCACTTAGCAGTTAGCTGTTGGGGAACTTCCTAATGCAGACAATGGTTTTAGAATTTTTGAATCAATTGAGACATTTGTGTTTTGACACGGTAGGGCACATGTTACTTGAAAGCAAATCTGACTTTCTTTGGTTTCATTTGCATTCTATATTTCATTTTTATACACAAGGTTAACTCCCCCACCACCACCATAAACAGAAGGGATATACCTGAAGTAGCAAAGCATATCACTATATAATTTGGGCTCTCTAATGTGCTGCCTGCAGCACTGTCACTCGCTCAGAAACCCCTCTTGGCACCTATCAATTTTAAAAAATGAGGGATTTGTGCTTTTGTTTTGGTTGGAGGGCTTGTATGGTTTTTTTGGGGGGGTTGCTTCTTTATCTGGTTTTTATGGGGGGATGTGACTGTTAGCCTGCTTTGGGGTATAATTTCTGAGTATCACCAGTATTTCTTCTGTGAAATAAGTTTTGTGGTGCCCAGAACAGTTTCTTAGATTTCTGCATGTACCTCCTGTGATAAATGCAGAAGCAAGACATCATTGCGGTTGTACATGTGAATGTCTACATTCAAGAATCATGTGGTTTTGGTTGCCTTTTCGTCTCATAATTGAATGGTTCTTTTAATGATTGTAACTAAAGATTTATTCTATTTTTTAACCTGCCTTGCAATAGCTGATATCCATATAGTACAAGTATCACATTTTAAAATATCAAAAGATATAATTTAATACTCAGAATTTGTGTTGGCTAATCAAATTGTTCCTTAATCCATATTGTTTTAAAAGTACTTCTTGCTAGTTGTAGACAACAGCATTCATGTGCGAACAGTGCATAAACCCAAAAGATATAGTCCATACACTAGAGTGTTTCCATTCAGTTCCACACAAAGTTCATGGGCTGAGCTGGGTCAGACATTCAGAATTCTCTGTGTCTGCATTCATGTACAGAGCAAAATATGTCACATTAAATCACAGTTAAAAGCAAACTGTGAACTGGCAGTGTGTTAGTTCAAACTGGTGAAAAGTTCCTACTCTACTTCTTCCCTGCTCCTGCTGTTGTACCATTGGAAAACAGGCCATAATATGACTTCTCCCAATTGCAGAACCCAAGATTCTTCTTGGGGTGGGGGGTGGGGGCAGAACCACAAGTCTGAGTCTGGACATTTTGAAGAGTCAGATTCCTAGCTTGTTGGTGCAACAACAGCAGGCACAGACAAGGAGCACAGCAGCATTTCAGCAGTATTCACTGCACTAGTCACATTAAACCATAGCTTGTTTTAGTTTGTGGTTTAATATGAACCAGGTCTGGGGTATCCATTGATATAGCTGCAGCTTTCTGGTGGCATTTTTTGAGACTGTGGCAACACGTTTTTCAGCTATTTTGATCTCAGTAATCACTCTGGCAATGCTGGGTGTCCTTGGGTGATATTGCGTGGCCAGGCGGAGTCCCCCCAAATCCCGGGCAGCTCCTGAGGGAAATAACGACACGTGACAATGTTCTATGGGATTAAATTGGCGACAACTTTATTAATATTCAGATGTAGGGAGACCTTGGCTCAGGCATTGGGCGTTTATCCTTCCCAGCCCCCCAGCCGGGGTTCTGGGTAATTTTCAGGGTTATCCAGCATGTGTGAGGAGTGGGCTAGCTCTGGAGAACATATGTTCAAGCAGATAGCCCGCCCCCCTGTTCGCCGCCGCTGGAGGGGGAGGGCAATGACGACCTCTGGGCGTATGGTCAATGCCTCCCCCTATCCAACGGCCACTTCCCAGGTAATGACTGACTCCTGTAAGGTATGTTCCCTCCCTCTACCTGGCCAATCCCCCTGGCAACACCTCCCCAGCCGGGATTGGGCGGCTGCTGGAGTAGGTGGAGACAACAGGTATCCCACCTGGGAAGGCGGTGCCAGACCCAACTGCCAGGAGCTGCAACATGATCTCAGAGGGCTGCTCCCGACCACGCAAAATGCGCACCCCATTTGATGTGGGGAACGGTCATTCTGCCTTTGTCATTTGAATGAGTTCATGGGAGCAATCAGGGAACATCTCGTGGATCATGTTTTAGCACTCCTTGGGCATTCTAGATCCCATGAAGAGCAATACGGGAGCTGGGCTGTGCACCAATACACCACTTCTCCTGATATCCATGCTTACAGAACAAATGTCTGCAGGAGAGTGCAGGTATAGAGTCATATTTACAAAGGCTTTTTCATTATCTGGAGCCAGTTGTGCATTTGGATACCAGGCGAGGGGTTTCTTAGCACATGTGACATTAGAGGCTACTACAATTGCTTTGCTCTTCATGGGAGCCAGAATGCCTGAATAGGGCTTTTGGATGTCTGAAATTGCCTTAAAGAACTTCTGCATTGTTAGATAATGCATCTCTTTCAGAATTGTTCAATTGCCGTCAGTGAGAATACTGTGGATTTGGGGTACTAGGGGTAAAGCTTGCTCAAGTTAGTTGTAATAGAATTATGAACTGTGTCTTTTAATTCAGGTTCTTACATCTTTAAATATTCAGAAACAGTAAATGAATTCCACAATGCTGACATTTTATAGTATTAATAATGATTATATTAATTCAAGTTAATTATGTCCAGACACTCAGAATCATGTATAACTAATTGAATCTTATTTTCCCTAGAGTGTTTCAAGTGGTTACAGACAACTAGTGATTAGATGTTCAAAAAAATTAGAAGTTGCAGTGTATTTGGGTAGGTAATGGCAGCACAGACTTCCATGCTGCAAGTCAAATCCTGAGATCCATATGCTTAATGCTCAACTGAATAGGCACTAGTGATTAGTTATTTCTGGAATGTAAAGATTGTCTGTCTGTCTGGTTCCTATATGTATTAAGCATTTTAATCTGAGGTGTTCCCCCCCAAATATAAATTTATGACTAGATTAACAGTGAGTTTAGTTATCTGCCTGCAACATTTGTGTCAAATTCTTTTTAATCTTTATGCTCCTTTTGTCAGTCACCTTTAGTGTAAGGCATCTTCCTAAGCTCATATATGCTCTTTATTCATCGACCAAATATAAGGGCGCTGTGAAAACATTTAGAACAACTCCTAAAAATAAGGCACTAGACATCCAACAATTCCTATCATCATTTCCTTGTTGTGTTCTTTAAGCATTTAAGTATTTGGAGGCATCCCAGAAAAATACACTTTGACTAAATCCCATTGAAAGCAAAGTAGAACTTGGTTGCCACTAATAAGCCGCAAGAGACTTATTCATCATAATCAACTTCTGCTGGGTTCACAAATCAATGCAACCCTATTTGCATTAGCGGGAGTCTCTCCAGGCCAAAGTAGATGTGGTATAGAACCCAATGCAGTTAGCTCCTTCAGAGGGGGAGTTTTCACCAGGACCACAGCAGGAGCAGAAAGGATCAAAAGCCCCCTCTTTGCCTGCTGTGGTTGCAGGAATTCTCAGCCACCTCTTCCAATAGTTGCCATTTGCTTTAAACCTGCAGTTTAAATGCAAAGGCATACATTAATTTGGCCCTCATTATTGGCTGGAATGGTAGTGGGAGCCCTGTGAATGGACCTCTTACATTTCAGGTTTTATATGTCAATAATCTCCCTTGGATTCATAATATTATTTACAAGTAAATGCAATGCAAAACTGAGATGTACATGTCCATAGCTATGTACTATCAGTTAAAGTTTTGAATAAAGCATATGCTTAAGGCCGTAGTCCAACTCTGCCACTGCGATTATAGAGAGAACTCATTCAAGTAATTAACACTCAGTACAATAATTAACTGGGGGGGGGGGAGAGATCTACACTACCAAGTCAGACCTTGGCATATTCTTACTTTTCTATCCTTGTTTCGGCACAAATTTCTGTAGTCCTTTTCTAAGTGTTTTGAGAAAATATGGTTATTTTCTTTTATCACTTACTCAGTATCCCCACCCACGGAAAACAAACGTTGATTGCTGAAGGTGTGTGATCATGGAGATAATGAGCATTCATTTGCATTCCTCTTTTGCACTCATCTGTGTTCCTTTTAGCTTCTTCTGGGACATATTTCATGAACGTGACAGGGAGTTAAATAAGTCACCCGTGTTTCAGCCTGGTCTTGCCGATAAGTCTTCCTCATTTATATACAAACTGGCAAATGTTTTGGGATCTGAACATGAAGTCCCCTTATGAATGACAGTGTGAAGTGCTGCACACACACCTAATTGTGTTTCAAATCCTCTGGCAAAGAGCTACTAAGCAGATTATTCACACGTACCCTTAAGCTATAAGAAGATGAAGTGGAAAGCAGAAATGTATGGGTGCATAAGTATTTCAGTTTGTTGGCACCATGACAGATAGATGTACAGAAAGACTTGCTGAATTTGACGTGCTACTGCCCAGATTTAAAAATGTATTGTGACGTACACCCCAAACTCTGAGTGGTGAGAGACTTCAAGGGTGCCAGCTCATATTTCAGGTCACTGGAATGAAGTAACTAGAAACTGTAGTTTCTCTGTGATATGTGGTTTTATTTATACTTAAATGCAAGCTGGGATTGAGATGGAAGGGTTCACAGCATCAACACTCCTAACAGATCTTGTTCCCCCATTAGGTTTCATAGGGGACCTCCAAAGTTGTAGGTTTGGACTTTGCACAAAGAGCAAGTCTGTGTCTTCAGTGTCTTCCCACCTCCAGGTGAGATTAGCCCCTAGCCTAGCCTATTGCTCTACCCCATAAGATAGTTAGAAGGGAAGCATCACAAGCTAGTTATTTTTATGGCAACAAACGTGTACTTGACCAACACTTTAGATATGAAAAGGGATGCTTAGCAGGCTTGGCTAGGGCAATTAATTTAGACTGGTTTGATCACTTCAGCAGTTCCATCTGCTACAGAATTCCATCTAAAACCATAGGCTTGGAGGGGACCCCAATATGGCATCCAAACCACCACAATCCATTATATAGCAGTATATAAGTTGCAGAAGTTGATAACTTTGCACATGTTTTTCCTTGATTGTGCTTCTTTAATATCCTGGATACAAATCAAGTGTGAAGAAAGGCAAAGGGAGCAGAGAATCCAAATGTTTTATGATTGATCCAGCATAGGGATAACTTTTCCACTGACCACTCAGTTACTCACTGGTTTCTCACTTGAACGTGGCTTTTGAGAACAGCTGGTTTGTCCCTACTGGATTCTCAAGGTGCATCTGCAAAGAGGTTTTTATGGGAGTCAAGTGCAGGGCAACCTTACCATGGAGTGTCTTGAAACAGTGCTTTCAAGTGACAGATTTCAATGTGGTGCTATTTTCTTACCTCCAGCTTCCTTAAAAGTTTAACCAGTGAATGTTACTGCATTGACAGAAGGCATTTATCCACATAATGGGGAGGGAAGCAATATTTTGGCAATTCCTTCTCCCCGATGACCCCACCCCACCCTACCAAACTTCTCTGAAGTGCCAACCATCTTTCTGGAGCAATTTGGGGAAAGGGTGAATGTGGCTACATGGGGGGAAGAGATACAACACAAAATTGTCTCCATCCCTATTCTGCTGATGGTTGACTTCCATCAGCAATGTGACACCCAGTAGATTTCAGTCTTGGAAAGGGAGTGCCAAGTCTAGACCAGCAGACTATATCTGTGATATAGTTGAACTCTTGGTCCTGCATCCATTTGTAGTGCAAATGGGAGCAACTGTACATCAGCATTGGGCTGTTTGTCTGCATTACATTGTTTGCAGGTTCATGCAGACAAACAGCCCAACATTCTTTGCATGCATCTCACCTGCATTTACTAGGATCATTTCCCACATATCTTTTGTTTAGCTCTGAAGCATGAGAATCTCCCATTATCTGTATCACTGTGCAAATATCTACCCATATGTATCCAATGTGTTGAATTTCTCACAATACTAAGAATGCCAAATCTATTCATGGCAGTAATTGTACTGGCACAGAATCTGTTTGGTCCCTGTGAGAGTCTTAAAGGAGACTATTCCATGAATGGCCTTAAGGGGTTGTTGTTGTTGTTGTTTTGGGGGGGGGCCTTCAGCCCTTTAGCCTTAACCTCAGCCTACTTCACCTCATTTCAGAGATCCAACAGATAAGGTACAAGACCAAAGTAGCTCTGCGGAATATTTCTGTTCCACAGAGGATTTCACCTTGATCTGAATAGACTGATGAAAAGCTAGTGCAACAGTTCAGCTCCTTTTTCCGACTTTAATGATATCATTTGGGGTGAATGTAGTCTATGATGACAAACACTGCAACTCATTAAAATGTGGTCTCCAACTGTTCTTCTGTCTAGCAATTTTATAAATTACTAATGAGAATTAGATTTACATTCCCCCTCCTTATGCTTAGATTCTCCACTTACACTGGAATCCTATGTATGTTTACAAAAAAGTTTACTCAGGCCAATAGAACTTTATCCCAGGAAAGTGACTAGTGGCTAACCTGTTGGCCATATTCAGCCTTGGCCAATGCTTTAGGGGCCATATGCCTACAGCAGATATGAGCAAACCTGGGTGTAGCTGATCCATTCATACACAACAGAGGGAGAGAGTTCTGCCACCTTGCAGTCCAATACACTCTTACCAATTGGACTTCTTTCTGAATAGACACGTCTAGAGTTGCACTCTTGGTAGCCTACAGACCTGTCTTCTTTGAATAAAAATGCTGCAATGTGCAGGGGTTGATAATGATGAATACAAAACCTTCAAACACTGTAATAATGACAATGACCACAGCAATCATTCATGACTAGGTGCAAAATGTCAAAATTGGAAAGAATTGTATCTCATGTTGTATCCTTAAATAATGTGACACTACATCTTGGTGTGTTTTTTAAAGTGCAAATGCTTATCTGTTTGAGACATATCACATCCCTACAAGAGGTCTAAAAGTTGTAGTACTTTCCCCGATTTAATTATCTAGCACTTTCCAGATGCAGTCTGTCTGCTATTGACATGGGAAATTTCATTTTGTTGCAATATCTTTCGCGTGTGTCTCCTTGATATTGATAACAGTTGCTTGTGTTGGTGCTTATCTCCTTTTTAATTCTGAAAATGTAATAAAGAAAGGAAATACAAGTAGCAGCTAGATGCTGTGGTTAGGCAGACAGCCTTCAAAGCCTTGCATCAAAATCAAGCTAATACTGAGGGGAAACATAGTATGCTTCTTGTAGCTTAAGATTTTCTTTTATTATTTTCATACGCCGCTATCTCGAGGCAACACAGTTCATAAGGCACTGTTTCAGCATGCCGACAAAACAAACCATGGTCCAAACAATAAGGAAATGAAAGAGGTTCCCATGGGATTCCCTGTTACATTTCCGAGCAAGTTTTTGGAATGTATGGTTAATTATCACATTTGTCTACACTGTGATCCTTTCATGCACATTTATGTTTGGATTCATTTCCTAAACAAAACATCCATAGTTAATCATACAATTCAGTGGGGCTAATGAGAATGGTTGCCTAGTCACACTGAAATCATTGGGCGTGGAAGGGCAGGATGCTTTGCAATTGTTCCATAATAAAATTACGCACAGGTGGCAAGTTGGTGCATGGACCTTTTTTAATAGGTGTGAATTTGATTTCATCTTTGCATTTCTGTAGAAAATGGAAGCAGTCAAGATTTGAGCAAGAGCAGCCTACTCCATTACATTAAATACCGGTATATATTTTCCCCCTTAGAGCCTCCTCTTCATTTTCATTTTGGCCACACTCTGAGCAAATGTTGCTAGGCAAAGTAGTTGCAAGGCAAGAGGAAAACAGTGTTCTGTATGAGCAGTGGCTTTGAGTTGACATCTTTGGCATTTTTGTGTGTATTTGGGCCATGAAAAAGACTTTGTTTATTGCTTTGTTCTATGACTGGACAGCAGGTGGGACAATCAGGCACATCTGGTATGTTGGCTTTGTAAGGAAAGGGTTTTTTTTTTAGTTCGCTGTTATCTCCCTGCAAATAAAAAGGTGAGCAGGTGCAGGCAGGATGGAACATTTCCTACCTTTAGCATAATTTGAGCTATTTCAGCTGAGAACAAGAAGGCTGTAATGAATGGAATCCCTTTCTGTGTTAAACAGACTGGACGTTGTATCATCACACACCCCAAGTGCAAAGTTATAAGTCTCAACATACAGACCCTTTTTCATATGACACGGTAAACCAAACTTGGATTTCACAAGACTGCACAGGCTTGCAGCTGGTTTGCTTCTCTGTTTTGCTGCCATGCCAGACTAAGCGGCTTAGCGTGCTGCGTGAAGCAGCTGACAGCTCAGGCCAATGAGAAGAGGGACATTTTAGAAACGTTTTAGAAACAGTTGTACAATTTGCAGAAACAAGTCAACATGAGTTGAATAAACTTTTATTGTCATTTGGCCGCTCTAGCCCATGGGTGATCAGTTTTTACTCAGAGTAGACCCATTAAAATTACTAAACCTGACTAAGTTAGGTCCATTAATTTCTGTGGGTCTACACTGAGTAAAACTTACTTCATTACCACTTTCTGTATCTATCTTCTCTCCTAGGGATAGAAGAGAACTCCCTTTTAAATGAATTTATATATGGAATTTGACAGTTTTTAGGTAAGGAAGCTTAGCTTTTTTTCTTTTCTTTTTTGGAGCATTATATCAAGTGACTGCTTATGTCTAAGCCACATGTGCATTGTTGGGTTTTGTTTTTTGTTTTGTTTTAAGAAACCAACTAATTATACACAAAATTATATACCAAACATTTACATATAATATGTATAAAAGAGTCAAGCCCTATCCTGTACTATATTTCTACAGCATCATTTAAAAATATATTAATGCATACATATTTTAACAGTTATATGCATTATCGTATCTATCAGCTTATGTGCTGGTTACTTTTGGAACCTTGGAGTAAATATGCATAAAACATTGTACGTTTGCATATGAGATAATTGGTGATATTTTTAACAGAATGGGGGAGGGGAACCTCACTGTTCATTAGGATTAAAGAATGAAACAGATTTTGGGGGGTGGAATCTGTGTGAATAGCCTTGACACTGAAATATTCAGAAAATTTCATCCCTATCACATCTGGCTGCTTTCTACTTTTCATTACTAAACAATAATATCTCATCTTTCACTTTGACCCTGAGAATCAGCTTTGAAACATTTTTGCCTCTTGGTAAGGGTTAAGCAGACTGCTGGCTCATTGTATTGCCTCAACTGAGCAAAAGACATGTTGGAGACAGTCTTCTGTGGGCACGAGTTAAGGCAAGCTTGTCCTCACATGTGGACACTCTAAAGCTAGTTGAGAAAGGGGATCATTTGAAGTTGGCTTCCTCTGTTTTCAAACTTAATTCCCCCCACTTGTTGGCGTGTTGCCGTTGACGAAGCCAAATTGCATTCATAGTGTACAAATTGCAAGAGAAAGGAAGAGGAATGGCAGACCCAAAATGTCCAGGGCTCACAAGCTCCACTTGCTGTTAGCATTTTTAAGCAGAATGGCAGGCCTAAATCATTCATAATCGGGTGGTGTCACCTTTAAACGGTTAATTCTCACAATAGATAACACAACTTATTAATGGTGATTGACAGTTTAATTAGGGCTTCCTACCCCCCTTATGTCACTTATCATTTGTGTGCTCGTCTGAGCAATTGATGTTCAGTCGACAGAATAATCCTTAAAAGGTTAGTGTCAGGAGTTGAGAAGGCATGAGAGTATAATGCTGCTCTCCATCTTTTGCCATCCCTACAGCTGACATTTTACCTTTTCAGCTTTTAATAACCATGGCTTCTTTTGTTCCACACCACTGGGTTTACCTGCATCCAGATACTAGCTGTGTTTCCCCTTATATTCATTTTTAACAAGTGTCCACTCAAGCAGGACAATGGAGATGTAAATCAATTACATGGCTATGACCAACAACCCCTCAATGGCAGTTAAGTGGCGAGTGCTGGATTTAACAAGCTTTGCTTGAAGACCTGATATTATGTGGCATAACAACACTGCAGTGTCCAGCCAGTTTTGTGGACTGGGCATAGCTTTAGAATGAGCAATGCTATCTCTCGGCTGGCATCGCTGCATTAACAAGGCATTAAAATGGGGCTTTTTTTAGAGGGATAAGAGATCATAGAGTGGCTTTTTGAATCTTTTGATCATTTTTGAGATGGTGTTAAAATAAGAACATAAGAAGAGCCTGCTGGATCAGGCCAGTGGCCCATCTATAGTCCAGCATCCTGTTTTCACAGTGGCCGACAAAATGCCTGTGGGAAACCAGTAAGCAGGATCCGAGTACAAGAGCACTCTTTCTTCCTGCTGTTCCCAGCAGCTAGTTTTCAGAAGCATTTAAATAAGCAAAACTCTCAATACCTCCATGTTGAATGTTAGATGTGCAGTAAGTATCATTGCCACTATAAGCTGGTGATATCCCAAACCAATTAAAAAAGAACCCATTTACTCAACTCCAGCCTGTTTCGGCATTCCCAACACAGTTGTAATTGCATGGTAGTGATGAGTAGGTTTGTAGCTGCTGGCACTGCCCCCAGATCTTTCTCCCCTGCCATCCACATACTGGAGGGTGTGTGTGCCTCAAAAGGGATGGCCACTGTTCATGCACAGGTTCTTCCCATTATTTGGAACTCTGAGCATGGACATCCAGAGCACCTAATGTGGTGCTTTCCAGATGTTGGGAATCACATTGTCCATCAGTCCCAGCCAGCGTAGCCAATGGTCGAGAGTGATGGGAGTTGTAATCCAGCAACATCTGGGAGAACATGATCTTTCCTACCCCTAGACTTTCATATGCAGAGTCAACTTTGTAGATGTTCTCCCATGTGTGTAATTGGTGAGCAGACAAATATGGTGGGAATGTGACAGTGGGCAGCACATCTAGTAGGCACAGTTCCACCCTCTCGACCACCACATACTGCTACAGCTATGTTCAGAAGAATGTCCAAATAGGGCTTCTCAACATGGTCTACATCCCCACAGATGCTATAATAACTGATTCCTAACAGGCTCTCTCTGCATAAGGTAAATTTATATTTGCCATGGTCCAAGTTCTGCATTCTTGTATCAGTGTAAAGTCAGTAGCCTTTAGAAAAACAACAACAACTGGACTCCAACTCCTGTCAGCCCCGGACATCAGAATAAGTGATCAGGGATGATGGTGGGCCACAAGTTCCCCATTGCTGATTTATGATGTTAGAAGTTAACAAATAGAGTATATGAGATAACCAAGTTTACAGATGAAGCATCATTACTCCAGGCAGTCTCCACATTTTGACCAGGCAACAAAATGGCAGACAGGAGTCTGTCAATGTTGAAGTAATGCACACTGGAAGAACCACAGAAATAATAAAACTTCATATTCTAAATTGGCTGTGACTGCTCGGGGGGGGGGAGTGTTTCTAGAAGGAGGCACACTGCAAATGTCAGCTCTGAGCTGCATCAGTGAAAAGACAAATTCAGTGCTAGGAATTATTAGGCAGGAGACTGAAAGCAAACAGCAAGTGTCACCATGCCATCATATAAATCTGTGGTGTACCTACGTTTGGATTACTGCTTGCATTTCCTCTGCTCTTTCTCTCAAAACAGGATGCTGTAGAACTGGAGAAATCACAGCAGTCCTCCCTGGAAAAAAAAGACTAAAGAGCAGAGCTAAATCTTTCTCCCCATTTTAAAATGTTATTTACTTATTAACCACTTGGATATTTACAAAAATCCCAAAGTGTGGGATCCCAAAGTAGTTTACAAAATATGCTTAGCATATGCAATAAAACAATACACAAGCAGCAATGAACTACAGTTCCACACCTTCACAGTGGCCAGTAATGCTTAGGTGGACAAAGAAAAAGTCTATGGTGGAAACATAAACATTTTGGTACTTATAGCTATGAGGAGTGTGCTATAACTCTAAAAGCCCTAATCTGGTTAGCAGAGCGGCTGATTTCAGAAGCATGTGGCAACACTTGGAAGGCCTCTTTGGATGATCTCAGTGACCAGGCTGGTCTTTAAGAGAGAAGGAACTCTCCCAATGAACTTCTGCATGAAATGCACCTTTAACTCATCTTCTGGGCACACTTTCCATGTTTTGTTTCATGGGGCAGATTGCAGAGAAAATGCATATCCAGTCAGTCTGCACGTGCTACAGGCATCAAAATTTTGCTGTCGTGAAAATCTGAAATAACTAGCTCATCAAGGAACGAGGGACCAGATCTGCCTCCAGCTTTCTAAGTGCAAGAAGATTTTTATATAGAAGAATATTTGTATCCTACTTCTACTGCATTCTCGAATGGTGTAAGCTCAACAGTTAGGGATTGTACCCAAGGATTTTTATGGCTCTAAAGAGGAACATGATCACGCTTTAGTATGAACAGCATTTAGAGAAAAAATGAGATAAATTGATTGCTTTTGGAACATTGGGTCATCCAGTCAAATTGTTTGGCAGTACATTTGGAGCAATGAAAAGAAAGCATGAAGTATTTGGCACAGGATGCACCAGTGGACAATCTTGTATGGTTTTGAAAAGGGGGCGTGTTGGACTTTCAATAAAAGTTCACTCTTCCTTTTAACCAACAACACACACACCATTCCATGCCCCCTCTCTCCCTCTCTCCGTCACTCCGTTTTCTGCCTCCTCCTTTAGAGTCAGCATCCCCTAGTCACTGATTATGTGCAGTTCTTGTTGCGTTGTTTCCCCCTTAGTGTTTGGATTTCCCCCGTTGAAGGGTGGGGTTTTTTTTTGTACTTTTGCAAATCTCTTGGTTCCCCTGAAGTCTGCTGATCCCTCTCTCTTGTGTATTGGATAAGCTGTTTGGACCACATATAAAACAGCAGCCACAGCCGTAACATTTGCTTGTTTGGGTTGAATTGGCTCAATCTGAAAGCGTTGTTGTTGTTTGTTCTTGGACATATCTCAGGATTACCCCAAGTCTGCTGGTACTTCTACAGCACTCAGGAGACTTAGATCAATCGTTGATGTTAAGGGTATGCACAGACCATGAGATTCACTTTATAGCTGTATATTTGCATTTTTAAGAATTCCATTTTCTTTCTGCTCTGTGACCTCTCTGCTCCAATCTGTAATTCAGCTTCTGCCCCACTCTGTACAGTATAAACAAGCTCAAGGTTTCCCCAATCAATATAACAGGGAATCTTATTTTTTTTAATAACTTTTTGCCAAAGTGGATGAAATTTAGAGGAAGACTAGCCTTCCCTCCCAAGTGAATTAGTCTTGCAAAATTATTTTTGTCCAAGGCATATTTTATTTTAAAAACGAAAACAAAATAAAAGTCTAAAGCTTCATTATTTTCTGCCAGAATTTTACTCAATTTGCAGACATGGTCACCTCACCCCATGGCCATTTCAGAATGATACCTGCAGTGGTTCTCCCACAAGGGCAGACTTAATCATTTTGATGTAGCTACAGTAGGGATCATACGGGGAAGGAGCATGGAGAGGTTTCTCTATTGACTTGCATAGGGAAAGGAGTTGGTAAACCTTTGCCTCAAGGGTCGTTGGGAGATGGGCCTCTGTCCTTCCATAGATTTTTTGGGATACAATGGCAATCTCTCCATTGACTTGCATTGGGAAAAATATAGATCCACTTACACACACACACACACACACACACACACACCAATTTTAATCCCCCAAAACATTGTGAATGGAGTGCCTTGGGAAAATAATTCACTGTGATTAAAAACTAGACCTGTCCATCAAAATGAAATATCCTCCCACCTCTCTCCAACTCCCCTCTTGATCCCTGGCTGATTTCCTAGTTGGCTTGGTTTTGGCACCACATTTTATAAAAAGCCAAAGGCTCAGAGCCACTTGGAAGCTTTGGGAATTAGTGGTCCACATTGAGATTCCTTGTTAATGGTGCAATCCTACTTAGAAACATGGGAACATTCTCCGAATCACCCCAGTTTGCCTTGTAACTTGTCCTGATGCACACCTCTAGCTGACAGATGATAGATGATAGACGATAGATAGATGATAGATAGATAGATAGATAGATAGATAGATATAGATCGATAGATGATAGAGATGATATAGATTAGATATAGATAGCACATATTCTACTTACTCATTAGTACAATGCCTATGGAGGACAGACTTATCAACAACTTAATTGTCATGGTTTAAATACATTCTCAATGTCCAGAGGCAGGAAATCTCTGGATATATATGCTGGAGACAAATAACATAGGATGGCTTTAAATGACCATGCTGTGTTTCTGAACTTCCCAGAGACATATGGCTGGTCACTGTTGGAAACAAAATGCTAGTTTGGATCTGATCCAGCAAGGTAATTATTGTGATCTTAAGCAGAAGGGTTTTTTTGTTTTTGATTTTGTTTTTTTGTGTTTTTTTTTTAAAAAGATAGATGAATGACTAAGACAAAAGCGAAATGATTTGGAAACTGTGACCCTGAAATTCGCTTTCCCAAAGGCATACTGTACAAAATTGCAGTAAGTAGTGCTCTGGAAGTAAGCCATTTTTTTAAGTAGGGCTACTCATATATGCCACTCAGCATTACCGAAGGAAGGTCCATTTAAAGAAGAAGAAGTAATTCTTACCAGCAAATAATGAACTCAGTGGGGAAAATAAATCTATGACTCGTTAACGTTACAACACAAAGTGTTCATTAACTTCAGCAAGAGGTGATTCTGAGGGAAAGTGTTACTCTCTTCCAACGTGTTAAATAAGCAATCACACTAGGCAGGTGGTGGGCAGAGATCTATGTGTTTCCATTAGTCAACAGGTAATTTCCTGGTGGGAAATAAGATATGTTTCCCCCCCCCAGATAGTCAGATACACAATTTGTTATGCTAGATTTATAACTGTAGTGAGTTATTTGGTATGCTGGGACCAGTTATCAGGCATATATAGCAACAAAATTGTGCCTGCTTATAATTATATAATGACTATTGCTCCCAGACTAGCTTTAAATTGGTCTGACCATTTTATTGTGTTGTTGTTGTCCTCATATAGCAGTTTTACGTGCTCACCCTCATGCTAAGCAATGTGTGACAGCTGTAGTTGTTGCTCTAGCCAAGCTATGAACTATTTAAGGTGACAGGGCAAGTTACTAAAAGTGTGTGTTTGTAAAAATGTTGGAGGGTATGGAGTTATGTGTTCCTCAAGCCAAGGAGATAAATAACTATACATAATTTAGAAGACATCTCAAGGCAGCCCTGTATAGGGAAGTTCTTTAAAATGTTTAATGTTTTATTATGTTTTTATGTACGGTATGTTGGGAGCTGCTCAGAGTGGCTGGGGCAACCCAGTCAGCTGGGTGGGGTATAAATAGTATAATAATAATAATAATAATAATAATAATAATAATAATAATAATAATAATCCTATATAATAATGTTGAAGTGTCCCTGCATCCAACTTTCCGTGTGTCAGTGGAAATTTTCCACTGAGCATGTCCTATAGGGACGCAGGGATTGGACGACGCAGAGACTTCGGGCCTCGGATTGGCCGGGAGCGGACGAGGGCGGGGCTGTGCCTTCCGGGGCGAGGGAGATAGGAAAAGGGAAGAGTGACAACATGCACGAACACTCAGAGGTCAATAGTGATGGGTTCTGGGTAGGGAAAGGGCTATAAGGGAGGATAGAGGTAGGAAAAGGGTAGAGGGGACAGAGGTAGAAAAGGAGTAGAGGGACCTCAGACGTAGGAAAGGGGTAGAGGTGCCACAGAGGTAGGAAAGGGGTACATGAGCCACAGAGGTAGGAAAGGAATAGAGGTGCCACAGAGGTAGGAAAGGGGTACATGGGCCACAGAGGTAGGAAAGGGGTAGAGGGACCTCAGCCTGCTTTTACAAATGTTTCACCACATATCTTCTAGCGCCCGTTAATTTAACGGGCTGAACGTTCACTAGTAATAATAATAATAGAATAGGATGTTCCTATTTTCATCAGAGGAATGTTGGAGTGTATGCTCTTAGTATGACAGTTGATTCCTAAGAATAATAAAACAATACATTTTTATTTCAAATATGAAAGATTAAGTATGCCAAATCTAATCCTCTCAGAATACAGATGTTCAAGTTATTCAGAATTTCATGGTTTTTGTTTTTATTTTTATCAGCTCCAGCTCCCCACCTCTAGTCTGGAATTGTTTTGTTTCTCACCATCTATTTCAAAAACGATGCAGCTATGCTGCAGATGATAATGCGTGGCCCTGAACTCCTGCCACTAGCTTATTCAGTTTAAATTGGGTATGTCTAGATGTGCATCGCAGCTCCCTTAAACCACATACTCAATTTCATATTCACAGTTTTCCAGCTAAATTGATCGCAGCCTCTGATGTGAGGTTTTATGTACAATGTTCCCATTTCCGGAATAAAGGCAAGGAGTAAAGATTAATGCTAAAGGAGACTTGGAAGCTAAATAATTAAGTATGTTTGTGTCGTGGTTTTTGTACTATCCAGAATTAATTAGGACAACATTCTTTTAATCAGTCTATGGCACAAAGTCCTGTTTCTATTTTGTGCCTAAAGTCCCCCCCCTTCCGAGATTTTTTTCCAAAAACAAAAACAAAAAACCATCATCATTTGCACTGAGGATTTCTTAAATTGTTTCCCATCAGCACATTTTAAGCATGCATGTTCCTACATTTAATCCTAATCCATTGTTTTTAACTATTTTTAATTGTTGTAACCCACTCAGGGACCTGCTGGTGAGGGTGAGTAATAACAACAGTATTATTATTATTAGTAGTAGTAGTAGTAGTAGTAGTAGTTATAGTAATAGTGCTGCATTTAGGGAATGCCCTGAAGTGACCAATATGGCTTTAACTGTGTTGTTTCATTCGGATCTTATGGTCTGGTTCCATGGCATTGCAAATGACAGTGTGTGCTGCTTCAGCATGAATTCAGTCTGGTCCCTTAGGAATGAGGTGGAGCTACATTTTTGCCTGCTCCAGCGTGGTCCTCTTTTGAGTAGTTCCCCTTTCCTCAATGGGGGTGCATTTGGAATTTGATCCTTAGGATGCTATTCTGAAATTATTGTAGCATCTTGGATGCTACTTCAGCATGGCTGCTTCCTCTAGTAATGATTTTGATGGGTGGCCACATGGTAGAATCAAATGATGTGAGTACTTTGCATGCTAACACCACCTCTTCCATAGTGCAGAGTTCCTGAAGCTCTTACGTGTTGCCACACATAGTATCCGTCCTTCATATCCTTTTTACGTCACCCACCACAAGCATCTTGGCAGTATTTTCCTGACATCTCTGTCTTTATTACTATATGACAGCTATTATTATGAGTGATGTTCTGCTAGTCTTTCAGAACACACTTCCTTTAAAATGTACTGCCAGAGTTAAAAGTATGCTTATTTTACTTACTTTTTGGTAAATACCTAGTACTGTGGATATTTTCACTGGAAAATATTTTAAGCATCCTTGATCAAATAGCAAGGTACTAATTAAATATATAAAGTTAATGAAGTTTAAGTAATAATGAGCTCAAAAGGGGGGGTACCTATTGGTCTGCCCATGTATCTAGTTTAATTATTTGTTCTTAAGTTTATAGTCCATTGCTCCAAAGTTCAAAGTGGTGCAAATAATAATAATAATAATAATAATAATAATTTATTATTTATACCCAACCAAATCTGGCTGGGTTTCTCCAGCCACTCTGGGCGGCTCCCAATAGAATATTAAAAACACAATAAAACATCAGACATTAAGGGCTGCACCCAGTACAGGAAGCTATTGTCATGGGGTGGATTATTGGAAAGCATCTGGTAGAGGAACTGCCTATGGCTGAGTTAGAGAAAAGGTAGACAAGGAGCTTCATTAAGGAGTTTATGCATGGAGGGTTGAACCTTTGACTTCTTTAAAAAAAAAAAAAGACCCAGGTATTCTCTCAATCTGGCACTGAACAGATTTGAATGGTGTCAATAGAATTGATTTCAGTGGAATGAATTTCCAAATTACAGTGCTTAGAATTGGCATATTAGTCATATGTGTTCTAATGAGATATGAAGTGAGATGTTGATGTCAGCGAAAGGTACAGACAGCATGGTGTAGCCAGGAGGAATATGTGAACAGCTGGAAGAAGCTGGCGAAGAGAGCAGTACATATCATAGTCAATAACTGGGAACAAGAAAAGTCAGAACTGGGAAATGTTTACACGAAATATTGATAGCTGCTTTCCTTGCAAAAATCTGTATTCCTCTAAAAATGGCTAGGGTGTGAGGAGGATTTGAAGTGAGAATGCAAAGTGGAAAGCAGATGTCACAATGGTACCTGAGACATTTTTGCAAGACAGGAGAAAGTGCACCATAGGGAGAAAGGAATGGAAATTCCAGCAAATGTTGAGAAGGCAAATCAATCTGAAATTGGATTTGAACCTGAACCTGGTGCGATATAGACTATTTGGCCTGTGGCATGCTATCATTACTTTCAAGTCATAAATTGGCAGCCATCATTCTGAGTACAGACAACAAGTGCAAGAGAAGATATGTTTCTAATCCATCAACTCTTGAGCAGCAGGTTTCTTTTAAAATGTTCAGCAACACAGAGTCTTGACAGTCTTCAAATTCAATGCAGACTGGGTTCCTTGCTATGTATGCCTGAGTTTCTAATGAACATGCTTGAATGAGTAGACCTCTTGACTCCCATTAATGCTGCATATCACACATTTATGATGAAGATAAGCACTGATTCACCTGGCATATCTAGCTGCTACTTAAACATAACATCCTGCTTATCAGCAAGCCCAATAATATTATTGCTGAATACTAAGTACATGTCAATCCACTTCTTAACTTTCTAGCTCACAGCTGCTCCAATTACACAACATGATAGCTTGGAGATGGGGGTGGGGTGGGAAATCCCTCTTTTACTATTTTTCAAAACTCTGACTGATACTCTGTAATGCAAAAGTTGGGGAGAAAACACCACTTCGGGATTGGCTGCCGAATCAGTGCCTGCAGAGGTGCCAGAAAAAGGGGTGCAGCAGGAGGAATTGGAGACATGTGAGAACATGCAGGAAAAGCTTTGTGTGTGTGTGCAGGCACCAGAAGAGCAACTGGTTTCTGCTTAATGAGGTGAGATTTTGCTCCTTGGGCACCCTAAGATGGCCTTGCAGAGTAGAGGGACCACTTCCTATACTGGGTGCAGCCCTCAAGCAGGCTCCAGCAGCAAGGGTCCCATGGGTTTGAGGGGGGGGAGCCACTGAAAGGGTTATCTGCCTTTGTTTGGGCCCATGAAGCATTCAAGAGATGTTGGGAGTAAGTAGCCCACCCAGTTTGGGTGGGCTAGACCAGCTGGTCCTAAGAAAAGTGCTCCCAGATGAAGACTTGCGGCAGGACTTTTGTAGTTTGCAGGACTTTTGCAGTTTGAGGCAGGGGATGAAGTGGATTGGCCGAGGAGCAGCAAGAGGAAGAAGGGCAAAGAGGGAAGCAATACCCTCTTGTGGTGATTATGCTGTAAACCCCTCCATTGTAGGCTCAGGTTGTATATATGAATAATTAAAGTAAAGTGCGCCTAGAACCCCTGGAATCGTGCACCACTTGGAGATTGGGGTGGCATGCAACAGTTTATTAGCCAGTTACAGAAAGCATGTTTCCAGTTAAGCTTGGTTCCAGAAGACTTTCACATGCCATCATGCTTGTGTAGGGGGAGGGATATTTTTTATAAGGCATGGGTTGTCCCTTAGGGGATCCCCCCTTTTTTTCTACTTCTGCCGTCAGTTTTCATGAAGCATATCCCTGTTGCTTTTCAGTAGTCCTGTTGTGGTTGCATAGCTACCACAACCCCACATCTGACTTCATTATCAGTATATACGATATAGGTTTTCAATCTGCATTATTAACTTTATAAGGGCATTTCAGAAGTTAATAATAATTGCTTTAATAATTGGTGTGGACCACTACTTTACCAATAGTTTCCTAGGTGTTGTCCTAGTCAAGGTTGCCCTTCAGTTAGTAGATTGTCTTGTGGACCAGAGGGAAATCGGTTGCCGTTCAGTACTGTGAATCTCGTTTGTGCACCTGAGTTTTTCTTTCACTTTTTCTTGCACAAAAACCCTAAACTACTTTTTAAGTTCAGATCGTGGTCATTATACAACTGTAGTAAAGTACCATACTTTCCGTCTATAAGGCGCCGCATGTATATTTTGGGGGGGCTCAGATTTAAGAAAATGGGGGGAGATGTATCCGTGTATAAGACGCCCCCTAATTTTTGACATTATTTCTTAGGGAAAAAACCTAGTCTTATACACAGAAAAATACGGTATATTGTCCCTGGACCCAAATGAGATAACAGATGGATGCAGCCCATTCACAAGAGGGGGGGAAATCAAATACAGATTGATTTATAGGCAATGGATTCAGCAACTTACCTGTTTACCACCCAACAAATACATTATCTTGCTATAATAGTGAGTTGTCTGCAAGTTATGCTATCATTCTTTAAATTCACTGACTGTAAATATAAAAACAGATGCAATGAACTCTGAATTATTTGATCAAATCCAATGGATCCTGCAGTGATAGGCAGCCATTACCAGTGTGAGTCGTGGAAAATAAACCAGTTGTGGTTCCATTTCTCCAGTGTCATATGAATGGCGGCATTTTTGACCTTTTGTCACTTGCTTTGGGTGAGACACTTCATCAAACACTAAGCTGAAATTGAGATAAATTAAGTCATCTGCTCTTCCTCTCTCTGGTAACTTGGTTACTCCATCAAATAATGTAAATGCTTTGGGACTATAGACAGTCTGTAATTACTTGACGTTTGTTCTCTGTGTGACTGTCTTCAGTTGCATTAAAAAAAATGCTTAAAATTGACTTTATTTTATGCAATAATCAAAGTGCAATATTATGTTCAATTTCTAGGATATTTCCATAATGGAAAAAATAAGACCTGTGGTTTTTCAGGATCCTTTCTTCCTTGTGACAGTTATCTAAGGTCACCTAGCACACTGTTGGCACAGTGCAAGTGCATGATAATAGCAGTAATGTTTAAAATGTTTCCTTAAACACAATTTTGGCCTTTTGTAGAACTGTTCCTATTTAAACAGCTGCTGTATTTTCAGCTGTGTTCCTTTTGTCCTGGGTTATAATTGCAGGGATGTTTTCAGTACAAGGCCTGACATAGAAGATGAACTTTGAAAGTAAACAGAAATCCACTTTGCAGAGCTAAAATAATCAATTTAAATTTTAACTAGCAGCGGCAGCAACCTGGGTAGAGTCATATATTTTAGGTTTCCTTTTCTTTAAAAATAAATATATATGCATTTTATTTATTTTATACAAAAATATATAATTAAATCTTAACCTCCTAGATACACTATATTTTTTCTTGACGCTTGCACCAGGATCCTAACGATGTTTACTCAGATGTAATTATTTCCAGGTTTCATGCAACATTCTCCCTGGTACCTGTGCACAGCCTTGGGCTGAACTCCTTTGAACGCTCAGTAGCAGAACGCTCATGGCAGACAGTGCGATGTTTATTTATCATTAGAAATATTTTTTTAATCCTGATTTTATTCATTTTATCTGGGCAGCTTATAATAAAATTTCTTTTTAAAAAAACACTCCAATTTGTTTTCAAACATTAATTTTCATTTACCAAAATCAGTTTAATGACAAAACTACATAGCTTATTTTGCATTAAGCATCTCTGAGGCCAACAGAGAGCGGAAAAGTCTCTCTAGGGTGTGATCACCCCCGCCTACCAGGACGAGGTCATAAAGCCTAACCTATCTCATGATGCGGTAAGAATAAAACAGAGAAAGAGAAGAATCATATGCCCCATCCTGAACTGTTTGGGTGAAGGGTGGGATAAAAGGGCCTAAATAGATAAATATGGCTTTAAAATTCAAAACCACCACCTTGAATGTGGCCTTGGAGCTAACAGGGAACCAGTGCAGTTGACAAGCAATTTTTCTAATGTAGTCTGACCTTATCAATGCAGTTAGCAAATTCATTGCTATAGTCAAGGCCAGATTAAAGATTGGGCTAATAAGGCACTCAAGTGTCATGACCCCTGCCTCAGAATCCCAGTGATGGCCTGAGGACAACTCAGATTCAGATGACAGAACAGCTGTTGACTTGAGAGGAAGCCTTCAACACCTCTTCTACATTGCCCTGACATGGCAGTGTGATGCTCCCATTGTTGTCAAAGTCTGAGCTACTCCTGCTCCACAGCCACACCAGAGGATGCAGTGGTAGAATCAATTGTGGACCATTTAAACTTGGCATACAGCTCTCTCAAGGGAGTGAAGCCACCAGAAAGGGAAGGCCATGGCAGCCTCTTTAAGTCTTCAAATGCCTCTGCTCATTGGTGGGAACAACATTTTCCTCAGTTGGCAGGAGGAAACCCTGTAGGAACTGTTCAGGGCCTGGTTTGTAATGTCAGAGGCTCTGGCAATCAACCTGCCTTAGAAGAACACAATACATATTTTTTCATCTGAGGGATGAAAAAAAATCTAGTTTCCCAGATAGGTGACCATTAGCCATTCCCAGATATTCCTGTAAAGATGGGAAGAAATTCGTGCATATGGCCATCTTCTGTCTCTTGCAGATTACATATTTCATGCCTTTTCATGCCAAAGCTCAAGGCAAAAAATTTTTGGAAAAAACGAGTGTGGTAGGTTATCTTTGTGTAAAGATTTTCACTTTGACTTGAATACAGTTATTAAATAAATACTTTGACTTTATGATATATTTATATATTTATGCAATATGTGACACATACTATTTAGGCCCTTACTTTTTTTTTATCCTTGGTTCCCCCTATATTTAACCTGAGTCTAGCTATAGTATGCAGTGGTTCATGCTTCAAAGGGATTTAGAAAGTAGTTTCTTATTAATGCATCACAGCAGTCAATGACTTGAGGTTACGAAGACAGCAGACCTTCCATGTTGTTTCGTGATGTTGCTGAAGTTTGTAATTTACAGTTCAAAACAAGACACTCAGGAACACTTGCGGTCAATCCAAGGCAACATTGCGTCTCTTCCTTAGCTCAGCTAGTAATCTGAGCCACAGAAGCTCACCCTCCTTCCCCAAGTCACTCATTTTCTCACTTCCCAAAAGCCATTTACTCTTCCCATCCTTTCTCCTTGCCTGGCTATGGCTGCAGCAACAAAAATGGTGAAGTTTCTCCCTTCCCTTATGCACGGATTATTGGTTACTGCTGCTGGAGCAGGAACACCAGTGATCTTAAGAAATGCCTCTAATATGAGGAGAGGGGAGACTTGTGATAAGAGGTTTGAATGGCTGTGGAGCTGGAAGATGGGGACTTATGGAACTGGATGATATGAAACACACCTTAGGTTAGCTGCACAGTCTTCTGCCTACTTCCAGGAAAGTGTTTAGGACTTCTGCCCTAATGCCCTTTATTATACTTCCGCTCACAGATCTTAGTAGTCACCCCACCCACATTTTTGTTTAGTAAAGGTTGAAACAGTGTGCTTTGCCAAATTAATGTGAAGTTGCTAGGTTGGATGCTCCTGCGCTATGCAAATATAAGGGCACAGCCAGTTGCCAAACATATCCAACTGCAAAATTCATGTTTGCAATGATAGGTGAAAAACCCAGCTTTGCTAAAATGAAAGTCAACATTTATATTTTATAGGATCTTTGCTCTAAATGAAATGCTTAAATCAACACCTCCTTATTGCAGCCTTTATTGATATAACTTTATGATGGAAATAAATAAATCCTTTTTTGAAAATAAACATTGGAATAAAAGAAAATTGTATTTATTTAGAAAAGGGTTTTGATCCATAAACCTTTATTAAGTAGGTTTTAAAGAAAGTTAAGCCTTACTTGCAAGGGATTTGGAAGAGACAATTGAGCCAATATAAATCCCTTATGCCCAATAGGGTACAATAAGAAGCCCTGAGAATGAGGGAGGAGTCTACACTGTGGTGTCTTTTCATATCAGTATTGCCTAAGACATTTTGCTGCCTGTAGGAAGGACAAGATGATGATGTTTTCCCCAACCGCTGTTCCATATTCAGAAGTCCAATTTAACTGACTGTTGACTCTTACTTCAGCTCTGGTGGTGGAATAGCAGAGGGCAGTAAGCTAGCTTAGAGGGTGCAGAGCAAGCTGTATGACACACACACAGCTGTGCCCTCCCAGAGGCAACTGCTTCTCTCTACCTAATAGTAGAGCCTGCCTTGTCTCCTGGAAGCTGATATGAAGCTAACATAGACAGAAGCCACAAGCATGGGCTCCCAGGTGTCTCATGTTATCCTGGTAGCATGGAAGTGAGGCATGTTGCAGCAGCATTCAACCTGCCAGCATGAAGAAACACTGAATGAGTTGAATCAGTGGACGCAACATGTAGAGTAATGGTCTTTCTATTATTGTTGAGCATCTCAATTTTATGATTAATTGTTATTAATAAAATTATAAACTAACCTGTGACATGCACCTTAAAGATGAAAATTTATTGTGGAATGTGATTTCAGGGTCTAAAGCAGGCTTCCTCAACCTCGGCCCTCCAGATGTTTTCAGGCTACAATTCCCCTCATCCCTGACCACTGGTCCTGCTAGCTAGGGATCATGGGAGTTGTAGGCCAAAAACATCTGGAGGGCCTGGTTGAGGAAGCCTGGTCTACAGCGTACTTTGTCAGATTCATGAAGCATTCTGTAAGGTGGTAGAGATATACGGGTACAATTGAAGAAAATAATTTGCACCTCCTTGTAAGCAATGATGATGGTGATGATGATGATGATAAATTTGCTCCATTAGTTGGATGGCACATAAACAGAATAGCAAGATGATAGATCCCTGCTCTAAGAAGCTTAGCATCTAAAATTGAACACAGAGGAGGTGTCAGTGGGGAGTAAATGTGAAGAATGCATTTAGGTAAGGTAAGGTAATGTTTATTACGGCCATTGGCCCATAGATATACATTGTATTACATCCAGAGAAACGAGACAAAGCAAATGCAGATAAAAAATTCAAAATAAAACAAACAACAAGAAAAAATTATACAATAGAAATAAAATTTAAATATTTAAATAAAAACTATGTAAAACTATGTACACGGTAAAAACAGTAGAATCCATTCGTATAAAACCAAAATCAAAATCTGAATTTAGATCCAGCGGAAACAGATTGAAACAGTTTTATTTGTAACCCTTTAGGTTTAGCTACGCTGGTTTTTGAAATTTTTTGGGCTTAAATAAACTAACAGACATCTTGCAGTGATCCATTTCTCTTCTTTTGAGATAGTACATTTATCAGAAATCTTGCAACTGCAAGGGATCTACTAGCATCTTCATCGTTCAGAAGGAATATTACTTTTGCTTCCGGGATTTCATCAGTAATATTCACAAGATAGGGGGTTAGAAATTTGGCCCGTGCAGCCGAGTGCAATGGGCAACTGAGGATTATATGATGTAACGATTCTGTAGCTCCGTTTTTGCAGTCGCAGAGAAGTGAGATCTGACCATTTGAGAGTCTATTGCCCATAACGTTTGATGGGAAAGCATTGAATCTAGCCTTTATAAAAGCATACCTGTGTGACGCCACAGATAGAGAAGTTAAATAAGATGGAAATTTCGTTTGTGGTACTAAGCCAAGGTTTACCGGGGAGCAGGAACCACCCCCTGTTGCAATATTATATTGTAGATCTATCTCTTCTAGTTTGAGGGTTATAATTCTCTTGGCTGAAATTAAATCCAAATTCAATAATTCCAAGGGGGAAAGGCCGAGGGACACAAGTTTCAAATGTATTATTTTTGCCCAGGGGCTACAGAAGTTGTCTCTCCAGATACATTGTATTAGGTGGAGATTTGGGAGTTTGTGCCATAATGTCAACCAATAACAGAGGATTCGTTTCCATAATGCATTTTCTAAGGATGTGAGGTTTAATTCCAGGCGAACAGCCGAATTACTCACACATCTGGGTAGTTTTAACAACATCCTCAGGAACTGGTTTTGGATTACCTCCAGTTGGTTTAAATTTACAAAGGTCCCCCATATTGGGATCGCATATGCAATGGTCGCGATCACCTTGGCGTTAAAGACTTTTAGCACAGATGGGATATGGAAAGCCCCATCTGAGAAGAAAAATCGCAGTGTCGTGAGAGAAAGTGCCTTGGCTCTGTTTGAGACATACTCAAGTTGGGCCTTCCAACCCATGTTATGCTGTAGAAAAACTCCCAAGTACTTAAATTTGAAAACTTGGTCGATTGCTTTCCCATCTATTCTCCAGTTGTACATTTTCCGACTCTTGGAGAAAATTAGAACTTTAGACTTGGCATGATTAATTGTAAGAAAGTTTGTTTTGCAATAGCAATTAAAGATTTTTAATGCACGCCTAAGGCCGACTCTCGAAAAGGAAAGTATCGCTGCATCGTCTGCATAGAGTAAGAAGGGGCAACGGTAGTGGGCCAGGCAGGGAGCGTGTATTTTTCCTTGGGCTTCGATCAAAGGAGCCCTCATATCGCTTATAAATAAATTAAAGAGAAAGGGGGCAAGAATACACCCCTGGCGGACACCTCTGTTAATGGGTATTGGATTTGTAAGGTCGCCGGCAGGAGTGATCCTCACCCTGGCAGCAGCCCCATCATGCAGTTGAGTTATCAACCACAAGAGCCTTCTGTCTACTCCCCATCGGGCTAGTTTTTCCCAGAGTAATCCCCTGGGTATGCTATCAAAGGCGGCCTTGAGATCGATAAATGCCGCACAAAGTTGACCTCTTTTTGGGGCGGAGTATTTCCGGGCAAGCTGGTGTAAGACTAAAACATGTTCAGCAGTTGACTGGTTTGGTCTAAATCCTGCCTGTTCAGGACCGATCAGATTATTTTCGTCGGCCCATTTGGTAAGCTTGGTTAGTAAAAAACGTGCGTATAGTTTCCCAATTATTGACAATAAACTGATATTCCTGTAGTTTCCAGGGTCATCTGGCGAGCCCTTTTTATAAATTGGGATAATGATTGCGTCCTTCCATATTTTTGGTACCATCCCGCTGTTGTTTATCTCATCGAAAATGGCAGCAAGGACTTTTGCCCACCAGTCCGCATGATATTTTATAGCTTCTGCCGGGATTAGGTCGGGACCAGGGGCTTTGCCAGGTTTAAGTTTGGCAATAAGGTGTTGAGTTTCTTCCGGGTCGGTGGGTGGCCAGCGGGGAAGATGGTCATGTAGACCGTCTGGTATATGGGTGTTGCAGTCTGGTAGAGTAAAATACTTCTTTAAAAAGGATTCCCAGACTGGGGCAGGAATAACTGTTAGGGGGTAACTTTTGGTTTTTTGGTTAACCAATGTCCAGAATTGGCGGGAGTTACGTGAACTGGAGGCAGCTATAAGTGCTTTCCAGCGACCCTGCTGCCATTCCTGTTTAGCCATTTTTTGCACTTGTTTGTACGCAGATTTTTCCTGGTAATACTCTTTGGGGAGTGCAAGAAGAATGCATTTAGTTTGGTTGAATATAGACATACCGTAGTTTTAGTAGGGTATGAGGAATAAGGAATACTGCCAAATTCTTAATGAAAATGTTCTGCTATACAGAAACTTGACCTCCAATTTCTCAAAAGATTTCCTCCCCTGTGAAAGAGGCTTCTATTTTTTCCTCTCCTTCATTTTCTGTGAGCTTTCAGATTTCTTTAGAATTTTGGTGGATGTGAGTTTGCTTTAGTATTGCGAGGTGGCTATGGATGGAGTTTGTTTCTTTCCTTTAAACATTTCTCAAGCACCGTAAGATCTGTGCATTCACTGATTTTGTTTCCATCTAGTTCAGTATTGTCTACACTGACTAGCAGTACTTTTCCAGGGTATCAGGCAGGGGCCTCTCCCAGCTCTATCTGAAGACAACAGGGATTGAACCTGGGACCTTCTGCACGCAAACAGATGCTATACCACTGAGCTACAGTACTTCCCCAAGTTCAGGACTGGATTTCTGCTGGACCGAAGAGTAGACAGGAGGCCAGTATATGTATTTAAGAGAAAGCACAGTAAACATTAGAAGTGTGCAATCTTATTTGAGTGTGGGAGACCGATTCCCACTTTTGCCACAGCATGGCCCTCGACCTTATTGACCACAAATGCATCTGAACATCAGCAAAAGGTTTCTACAATAGCCTCCCATGTTTAGGGATTTGTGCCCTACATAGCTATTTTTCTTGCTCAACAGTCTCATATCCTGGTTCACCTATAACCTGCTTTTTCCCTTGTTCTACATTTGTCACGACTTCTTTTCCCAAACACCTTCCAAATTCTGTAAAAGCACAAGTATTACATAGCCCATGAGGCATTCATAAGGAACTTGTATATGCATATGCATAATAGACATATTTACATACAGAATTTTGGCTTTGTTAAGTTATTTTGTATGTAGACAAGGAGCTTTTTAAAAAAAAATTGTCTCAGAGCTTGGGTTCCCTTAGCATATGGAGTTGGGATTTCTTTGGCAGGCTGCATGGAATACTGCTGGGTGGATAATACCTTTTCTCCTTGCTGTGCAATTGACGGAAAAAGTTGCCTCTTGTGGGACTAGTAGAGAAATACAACAGACAGTGACATTATTATTTTAAGATTATTTGTTTGTATTCTAATGATGCACAGACTGTGCACAGTTTGGGGGCTAGGCAGCCAATATAGAAATGCAGAATGGGGAAGGCTGCTTATTTAAATTGGCTGTGTTCCAATTCTGAACAAATTCCTATCGTCTCTATTGAGACATTTAAATTATTTTGCTAGTGTAGCATTATATAGTGGTGGTTTTCTATACCTTTATTCTTACAAGTATTACTGTTATTTCTGATATATATAGATAAGACTGAGGTTCCGTTTATTGTGACCTAAGGCAACATGCAAACTTTGCCTCCATGGATGGGAGGCAGGGGTGTCCGTGCCATTCCTGCCCCCAGTGTCCCTGTGGGCATCTACCCACTGTGGCCCCAACTTTCCTCATATTGAGTGGTGAAGGTCTGTGTGGGCTTTTTACTTGAACACTAGTGCAATGCCTTGTGTGATCAGGCACTTTATAGTGCAGCGGGTTCTACTTGCATTTGCCTGGATACAATATCTTGTTCAATTGGGGAACCTGTTTTATGAAGGTCGCATAATGTGTAGATGATTCTGCTTGTTTTGAATCAGGTAAAAGCCTCCTGCAAACCTTAACATCAAATTATTGAGGCAATGCACATAGGGATGTATGCCTGTGGAGACAAATGTTCCCACATTTAAGCATTGCATGTTCTGGTAAAGACCTCCTGAGAACTCAACTCAGCAGCTTTGGAATTGTGTTAAATCCAGCTCTCTATATGTATGTCGAAATGTATTCCATAGCATAAAGTATTTTCAAGCAAGTTCAGTCACCAGCTAAAGCTCTTCTCAAAAGGACCTCGTCTGTCCACAATTATTCATGCCCATCCAGATTAGTTGGTAGGGGTACCATTGGCTATGTTGACTAAGGCTACTTGGAGTTGGAATCCAACAACATCTGCATTGGCTACCCTTGGATTACAGTACAGGCAACTCCTCAATTTGCACATGTTCAATGCACATGCAACTGTGCACACCATTTTGGGCACCAGAAGAGGGCAGGATGGGGTGGGGCAGGATGGTGGTGAGGTGAGCTTACACATGCTTTGTTGACCTGGAATGTAACCCCTGCATAACTGTGGGGTGAGGAGTTGCCTGTAATGCACTCTACATTGTCCATGAAGACTGTCCAAAAATGTGAGCTGGTTCAAAACACAGCTGCAAAATGGTTAACTGGAACAAGAGAGAGGGAACTTTTATTGTGAACACAATGCCTACCAGTTTGTTCCCAGGCATGATAGAGTTGTACTGGTTTTTTACCTTAAAAACTTTAATTATGTGAAGAACTACCCCCTCTCTGTTAGATGCCTAGGTCAACTTCAGAGCTGAGGTGGGTGACTACCAGGAATGGAATATTCTCAGTGGGGTTGAAAAGTTGGGTGCAGCAGAACTGCATTCAGCTGGTGGAATTCTGCTTTGATTGTTTTTACGTGTCAAAACAGTTTCCCCTGCCTGTTTGATAAACGTAATTTAATTAGATGTCTCTATTCTTCCTGGTATTTATGTACCACCCAAAGGGATTATATATCTAATCCATATCAACCTCTCCATGGATTAAAACTGTTCTCTGTGTAGCTTCCCCACTAGATACTGCATAGACATCTACAAGGAAGGGGTAAATTTTGGCTCTAGTGCCTCAGATGTGCAGTACCATCCCCCAAAATATTCATCTGGTGTGAACATCGTTATGCCATAGGGACCAGACAAAAAAACATTTGTATTCACATAGTCATTTTAAATTCCATCAGTGGCCTATATTGCTGCTTGCTCTTTTATTCTGTTGTTTTATTGTATTGTATTTCCCCCCACTGTGTTTTACTTTTATGGTTTTGTTGTGACCCATCCTAGAACTGGGAAATGAAAGACGATTTGTGAACAAATAAAGAAATACCTGCTGCTAAAAGCCTTGCTTTTGTATTAATTGTGATTTATTTTATTTGGTTTCTTGTTTTTGTTTTAGAAACTGAAAACTCTTGATTAATTGAGTACTGCTGTTTTATTGTGGGCGTGTTACTGATTTTGTGCATTCTTTGTGTTTGCTTTTATGGCAACTGAGCTGTGAACACCTTTGGAACTGCAACTGAAATATGAGGATCAATGTTTAAAATAAATACTTCAAGCATTCCTATATTTCCAATGTTCAGGCTGTGAGTGTCATTGCTCACATGGCCAAAACAGCATGCCAGAGAGGTATCAGCAGGTTTTGGGGAACCCCAAAGCTCACATCAATACTATCAATCTTTAGCAGGTAAAACTTAAGCAGGTGCAGGGGTGAGCTCCCAAACAGTGCAGTGAAGACTTGAGTGTGCTCTGTGGCCACAGAATGCTGACTGGGGTCAAAACACAATGCAGAGGCTGGAATTCTGAACAGCGAGCACTTCATGCCACAACACTTTGTTGCAGCTCTAACGTGTAACATGGGAATAACAATACGAACTGGCATAGAGCAGCAAAGCAATTGCTGCATCAGAAGCCCAGCTGTCTCTGGTTAGCTAGTGGTGGGTTCTGCCCTTCCTTTTATTTTGTTTTTGCTTTGCTAGTTCTTTTGAGTGTTACATATTTTCCTTTAGAGCCTCTCTGGAAGTCTCTATATTAAGCTGTATAAGCTAATGTGAAACTGACGGAAATATATGCCGCAATATATGGCGTGAATCTGGGCCACGAAACATAGCTGCAGTAGCCACCGACTTGCATTTTGAAGGAGAGAAGCCTAACTTGGCCAGCAGGACAAAATGTCCCAAATGTGGCACTGTCTGAGTTTGCAGACTGTCTCTATACAATGTTCCTGAGAAATTGAGATTAGGTGGGGGGAAATGTCTGCATGTCTGCATACTCCAAGGATGATAGGAGAAATTCATTAAAATGGTTGTGTTTTGTAGTTGAAGATATTTACTGCAGCAATATAAATGTCAGACATGACAGTCAACTTCAGAAAGTGCCCTTGGTGATTTATTGATGCACAATTTTAAATTTCCTTTTTACAGAAATTAAAATGAAGGGCTTCCACTCTTCAGTCCACCCTTATCAGATGTTTCTCCCTTTTGCAAGATGCTGAATTGTAATTTTTAGGTATACTCGTTCTACCTAACACACATCTGAAAAGCATTTAAAAGGTACTGTAACAAGCAACAACTCTGCTCAGTGAAGTCCCAGACAGAAATAAATACTCATAATCCATGTGGTTTTGCCTCTCACACTCCTTTTGATGGTTAAAATGGCACATATTTAATTATTTCGAAGTGTTCCTAACCTGCCTTTCATCACAAAGCCAACCCCAGAAAAAGATAATTTTTTAAAAAATAAGTTAGACCACATCAGCAGCAATAATAAAACAGGGGCTGCTAAAATATCAAACAAATCAAGCAAAACATCAAACAGATATACATTATACATTAATACAGCGTAAATCAGCAGAGCAGCTGGCTCAGAGGTCAGACCTGGCTCAGACCTTTTGGGAGTCTGGGGGATCGTTTGCAAACTGGAGCTGCTGTCATGGGTACCTCATCCTCACTGCAACCTGTTCTGTTGGCTTCAACAGAATGCCAGAGGGTGCCATTGTGGGTGCCAGAGGCGGAGACCAGGGAAGCCCTTTGCAGGCACAGGTGTGACTCTGAGTGCTGCATTAGTGACCCTTGCCAACTCTGGGTTGGGAGTGTTATACAGGTGGGGAATCACGAAAGAGAGAAGGCCCTTTCCTGGGTTACCATATAGCAAATCTACAGCACAACCGAACAGGCCTCTTTTCTGATGAACCCAGATTGCTCTCTTATGGCAGAAGATGTTCCTTCAAGTATTTAGGTATAAGACTTTATATGTCAATAGCCAGGAATGGCTAGGAATGTCAGAATATTATCAGGAGGAACAAGTTTCAGATCCCCAGTCAACCATGAAGCTTGTTGGGTTATCTTGGGCCAGTTAGTCCCTCAACCCATCTCACAACCTTATTACAGGATACAGTGTAGTTGGGGAGAATCAGGTACACCAACTTGAGCTCAGTGGAGGAAAGGTGGGATATAAACATAATAGTAAACAAACAAATAATATTTAGCACATTGAATTTGGCTCTTTAGCAAATCAGCACACAGTGCTCTTCTTTCAAAATCTGCATTATTTTATCTTAATACTTTGAGCCACTCAACAACCCAGTCACTACATTTTGTACTAGCTGCATCTAAGAAGCCCCACAAAGAACACTAATGTCAGTTAGCAAGATGAGAAGTTACCAGGGCATGTGTCGCTGTGGCATAGCTGTGAAGCAGCCAAAGATGGCAGAAGGCACTGTTAGACACTGAAGATCCCCTCCAGTGAGTGCACTGACAACATATATGCTCTTTCAAGGGTAGTGCAACTCTGTCTAGAACATGCCATGTACCTGAGAACCACCAAGGCTGGTGTTGGAACCTCCCCAGGCTAAATGGCATTGCATCAAGCCATTGTTGCCCCAGATTTTCCAATGCATTTAGGAGAGTTCAAATCACATCAGTGTGAGCTGGCCAGATGAAATTATAGAGCTTGTGTACCTTTAATAGTTGGGTAGAAAGTTGGGTAGAATAGTTCAGCTGAAAGTCTGTCTTCTGCACAACTATTAAAGATGCACAAGCCCTGTCCTCTTTTTCACTTGAACACCCTACACACATGTACAACCAGTCAGGAAGTCCCAACACTCCAAGGATAGAGTACCAGTGTTCAGGGCTGTAAATGCTAAGCTTGAATTCAGTAGAATAGCAACACCAAGGGAACAGAGATGGGGAAAGAGAATGTAGCTGTTGGATGCAAAGATGAGGGAAGAAGACATTATATAAGGAAGCAGCATGAGTATATGTCTACTCAGAAGTAAGCTGCATTGAATTAAATGGGACTTACTTCCATGGAAGTGTACATACAATTCAAGGGAAGAAACAAGGATAAATAGGCTGATTCAGTGTGCTGATTTTTAAGATCTGCAAGACTTTGAACATCTGGAGTGAATATTATACATGTGCGTGTCTGTCTGTTTGTTTGTTTGTTTGTGTGCATGCCGGTGTTTGCCCATAGCAATTTTGTGTGTTTGCAAAATGGAGAGAAGAGTCACAGGCCAGTTGAAAAGCTATTACCTGGAATTGACAAATGCATGGAGCTGGGCTTGTAAAACCTTATCTTTGTCCAGTAAAAAGATTAATGAGACGTTTGAGAAACTGATTCTCTGTGCTGAGGTAGAGTGTATTCCAGCCTCTAGATAATACAGAAATCAGTTATATTTGCTAAATTTCTCTTTCCTGCTTTTCTCAGTTATGGATAGCGCGGATTGCTGTTGTTTTATAGCTTTGGTTAATGTGTTTGCAAATTGCAATGAAGGCATCTGAGGAAATTGCTCCATACATCAGTGGAGACAGAAGAAATGGGTTTCTAGTCTGCTTGTGTGTGTCACTTGGGTACAAATCAGTAGTTCTTATAAGGTGACTAAAATTAGGTATAAATAAGTATGTCTTAAAGGTCCTAATACTGTAAACAAACAAACAAACAAACCCAGTATGCACAGGAAGGTTAAATTATGTTTAAGTTAAACACACCCATAATGATTCAGAAATGCTTTTGAATATATTTGATTCATTAGTGGAACCATTACAATCAAAATATTTGCCATGTGTATATTAATATGGGGGGCCTTTGTATGAATTTTGTTAATATGGGACATACCTGCATTGAATCTGGCACTGAAGTTGCTAATTGCTAATTAGCATTTAAGAAGCACTCCTGTTAGATGACCTCTGGTAATGCCTAGTCAATGATGAGGATTTTATAGTAAACACAACTTGAGAATGTCTCCTTTTTACAATTTTAGGAAGCCTTTATTGTTAGCTGTGTTGAAATTTCTGCATGTTGGTCTTATGATATGACAAGAGTCTCCACTCAGCTTCTCATAGATTTGGAATTCCTATTAAAGAAGAAGTAATTGGGCACCGAACTAGTCCCAACATGCTAAATATATTCATACAATGAAGTTAGCAGTGGAAACCTAGGATCAAGATACTGGGGCCACAGTCCTATAATCAATTACCTGGGACTAAGCCCCATTAATCTCAATGGAACTTACTTCTTAGCTGAAATGTTTGGATCATAGAATTGTACCCTAAGGGTCCAAGGTACCCCAGGAGTCATCTTGTCCAACCGCATGCAATGCAGGAACCTCAATGCAGTCCCTCATCCAGTTTGAACCTTGCTTAGCTTTGCAAATGTGCTAGCAGTTTTATTGCTGGTCTGCACTATTAGTCTGAACTTGGGAAGTCACGTTCAACTGGATTGCCTGTGAGACAGAAGCTGCAGTGGTTCATCCTAAACAAAGTGGTGACTCGCTTCAAGGTGAAGAATCTTTAAGAACCAGATTCTGCCCTAAGTGTCACCCACACTCTTTGTTTAGCAGCTGAGGCCTCACACTGGATGCTGCTGTTGAATGAAGAATATAACATGGCTCTCTTAACTGTTACCCTGTAGGTGAAAAAACCTAAGACTTGGCTCTTTAAGAAGGCTCTTTAGGAAGGTGGTTCTTAGTTCTGGAATTTGTGCTCAGCACCAAAAACAATCTCATAACATGCAAAGCTCTCTGCATGAGGCCACATGGCCTAACTCTCTGGAACCAATTGAGAATCCACCATGCTATGGAATAATTTACCTTTGGACTGTGTATATTCTGATTTAAAGGTCTTTTGTCACAGCCCCATAGATAGTACCTGTAAACTAGTTTTGATGGTTGTGTTTTGCTGTAAGCCGATTAGCTTCTTTCCTTTGATTCTTAATAGTTTTCTTTTGAATTATTATTATTATTATTATTATTATTAATTTTATTTCTATACTGCTTTGTATTTTCAAGAAAAGAATCTCAAAGCAGTTTACAACCTACATTAAAACATCAAATAAAACAATCCAAAATAAAACATTACTGAAGAAAGTCAAATATAAAAGTATGACATTCAAAGTAACATGATTAACAGGATAAGCACAGAACATCTCTGCTGCTGTTGCTGCCAATCCTGCCTATGGTGGTTCATGGTTGTGGCAGCTGTGGAAGTTGAGGCTCGATGACCTGGGTCTGCAATACGAGACATCCAAGATGATGAAGCTACTCAATATTAAAGGAGTCAGTGTTGTCCTTGGTGGAATATAACAGGGCTATGAAAACAACTCAGCCACATGATTACATTGCTGAGGGACTACCTATTAGAGTTTCATGGGTGAATTGCTGGCCTACATTAATGCTTTGTTGTTGAAAAGTATTTAAGATCAGACTTTTGTCAGCAGGAAAGATTAGCAGAATTTCAAAAGCCATTGTACTTGCTGTAGCTTCTTCCAGATAAAACAACTAGATACTGAGCTTTTTCACACTGATCAAATTAGTATACAGTGGTACCTTGGTTTGCAAATAGTCTGGTTTGCATACGTTTTGGATTACAAACACATCAAACCTGGAAGTGCGTATCCCAGTTTGCATACTTTTTGGGGGGATTACAACCCATTTTTTTTGGGACTACGAACAAAAATTTTTGGGAGGCCCCATTGGCGAAAGCGCACCTTGGGTTACAACCTGTTTTGGTTTACAAACGGACCTCCAGAACGGATTATGGTTGTAAACCAAGGTACCACTGTACATGCAAATTAGTATACACTGGCCAAATTAGTATAGTTTAAATGTAAGACAGACTTATATAGACATTTTGTATACATTTGACCATATCAAATGTGCAAAAGTTCAGTATATAGAATGGACCAGTCAGGAAATCCAGAAGTGAGAAAGGGTGTGAATGGATGAGGGATGAAACCATGGGTGTCTGAATAGTTATTATTTCAATTCTGTAATTTATTTCAACTCAAATGGTTTAACATATAGTAATGCAGCATTATATTTTAGAAGGGTAAAAGGGGGGAGTCATGTAATATTTTATTGTTGCATGTTATGAAAACAGTAAAAGGAGAGCAGCCAGCTTTATTTGTGGCCTTTCTTGTCAGAATTTTGGATTAATTTATGTCTGTAAAATACATAGTGACATTTAAAGTGATGTTGACATTAATTTGTTTTATGGGGATCAAAATGAAGTTATGTCAGGTCTTGCGTTAACTGTTGCTCATTAATAGTTTTATAAAAGTTAATACCTTGAATTGCCAGCTTTACAATGTTGTAAAAACATTTTCCCCATAATCTAACCAAGCCAAGGTAGCAGGTTTTGCATTGGGTACATTTCATAAAGGCTCACTAGCAACTGCAATCTTCCTGCAGATTGTTTTAGTTTACTGAATGTTATTTTAACCTTTTGAAACACTTATTACAGTATATGAGTAAGATAGTAAATCAAATAAATGAGAATGCTAATAATATTATTATAAACGTCTTTCAAATATCCTTTTCAACCACTTTGTCACAAAACTGGCATACCCTGTTACCATTGTCTTACCCTAATACCACTGGTTATTTCCTTAATTGTTGACGTACCCCAAATCCCCAAAAACGAAACATCTTGAAGGAAAAGATAATTCTCCCATTAAGAGTTAATACACAATTTAATTGCCATTAAAGCGCTATTTTGGCCCATATTGGGTGGGGATGTCTGTAGAGGGAAGACTCCTCTTTGGCCATGATCAGGGTTCCCAGACCTGCAGGTGAGGAGTGGTGGCAGAGCCTCAACACAACACACAAGGGGGAACAGGACAGGGCAGCAGAGGCAGGCACTCACCCCTCCATGCAAGTACAGTCACATGAAGGCAGGGCATTCCCAAATATGGTTTAGCAAAATATATGTTCCAAATCTGAATGTTCATTCCAACCCTTTACATTACCAACTAATAGCACAATGGGTCCAATAGAATGAATTAACTTACCGTTTTTCAAGTGTGCACTTCCAGATTTTTGGGCATATCTTTCTTGGCATATTTTTTATCATTATTGAAATTAATTTTTGAGTATATCCCCTTGCTGCTCTGTGTGTCTGTGTGTTTCTACTGAGTGCCATTTTCTACTGTTGCCTGAAGAGTGCCATAAATACACTGTCTCCGTGCGTAACATGGATTAAACTGCCTCACCAGTAATTCACTTACAGTCATCTCACCTTCCTTTGAAAACCATAACATCTGGATACTAGGAAGTATATGGAATTGGAGCTATAGTTTTGAATGTCAGGATAAAAGGAGGCTTTGGATATCTGTTAGGGGACCCAATATAAAAAGGTCTTTGTGCAAATGTAGAGTTCTCTCTTGATTTCTGCCTCAAAGGATGGTTTGCAACCCTTTGGTCTACTTGTTGTCTATGCAGTGTATTTGCTTTCAGCTGAAGTGCTGTAAGAGAGAATGATTTTGTGGGTAAATAAAAGTGTCACAGTGAAGTAATTAACAGTTTTCTCTCCTGAAAAGAGAGTCTTGTGATGCCCACTGATTCCTGTGATTGTTTATTGATCAAGGAGTTATGATACTGAGCCAAGCGTTGTCATGGTTCAGTTATCAGAGTAGTACGTTGTCAAATGATGTGCTCTTTTGACATGGGATCAAACTGAGAATGAAACAGAAATTGTAGAGGGCTGTAAATCCATCAACCTGAGCCAAGGGGAGCTAGAAGCCTCCCAGAATTCTTGTCCTTGACAATGTTATGTGTGTACTGTCTGCAAAATAAGGTAGCTAACATTTAAATCTCTGAAATAAGGGTGACAAGAAATAGAATAGCATGCTATCATCTTCTGTTGCTAAAACAATGTTAACATCTAACTTGGTGGCAAACTGTGGCCTAAGTAGAAAGAAGGGATTTGCTCCCAGTTGAAGTGGTTGATTCAGATATTTCAGAAATAGTGCAGAGGCTCATAGGAACAGCAGAAGCTGCCCTATACTGAGTCAGCCCATTGATCCATCTAGGTCAATATTATCTACACTGACTGGCAGCAGCTCTCCATGTTTTCAGAAAGGAATCTCTCCCAGATGCCAGGAATTGAACCTGGGATCTTCTGCATGCAAAGCATATTCCATGGTCCTTCACACAGTTGATACATCATAGATGAAGCAAAGAGAAGAGTAAGAAGGATGTTCCACTGTTGTTTAAATGGTTTTATTTATTAACAATATTTACAGGCTTAGCCACCTCAGTCACCTTGAGGTTGGGTTTAGATATCGTGGGAAGCTCTTTCTATTTTGGTTCCCCCCACCCCCTTTTTTAATATAATAACTTCTTGGGATTTTGTCATTCTGTTTTCAGTCCTTGAGCATTTTGGTTTTCTCAGAAGCAATGGTCTTAATAATCAAAACAATTCTCTCATCACCTGATCTGAAGTGGACAGAAACAATGTTGTCCTGCTTTCTAGTCTCTTTCGCTTTTGCATTAAGAAGTAGACAGTGTCAAGTATCTAGCTTAGTATTGTTCACACTAAGTTAGTAGTAGCGGCTCTTTAGATTTTCAGAAAGGGGTAGTTCTCAGCTCTACCTGCAGATGCCAGGAATGATACATGGGACCTTTTTCAAGGAAAGCACGAGTCCTCTAAGTTGTCCCTGCATTTTCTCTCTCTCCCTTGCATCCTTTGTGGCACTGTACTACAAAATACTGTGTATCAGTATTTTACTTCCCTTCTGTATGCTGCTGACCACTACTGGTATTGTGGCTAATGTTGTCATCAAAGCCCAAGATGAAAGCTATTTAGACCCCTCAGGTGCTTTTAAATTTTAGTTTCTTGTCATGTTAACAGCAAATTCCTGAGTTCAGGGAGCGGTGACCTGAATGGTGGCAGTTTGACTGTAATCTCTGCTTGCTGACTGCTGCTCCAAGAATAAAAATTTAAACCGCAAGATTTAATGAAATCCCTCCGGATTAAGTGCTCAGTGTGCTGAGGAAATTGTGTTATCAACCTTCCCTCTGTAGTAGTAAGCATAAGGTTTGGTTTCTCAGTAGGAGAGTGTCCAAGAGGGACAACTCCAAGTCCATCAATAATTTACATTTTTGTTACTTACCAGCCCGGTATTTGGGATTTTGTTGCCATAGCAATCCATCTGGGCCTGGGCAGTGTTTTAAGTGGTGGTTGTATAGGGATTCACAGTGTGTGCTTTAAACTCCTGCGTGCCAAAGTAATCCACAGATCTGTGCTACAATTGATTTGAGATGCTGTTAAAATCATTGCTCACGGTTGCAAGGCACCGTACATCTATGAAAGATTTGAATATAGTTAAGGGTGTTAAAGTTACAGAGCAGCCAAGGTTTTATTTTTATTTTTTAGTTGATGATATAACTTTGCTAACAAATCAATATTTAGTATGGAAGAATGTGTTGCTGGGAAAAACAAACAGACGATGTTGCATTGATTTAAGATATGCACCACAATCCTATGCACTCTTAACTCAGAAATCCCACTTTGCTTAATGGACCTGCTCCAAGGTATTTGTGCATAGGATTGCAACTTCAAACTGCTTTGGATTTGATATAAATCATAAATTTGTATTAAAGTCAGTAATTTGGCTCTGCTACAACATGCATTATATATCATATGTCATGGTTCACATTTATATAATATAATTATGATGTGTTGTAATGCAGGGGTGGTGAGCCCACAGGCTGAATCAGGCCTGGCAAGTCATCGGAAGTGGCCCACCAGCCCCCATGCAAATGTGCCCTTTTCTCTTGCACATTCCTGTTTTCTGAGTACGATCAACCTCCCAGCAGAGGCGGCACACAAGAAAAAGAGGTGCATTTGCAAGGTCAGGAAAAGCCAACTTTGCAAAGCATCTTCCATTTGATTAAGGTGCTTGGCTGAGAGGAGAGGTTCCTCTCTGCCCAGCCCAGTTTTTATTTGAAGTGTTGAGGCAGTTGTTTGCTTCCCCCATTTCAGTAAGCATGAGCTTTGGTTTCTTAGCAAGAGAATATCCAAAAGAGACCACCTTGGCCAATCAATAATTTGCACTTTTGATTCCTGGTATTTGGAATTTTGTTGCCATAGCAACACATTGCTGCCTCTGCTCTTCAGACAGAAAGCTCTAATGGTAAGAGCCATTGAGTCTTGCCCTCCATTACAGTAACAGGGGCAGGAATATTACCTCTGCTCTTGAAAGACTGTATTGTTATGAGTTGGGGTGGGTCAGTCTGGATGATGCCCCGAGTCTCTTCCAGTTCTTGGGATCCTGTATCTGTGGGAGTAGAATGTATAAGAACAAGCTTGCTGAACCAGTTCCTCTATTAAGGTAATGACTTTGGCTAGCTGGTTAAGCACCATAATTAGCATCACCAAAGTTGCTCTATGCCACAAGCCAAATGGGTGGGCCTTTCTATCTTCCCCTAGCTGCTGTGTAGGAGAACAGTAGCCAGAGTTCTCTCTCTCTCTCTCTCTCTCTCTCTCTCTCTCTCTCTCTCTCTCTTTCTCTCTCTGTGTGTGTGTGTATGTGTGTGTGTGTGTGTGTGTGTGTGAGAGAGAGAGAGAGAGAGAGAGAGAGAGAGAGAGAGAGAGGAAGGGAGAGGGAGGGAGAGATGTGTGTGTGTTGTTGTTTTTTTACCTCTGTGCTGGTCTGTGCTGGACTTGGAGGCTCCCTTGGCAACCAAATGGGGAAGCAAGATCTGTTGGGGTCTTAATGCTCTGAGCTCCCCTCCCTCATATTATGCTCAGGTTGTATATACAGTATGTGTAAATAAAACCATATATTCCTTCATTCCAAGGAAACCGAACCCAGGGTAAGCACTGGAAACCCTGGAGTCTCTCACTGATTGGGAACTGGGGTGGCATTTAACAGTATTCTCTGAAGAGCAGAGACAGTGATTTCCCACTTGCATTGGGCTGGGCTGGAAGGAGAGGAACATCTTCCCCCAGCCCAGTACAACAATGGGGATGAAATCACTATTTCTGTCCTTCAGAGACAAATCTTCTGCACCATATGGGTGGTGAGTGTGTGTGCAAGTGTCTGCATGATTGCCTGCATAAGTGTGCACACACATGTTGTTATGAAGGTGAGTGTGCATTGTGAGGTGGCAATGCCTGTTTTGGCAGTGCCCACTCTCACTTGACCATGCCTACCACTGGCAAGCAACCTTTGGAGGCTTGTCCTCTCCCTCCCTCCCTTCCTGAGGAAGGAAGGTTATGTGGAACATATCACCTTCAGCCCGTGTTGAGTGTTGGAGTTTGGAAGGATCTGATCCTCCAGCTTCTTAAAATATACACCTGGTGTTGTATTAGACTTCTGCATTAAGGGAGAAGAACAGCAGGTAAGGTAGCCCCTCTTTGTAATCAAGACAAGAGCTTGGATGTTCTCCAATGAGTGTGGATAGATGCAAAGGGAATTTTGTCTGTGTGTTGTTGGTGGGTGTCTTGTTTGATGCTTCATGTAAAATTCCATGTTATTTGTCATCTGTTATTCCAGTTGCAACAGATCTGATAGTGTATTAGATCCACCACCTTGTCTTTCTAGTTCAGCTGTTGTTTGGCTCTTTGAGCAGTGTTTGTCTATGTCAGGGGCACACTTCAAGCATCTCCCAAATCAAATCTCTGTGAATTCCCACCCCTCGCCCCACTGATTCCTCCAAGTAAATTAAATAGATGCACATTATTTACATGATTGCTTCAGGATCTCAAGGGAATCTTTTCCAGATACCATTTATAAAAAATGTACAGAATATGCTCTGAAGTAATATTGCAAAATGCAATCGGGCATAGCTAAAATCATTTTATTCTATTGGTTTTGCTAATGGGTTTTGATTTTTAAAATAATAATAATAACTGTTTAATAATAATAATAATAATAATTTATTATTTTTACCCCGCCCATCTGGCCGAGTTTCCTCAGCCACTCTGGGCGGTTTCCAGTCAAATGTTAAAACCATACAGCATTAAATATTAAAAACTTCCCTAAACAGGGCTGCCTTAAGATGTCTTTTAAAAATAGGATAGTTGCTTATTTCCTTGACATCTGCTGGAAGGGCGTTCCACAGGGAGGGCGCCACTACCGAGAAGGCCCTCTGTCTGGTTCCCTGTAACCTCACTTCTCGCAATGAGGGAACCGCCAGAAGGCCCTCGGCGCTGGATCTCAGTGTCCGGGCTGAACGATGGGGATGGAGATGCTCCTTCAGGTATACAGGACCGAGGCCGTTTAGGGCTTTAAAGGTCAGCACCAACACTTTGAATTGTGCTCGGAAACGTACTGGGAGCCAATGTAGATCTCTCAGGACCGGTGTTATGTGGTCCCAGCGGCCACTCCCAGTCACCAGTCTAGCCGCCGCATTCTGGATTAATTGCAGTTTCCGGGTCACCTTCAAAGGTAGCCCCACGTAGAGCGCATTGCAGTAGTCCAAGCGGGAGATAACTAGGGCATGCACCACTCTTGCGAGACAGTCCGCGGGCAGGTAGGGTCTCAGCCTGCGTACCAGATGGAGCTGGTAGACAGCCGTCCTGGACACAGAATTGATCTGCGCCTCCATGGACAGCTGAGAGTCCAAAATGACTCCCAGGCTGCGCACCTGGTCCTTCAGGGGCACAGTAACCCCATTCAGGACCAGGGAGTCCCCCACACCCGCCCGCCCCCTGTCCCCCAAAAACAGTACTTCTGTCTTGTCAGGATTCAACCTCTGAAACAATATTGAAATGAAAACCAGATCTTGCAGGACTAGTTGACAGATGCTGTAACAGCAGCTGAGGAAATGCAGTCATCATTACAAGAGCACGTTCCCCATGCTCGAACCCACAGGATCCATAGCCATGGATGAGTGAGTTAATGTTCCAGCACATTATATAAAATATTCTTTGTTTAAGAGTAAGACATTGTCGTGTCCCCAATGGTGACTGTAGCTAGCTGTCAAGAACGCACGCCACTCCGAGAAGTCAGCGGAAGTTGTCTTGAAGTTTATTGTACAGCACACAGAGAAACGTGGAAAGTCCGTGAGGATTCTGAGGAGGCCATCTCAGAATCCCCCTTATGTACACCTTGCTGGGTGACTCCCAGTTCCCCCCTCCCTTCTGCCCTAAAGGTCCGGGGGTAATCCTCTTCCCCACCCGGGGTGGCTTGGACAAAAGAGTTAACTGCTCTGGTCTACCTGCACCATTCATGGGTGCTTTTTGCATTGTTATTGCGATGCTGCCGGTTCCACCACGCCCGCTGCTGATGGCTCGTTAGCGGTCGTTATCGCCCATTCTGGGGTTGTTTACCCCGCGGGGCATGCCTGGGCGAGGTCGGGCCTTGCTGCGCTCGGTTTAACCCCTGCGCGCCTGGCTCCGCTGTCGCCCCCTTCTCTGGCCCGCTGCATGGTTCCCCTTCCTGGCGCCCGCATGGCGCGACCCTGGCGGACCCCGGTCTATCAGTGTCTAGTCGGGTCGCGACATCCTGCCCCCCCGAAACTGACTCCCCCCTCCCCTGGGGAGCGTTCTGAGTCCCGGGGCCCCCCGGCCGGTTTGGCCACTGTTGGTGGAATCTCTTGACCAGCTGTGGGGCCAAAACGTCCGACGCCCACACCCATTCTCGGTCCCCCGTAGCAAAGTCCTTCCACTCCACCAGGTACTGCAAACGCCCTCTGTAGAGTCTGGAGTCCAAAATGTCCTTGACCTCATGGTGCTCCCCTCCCGCCAGGATCAACGGGGTGGGTGGCGCCGCCACGGGGTGCCAACCGTCGTCCTCCGGGGACTTCTTCAGCAAGCTGAAGTGGAACACCGGGTGTATCTGTTGCAAGTTCTTTGGGAGTTCCAGCTTCGCAGAAACTCCGTTGATTACCTCTAGCACTTTAAACGGGCCCAAGTACCGGGGCCCGAGTTTCTTGCTGGGGAGGCCCAGCTTCAAGTGCCGCGTGGACAGGTAGACCCGGCACCCCGCTTTGATGTCCCCCGCCGGTCTTCTTCGCTGGTCCGCCGTCCTCTTCTGCGCCGCCTTGACCTCCAGCAGTTGTTCCCGAAGGGACTCCCAGCACCTGGCCGTCCTCTCTCTCCACTTTCCGAGCTCCTCCGGCTCCCGGGCGGTGGGCTCCCCCAAGTCCGGCAGGTGCCTCAGGTCGATCCCGTAGACCACGGCGAAGGGGGACATCTCCGTGCTGCTATGTACGGAGTTATTGTAAGCGAACTCCGCCAACGGAAGCAGCTGTGACCAGTCGTCCTGCTGGTAGCAGCCAAAGCACCGCAGGTACTGCTCCAGCACCTGGTTGACACGTTCCGTCTGTCCGTCAGTCTGGGGGTGGTAGGCCGAGCTGAGTCCCTGTTCAATCCCTAGCAGTCCCAGGAACGCCTTCCAAAATCGGGACACAAACTGGGAGCCGCGATCGGAAATGACCTTGTCTGGAACCCCATGGAGCCGGAAGATGTGCTCCATGAACAGCTTTGCCACCTGGGTGGCGGTAGGCAGTGAGGCGCAGGGCACGAAATGGGCTTGCTTGGAGAACAGGTCCACCATGACCCATATTGCTGTCTTGCCTCGGCTGGGTGGCAGATCCGTAATAAAGTCCATGGAGATCACCGACCAAGGTCGAGGTGGGACCTCCAGAGGCTGTAGGAGGCCCTGCGGCTTGCCCACTGCCGGCTTGCAGGTGAGGCAGATGGGGCAGCCCGCAACGTAGTCCTTGACATCTTTGCGGAGCGTGGGCCACCAGAAGCTCCGCCGAACCAGCTTCCACGTCTTGACGAAGCCGAAGTGCCCAGCCGCTTTGGCGTCGTGGCATGCCTCCAGGGCGGCCCTCCGGAGGGGTTCCGGGACGTACGCGGCGCTCCCCCTTCTCCAGATGTCCCCTTCCAGTGTCAAGGAGTCCCGCAGGTCCTGTAGTTCCGCGTCTGTCGGATACGCTGCCACTAGTCTGTCGCGGAGCGCTGCAGAAGGCTGGCTGCGCTCCCGGGGGGTGTCCCATCTTGACCCCCTGTCTGTCCTTCTTTCCTCCTAGCCTGGTTACGGGTGGTGACGGCTCGGGCTAGGTGTCTGTCCTCAAATAGCGGACGCATCTCTGTGCGGACATCCGCCTCGTACTGGGGCAGGCGAGACAGGGCGTCCGCGAGGAAGTTGTCCTTCCCGGGGATGTGGCTTAGCTGGAAATCGTACCGGGAGAAGAACTCTGCCCACCGCATGTGCTTGGCGGTCAGCTTCCGTGGCTGTCGGAGGGCCTCGAGGTTGCGGTGGTCTGTCCAGACCTCAAACGGTTCCCTTGCCCCCTCCAGCCAGTGCCTCCACTCCTCAAGCGCCATGCGGATGGCCGCTGCCTCCTTCTCCCAGGTAGACCAGTTCCTTTCCGCCTTCCCAAACTTCCGGGACAGGTACGCTCCGGGCCTCAGACGGCCCTCCCCGTCCCTCTGCAGGAGTACCGCTCCCATGGCCACATCACTAGCGTCTACCTGTACCACCATGGGCCGGGCTGGATCCACATGGATCAGCGTAGGCTCGGCGGCGAACGCCCCTTTGAGCCTCTGGAAAGCCTCCTCCGCCCGGGACCCCCAATCCAGAGCCGCCCCGGGACGCTTGGCCCCCTTTCCTTTCCCCTTGGTACCTAGGAGATCGGTGAGGGGGGTCACCAAGGCCGAATAGTTGGGCAAAAAGCCCCTGCAGAAATTTGCGAACCCTAGCAAGCTCTGGAGTTGGCGCCGTGTCCGCAGCCGCTCCCACCCCAGGACTGCCTCCACCTTCTGGGGATCCATGGCCACCCCCGCCGCCGAGATCCTATACCCCAGGTAATCTAAGGAGGGGCGGTGGAACTCGCACTTGGGCAACTTGACGTATAGGTGGTTGTCCAGGAGTCTCTGCAAGACCTCCCGGACCAACCGGACGTGTTCCTGGGGGTCCTGACTGTACACCAGCACATCGTCCAGGTAGACCACCACCCCTTTGTACAGGAGGTCGTGGAGTACCTCGTTGATGAGGCTCATGAACACCCCCGGGGCCCCGCTCAAACCGAACGGCATTACCAGGAACTCGAACTGTCCAAACTGGCAGTTAAAAGCCGTCTTCCATTCGTCCCCCTCCCGGACCCGCACCCGGTAGTATGCCTCCCTTAAGTCTAGCTTCGTGAAGATCGTGCCGGTATCCAACTGGTCCAGCAGATCCGGGATGAGGGGGAGCGGGTACGCGTTCCCTGCCGCTATGGCGTTCAACCCTCTGTAGTCCTGGCACAACCTCCGGGTGCCATCCTTCTTGCCCACGAAGATGACCGGAGCCCCCATGGGGCTCTTGGCGGGGCGGATGAACCCTCTGGCCAGGTTCTTGTCCAGGAACTCCCTGAGGTCCTGGAGTTCCTCCCCGGACATCTTGTAGATGCGTCCCTTGGGGAGGACCGCATCCTCTGGGATGTCGATGGCACAATCTGTGCGGCGGTGGGGGGGCAGCTCGTCTGCCTCGGTTTCCCCGAACACCGCCGCCAGATCCTGGTACTCCGGGGGTATCTCCGGCGCCACCACATCCAGCTTGCCCTCGTCCCCGTGGACCCCTTTGGCCTCCCCCTTCCCAGGGCACTGGGGGTCCGATTCGACCCTGTGCTGCCCACACCTATCCAGGTCGAACGTCAGGCGCCCTGAGCGCCAGTCTACTATGGGGTTATGTTCCATCAGCCAGTCCAACCCCAGCACTACCTGGTACCCATCCGTGGGGACCCTAACTAGCATCCTGGACTCCCGGTGGTCCCCCACCCACAAGGAGACCGGCCCCACTTCCACCCCAAACGGACCCCCCTTTATGGGACTGCCGTCCATCTGGACGAAAACTAAGGGGGTGCTCCGAACCTGGGTGGGCAAGTCCAGTTCCTTGGCCACTTCGGGGTGCAGCATACTGTGGTCGCAGCCCGAGTCCAGCAGCGCATCGCCCGTCCATTGCTTGCCGCCGTCCGGGTTTTCCAGCCTCACCCGGACCAGGTTGGGTGGTCTTCCCGCCCGTTTCTTGGGGTCCGTTGACCCTGGCGGGACCTGCAGCCGGGCGTCCTTCACTGCAGGTCCAGGTCGTTTCCCGACTCCGAGCCCTCGGAGTCGGACTGGCGCTTTCCCCTTGGCTCCGACGCGACACCCGCCCGGCTCCCGGTCTTGGGTGTCCTACTGGTTCCCGACGTCACTTGGGACCCTGCCGGGGTCCGAACCTCTCCCGGGGGTCGCTTGGGGCACGCCACCGCATAGTGTCCTGCCCCTCCGCACCTCATGCAGAGTCCCTCCCGGCGTCTCCTCTCCCGTTCCGGGTCGGGGGTGCGCTTGGGCCGGGGGACCCCCGCGCCATTGGCGGGACGGGGGGTCCCTGAGTTCTCCGCAGGCCTTCGGTCCTTGCCCGCCCTGGGTTCTAACTCCAGCATCCCCAGGTCTGCTTCCAACTGAGCCACCGTGCGGCACCAGCCGTCCAGCGTCGACAGCTCCCGAGGGGTCCCCTTCACTACGGCCCACTTGCGGAGCTCAGGATGGAGGCCCTCCTTGAAATAGTGGACGAGGACCTCCTCGTTCCAAGAGGAGATTCGGGCAGCCTCCCCCCTGAACATGTCTACATAGTCCTGTACCGGGAGACCCCCTTGCCTGGCCTTCTGGACCCGTCGCTTCGCCTTCTCCTCCGCCTGCGGGTCTTGGAAGCGCTCTCGCAGGGCCGCCAAGAAGTCCTCCAGGGTGGCCAGAGCCGGGTCCCTGCGGTCGACCAGGAGCATGGCCCACTGGCCGGCCTTCCCCTGCAGGGAGGAGATGACCGCCGCTACCAAGTCCTCTGGGTCACAGTCGCCTCCCCCGTACCTTCTGGCGTGGTTCCTTGCGTGGAAGATGAAGGTGGAGAGTTCCGCCGGGTCCCCCTCGTAAGTGGCCCTCAGCTCCGGGGGCGGCCTGCGCCGCGCCGTCGCCCTCCGGCGGACGTGCCTCCCGCGGGCCTCCGGGGTCGCTGCCGCGCGCTCGTCCTCGCTGCTGTCGCCCGTGGAACTCCCCGCCACTGCGTCGTCCTCCAGCCGGCTGCTGCGACGTCTTGGCGGGGGAAGCACCTGCCCCCTCGGAGCCGTCCCGTCCAACCACGGCAGCCACTGAGTCACTCCGGGCTCCTGACCTGAGCCCTCCCCTGGGGTCTGCCGACTGCAGACCCCCGATCCCGCGTGGCCTTGGCTCCCGCCGCCGCTACGACTTGTCCGGGGCACCGCGCCCCCACAGGCCTGGTCCAACAACCGGCCCGACTCCTCGCCAACCCGCAGCCGCTCCCAGATGAGGCGGTTCAGCTGCTCCTGGAGTCGCCGTAGCTCGCCCAGGCTCCCGCTGTCTGGTCCGGCCGAGGAAAGGCTCCGTTGATTCGAGGTGAACAGATCCGCCGGCCGCTCGAGTAGGGTGCTCGAGGTAACGGGGGTCTGAAAACGTGCCGCTCCGCGCCATGGGGTCGCCATCTCGGTAGCTGCCGGTAAGCGATCCCAACACGATACGGACGTTGAAGTTTTGGAGAATCCTCACTATGTCGTGTCCCCAATGGTGACTGTAGCTAGCTGTCAAGAACGCACGCCACTCCGAGAAGTCAGCGGAAGTTGTCTTGAAGTTTATTGTACAGCACACAGAGAAACGTGGAAAGTCCGTGAGGATTCTGAGGAGGCCATCTCAGAATCCCCCTTATGTACACCTTGCTGGGTGACTCCCAGTTCCCCCCTCCCTTCTGCCCTAAAGGTCCGGGGGTAATCCTCTTCCCCACCCGGGGTGGCTTGGATAAAAGAGTTAACTGCTCTGGTCTACCTGCACCATTCATGGGTGCTTTTTGCATTGTTATTGCGATGCTGCCGGTTCCACCACGCCCGCTGCTGATGGCTCGTTAGCGGTCGTTATCGCCCATTCTGGGGTTGTTTACCCCGCGGGGCATGCCTGGGCGAGGTCGGGCCTTGCTGCGCTCGGTTTAACCCCTGCGCGCCTGGCTCCGCTGTCGCCCCCTTCTCTGGCCCGCTGCATGGTTCCCCTTCCTGGCGCCCGCATGGCGCGACCCTGGTGGACCCCGGTCTATCAGTGTCTAGTCGGGTCGCGACAGACATATAACGCAAATGGGTTTTTGTTCTATAAAATAATGTTGCATCTTCCTTTGCCAAATCATTTCTCATTTTTCTTGTTTGATTTCTTCATTATATATGTAAAATTCTAGAAGTAACTGGTAGGAAGTATATAAGCAGATTTATGCCGCTGTACTTGCATTTATCAGGTGGCGCTGTGGGTTAAACCACAGAGCCTAGGGCTTGCTGATCAGAAGGTTGGCGGTTCAAATCCCCATGACGGGGTGAGCTCCTAGCAGTTCGAAAGCACGTCAAAGTGCAAATAGATAAATAGGTACCGCTCCAGCGGGAATGTAAACGGCGTTTTCGTGTGCTGCTCTGGTTTGCCAGAAGCAGCTTTGTCATGCTGGCCACATGACTTGGAAGCTGTACGCCGGCTCCCTCGGCCAATAATGCGAGATGAGCGCCGCAACCCCAGAGTCGGACACGACTGGACCTAATGGTCAGGGGTCCCTTTACCTTTACCTTACTTGCATTTATGTACATTAGTTTTCAGCATTCCTATTCCACACTGTTGTTGCTAATATCTAATCAAAAAGGTTTCTCCATTTTATACAGAGAAAACATTCCCCTTCCTAGCCTTTCCCACGTCTCTCCTTCTGTCTTACCCTCAGTTGTAATAATCACAATGTCAGTTCTTTAAAAAATGAATAAGAAGAAAAACCAACAGGTGCTCTTATTGGCTCCCGCCATATCAGTAAATATCCTCCCAGTCTTTGAACAAACTCCCTGAGACATGCCCATGTTTCATTGGGTGCCAGGATTGGACACACACACACCTTTCATTATGAACAGTGAGTGAGCACAATGGTGGCTGATGTAGGTTTCCCTTCTTTTCCTTGAGGGCAGGGGGAGAGGGAACATGCAAGGACCATTTTGTGGTTTCGCCTCTTCACTTTTAGACGTGACAGCCATTTTGTGACCTGCGCTTTTTCAAAATTTCAGATGTGGCCATTGATCTAAAAATGTTGATGACTCCTGCCACAGAGAACTTGAAAGGCAGGGTATAGATTGGTAAATAATCAATAACAAAATTAGTTAATGACTTGCATCTAGACATTGTTCCTGCTGGCAGGAGCATCCTCTGAGAGGGGTTGTACTGATTTCCCTTCTCTCTCAGCATCACCTCCCACACAGTGTCCTCAAACTGTGCAAGAGATGGTACTGAGGGTGGGGGTGGGGAGGGAGATCAGTAAAATTCACTCCACACCCACTCACACTCCTAGCAAGATCCCAGTTCTGAGTCAAAAGCCTTCTGTGGAAGGAAGTAGCTTTTCCATATGTGGAAGGCAAAATCTGAATCCAACTCAAATTAGCGGTGATTTATTTATTTATTTCTCTTACAAACATCTGTGTTATTTTAGTGGCAACGCATTTTCAGTCACATATAAGTGCAATATTCACAGCACTTTCTCACACTGTAAAAATTCTCTCCTGCGAGATGTGGTGATGGCTGTCCACTTTGGATGGCTTTACAGCAGGATTAGACAAATTTCGTGGAGGATAAGTCTTATCTGTAGCTCCCAGCCATAATTGCTAATGTTCTACTTTCACTGCCATAGGCAGTATGCCTCTGAATGCTAAGAGGGGAATCGCTTCCCATAGGCATCTGGTTGGCCACTGTGAGAACAGGACACTAGGCTAGATGGGTTCTTGTGATCTCATGTTATTAAAATGTATCAGTGAGAAACTCTGTTGCATCATTCCTACTTCCATGTCCCATAGGGAAGTATGTACCCTGTTGCATGTTGATCTGCCATCCAAACTCACTAATTTTGTCTTAGCGTTTTTTGCTTCTTTCCAGCTATAGTCTTACACCCAGTTTTCACAAGCAACATTGGCATGGGAAATTTAGCAGCTATTTTTACATACTGTGATATTGAGAACAATGAGCAGTTCTCATAGTGCAATGATTTGTGATATTAACACATGGGGGACAGTACTGTTTTGAAAAATCACATACTCCACAAAACCTATAAAAACAGCTCTAGGCTTTGTGGTAATTTCATAGTCTAAAAGTGGGATCGACATAGGACTATAAGTGCTTAACCTCCAAAGCCCATTTGAAGCATCAGAGGGAAATAGAGGTAAATAACATCAGGATTGGCAGCCATTATGTAGCATCAGGATTGGCCAGGCCTTATATGAAAACTAGGGGCCTAAGGAGGTATTCTTGCCTAGTCAACAGAGGACTCTCAGTCCTTCAGGTTCTATCTTCTTACAACTTCCAGTTCAACCTGCTTCTCACTCAACTGTCTGATACTGAGTTAGACCATTGGTACATCTATACCAGTATTGTCTACACTGACTGGCAGCAGCTTTCAAGGGTTATAGATGGGGATGTGCCCAGCCGTACCTGGAGATGCTTGGGGATTGAATCTGGGGTTTTCTGCATGCAAAGAACATGCTCTACCACTGAGTCACAGCCTTCCCCACTCTAGACCAATTCTCCCTTAGGAGGATTAATGTCATGGCTGTATCATGTCAAAGATAGTAGATCTAATATAGCTATATTCCAGAATGCTCTGATCTTATTTTTAAAACACATTGTCATGGTATCCTTTTTCCCCCTTACAGAAACGTGGACTTCTGACAGAAAAAGAGAGGAGGCATCAGAATCCACATTGTAAACAGTAAGTTTGTTCTCAGTGCCTTCTGGAACTGAATATTATACTACATTTGCTTCTTTTCCTTGACCAGTCTGTTCTTTCTTTTACCAATATAAGAAATTAGTCTGGTAAGCAATTTCTGCCCTCTCTTAAAACTCAATTTCATTTCACTGGAGTGGACATTTTATTCATTTATCCTATAATCCTCTTAGATAAAAAACCAAGATAATCCATGCAATGTATCTGTGCTGCACCACATAGGGACATATCATTAGTGTTTTCTCGACTAGGATAATTTGGTGCAATAATAATTGTTAGGAAGCCACAAAATAAAAGAAATGGCAAATCATATTTCTGAATTCTGGGTGTGTCTTTACATATTTTTAATACATTGCATGACAGTGTATTCCTGGCAAGTGGAGCAGAAATTGGAAAATCCTACAGTTGCTTTGATGTTTAGCTGGTGCTTGCCATTGTATACCTGAAGGAGCGTCTCCACGCCCATCGTTCAGCCCAGACACTGAGATCCAGCTCCGAGGGCCTTCTGGTGCTTCCCTTATTGGGAGAAATGGGGTTACAGGGAACCCGGTAGAGGGCCTTCTCAGTAGTCGCACCCGCCCTATGGAACTCCCTCCAATCAGGTGTCAAGGAAATAAACAACGATCTGACTTTTATAAGACATCTGAAGGCAACCCTATTTAAGGAATTATTGAATGTTTAATGTTTTACTGTGCTTGATGTTTTAATTGGGAAGCTGCCCAGAGTGTCTGGGGCAACCTAGTCAGATGCATATAAATAATGTATTATTATTATTATTATTATTATTATATTAATTATCCATGGCGCCTGTGAGCCAGAAAGGTGCATGCTGATGGTGCTGGGGAGCACTGTATTTCACACTGCAACAAGGGCAAGAGATCTTATTCAGGTCTCAATTCTCAATACAGTCGTACCTTGGTTGTCGAATGCCTTGGTACTCGGACGTTTTGGCTCCCGAACGCTGCAAACCCAGAAGTTAGTGTTCCGGTTTGCGAACATTTTTCGGAAGCCGAACATCCGATGCAGCTTCCGAGGCTTCCGATTGAGTGCGGGAAACTCCTGCAGCCAATTGGAAGCCGCGCCTTGGTTTTCAAACTGTTTTGGGAATCAGACGGACTCCCAGAATGGATTAAGTTCGACAACCAAGGTACGACTGCACATATGATCAGTTTCCAAGACAATTTTGGGAAAGGAGACTTGCATAGGCTTCTAACTCATAGTATGGATCAGGTATAGGGAACCTCAAGCCCAATGACTAAATACATCACCTCCAGGCCACTCTCCTCCCTTGTCTTGCTTCATATCCCACTTGAGAGTTTTTGCTTGCGTGTCAAGACCCCTGCGCACCCCCAAGGATGAATAAATACACACTGACACAGAATTTTAGTTTAAGGTTAATGGGCAAAAATTTAGGCCACAACTTTATTGATTACAGCAATGTGAGTGGTATTGGCTTAGGCATTGGCAATAACTATATCTGGCTCCTGCCCACCTTGCAGGAAGTCTGGAAGGGTAAACAACCAAAGTTGTGACAATTGCTAAGAGGTAGGCAAAAACCCAATGGCCAGTGCCAATTTGCAAAATGGAAAAAATTCCTACCCAGCCCCTGTTCCAAAACAGGCAACCAACCGAAGTCCAGAGCAAGGCCAAAGCAGACACCTAAAATGCAGAGCGGGTGGGTGGGTGTTTGGCGTCACGAAGCCAGGTGAATCCTCAGAAACACGTTGCCGCCTTTTATATGCCCCCCCGATCACACCACCGATCTCTGATTGGCCAATAGGCCATGGTGTGATCGTGGGGCCATCACGTGGGCCGGGCTCAATCTCCCCCCACCCCCAGGATAGTGGGGGGGGCACCTTGGGCCTGTGCGCAACACAGACCCTCAATTAGGAGGATTCAATTTAGCTGGAATATGTCTTTGAACTCCAACAATGCCTCTTGCTCTCCTGGATGGAAGATAGAGAGGGCTGTGTGTAGAAAGTGCAGCCCATTGTACAAAGGTATGATTTACGTTAAATACCGCCCCCTTTTACTTTGACCCTATTCACACACAGGTGTATTCCTATCAGAAGCTTGCCCAGAAGGAATGTAGCCCATTGGCTGAAAGAGGTTCCCAACCCCTGATATGGATGAACAATTGGGATTTAAAGTGATCTGAAAATGTGTAGATGATAATATTGCCTCAGGATCATGGATTTTAGCCTAAGACATCATAGAGTTTTCAGCAAATTCCCACTGCTGCATTGTGGAAACAGTGTGTTTGTGAAATGTGCAGATGGTAGCATACCTGTGTTTGAATCTTTCTCTCTGTTTTATACACGTAATCAAAAATTCCCTCATTTTAGCTTCCTTTAGCAGCTGGCATGAGCACCCTGAACTCATATCAAAACCATTCAAACAGAATCTGAATGTATTTATGTACATGAAGAAGAAATTAATCAACCTTTGTTGGTGCTCCAATGAATACAATCACCCTTCCTCCTTCAGGCAGAATATAATGATGAGAAACCTTTTCATAGCATCCATCAGTTAATTTATCAGTCATGGCATTATGATTATAGAATACAAATGTTCTAACCATGAATATATAATTACAGAAATGGAACTGTGCAGTGTCCATTTAACACATGTAATACATAATTTATTTAGTTCCCCGTTTGGACTCAATTTTTGGAAATGTAATGTATACAGAATTACCATTTTCTAATTTTTAAACAATAACTTTATGACAGAGTTTGGGAATACTCAACTAGCAGCAGTCAGTTTGCTTTAGGGGACAGGTAAATTGCAACACAGCTGGTTTGTCTATCAGCCATCTTTCTCCAATTAATATAAATGTTGAGGCCTCTTGAATAAAGGAGTACGTCTTTCCTAAAATGTATAACATGGATAGAACATGTTCCTGCATAGGGCTGCCATAGTCTGGAAATTTCCCAGACATAGCCGGGATTCGACAGTTGGAAACAGTGTCCGGGTGCAAATCTCTGAAAGCTCAACAACTTTTGTGTCCAGATTTTCGCTTTTTGAAATATGGCAACCCTATTCCTGCAGAACATTGTATCATTTTCAATTGCTGTTTTACTTCATGAAGTTCTATAGAATGCATAGCAAATATTACCCCCCCCCAAAAAAAAATACCCTGCAACTTCCAGTTTGAGCACTTGGATCCTGTCTGCTTTCTTTCATCCAGTGACCACATTCATCCAGTGCTTTACCAGCTTCACTGGCTCCCGGTGGAGTACAGGATCAGGTTTAAGGTGCTGGTTTTGACCTTTAAAGCCCTATGCGGTCTAGGACCCTCGTACCTACGGGACCGCCTCTCCTGGTATGCCCCGCAAAGGACCTTAAGGTCCACAAATAGCAACTTTTTGGAGGTCCCGAGCCACAAGGCTGTTAGACTGGGCTCAACTAGGGTCAGGGCCTTTTCAGTACTGGCCCCAACTTGGTGGAACACTCTGTCACAAGAGACCAGGGCCCTGCGGGATTTGACATCTTTCCGCAGGGCCTGCAAGACAGAGCTGTTCCGCCTGGCCTTCGGGTTGGACTCAGTCTGATGTTTTCCTCCCCTTGGTTTTTTTTTTGGGGGGGGGCAATAAATGAAGCGGCATTTTAAATTTTAAATTGTCTTTTAACCTGTATTTTAATTAACAGTTTTTCTTTTTATACTTTATTGTAATTTTACTGATGTGAGCCGCCCTGAGCCCGGTTTCGGCTGGGAAGGGCGGGGTATAAATAAAATTTATTGTTATTATTATTATTATTTTGAAAGTAATGAATGGAAGAGAATTATTAACTTGGAGTGTGAGTTGAAAACATTGGGTTTTGCCACATGGAGAAATGTTGGAGGCTATGCTCACCCCTGCTAATCCATATCAGCACGGATGTTGGAACTGAAAAAGAACTGTTGTGCAGAAGCACCAAGGCAGCTGGTATCTCTCTCTCTCTCCTTGCAGAATTGCTGCCTTCCCTTCTGGCATAGCACAACGGAGTGAAATCAACCATGGGGGAAGAGAATGTCTGGAGGGTTTAGCGTAGAGCAATGCATTAGGAAGAGCTATGGCTCTGCTCCACTGACTTTGCTCATCTTCGGATGAAGCCCTCAGCATGTTGTCTCTGATGTTTCATTAACTGAATTAGGGATGTACAAGCAACAAAGCCCCCACCTATCCATAAGTGGGAGATAGATTTTAGCAAAGTGGAAGTAACAACAACCAGTTGCATTGTGAGGGGCAGATGTGCTACCCTTTTGCTCTTAAGCAAATGTAGCCCTCATTTTATTTGCAGTCATCACTTCCATGTACACACATTCACAGCCTCAGATATGCCCCCACTGTGTTGTTTCATATTGTGAACTGCCTTGAAATTGGAAAAAATGGGATATACATATTCAAATAAATGAATATGAGCGCAATTATCTCCTTTTGCACATGTCTATTGATTATAACAAGAGCAAGCAAGCATATTAAAATTGATGGGGTAGCCATATTGACTAAGGCAGGTGTTAGCTCTTTACTTCCAATGTCATCATAAGAAGACAAACTGATGGACTTCTATTTTATTCTCATTATTATTATTTAAAATTCATAAGCTTTTTGTGGTTTTGGCTTCAATATTTTCAAAGATCATAACCCTGTGGCTGTGGGGGAGGCGAAACTATTGCAATATCCCTTGCTGTAGAGCTGCCTGTTCATCATCCTCACACAGTTAACTGTTATCAAATTTCACCTGCCATGACAGTTATTTTGGATTATCATACAATTGACAGCTATGATGGTTCATAATGGCTGTCTAGTTAATGACAGTTTCCTCCATCATTCATGTATTATAAAGATAAATTTGTGTAATTTGACAAATCGGGTTATTGTTCAGATTAACAATTGGCTCATGAGGATGATGCTGGAACAATGGACTAGGTCTCATTTCAGCCAGCTGAAATAAATCTCATCCCAGCCCATTGAAAATAACAGTAATATGAGCAGTTTCACTCCATTACTTCCAGAGAAATTGAATTCCTTTTTTTCAACCTTGCAGATTCATAGAATTACAGTAGATCTTTTATTCTTAATTTTCTTTGGAAAGCTATATGCTAATATTTTAGGTTCTAGTGCGTGCGTGCAATGAGATGGAAACGTCTGAACACATTTTGAGTCCATTTCTATTTAAAATGCAGTTGCAAAGCTTTGAAAAAAGCAAGTTAGTTGACTTAGGAAGGGTGTTCTAGTAAAAGAGGGAAAATTGCTTAAAACTTAAAACCAGCATGAATTCACTCCTTATCGTATCAAAATCTTGAAAAGGTTTATTTTTCATGGAGTCCAAATTCATTTTACATATTTTTTATGTAATCATGAAGTTCTTCTTAACTGGTAATCTGTGTTTGTCACAAATCTACTGATATAACCAAGCCCCCCTTTTGGGGGGGGGACTTTCTTTTGGATATTTGAGGTTTGCTTGAGAAGAACTCTTGATCAGTGTGGTCTGGGGACTAAGGCTGAATGCTCCTTGTACCTTTGGAAAAGAGCATGTGGCAAAGTTAGCTTTGAAACTGGTCTTCTGAGTACATTGTTAATTACTAACGGCAGGAAAGAAATTTAACACAAGGTCTCCTAGGACATGTTGTTTTAGATTGCCACTTAACTGGGCAGATTCTTTTGGAAGAAAGCATGTTGTGAAAGTGCTTTGGACTCTTCTATTTCCCAGAAGATCATCCACAACCACCTTGCTCTCATGGAAATCTTGAGGCTGATTTTTAATTTATAGGTATCAGGGGTCTTAAGATGTAACCACACAGGAATTTATCCAGCACAGTATTACTAACATGAATACATACTAAGTTGTGTGTGGTTCCAGTTATTGTGCATTGTTGTGTTTCACTGTGTTTGTTTGACACTACAACCAGAGTAGCAGTGCTTTTTTCAGACAGAAAACCTAAGACATGGATTTAGATTCTGCAGTTCCCTGACATGTACTAGTTATTCAACCTAATTTTGCAAAATGGTCCTGTCTGCAGACTTCCCTGGGGACTTCAGTTGCCATCTATCATCTTAGCACCTTGATTGATTACTCGCCATTATTTAATTTATCTTCAGACTCTTCTTTGCTTTCCCCTTAGTTAACAAACAAACACAGTGCACCCCCAGCGTCCCAGAAGTTGGATAATCCTTTGCTGAATGGTTGGTGATACTTTGTCTCAAGTAATAATTTTGTGTGTGAAGGCTATGGCCCTGATCCAACAATGGATGTTCAGCATACGGAATAAGGTTTCTACAAATGATTCATTCTCATCTGTTCTTGCTAAAGGCTGTGGCAGCAGCACAGCACGGCTTGTATCTTAAGGCAGTACAGACTGTTTCCCAATTCATGCAAGTAGTAGGATATCAGTTTTTCTGCTTGTGCCAAGCACTCAAAGTGGCTTAAGAACAAAATAAAATATGAGGCATGCTTATCTCTTGGCTGCTATATCAGGAGGAAACTGATGCATTCTCCTTAGCCAGCTACAAGTCAACCCGTAACCTGTGGCCCTTCAGATATTACTGGCCTCTGGCCGTCATCATCCTGAACTGCTGGTCATACTGCCTGGAGCTGATTAGGAGCTGCAGTCCAACAACATAAACCCAGAAGGCCAAAGGTTACCCACCCATGCTCTAAGCAATGGCCTGAAGAGTAACTTATTAAAATCAAGTGAAAGTTTTCTGGGAACTTTGTCAAACTTTTTTGAGGTGCTGTTTCACAGGGGGTGGGAATCAAAGGAAGTTGTCATTTTAGGATGAGTCTTGTCTGTTTCCAGTTCACTTTTCACATGCTTAAAAAACACCCCCCAATAATTCTTTCTGTTTCCAAATTAACCTGTGAGTTTGTAGAAATTATTTCATGTGTAAATACATTCATGTGTAAATAAATATTTAAATGTGAGTTTTCTCTCAAGATGCACATTTAATGCAAAGTTTGAAACAGTTGAACTGACCAGAACTTCATCACAGCATTTGGAAAAGTGCAACATCTTGCTGACTGCCAACTCCCCAATCCTTGGGTCCAAGAAATGCAGCACGAGTAATTTCATATTGGAATTCACAGAGATCAAAATCCCAAAACGTCGTCAAGCATTATTGCAGGGCCATGGTGAGAAAAAGAGGAAGGGGGAAAGTAGCCAACTAAAGTTGGACTTAACTTGTACAGAGACTGCCTGCTGCCTTCACAGGTGGCTTTTGAAAGGAAGCAAAGCCAATCCTGACCATAATCATCCCATTCCCAGATGAAGTGTTGTTGTTGTTTTTATTAGTAGTGGTATTAGGTTTATTTCCTGCCCTTCACCAGAAAGGCCAAGGCAGACTACAGCAATATAAAATACAGCATTAAAAACAGCTTAAAGCAAATGACAACCACAACTAGACTGAGTATTAAATATATATTTCATCAAGTGATGAGAAATTAAGACAGCCTTACAGTATCCAGCAAAAATAAACAAATAAATATTTTTTGGGGGGTGGCCAAAGAAGGCATATCAGTATTTTAATTTTGTATGTGTGAGTTGTCTTGAAAATTCATTGCATTCTGAAGCCAGATAAAAGTCTGTTTATAGATTAATATAATGACTAAAGAAATAATTGCAATTTCTTTTAGGTTAATTAATATATTTGGGTTCTGTAATTAATTGCTTTTAAAAAACTCATTTTGGGTTTTTTTTTAAAACTTTTTTATTATTATTTCTTCCCCAATTATTTGCTAAACTTTTATACCCCTCCTTCACCATAAATACTGCAACATGTAGCTATTTTTAATGGAAATATTCAGGGTATCTGAAATAAAATAAAACTTCAGTTGTAAAGCAAAGAACATCATTGATGGGGAGGAACAGCATAATTTATTCAGTTACGAAGTCACCTTTTGATTTTTGCCATTTGACTCCCTACTTTAGACATTCCAAGAAATTTCCTACCACTACACAACCTGCACTTTTTAAAAAAAACTATGGCATATTTAAAGACTTAGACATAAATTGGAGCTGGCCTTTGTGCCAATGACCTGTTCTCTATTCCACTTCTCTACCACCCTACCACTCACAATAAATCCCCACAGACATTCATTTGACATTACACTGGTGGCTGTTGGTGAGACAGGCAAACTGATGAGATGGCAACTATTAACTATTGCTGCTAATACTGGATTTTATTACCTAAACAGTAGTGCCTCTATGACATGTTTTGCTGACCCGCCAAAAAGCACTGACACCTGGTGGTTTATACCCACAATTAGACCCTTTCACCCACACCCAGTATAAAGTACAGCCTTGCATTGGCCCCAATAGAGCATCATTTAAATTACACTGTAAATGCTGTAACACCACATTTTGCCCCCACCCCCCACCCCGGCCGCCTTAGTGCTGGCAGTGTAATTGCAAATATTAGAGAACTGAACTTTGTCTAAATTATCTGGCTATAGCACACATTACCACAGATCTGTTTGAAGAGTTTCTGTGTGCAGCTGATTAGACACTCTAATGAGAGTGCCATAAAACCCCGTGTATTGTGTTTCTTTCTTTTCTTCTGGAACATTATGTCTTCAGTTGTCAAACAGCTATAACAAACTAAAGCTTAAATGTTCAACTGAAAGAAGCAGTAGCAAATGACTCATTTTTAGTATTTGGAAAAGGAAGGAGAATACATTTCTTAAGACGTAGCGCCCTGGATCCAGAAGCTCACGGGAAGCAGCACAGCACACGTCCACCATCTTGTTTCAGGAGGCCTTTGGGTAATCAATGCTTCTCTAATCCTTTTTTAAAATTCTCATGTTCTTGTTTAAGGGCTTAATCTATTGAGGTTTTATGTTTTAGATTTTGAATATATATATATGTTAGCAGCTTTGAGACCTAGCTGATGAAAAGAAGGATACACATTTTTAAAATAAATAAACAAAAATAACCATAACAGGATTGCTTAATAAAAGATGGTCAAAATAATATTGGGGCTGCAGAAACTCCCTGTGAAGAAAGCTTTCCACATTTGGACTTTTTTAGTTTAAGAAAAAGTGTAGCAACATGCTACACTGTATGATGAAAATGGATAGCCTCCCAGAATGGCTGGGGACACCCAGCCTGATGGGCGGGGTATAAATATGATGATGATGATGAAGTTTTTCACCCTCTCTCATAATACTAGAACTGGGGGTCATACATGAAGCTGAACACTGAAAGATTCAGGACAGGCAAAAGGAAGTACTTTGTTATGGCACCTACAGGATGGCATGCCAAAGCCAGGTATCAGTACCGGGGGTCAAGAGAAGCCGAAGTCAGGAGCAGTCCAAGTCAGGAACCAGCCGGAGTCATGTACGCAGGAGCAGGATGAGCAGGCACAACCAGTTGCAGGTGCTAGTGAGGGAAGCAGCCGGCCTTCCTTAAGTAGCCAGCTCATCACCACGCCTTTTACGAGCTGCAACTGCCTCCAATTGCTCCCTCCGTTTCTCAGCTCTACGCTCTACAGCTGAGATGGGAGGAGGGGAGGGGGCCCTCCGGCTCCTCTCCTCACAAGGGCCTGATTCTGGCTCAACTTCTTCCTCCTCCTGTTCTGGCCTTCCCTCTTCCCCATCTGCTTCTTCCTCTTCTGAGGAGTGTTGCCACCAGTCTTCTTCAGGTAAGAATCCCTCCATTCCTCTGGACTCTTCTGTGGTTGCCGCCTCGCCTAGGAGGGCTTGCCACCACTCCTGCTCATCTGGTGCAACCCTGACATACTTCTTAACTCTATGCATACTTAAATTATGGAATTCACTTCCACTAAATGTCGTGATGCATGCCACCTTGAATGACGTTAAAGTTAGCCATACCCTTTATGAACCTGTCTGTCAGTGGCCTACAGCTCCCATCTGTCAGCATGGTCAATGGCCGACAATTGTTGTCAAAATCAGGTTCACCAAAAATGGTTCAGTCAAACCACCCTCTCCCAAAATTATCTTATATTTTCAAGACAATCATTCTAAACAGTTCTGTGCTGCGTTACATAAGAGTAAGCCCCAATGAAAATTAGTGGGTCACCCTGGGCTCCTTCAGGATGAATGGTAGGATAAAAAAAGGAAATATCATAACATAAATCTTATATCTTGTCAGCCATTAGCTGCTACCTTGTCCCATAATCTGGCATGCATTTTCATGCACATGTACGGTATTTTCAGAGCATGCATGCATACTAGTTCAACATGTGCTTGCCTGCAATTCTCATTTTCCTATCCAGTAGTGTTTGCTTGTGTTCTAAAATGAAAGAAAAAGACTCAGTTGAGATAGCTCATGGGTACTAGTGCTTTTGCAGTGCTTTTCTTGCTTGATTCAATTACTGATCACTATGAAAAGTTCAGATGCATTTTAACAGCCTGAGGGTGGTTGGCCATTAGCATTTCACGATGAACCCTGCACAGTTAAACAGTTAACAGCATGCCTGCCTGAAAAAAAGCAGCCGCTTTGATATGCTGAACAAAGACCTTCACTCTTTCTATCCGGTCCAATGACTCTGAGAAGTTATCAGGCAAGGGGGGAAAATCTTTCAAAGGCTCCATGTTTTCTCTAGCCTGGCTTTTTAGTAGCAAGAGAAAAGCAGGGTATATTAGTGAGTTGCCATGGACCAGAGAGGAATGGAGAGTGGCTTCACCCCATCAACTGCAGCTTCAGGCAAATGACTCACCTTGCATGCAATAAAATGTACGATAAACATGAGTGTACGGGAGTATATAAACATCTCCCTCTGCCTGGACAGTCACTACATTGAGGTAATACATTGCTTGCAAGGAAATGACAGTCTGAATTACAGAGTTGCATTAGTTACTTGGTGCATCATTCCAGAATATTGCGAGTGAGCATGGATACATGCCACACTCTGCTCAGTAAGCAGTCATAATCAGGAACTCGTTTTGTGGCAATGCCTCTGTGCAAGATTCCTCCTGACCCCATTGGATTTCCCCCCAGTTATATATATAAGACATAACTTTTGGGGTGAGGGTGGAATCTTTTATTATCATTGCCAAAGTTAATGAAGCAAAATGACTACAAAGCAAAATGACTTTGTTACATCTCCACGGCTAGAGGCAGTATGCTTCTAAATACCAGTTGCTGGGAATTGCAGATGGACAAAGTGCTGTTGCACTCATGTCCTTTTGCAGGCTTCCCAAAGGCACCTGGTTGGTTACTGTGAGAACAGGATGCTGGACTGGATGGGCTACTGGCCTGATCCAGAAGGGCTGCTCTTGTGTTTAGCAAGGGTGATAAATATAAGACAACCTTTGCAATTGTTGAAAGATTCATTCTACTACCTCTCACTAAAGGATTTTCGGTGGCTTCATATATGACAGAATAAGCTCAAACTTCCTTTCCTATGTTCTGTTGTTATGTATCCCTTTATATAATTATTCCTATTTTATGTTATTTTTTAAAATGTAACTGAGCTAGTGATAATTAAGCCAACATAATAAGAGATATTTTTTTAATGATAATGCATTACAAGGGCAGCTCTCCTAGGAACAGACAGAAGCAGTAGACCAAGCCTGGAGAAATACAATTTCTATTTTAATGCAGATGTCATTAGTGGCAGGGATGGCAAAAGAAGTGGACTATGCAGGATGCAACCTTCCATCAAAAGGGCTATAAAACAGAACATGCTTTGAAGTTTTCCATTAGGCATCAACATGACTTGGTTTTTCTAGGGTAATTGAATCTCTTTTTTTTTTCCAGCTGAGAAAGTCTCTCACTGTGTGTTGTATGTGTTAAAGAGATGGTTAGCAGTTTGAGCCACAATACAATGCTTCCTAATCAGGAGCTTATAGTTTTTCAACAAGCAGTGTGTTCTGTGTGTTCATGTGTTTCTGTGTTCTGTACACAGAGTGTTCTCTGGTTTATAGATGAGAAAGAAGTATCCACTGTACACCACAAATTCTCTGTGTTCACCAAAGATGAAAAAAAGAAGAAAGAAACTTTATTTTTTATTTTATCTTTTACTGTAAAGAAATAAACAAGTTCTAGGTGGCAGGAAGTCTTGGGCCCTTTCTACCAATTATCAACCATCATAATGCAGACTTTTGACTCCTCAAGAGACTGGCACCTCTAAGGCCAGGACTCAAGACCAGTTCAGCTATTCCTCATCGCTTGTGCATCATACAAGGTACCTGTTGTCCACAGTGCTTGACATGCATATGCTGTGTGCATTTATGGTGCACAGATCTTAAACATTCAACACAGTTACACCCTGCAGGAAGCATGAGCACATAATGAAGCATCAGCTTTCAATGGGTTTTTCTGTGGCCTGTCTGCGTAGCGAACAAAGGCTAACCTGAGGGTTACTATACACATTACTACTGCCATGCAGCTTCTGCCTCCATTTCTGTAGCTACTTCAGGCAAGCAGCCATTTGTGTGTGAGAGTCTGTATTCCACTCTATGCAGCAAGTGCCATGCAAAAGCAGTTACATGAAATCAGCCTCCATGTGGTGTCCATTCCATGTTAAGTGGCCCGTATTATTCTTGTTCAGGGGCATTTACATCAGTGTTCCTCAACCTTTTCTGGGCAAAGGCACACTTGTTTCATGAAAAAAATCTCGCGGCACACCACCCACAAAATGGCGGCGGCAATGTCGCTATGGTAACGGAAATCACGTTAGCTCCATCACAGGGAGAAGCCGAAGGCCGGGGAACCCGGGGATCGCCGCCGCCGCCGTTGAGAAGCTCCCACCGCCTCCTGCAGCGCCCGCCGAAAGAAGCCCCCGCGCGCCGAACCAGGAAGCCCTCTGCGCGCCGGCAACGGAAGCCCCCGGCGCGCCGACAGCGGAAGCTCCCGGCACGCCGCCCCCATTGCCCGACGATCAGCTGTAGTGCGGCCGCCTTACAGCTGATTCGCGGGCAGGAACTCCCCGCTCCTCCCCCGCCCGGCTGCGCCGCGTCTCCTGACCCAGAGTTACCTCTGGGATCAGCTGTAGCGCGGCGTCCTTTCTCCCGCCCATCAGCTGGGGCACCAGGTCGGGATTCTCGCCTCGCCGCGGCTTCAAGTCTTGCCGCAGGGGAGCGGCTTATCTCCGCTAGCCGGCACCAGCGTGGGCACTCCTTCCACGCTTCTCTTCCCGCCGTGGTGATTCTCGCCCCGCCGCGGCTTCACGTTTTAGAGCGGCCATCTCCGCCAGCCTGCTGGAACACGGACGCTCCTTCTACGCTCCTCATCTTCCCGCCGCAGAGTGGCGTGGGTCCTTAACGGTTTTCCCGCGGCACACCAGCCGACGTCTCGCGGCACAGTACTGTGCCGCGGAACACCGGTTGAGAAACGCTGATTTACATTTATCTTAACATTCACCCTTACAAAAGAGCTTCCCTAGAAACTCACCCTGTTGCATCTAAACATGTTTCCAGTTTTGTAATGATGTTGTAAGGTAAGTATCAAATAGCACTCTTTATCCCATTTGAGCCTTCCTCGAGTCAATCCCAGTTATGCAGTTTGTGAATTAAACATAAAGTCCTGGTATATAGCAACCTCACAAACAAGATTTGCATAATGAACTTCTTCAGAAGTTCTGAAGATGTGCTGTGTACATCTGCTAGGCAAATATTTGCATACAGTATATAGTTCTCACAGTAGGTGAGGGATTTACACATGTGGTAGCACAGTTTGCTGGGCAGAGAATATGGATAAATTCTGCATTTCTTTTCCATATGAAATATTAATTCAAAGTCTAGGCCACTGTGGTGCACACTAAACAAGTGTGGAGTGAATCTAAATAAGCAGAGTACTTTTGCTAATTAATACAGCATGTAAGTATCCAGCAATCAGTTTACTGTTTTACCAAATGTTGCTCCAATATAGAAAAATAAAACAGCACAGATCCAGCAACGTATGGACCCCTGATGTTGGCTTACAACACCCATCATCTCTGACCATTGGCCATTTTGACTGGGGCTGATGGGAGCTAGAGTACAACATCATCTGAAAAGGCACTTGTTTCCCATTGCCTGGGAAACTACCTTGGATACAGCAAAAAGGAAAGCCTAACCCAATTACATGTGTTACAATAAACTTTATTCTCTGATTATATACACTTTTGCTACATTGCAGATGACAAATTTCTTCCACTTTAGCAAAAAACAAAAGAAAAAAACCAGTCTGAACAAATCCTCAGAGTCTGCTCAATCCACAATCAGTCATTTATGTACTTACCGTACATGTTTATCAGTATGTGTACTACAGCCAAGTACACAATAGGAAACCATCTCAAGTGCCACAAATGTATTGCCATTGTTCAGCTGGAAATTTAAAGACATTTAAAGAGCATAATTTAGAACCTTATTATTAGTAATATTAGGCTTTTCCTACCAGGAAACGGGAAACGTAGTTTGTTTTGATAAACCATCAACATGGTGAGATTATTCAGGATGACTCCTTATTCAAAACACATTCTAATGTTGTGCAGCAGCTACAGTAAGCCATGCTGAATAAGATGGGAATAGCGTACATTGGAAACCAGAGAGAAGATGGCTCATCAATGTGCTTTAGAATAGGGACAGGGAATCGGTTGGGCTGCAGCGCCCATCAACCCTCACCACTGGGCATGCTGGCTGGGACCAATGGGAGCTGGAGTTCATAAACATCTGCAGGTCTAGGGCTTCCCCTTCCCCTATTTAGAAAAAGATGCTTCTACACTCATGGCTGTTACTTCTTGCTTCTCTCCAAGTAGTGTCTGTTTTTGCAACACCAACATTCTCAGGGATCTCCATGCAAAGAAACATTGCAGGCATTTTTGTTCAAACGCAGATTTCCTTGAACCATCTGCACTCTCTGTTGTTGAGCTATCGTTTCTTAGAAAATAATCCTGAGGAGGCAAAAATAAGGTTGCCATGGAAACTATTGTAATGCAATGCATCCTTAACACCAAACTATAGCATTAATTAGGCGTTAATTAGGGAGAGTGAGGAGATTGTTCAGGAGAGAAGTGTCCTTTCGCCAAGTGTCAAATTAATTTATGCAAAAAAAAAAAAAAAAAAGGAAGACAAGAGCTAATGTAAGCATGGGAGGGTTAAAATATTTCCAAAGGACTGCTAGCTTGGATCTTGGTCAGGTTAATACTATTCCCCCAGTGCAATGCTGATGGAAGTTTCTCTGGCTTCAATTTACATCTGTGTGCATGCAAGCAAAAACACTCACAAACACTTGTTTGTCAAGATGTTAAAGACCCTTCCATGTCCCTGATTTTCTCAACATAAACAAGCCAAGTACATACATCCTCTAGCAGCCTGTAGATGAAATAAGGGAATTTTGTGAATAAGCAGGCTATTTATTATTTATTCAAAGTTTCCTAATTAAAAAAACCAATTCTCTTTGTGACATACACAATAGTATAAGCAGTAAAATTACAACATGCCCCACAACTCAATTAAAAACAATAAATCAGTACAACCAACCAAGCAATAAAATCCAGTAATAAAATCCAACATCATAAGATAAGTAGAGGCCAGCTGGATCAGGCCAATGGCCCATCTAATCCAGCATCCTGTTCTCACAGTGGCCAACCAGGCGCCTACAGGAAGCCCTCATGCAGAACCCAAGGACAGCAGCACTTTACTTTCACTTTCATTGCAGCTGGTATAATAATATCAGTGATGCTAAAGGACATTTGAGAAAGGACTAGAACAAGAACAGTACAATTCAGATCCAAATGTACAGTACTACCAGCAGAAAGCAAGTCCAAAGACTACTGGCAAACAGATACGCACCCCTGTGTTAATTGGAGAACTACCAGTGACCATTCCAGTGCTGCTGCCCTTAGTACTTTTGATAGTTGCACAAAGGAGGTGTTCCAGGAGCTGCATGGACTCTTTCTCTTTTTTTTCTCTCTCTTTTTTTGTCTTTTTTTTATATATATATATCATTTTTATTATTATTTTCATCATGGACTCTTTCTCATCTACACGGCATCCTTTTTTTTTTTTTACATACCTATGAAAGTATAGGACCCTTCACTCTCCTTTGCATCTGGGAGACCTTGAATTCTGCTGTAAAGAGCAGGGACTTTTCTCAATATGACAGGAATAACAGCCTTAAAATGCTACTTCTATCTATCTATCATCTATCTATCATCTACTTGATTTTCTTTGTATGCTGCAGTTAATGTCAAAAAGAAAATATCGCTAGCATAAAATGATCTGAGCTTTTGAATGATGCATTTTAATGATTTTATAATAATATTAAGCATCTGGTGCCATTTTTCGAAATCAGCAAATAATAGTAATTAATATTAAATTGCCATGAGCAATTTGACAGGAAATAGCTCAGCAGCTTTAATGCAAATAGTTTTTAATTATCAGCTATTAGACCATGGAGGCTAAATACAGTATAGCACAGCAGTGAAGTCTATAAAGTTAGCAAGGGCCTGGAGTTTGGGCTTGGAGAATATTTCTTCCCTAAGCCCCGCAAAGACAAACAGTCCTGGAAACTAGATCAATAACAGAGTGTTTCTGCAGAAGATCTTTCTATAGACATGTTCCAAAGGTGTTGGCCTACCATTACTGAGGAACATGGCTTTAGGGAGAACCGTGTGGCAGCTGCCAGGTTCAATTAAGATTCTTTTGTTGCTGAGGGTGAGAGAATTGCAAAAGAAGAAAACTGGGTACATCTAGTGATCACATAACACATGCTTTAGTCATTTCCTCTGGAACCTGATGTCACAAGGTGGGATATGTACAATTTAATCTGTTGTTAAAGCACAAATATATCACTTCGCTGAGAATGGCTGTTCCTGGGTGCATTTCAGTGCTTTCTTCCTACTTTTCTTGGAACCAGGAAATGGGCCTCTCATAAAAGGAAAAAATCAAAGATTGGTGGTTCCAAACTGGGTGAAGTGAGCAATGAACTAAAATGTAGATCCAGAGCATTGGGAGGGAGAACAATCGTATGAGGAGCCCGAGGTTGATAGGGATGAACAAATATGTCCATTTGTTGTAATAAATAAAAAGATCAGCATTTTATTGTTAATTTCACCAAACAAATAAAATGCATTTTATTTTATTAACCCAAATAAAATGCATTTTATTTTATTAACCCAAATAAAATGCATTTTGCATGTTATTTTCACTTATATATACATTTTTAATTGATACTTTACCCTAGAATATACAGTGGTACCTCGGGTTAAGAACTTAATTCGTTCCGGAGGTCCATTTTTAACCTGAAACTGTTCTTAACCTGAGGTACCACTTTAGCTAATGGGGCCTCCTGTTGCTGCAGCTGCGCAATTTCTGTTCTCATCCTGAAGCAAAGTTCTTAACCCGAGGTACTATTTCTGGGCTAGTGGAGTCTGTAACCTGAAGTCTGTAACCCGAGGTACCACTATATGCATTTTTTTGTACTTAATACTTGGCTGGAGAACGACATTGTAAAATTTGGCATGTGAATTTTCAAGGACGACTGTTTCGGTTCTGCAAATACAGCAGGATTGCCTTTAAATACAATCTGAATCAAATTAATCCCCCACCCCCTCATCATTGGTGGAGCATGTGCGTGTAGGGTGACCCCAAAGGCATTACCAAAAAGCAAAAACAAAAGAAAACACTAATTTTTAAAAAATATTCTTATTTATATATACAGGTGTAAGTTTAGAAATAATTACTATAATTTAAATGGCTATTCAAGACATGACACCATGGTGTGAAAACTGTTACCAAGTGACCACAAATTGTTGGTGAGCAGCTTCAAGGACTTTGCTAGTTCTCCCTTCTTATGGTTCTTTGGCTTTGGGCTGAGCTTACACTCAGGAACTCTTATAAGAGAGCACACCTTCAAATAAAGGACTGTTCTTTGACTTCTCTCAAAGATAGGACCGATCTGTAAATTATATTATTATTGTTGTTGTTGTTGTTGTTGTTGTTGTTGTTGTTGTTGTTGTTATTATTATTATTATTAATTTCTATACTGTCCGAGGATCACAGAGCAGTTTACAATTTAAAAAACACAAAAATACATAACATAGTAACAAACAAAAATAGTTCCCCCTCCCAAATAGGACACAGGGCCAACCTAGAAGTGTAGAATTCATGCACTGTGCAGAAACACTAAACAACAATAAAATGCACAATAACCCCCTTTAAAATTCACAAATATTGACCTCAAAACCATGCCCCCCTCCCAAAATCAAAATCCAAAACAGCCAATGTAACTAATACAGCCAATGAGACTGATGGAGCTCTACAGATTGGAACAGCCCCAAAGAGATGTATTTTCATTTCTCTGTGCCTTTATAATGTTGTTTGTGGCAACAAGTCCCCATCAAAAAGTTAGTGGAACTTCCTGGGGCAGTAAAGAAGATCATGTAGTGCGATGGCTCAATAGTCACAGCAAGCTATTGCTGCTGCTCCTCAGTTCAAAGGCTGAAATATTAATAGAGAATCATCTTCTGCATGATGAGTCAAGTATTTTACAGACCTCGCTAGAGGATACAGAACCTCTTTCAGCTTTAAGCAAAGTCTGCGTTTCAGCATCCCATTCTTTCTCCTAGAGAATTTCGTGTTTGAAAATGCATTTCCCAGTCTTTTTCTCCCTACCTGCCTCGGAAAAGATAATTATCTCCACACACCCTCAAATCACAAAAGAAATTATCAGAGAACCGTCTGCTCAGTTTCCAACATCATAAGGTAGTTATGCTCAATCTGTTCTAGGCAGTGTAGGGACTGCCCTAAAAGCCGCTGAAGCAAGAGCAGAAATAACCTTTCGGCTGAGCAGAAAAGACAGTGTTGCTTTTGTTTTGCATCACAGTTGAATGCAAGGATCATGTAGCTTTGCTGTTCTGGCAACTTCTGAGCACTTGGTTTCCAGTCCTCCTCTTTACGAGGCATTTCATCATACAGATATGTTCATTAGGAAGCCATTGCCGTTGCTGCTTTTTAAAGAGGAAGATGCTGACAGGGTAGCTACTTATAAACTATTTGTGTGTTGCTTTGCCTGGAATTTAGACAAGCTGGTCAGTGAAGCAGAGAAAGCACAGCCAATGTTGTCAAATATTATCGGTGCAATGTGCCTTTATGCGTGCCTGGCTGAGCAGCATCAAATGGCATTTGACATGGTTCTTCCTCCCCAAGGCCATAGCTTGCTGTGTTCAGCAGCCTCTAATTTAAATCAGGCATATAGAGACATAGAAGGCAGCCCTGCTTATAAATCCTCAGGCTGCTTTGCATGAATTTCTAATACTGTCTACCATCACCACCACTAATCTCGTTTTCTCTGTCATTTTTTAATCAGGACACCGTCCCCCAAAATAGTAACATGATTCATGCTACCGAGCAGGGATTAATACACACAACAGTCATAAAGAAGGTTTCAAGGAAAAGTAGTAAACAGGGAGACAGCATGGCAGATTTGGCAGCTGTTAGGAATGGCTGTTGGGTTGTCCATCCCCATCTTTAGCTCTGTTACTTTTTAGCTCAATGCTCTTTGGGTCTGTAAACATTTTATTTAAAACAACGAAGTGTGAATCAGTTTTTATTTGCTGTAGTTATGAGATAACATGATTGTTCCTCTTTGTCTCTCTGGTGTCACTGCAAATAGAAATCAAGTGGATTATGTAATAGGCTCTACTGTGAGGCAGCTAAGACAAGAGAGGAATGCTGAAAGCACACTTTTGGGTTGTTGTTTTTACCGAGGTTGTAGTTTGGATGGCAAGCTGAAGAATTGGCAATGCCTGGGTAGAAATCAAGATGTTAAGTTGGTTTTAAGGAATCTAGTCTTAGTGAGATTTGTGGCATTTTTGTTCCTCTCAAGCAGAGCTGACTAACCTGTAGCTCGCCAGATGTTGCTAAACTACTGCTCCCATCAGCACCGGCCATTAAGGGATTGTGAGAGTTGTAGTCCAATAGCATATGGCATGCCACAAGTTCACCACCACTACTCTACAGTATGTGCTTTATATATTCTATTACTTTTAAATCTTACTCCAGGGAGCTCCAGGCAGCATATAGGGTTCTCCTCCTCACCACTTTATCATCACAACAGCCCTGTGAGGTAGGCTATGGTGAGAGACATTCTCTGTTTCCACACTTCCATTTTTCTAGTGCTCTCCGTACACTGGTATGGGTAGCCACAATCCATATCTATTCTGTATCTATCCTGCCATTCCTTATGAAATACTGCATTTTGATGCAGCTTGCCCCAACCCAGCTTCTATCTAAATTAAGAAAAAAGAGTGACCTAGTTGCATCTTAAGCCAGTTATGTGTATGAAGCTAATGTGTGGCCCAGGGTTATCAAAGTAAGTTTCATGGTGGGGACTTTATCCTGGTTCTCCCAGGTTCTAGTCCAAGGCTCTAATCACTACACCACATGGTCTGCTTCAGTTTTAAATGAGAACTTTTAATATACTAATGAATGCTTCTGACAATTGGAAATTCTCATCGTCTCTGGTTTTAGAACTTCTACCAGCCTTTGCCAAACCAGCTGCTTCCACATATTTGGACTATAACTCACATTAGCCAAGCTAGCACAATTGTGTTCGCTGAGGCTGGTGGGCTTGATTGTAGTCCAAAACAACTGGAGGGAACCAAGTTGCTGGAGGTTGTTTCACACCATTCTATCACTGTGGGTTTCTGGTCACATAATGGAATCATATTGTAGAGTTGGAAGGGACCCTGAGGATCATTTTGCCCTAGCCCCTGTAGTGCAGGAACAGGCAGGGGTCGAACCTGCAATCTTGGTGTTATCAGCACTACACTCTAACCAGCTGAATAATAGCCAACTTTTCCCTTTCTCCTTCCTGGTGAGCAGTAGAGCATCTCCTTTGCATGCAGAAATCCCTGTGTTCAATCCCAGGCATCTCCAGGTAGGGCTGGGAATGTCCCTTTTGTGAAACCCCAATGAGCTAAAGGTGCGTCAATGTACACAATACTGGACTAGACAGACCAGTATAAATGGCAGCCTCCTGTGTTCTTGTGATATCTTATTTTTCTGCACCCCAATTCATTCAAACCTGAGATTACAAACTCTTTCCAGTCCATACTCTGGCATTTGTGTTCCATTGATTGCCACCTGCAGGGACTGTGCCAGTAATGACTGTGCAACAACTTTGGGGTGAAAATGATATCTCTGTTTAGTTTCATGTGGGAAGACTTCCTATAGGGAAGGACAAAAATGGACAAAAGCTAGATGCAACTTTGCTTTAGACTTGCCTTTTCAGCAAGGTTTCATTCACTGTACCTGCCTGCTGCTACCTGCGGATATATTTTTAGGCACAGTATCATTTTCTTGTTTGAACAGAAATACTGCTTTCCTTATCATTTTCAAGTTATTCTATTAAAATCATTTGAATGGCCTGAGCACAGTGCTACTGAAGGTCATACGTTTTTGCTTTATCTTGATGAGGCAAAGCATTAATTTTGCAATCAAATAATCATAAACTCCTTTTTAAAAAAGAAATCTGCCATCATTTTTATTTTTTAAAAGATCATGTTGAATGCTTTTATGGTATGTAAGGAGACAATGATTAAAACCTATGAGTCTTCAAGGAGGAGGATTAATTCAAAGATATTAAAAAAAATATCAGGGAGCTAAAAATGCAAGTTGGTTAAAATCTGAGTTATATAACACAACAAGAACAACAACAACTTATTACCAATAGCAAGCTCAATGGATCCTTATTTAGCCAAAACAGTACCACACACACACAAGGTTTGCAAAAGTACAAATAATCATGAGGATTCAAAAATAACTGAATGATGACTAAACATGTCCTGTGGTTATGAGCTGCTGGATGTCTGTTGGAAGGGAAATGGTGATGGTGGAATAGACTGGACAATTGTGGAAGACAATATGCTTGGCTGATAGAAACTCTAAACAGGAGCACACCAAATTGTTTGGTTGGCATCCATCTGTCTTGGGAGATAATGGAGGAGTACATCTTTGGGGGTAAAGTCAAATTGTAGGAAGGTTACAGTGCCTGCTGTGGCTGTAGAGACAGACATGTTTTGTTGCAGCTGGGACAGATGAAGGTGCCTGTTTCTGCTGCTGCAGATGCACCATGGAGTTTCTTCTTTCTGTGCCCCTCCCAATGGTCATTCCTCCTCTGGACACTGCAATGTATGCATGTCCTGCCTGTCTGTCTCCAAGCACTGTGGTCATCTGCAAGGGATTCCCACACTGTGGGGTTGATGTTGCCAGCCTTCATGTCACATTTGTGGACATTTTATAACACAGAGTTGGTCTGCCAACAGGCTGCGTACCTGAAGCCAGCTCCCTGTAGAACATGTCCTTGGAGAGCCTGCTGTCTTCCCTTCTGCAGACATTGAGGCTGATGGTAAGGCCAAACTCCCTGCAGGCTTGGGGCAAAATGGTTGATGAGTCTCTGTAGAGCTTCCTCAGAGTGCGCTGTCAAGGTTGTGTCTTCTGAAAACAACACCTCTCAGATAAAGACCCACCACAATTTTGTCTTGGTGTGGAGACATGCAAGGTTGAACAGATCTTATGAATATAATAATAATAATAATAATAATAATAATAATAATAATAATAATAATTTATTTATACCCCGCCCTTCCCAGCCAAGACTGGGCTCAGAGCGGCTAACACCCATAAAAATAACACCCATGACAAAACATACAAAACAATAAATTAAAATGCAAGTTAAAATACGATTTAAAGTTTAAAATGCAGCCTCATTTTTAAGTAGCCCACCAATCAAACCATAAAGGAATGAAATATCAGGGTTAAACTAAAACTAAGAGGGGCATCCTGTCTTGTTGAGCAGTGTGAAGAGTCCTTTTCTTCTGTTGATCCAAAGGCTTTATTCATGCCTTCGTACGTTTTGTGAGTGTTGCTGGTTTCAGCAGCAAGTTGAATGCTCTGGTACAGCTTTAGCCAGTAGTCATTGGCACATTATCTGGCAATCCAGTGGGCATCACTCCTTGCCTTTCTCAGTGTAGCGAGTGTCTTTTTACAGGGTGCATGCTTGTGGTTCACAAGAGCCTTGATCAATAACAGGCCCCATGTCCCAGTTACAGGTAGGTAGCCGTGTTGGTCTGCCATAGTCAGAACAAAATAAAAAAATAAAAAATTCCTTCCAGTAGCACCTTAGAGACCAACTAAGTTTGTTCTTGGTATGAGCTTTCGTGTGCATGCACACTTCTTCAGATACCTCAAACCAGTCAGGGATCTGTTGCTTTCTTTTGCCTAAGGAAGACATAGTTGTGTTGTAGATAGCCTCTTTGCTTTGTTTTCCCCCTTCCTTCAATGCTTTCACTAAGGCGGTTCAGTAGAGCTTGTTTGACGGAATCAGAGAAGCATTCACAAAGTTTTGGTATGACTGTTCTGGCAGTGTTGACCTGAGGCCACACTTTCTATGGGCCTTCTTTGGGTAGAGATGGATCTTGCTCGCCACCAGGGAGTAATCTGTGTTGCATCCGGCACTGTGGTAGCCAAACACAGTTCAGTGACAATCATCTGGTGACAATCAAGTCCAGCTGGTGCCAGTGGCCTGACCTGTGTCTAGGAAACTTGGTGTTTTGTGATACGAGCACAACTCAAGCAGCCTTACTTCATTCTCATTCATGCTGCCAATACCAAAGTGGCCTATGCGGTTGTCCCATGTGTGGCGACTATTCCCAACTCAGGCATTGAAATCTCTCAGCAGGAATAGGTGTTTGCAGTATAGGACCATCCTGACAGCCTGGTCTTGTTCCTCACAGAACTGGTCCTTAGTTTGTCAGAGCATATACTGTAGTGGGAGCGTAGATGCTCAAGATGTTCACTGGACCAGAGGTAGTTGAGAGGTGGAGAGAAAGCACCTGTAGTGTTTGTACCTTACACCAATCAGGTTGAGCTGATAACTTGTAGCTGCTCCCTTCTGCTTTGTTATTTTTGCATTTGCAGCACTGAAGTGCACAAGCCTGGGCAGTGTGACTGGAGGTCCTGGGCTGCCCAGACGACAAGGAACACACCACACTACAACATTCTATTGCAGGCCCTATATATCTCACAAAATTAATATTTCTCAAAGTCTTCTCTACAAGCATAGGAATCAACAGTTATTCTAATTTTTAATTAAATGGAGAGGATTCATGTACTAACAAGGTTTCACAGCCTTAAAGAGAATGTATAATACTTTGGACTCAAAAAAAGAAAGATTCAGTTTCATAATCTCTGTATTCCATGCAACACGAGACAACATGTATTAACATTTGGACAGAGAGTAACTCCTGGATTGAAATTGTACATATTTAGAAAATGTGGAAAGTTGGAGACCTAGTTTCTAAGCGTTCACTGAGATGTAGATTTATGACTCAATTTTCCAGTATTTTTTAATAAGTCCCTTTTTCCTGCAAAAGATGCTTGACACAATCTGGAAAACAGGCAAGCACAACAAACATGATCAAACTACCCTTTGTTGCAAGCCATTGCCACCTGAACTGAGGAAACAAAATCATATAAAATGAAAAATCAATTTCTAGATTTTCTTCCTTTCACTTTTATAAATATTAAGTTGTCAGTGGAAACAATGTTAAGTGAGAAGGCTTCAAACTGTAATATATTTTTAAATTAAAGACTTCCCTCTTTCATAGTACAGCCTCTGAGTATTTGTTCTAAATATATGTTAGGAATGTGTTCTCAGATCTCACATATGAACTTTCTTCCATGATTTTGGAGTTAAGAAGTGTGTTATTCTGGTCCTTGCCAGCCTCCCACAAGCTGGTAGTTCCTTTCTTCTCCACAAGTGTGCCATGTGGATCCTTGCCAGTCTCTCCAAAACCAGCCATCCTCATCCTATGATGCACGTACCCTACCACTGGTCTATGGTACTCTCCCCAAAAACATTTGTGGTGTCCTAATTGCATGAAAGAGTGAGCTTTCGCCTCGTGAAACCCACATGATTGCAAGTCTCTCTTGGCATTACCTGAAAATTGAGGCACCCAGTATCTCTGTTCTCTTTACTGCATCAGTGAAGTGATCCTAAGCAAGATAGCTACTTGTCAGCAGCTGCACCATCTGTGATCTGTTGATATATTGAGTTCCTTTTGGAAGTAATAGGCATCTTCTGAGACAGATCTGATTTAAGAAGAACATGACTTTCATGGTCCTAGGGTTGTTGCCTCGCTGCGTGTTGTTTCAGAAACTGTAAGTAGCACACTAAATTGGTTGTTTGAAGAGCAACCTGAATTAGCCCACCATATGAGTATTGATTTTTGCCCTTTGGAGCTTTACCATAGTTACGGTATAAATCAGGGAATAGCTGCTGGAAGCACAACCCACTGTGAATATTCTACATTAAGAGCCACAACTCGGTGATAAGGAAGGTTTTTTGTGTGTTGTTGCTCAGTAGAGCAACACTGACATATCAGCCCTGCTCCTAGGGACAGTCACACAGGAATATGGGAAAGAAAGGGACAAGATGAAAATCCCATCGGTGGCATTTTGATAGTTTGAGGCTTATGTTATGTATATGGGTGATGCAATAGAGATGACTTCATTGTCACTGTGTTTTGGCTTGCTATAATCATATAACTATATTGGCTGATATTGATACTTTAAAAAAAATAAGAATCTAACTCTTCCTGGTTCTTTTGAAGAACCTGGAAATGATAGAAAAAATAAAACAGAAAGGGGAAGTTTGTGTTTCCATTATCAAATGTTTGCTAGTCTTTCTTTGCCTGGGGTGATCCCATGTTACATTCAACAAGTGTACAATTTGTTTACCTGTGTGCACAGGTAGTTGAGCAGTACACCTGTACATTTATTTAGATGCAGCAACAAGTGAGTGTACAGTGCACAATAGCCGAGCTGTAAAAACCAACAAGTGCACACTCTTTCACACAAATGCTGGTATATGTGTAGAGACAGATTGTACCTGAGTTCAGTGTAGTCTGCAGGTAAAGGTAAAGGACCCCTGCACGGTTAAGTCCAGTCAAAGGTGACTATGGGGTTTTGGTGCTCATCTCGCTTCAGGCCGAAGGAGCCGGTGTTTGTCCACAGATAGCTTCTGGCGCAACGAAACACCGTGACAGAAGCCAGAGCGCATGGAAACATCATTTACCTTCCCACCGCTGTGCTACCTTTTTATCTACTTGCACTGGCGTGCTTTCGAACTGCTAGGTTGGCAGAAGCTGGGAAAGAGCAACAGGAGCTCACCCCGTCGCAAGGATTCGAACCGCCAGCCTTCTGATCAGCAAGCCCAAGAGGTTCAATGGTGGAAACATGCCTATGGATACTATATGTCTCTGCTGAAATGGAGTTCCATACAGTCACTATCCTTCCTGCCCTGCTTTCACAATCCTGATCTCATTGTGTCACAATTAAAAGGAAGTAGTTCGGCTAACAAGCATCTGCAAAGTGTGTGGTTCTTGGTGACTAAAACCCCTAATCCTTTGAACAGTTTTCAGATGAATAAAGCCTCAACACTATGCACAGTCTCCTGGGAGTAAGCCCCATTGAACTCTTTGGATCTAACTTCTGAGTAACCATAATTAGGATTGCACTGCACAGCAAGTAAACCAAGGTTCAAGCTTCATAAAAGAAATTATCCCCTTTCAAGTACATATCACAACTGCTGTTTAAAATTTTTACTAAGCCAAAAAACACTCCCAGACTGCTGCCTCCATTACCTCAAAGAATGATAAAGTGCAATAAAAGTTATTTTCTGGTGGTTGTTATTTATCTAAAATAGAGTTTTTAAAGAAATGAAATGTGCAGTACACTTGGTTGCATCCTCATTGAAATACGGTGGTCATGATGAGCAGAAGTTCATTAATTTCACTGGTTTTCGTCCAAGTATTGCTTCATTAGGAAGAAGTCATTGTTTGTAGGCATTTCTCAAATATTTTTTTTTAAGTTAAGACTGCTAGGTATGTTTTGATGTAACCATATTTTAAAAATAATATAGAATGTAAAAGAAACCTTCATTCACCTGCATTTTGTGGGCAGGAGCTTTTATATGTGTGGCGACATTTCTATGACAAGATTTTTCTGGGTGTCACCTGTCACCCTTCTTCCATTTTGTTTTGATCAGACCAAATAAAAGAAAGCAGTCTGCCTTTTTCCAGCAATTGTTCCTGAAGTGATGCTTGTGAAATTTTTATATTTAAAACATATATTTTCCCCAGCACTGCTCTTACAGAAAGCAGCTTGATTAAAAATAAAAATAATAAAAATCTCCCCTTGCAGGTACAGGAGGTGGGAAAGGAAGAAGGGAAGAAGACTTTCATGTGATTGACTGCTGGTATATATTAAAAAACAACCCATGTATTTCAAACACGTGTGTGGTTGTTGTTTTTTTAAAAAACAACAACAACCAAATACCTGCATGCCCACAAGGGATCTCAAGTTTCCTAGCTTGGAGCAACACCCACATGTATTTATTTATTTTTTGCTGCTCTGTTGTGCAAACCTTATAAGTAAATATGAGAAGGAGCAGACTGTGGATGTCATAGGAGTATAATGGTATGCTGTGATATAAATGCAATAGTAACTACAGAGCAAAATTAATTTTCCAGAACTTATATTATCCTCTTCTTTTTCCTAATCAGTATCTTAAAGATTTATAGCTTCAGATTATGAGCTTTGATTTTGAGTTTAAAATAATGGAAAAGTTGTATTAACTGGACTTTGAGGGGTGCTAGTTTTGGGATGAGTGTGTGTGTGTGTGTGTGTGTGTGTGTGTTTTCAAACACTCACCAGAGAGAAGAAGATAGAGGAACTGAGCACAAGAGAGAACCAAGAGGAAGTGGAGACTGTAGCAGTTCACCATACTACAGGAGGAACCTTCTTTGAGGAATTCCAGTTTTGATCAAATGCATTGACTTGTGTTCTACATGAAGACCAACATTGCTTGTTGAGTAATCTAGACAAACATGGCAGTAGTGGCTCCCTTTGAATCTTGGATTAAAGATATTTGCAAACACATAGAATGACTGTAGATGTTCCTTCAAAACACAACTTTTAAAAGCATTTTAGTAATCATTTCAGATGATAAAGTAGTGCAGCCTTCCTCAACCTGGTGCCCTACAACTGTTTCGGACTACAACTCCCATCAGCCTCAGCCATCAGCTAGCTAGCTGATGGGACTTGTTGTCCAAAACATCTGAAGGGCACCAAGTTGTCAAGAAGCTGAAATAGTGCAAGTTTCCCCTCCCTTCCAAAATCCCCCCCTTTTTTGCACTGGAAATTGTTTGTTTCAAAATTACTCAGGGGGGGGGGAATCCTCTGGCAGTTTTTTTCCAAGGCCTTCACATTTACACGTTTAAAAGATATATAAATGTTTGTTTCCACATGGACTTTACAAAGCAATTAACTTGGTCCACCATGTTCCGCTTGCACTTCATTGATTTATCATGAAATGTATTCCATTGTGCACAAGGGGGAGGATTTGATCGTAAGAATTATGTATTCGTCTTTCTTTTCTATTTTTTAAATGTAGAGACAAGAATTATGGTGACATAAAACTGAAAGTAAAGGTAGTGTCAATAGCCAGCTCTGAAGGTACTTTGCTTGAGTAGCTGGGGACATTTCTCTTTAGTAGAGTTCACACCAGGGACAAAGGGATGATGAGGGAGAAAGGCCAGACGACGCAGCTGGGGAGAAGAGCAGGACAAATTGTGCTCACTGCCAGTCGATGAAAGCAGCATGTCCCCATGAGCTTTGGGCCAGAGTCTTTGTAATGAGAAACTAGTCTGGATTAAGGAGACTCGGGTGTGTTCTGTCTGGGTAGGAACTAAAGAAGCAGCTAATATACGCTGATGAGGTATTTTCTCTTGTGCCTTGTTTAATCTGTTCTGGACTCCACAGTGATCTATGTGTACAATGAAGGGTAAGTCAGTTATATATTGCAATAGGTGGAAACTGCTTCTTTTATGGCCTTTCAACATGGTGGTGTTTTTTTATAATGTGTATTATACATTATGAATAAATAGGAGGAAACGCAAAGGATAAATATTTAACTGTGTGTCTCATTAGATAGAGAAGAAAACAGAATTATAACCTTAGCTACACGGTTGCTGTCCCTGGTGGATTCATGCAGAGGAAGGTTTTCGTTAGGCTTAATTTCACATATGGCATTTTTTAGGTAGTTGCTGGGGCCTGTCACTGCATTGTCACCTGCATTGGCTCTTATGCTTAGAGCCATCATTTTGTACTGAAGCAATGGTACATTGGGGGCCAGGCACTGTGGGAAGTGAAAATGGCGGTCAACACTGATTCAGAGTGCAGTTGCTGCCCACCTAAGGTAGGAGGGGACCCATAAGAGATTATTTTGCCCTGGACCCCTTCAAACTTGAAAGTTGGATCTGACTTTTGGTTCTTGAATAAGGAAGAGCTGCAGGGGTTGGGAGACATTGAGCAGAGAGCTGAGTCACGTACAGTTTCTTTGGCATGACCCCACACTAGAAATTGTGAGAGCAATTTTGAACCAAGATACGACACTTAGGTAAGCATTTGTACAACTGCAATATTTAAGTATCCACTGTTTCATTGCAAAGGAATGGGTTAGTAAGAGAATCTGAATAAGCAGAGGCATATTCTCCCAGCAGAGGGTGATTGTGACAGCAGGTAATAGTGAACCAAAGTAAGACACTTTCCAGTTTAAATTGGTGCCAAGTATTTATTCCATTGCAATGCCTAACTGCCCACCGCATCTTTGCAAGGGTGAATAGGGAGACAAGCAGAACCACTGACATACCCAGTGACTCCCTAGCCTAGCAGCTTTGCCAGGTCCAATGGACACTACCGGTAGCTACCACTGCCTATATCCCATGGCAGTTTCCCCCCACCCATTAGAAATGCTTGCACAAATTATTATCTTCCACTCCTATGTAGATTTAGCTATTACTTAAATTGTTGAGTGGGTAGAATTGTCTTCCATTCTATGCTATAATAAATGAATAAATAAATATATATATAAATAAAAATATATATATATACACAGTTCATCCTTTTCAGTAACTCACACACTTCAAAAAACTACTCTGTTCTTTTGTATTAAATATTATTTCCTCCCTCTGTCATTCCTAATGTGATTTTTTATTCTTTTTGCTAAGGTTCCTCATCTTTCCTTTGTTCTTTTAAGAATAACAAAATGTACATTTGGACGATCTAAGAGGCCACCGGAGACTCGTTTTTTTGACATTATTGATTGTGTTACAGAATGGCCTAAGAAATAGATTCATGAGGGTTCCCCTCCTCCCTTAAAAGAGGTGGACTAGACATAAAAGTCTTCTTGTTGATGAGTTTTCCCCAGCTGTTCAAAATGACTATTAGGACTAGGGTTCTGCTTGACTCAGTGGGATTAAATTAGATTTGCTTGGACTTACCAGAGAACTGCCCTTGGTAGTTGGAGTCAGCTTCTAAGGCAGAAGGTGGTGGTGGGAATAGAATAGGTACCACAGTGCAATTTTTCATACTTATTACAGGTGACATATCTAAGCTGGCAGAGTGCAGGCACAGGAAGGGCATATAAATTAGACAAATAAAATAGTTTCTTTAGACTCATTCTGAAGAACAAGAAGAAGCACAGATGGATAGAAAGGAACTGAATGAATAACTTCATCATGTCTTCTTGGATATATTTCAGTGGGGAGAGATATTTTAAGGGAAAGTAATGTTGGCCTTTTTTTAGGCTAGGAATCAAAATACAAGGATGACATTTTAAGAAAAGCTTGTACTGATATGACCTACTTCAGAATACTGTGCACATATTATCATGTCCTCTCATTATGGGAACCATTTGAAATTCTGGGTCATTAATAATAATTTCAAGGACAAAGGGTTTTGTAAAGAGAACAAATCTCATTGTGGCATAGACTTTATTCAAAGGCTACAAATCTCCGTAAAATAGTCATCCTTAAAGTCATACGAAATAGTAGGTGAAAGCGAAATTTCCCTAGCACTGTACTTGAAATCTATGTGCCAGAGGATAGCTTCCAGCATTTTAACACAGATACCAAGAGTGGTGCTATTTTTGGACAGTATTGATTACAAGAAGTGAAGTCCAATGGCAAAGCTGTAAGGGGATTAATGCAGGAATTAACCATTGCTACAGTTACAGGTAGATAGCCGTGTTGGTCTGTCATAGTCAAAACAAAATAAAAAAAATCCTTCCAGTAGCACCTTAGAGACCAACTAAGTTTGTTCTTGGTATGAGCTTTTGTGTGCATGCACACTTCTTCAGATACACTGAAACAGAAGTCACCAGACCCTTATATATAGTGGGAGGGTGGGGAGGGGTATTACTCAGAGGGGTGGTGGGAATGGGTGATAGGCTGATAGCTGTGGTAAACCTGTTGACGACTGTTAACGACTGCAATTAGTCTTACAGGAAAAAGCAAGGGGTGAGGAGGTTAAAAAAGCTTTGTCATGTATAATGAGATAAGAATTGCTACAGTATTCTTCTATGTTTTGAAATAGTTTGGTTTAGTTGTTTATTTTAGTTTAGTTCATCCTCTTTTCTGCTGAACGAAACACTAATGTAGAAGAGAGGTTATTTTTAAAATAATACATATATAGTATACTGATCAGGGATTCTGAAACATCCTACTCCCAGGGCCCACTTAAGATGGCTGCAAATTACTGAGGCCCACCAGTCATAAAATGGTAGTGCAGGGTCAGAGGCAGTAACAAAATGGTGGCAGATGGAGGCAGAGTTTGGCAAAATCAGCTGGCAATTAATGACATCATTTTTACTAAATTCTTTGCCACAGCATTTCCCCAGTGGCGAGGAGTTCCTGAGCTCAGCTCTCCTCAAGGTATTGTTGCTTAGCCTTCCCATTTTAGGCAGAATGAGCTGACGCAGAGGTTCTTAGTGAAGGCTTTTCTTTTGTGTTTTTCCCTTCACACCTTCAGTTGCCTTCACTTGTTTTTAGCCATTGCTTGTAATTAATAATAATAATAATAATAATAATAATAATAAATTTATACCCCGCCCATCTGGCTGGGTTTTCCCAGCCACTCTGGGTGTCTTCCAACAAAATATTAAAAATACAATGAAACATTAAACATTAAATAGCTATGTAGGGCACAGATCCCTAAACATGGGAGGCTATTGTAGAAACCTTTTGCTGATGTTCAGATGCATTTGTGGTCAATAAGGTCTAGGGACATGCTGTGGCAAAAGTGGGAATCGGTCTCCCACACTCAAATAAGATTGCACACTTCTAATGTTTACTGTGCTTTCTCTTAAATACATATACTGGCCTCCTGTCTACTCTTCGATCCAGCAGAAATCCAGTCCTGAACTTGGGGAAGTACTGTAGCTCAGTGGTATAGCATCTGTTTGTGTGCAGAAGGTCCCAGGTTCAATCACTGTTGTCTTCAGATAGAGCTGGGAGAGGCCCCTGCCTAATAATAATAATAATAATAATAATAATTTTTTTATTCGTACCCCGCCCATCTGGCCGGGTCTCCCCAGCCACTCTGGGCGGCCTCCAACAAATATTAAAATACATCAAAATCACAAGTTAAAAACTTCCCTAAACAGGGCAGCCTTCAGATGTCTTCTAAAAGTCAGATAGTCTCCTTTTACAGTCCACTTGTATCTTATCCCCCAGCCCCTCAACTTCCAGTTTTGTTCATCCTTCCTCCCTGGTTCCTTTACATTCACTTTTTCCTCCTGTAACAGCTTGCTTCTTTTATTGCCCTTTACCATTTGTTTTTTGTTTGTTTGTAATTATAATAATAAATTAACATTTTAGCTCACTTTTAAATTTTCTTGAACACCTCAGTGGGGGGAGGGGGGTTCTTCCCTCCCATACCCAAAGCTCTCCGTCTGTCTGTTTAGGGAAGCTTTTAATGTTTGATGGATTATTTTTTTTTAGTATTTTGTTTGAAGCCACCCAGAGTGGCTGGGGAGGCCCAGCCAGATGGGTGGAGTATAAATAATAAATTATTATTATTATTATTATTATTATTATTATTATTATTACTATTACTATTACTATTATTATTATTATTCCAGCCACCAAAGGGTTCCTGGCATGGGCATTGGTCCAATCAAAAGACTTTGGCATGGCTAAGAAGTGGGGCAGTCAAGTGAGCAGACAGTTTGATTTATGTTATAAAACAACAATATCAACTAAACATACAAAAATGTGTATAACATCTATGAAATCTGTTATGTAAAGTTTGCCCAGTTTCTACGGATCTATTTCACTCTTTGTTTTCTTCATTGAGGGTTGGAAACCTGTCATTCCTGTAAACAACTAGATGTTATTAAAGTATGACTGAGTTATAAGGGTTTTTATCTCCCCGAAGGCCTGAAACACTGCAAAGATGATATGTGCTTAGATATTGAAAATTCTGCAATGTGCTATATTGAGATATATCTCCGTAGCATATTTACAAGCTAGTTTCCATTTTATCTGTTCATTTTCAAACTGTTTATAGTCTAGGTGACATTTCAAAATTTAAATGTTACCTAGTAAAAATATACATATATATATAGCATTCAAAATGTGTATAGATGAGATAGAATAACAGTGGCGTCCCCCTATATAGTGTAGCCTTTTATAAAGAGATTGTTATTATGCAGGGTGGAATCAAATAAAAACATATGTATATATCAACAAAAAAGTGCTTTTATATATCAATTCATCTGCATGCACCCCTCATATAGTGACTCATAAAGCAACATTAGCAGATGGTTTATATATATAAGCAATTGCTTCATTGTGCAAAGAAAGGAATTCAGTGAGGGAAGAGTTCAGTTCCTTGTCCACTTTGCACTACAATGCTACCCAAACTCACACCTTCAACTCCAAAGTATCTCATCTGCTTTTTTTTAAAAAAGTGGAGCTTTTTAAGGTCCAATTTATTTCAATAAGCAACTTAAGCATTCATTCATATATTTCCCATTGAAACCAGTGGGAATTGCAAGTTCTTAACTTTACTTGGAATCATGCTTGTATTGATGTTGGCAATTAGATTTTGTCACAGAGGAGTTGTCTTCTATTGGGAGTTCCCTTGAGGCCTTTTTATGTATTCTCTGTGCATTGAATCTATGAGTGGAGAAGGGGGCAGTGGCGTCGTGCTGCTGTCCCCTCCCTGAAGTTTTGAATGGCAGTGACCACACTCCACAGATATCCACAACAGGTACTTATCGGTGGGCTTTCCCTGTGCTGGTGTCCAGACTATATATATATATTACATTCCTCCAGGGAGCTCAATAGTGTCATTTTAGCATGTTCAAGCTCTGTGAATTCAGATTAAGCCTGGATAGAATGTGATTTGTCCCAACCACCTAGTGGCCTTTTAACTGGACTGGAGCTTTTTAACTAGCTGGACATATGAAGCTGCCTTTCCTGCATCTGACGCTCTAGCTCATGGGTAGGCAAACTAAGGCTCGGGGGCCAGATCCGGCCCAATTGCCTTCTAAATCCAGCCTGCGGACCTTCTGGGAATCAGCGTGTTTTTACATGAGTAGAATGTGTCCTTTTATTTAAAATGCACCTCTGGGTTATTTATGGGGCCTGCCTGGTGTTTTTACATGAGTAGAATGTGTGCTTTTATTTAAAATGCATCTCTGGGTTATTTGTGGGGCATAGGAATTTGTTCATCCCCACCCCCAAAAAAATAGTCTGGCCCCCCACAAGGTCTGGGGGACAGTGGACCGGCCCCCTGCTGAAAACGTTTGCTGACGCCTGCTCTAGCTGCTGCATGACATTAGCTCTTGATGTCCCTGATACAGTTTTGAATTGCGGGGCGAGGAGTGCTGAACTGCTTGTGCATTGCTGCTTGTGTTTATTTGCCAAGCACCTTGCCAGTTTTGAGGGTGTCTGTTGACTATATGAAGTTTAGGAATTTTGTGTCAATTTTTCCTCTCTCCTAGTGTGTACTCCAGCAATAAGAACTATCCAGTTGCAATTTAATCCCATATATCACCATGATTGTAATCAAGCAGTAGTTTTTAGCTTGCAGTTTTCCTTCCATTCTAAAAGCTGTAACATTTTTTAAAAGGAAAGATTAGGGAGTTGATTTGCATGCAGCTGCTCCCAGTTTTGTCAAAATGGTCATATGTACTGTATTTTTCCGTGTACATATTTTCCTCAAATTTTTTAAGTTTAAAATTGGGGGTCGTCTTATACACGGAATGTTGCAATTAAATATATAAATAAATACATAACGCTATCCATATTCTTTCCCCCCAGCCTCCCCTCAGTATTGGCCTCTGTAAAAGTACATCCTTATCCCTCAGCAGGGAAGGTTACCTGCCTTTTGCAGAAAAGCTTCATTTGTTCTAGGTGTTACACAGTGAGGAACCAACCAGAATTCAAAAGGTGTTTTTTTTGCCATTTCATCATCACTTCTGTGAACAAGGTTATGTTCAGATAAAGGATTGCATTGAAAAATGAGTTCATTGATTTCATACTTCTATCCCCTTGAGACCAATTCATGCTTGCATTTATAACAAAGAGTATTGTGGCACCATTACAGATCTATTCTGGTATAGAACTTTTGGGAACTGAAGTCCAGTTCTTCAGATGCAGATGTGTACACACACACAGAGGGGGGGGCACACACACACACACACACACACATGCATGAGAATAGAGAGGAAAGCATGTAAACAGTGGGGCCAAATGACCACAAAATGCCAGACATTTATTATATTCTATGTAAAGCTTTAGTGACGCTATGTAAAGCAAAAGTGATGATTCATAACAGCAGCAATTAGGATAACATAATAATCCTAGTTTTGCTATGTTATAATTGACACCTGCAGTGGAAGAGGAAAATATTGTCTTGATCCAAACCTAAAATGAATAGAAACAAACTTCTTTTTCAATAATTTCATCCAGAGTCCTCCTCTGAAGTTTCTTTGCTAAAGATCGGCAACCTTCAAATCAGCAGTACATGTTCTCCCACTGTTTTCTGGATGTTTGCAGTTATGTAACTTGACATTTCATCACTCAATGACTTATACGTTTGGATTTATTGTCTACTGTCACCCATGGGCCCAAGGCAAATTAGAGTGCAATGTAAAAGATGATCCCCATCTCTGAACAGTTCACAGTCTTTACAATGAGAGAACCAGGGACAAGATAAAGTATATTCAAAAATTACATATGAAAATGAAGACCACTCAACTTCCTCATTCAGTTATCCTCTTCCAGTCTCCCTTATTACATTCCAAATTGAGTTTTCCCTTTGTCAACTTGATGACTTGCAGATAAACATGTGACTTGCCTCTGCTGTAAAGTATATTTAAGATGATGTGAATACATTCAGCCCATGAAGTTAGATCCAAGAATGCATGCACAAGGCACCGTTTAATTCTGCAATCATTGAGTGATGTGTGAATCCACGTTAAGCCTAGTTGTATGAGGTACTTCAGCGTGATACCTCTCAGTATGTATCATAACAATTATATATACAAATTAAGAAAGAGCAAGGGTAATCATCTGCATTATCAATATACTGTAATTATTCATAAATATTCACCCAGGTAGGTGTTGCTGATGCACCTCAGTAGCCATAGTGATACCAAAAGGCTTTAAAAAATAAATCTGTACACAAAATAAACATATCAAAGGATGAGCATTATTTCTTGCAGCAGAGCAGGGACCTGACCTGACAGCCTGTGGGCCAAGATGAAAACATGCTTGACAAGTTAAATAATGCATATTGCTGACTGCAAGTTTCTGATTCTGATTCTTGGTGTATTTTCTAGAGGTCTTTACTGGGTTACGAAAATAAACCCTACTGGCCAATTAGATGGGTAATTGCACAAAACCAAAACACTCATTTTATATTCAGTACCAGCTACAAAGTGAGTTGTCACTGTTACTGTTTTAAGTAAATCTGTTCATTTAATTAATTTCACTGTCAGGCTAACTGTCATAAACATGGGAGAGAGAACAGCAGAACTGCCTTGGCAAGTCATTGTTTGCCAAATAGAGTTCACCAGCAATGAAAGAAGGACCCAGCAAAAAGAGATGAGGGGTGTGCAGTATAACAGAGATGGTAGTGTCTTCCCCCCTCCCCTCAAAGTAGAGGGTGGGAAGAATATGGAACAGGTGATTCAATATCCTAACAGTATTATGCTGGACTGGGCAAGAATTAAGATTGGGGAAATACATGTCCATCCTCTGACTTAAATTGCCCCCTAATCAAGAATGTTATGAGCTTTTAAGGGCACTGACTAGGAAGCTGTGGATCTGGGCTTCCGGTCGACGTGCCGGAGGAGAAGGTCGGGGGGACATGTCGCTCCATGACATTCCCCCGTCCGACTGGGAAAAGGGGACATCGCGCCAGCGCCGCGACCCCCAAAACCCCCGGGAAGGGCGTCCCGGGGTCTAATGGACCCGCACCGGCTCGGACGCCGAACCTGCTCCCCGGGAGACCGCAGCAAGGGCTCCCGAGCGTGAGCGGGCGGCGGAGCCTCAGGGTCCGCAAACTCCCCGTCGGGCGAAGCTGCGAGACCGACTCTTCTGAGCGCGCCGATTTCTCCAAGATCTGTAATTTGGAATCGTGAGTAAAATGCATTTGGATTGAATTTGGACTGGATTTGGACTGGATTGGAACGAAAACACGGAGGTCCGTTCCTTTCCATTGTTACAGTGAAGCAGGAAATAGATACAGTTACATTGAAAAGGAATGAATTGACTTTTTTGTTACACGGCTTTAAATTAACCCTTGAGCCTCCCCTGGTCCTGAGGGAAGCAGAAGGAACTGTGATAGATCTGTGGATTTTTTAAGCTGAAAAGTTTGTGAAGTGTTATAAGAACAAAAAGTTGGAAAAAGTTTTAAAAGTTTTAAAAGTATAAAAACTGTGATCAAAGAAAATGGCGATGAAACCGGATATTACTTGGCAAACTGTGCTGGAGAAGATGCAGGAATACATTGCGGAACTGAGAGAGAGGAATGCGATGGGAAAGACTACGGATGAGATAAGGCCAAACCCAAACACTGTGCCTGCTGAACCAGATGAACAAATAACCAAGGAAGTGACAGGATCCGTCAAGGCCAGACAACGAAAGATTATTTTGTCAAACACCAGCTGCAGGAAAAGATTCTACAACTGGAAGAGAAAATGTGCTGCCACCCCAAGAAGCAAGAGAAGAATCATAAGAAAAAACAGCACATTGACATTTACTGACAAGCAGCCGAAGGGAAGCCGAGACGAACTGAACATGAATTGGGAAGGCAGGACACAGTTTTTGGAAAAGGCCTGTTTGGAGGATGCAATGCAGGACTCATGTTGGTTTTGGGTCTCTCCACCAGCAGGAATAGGATAAGAACTGTCAAAGTAGGGCCTGACTTGTGGATTTATGGTTTTTGACTTATGGACACGCCAGGGACTGTTTAAAGATTATGATATATAAGTGAATGATAAGTATTTTAATGTTTAAGATGATAAGTATGACAAGTAGTGAATAATGCAAATAATAGCTGCTTGCCCGGGGACCGGGGGAGGCAAGAGGGATGTAGATGAAGATATATAAGTGATTTAAGATATGGGATGTTTAAAGATTGAAGATTGATTTCAGGAAAATAATTATTTGATTATGAAATTAGAAACCTGTTAAAAATTGTTAAATGCTATCAGATGGAAAATAATGGAGTGGGCGAGAGGAAGCCTGACAATGATTGTAACACAAGTGAGCTGGCCTGAATCGGGGCCAGACAATATTGAAAAATCAATAAAAATTATTTTTTTAAAAAAAAAAAAAGGAAGCTGTGGATCTGTTCATTTCAGTTTTTGTTTTGTTTTTTGGTTTATCATAAGTTCAATTCCCCACATTTTCATATCAGTTTGCAGGCTGTTGTTGAAAATTAATCAGCACATTAGTGTGCATTTCTCCTACTATACATATTTTTGCAAAGCAATTTCTCTAATATAATGCATTTGTGTGTGGTACTTACATGAATAAATGCATTTTTGTACCCATAAGTTGACTGGAGAACTGCTTTGCAAAATTTGGAGAAGAAATAATGTTGAAGGACTACAGTTTGCATAGTTTTAGAAAGTGTGGATTAGGTAGATTTGCCGTTAAATGCAAACAGAATTGAATTTTGCTCCCATCCAGAGCTCTGAACCATTTGAAACTAAAAAAAGTCCAACCAGAGTAAAAGTGTCTCCTCCTATCCTAGCTAATTGTGTATTTTATTCCTGTTGCTGTATCTGCAGATATACGGACAGAGTACCTTTCAGAAACAGACACGGTGCATGCTTGAGCAACCCCCACACTATGTTCAGAAAAGCCTGTGAGGGTTGCTAACCTAGTACCCACGGCCATCATATGGCCATCAATGGGTATGATAAACCTGTTGAGGACTGTACCCATTGAGTCAATCACTCATCTCCTACTACCCTTCTGAGAGAAAAACCCACCTCACCCTCCCACTATATATAAGGGTCTGGTGACTTCTGTTTCAGTGTATCTGAAGAAGTGTGCATGCACACGAAAGATTATACCCAAAACAAACTTAGTTCATCTCTAGGGTGCTACTGGACAATTTTTTAATTTATTTTGACTGCATCAGACCAACACAGCTACCTACCTGAATCCTTTATGCTTGTTCATGCATACTGAACCAATACCTTTAAAAACAGCACCTTTCAGCAAATTGCATCTTTCAATCTCCCCAGTATTCCTACTTAAGTGTTTTGATTTCAAGCTTCTCATATAATGAAAGGCAGAGTGCCATATTTTTGAGCTAGCCTCCCATTGCGTCCTCATCCTCTTTCCCTGCCTTCTAAATTCACAGTTGTGCTGCATAGGTCTAAACTCTGCCTTGAATGGCTCCCCCCCCCCCAGTAAACCACGGCACAATAAAGCAGAACATAATCCAGCCTTTAAGGACATCTCTTTTGTTCAAGCTCCTTTCAAGCTTTTGCAGAAGCCATCAATATTCCATGCATCTTCTGCTTTTCCTAATGTGCTATATAAAAAGAAAAGGAAATCATGTATCCATCTCCATCGCTGCTGGAGCGCAGGTTATATACAGTTTTATTTCAACTATAAAAAAAATTAGAAATGGCAAGTCATGACCTTTTCTGAGTGTTTGTCTCTCGTGGTGATATTTGTTTTTGTTTCTCTCACAGGCCTGTGAGTCAAAAAAACGAAAGTCAGCCCAGCTGTCCTTTTTTCCCTTTTATCTTTCGTCCCTTTGAATGTGCCTGCAATTTGGCAACAGTTTCCTTTCTAACATATTTTCAGTGAATGGAATGTCAATGCTTACCAGCTCTGTGGAGAAGCCATTGGAAGTGATAAATGTTCAGAGCCTATCTTTTGGCATCGTCTTTAAACAGTTCACAATGTGAGCTGTTGCACAAAAGTCCGTAAGCAGAGCACTAGGGGAGATGTGCACATTTCTTCTTATTCTTATTCCAGTTTTCACTGCTCCCAGTTTGGCACAACTGCCAAGAGTTATCTTTCCAGCCAGAAAGGGCTAGAAGGACCATCGTTGTAGGACTCAAAACCCTTATTGGCAGAACAATGGGCAGTGCTAGTGTGTGATAGAATAGCTTAGAATGAGCTGTGAATCAGGAGGTGTCTGGTTCAAAACTTGCCTCTGCCATCGGTTTCCAGCTACGTCACGAGTCAATGGTGGTTGTTCCTCGCAGCCCTCCATGTTCTGCAAGGACATTCAGGCAGAGTAAAGCAAGGATTTATGAGACATAGATCCTCATGGTGCTCCTCACTGGGGGCTGGGGAGTTCACTGCATCCCGCAGTGCCACACAATCCCGTGTTTGACAACTTGAAAGGCAGAGCAGGAGCGACCTGGGAGTGTGTTCCAGCCATGGACGAGCCTCTGTTACCAGCATGATTTGTGGATGGTTCCTCCTTAATCTGGACAATTGGCTTTAATCATGAGGCGCTCCTGGACCGACATATGCTAATAGGCTGCAATCAATCAGCTGCCGAAAGGACTGGGCTTGGCTCTCTGAAGGTATTTGAGTGTTTTTCTGAAGCTTGAGAATCCTTACAGCAGCCGGGAAAGGAAGGGGAGGACAAGGTTTTGCTATGCCCCACCCCCCTCAATCGAGGCTGAATGGATTTTATCTACGACCATTTCTGGACAGGTGTATTGTTGGAGGAACGCAGTGGGAAAGAAAAAGAATGATCTGCAGCTGAACAGATGTGGAAAAGAGGCTGAATTTGAGAAAAGATGTTAATTGTGTGCTGAAAAAGTTCCGGGGGGCGGGGATTTAATGGCGGAAGCCTGGAAGTGCACCCTGTGAGTTATTTATGGCTGCAGCTCATATGCTAGTTCATGGAAAGGAATGGAATTTGACCTTGTACCATCCAGATCAACACTGCAAATAACTGAACAATGGAATACAGTAATGAACTCTCTCAGCACACCAGGCCTGGAACAAAAAATGTATATGAAGGCCCACACACGTGAATTGGATTTTATATTTATAAGAACTAATAGAGGTGCTGTTTGTAAGGGGGGAGCGGTCAGCTGGAAGAATGGTTTAACAGCAAGAGAAGGATGACAACTGGACACTAAATAGAAAATGATGGGGCAATGGGGGGAAATGATTGACATATGTTTGCAACAGGAGCAGGAAACCTGATTTTAAGAAATTGTATTAAATTAAAGTAATTTGGTTTTATTTGTAATAATAATAATAATAATAATTAATAAATATTGCCTCTGCCATGAACTCTTTATGTTGCCTGGAGCAAGCCACTGTCTTTCCTCCTCCCCCATTTACAGTAAGAGAGACCACGATGATGATGGTGTTGACTGCAGTTTATTACCTGTCCTTCACCTTGGGGCTTTTGGAGCACAATATTCATATTAAAACACATTACACAATATCAAACATAGCCTAAAACAACATAAAATTACAGAAATAGGAATACTGACTTACCTTACAGATTTCTTGTAAAGGTTACAGTTAGAAAATACACGTGAAGCACTTCAGAGAAGGGCCATTGCCCCATCTAAGAGTGGAGCAATTCAAAGAGCTGTATAAATGCGATGTTATTATGGTATTATTACTAGCTTCCTAAATGTATTCATTTCCACAGCTGATGGTTCCAAATTAGTTCCTTTTCCCCCAAGTTGTGCCTATGATAGAAACATAGGAAACTGCCTTACCCTGAGTCAGACCATCGGTCTGCCTAGAGACGTATCGTCTGAGCTATTGGGTCTTGGATCTGAAAATGTTGAAAGCTTCCGATCTAAGCTGACTCAGTGGCTCTCCAGAGTTACAGGAACAAGTCTTTCCCAGCCCTACCTGGAGAAAAGTAGATGCTCTTCTGCTAAGCTACAGCCCTTCCTGTAGCCAATAATATATATTTGCATTCAGTCCATGTAAGAGTAATCCTATGGAGGGGAAAGGGAGAATCTGTGATGGAGCTCAGACCACTTCCTGTGCTGTCTACTCACTGTAATCAGGGTGGCAGCTTTTCTATTTTTTCCTTCTTCCATCAAACTTTTAAAAACTTTTCCCTCCCACTGACACCAGTGGGAGAGAATTAACTACAACAATTCCAGGATAAGGGCGATTCTTGGCTCTGGTGGTGGGTGTTGAGGGGGCTTCGTATCCTGAAACTAGCAGTGCACCCTCATAACCTTCCGCCAATATACCAGCAAAGTCTGAGAAACACGAAGAGAAGCTTTAGCTTCTAAATAGTGGTCCCAAAAATAGGGTGGTTATTTATGCAGTGCCAAAAAAGAGGACAAAGATGTGCCTCACATTCGCGTATCCTAATTTATATGTATAGATGCAAATTTAGATATAGTTGCTGCAATTTAAATAGAAACATAGTACATCTCACTGTAGGGAGGCAGGCTGTGACCTGTGTGCCTGCCCAGATGGCTAACTGTTGGTGGCCAACTTCAAGGCCCCTACTCTCCTTTCTTACAGCTCTTTCTCTTCAAATCAGACTTGAACCAAACAACCCTTCAGATGTGTCCTACAAAACTGGATGCATGCCCATCCTACCCACAACATTATATTCAGAGATTCTCACCAACAGATTCACCGATCCCCCACAGCCAGGGTCTTCCTACTCCACAGTAAGTGTGGTTAGAATTGTAGCCTAAATACATTCTGAGAAATAACCACCTTTTCAAAAGTTGATGGGATGTTTTCCCCTTGATATATATTTTGAAGCAACAAAAAAAATAAAACATAGAAGACGTTGATGGCATTCTTTTTTCTATCTGCTTTTGCGTTGTGTACACAAAGTTCTTTTGGAATATTAGGTAAGGTATCAGTGTTTTCATAGTTTGGGCCTTTCTCAAAACTAGGTGAAAACTTATGTTTTAAGGCCAATGGTGGTCCTGAAAACACAGGACAAGATCAGTGTGCTAATGAGAAACTATTCAGGAGAGGCTTAGCTATCTTTTTAATCCCTGGATTGTAAATAAGAAAGTGCTTATTGATTAAATAAAACATCACATTAATGGGCCAAATAAATTAAAATGATTTCTTTATTTTTAAACTACCTCAGTCACCTTTTCATCAAAATAAGTAAGAACAAACTGAATAACCATCTTATCTCTATTTTTGTTTACGACGTACAAGTCAGCAGCAGTAGAGGTAATAAGCATTATTAGTATGGATGAACATTTGCCACTGGTGCATACTCTTGTAATCTTGTGTATAATCTGTTGTAGCACACTTTGAAGATGGTCCATGGATAGAAGAATACTGCTGTCAGAATATTGACTGACGCATCTGCACATAATCATAGAATACCTATTTTGCATGATCTGCATTGACTGTCAGGTCTAATTTAAGTCCTGCACATTCTGGGACCCAGTTGTTGTTCAGAGCACTTCCTCCTATATTAACCATTCTACATCTTACAGTCCAGTGCTCTTTTCATCCTCCTGCTGGTGAGCTTGGCCTGCAGTGTGGTGACTTGAGAGGGGTTCACTGATGTGGCTCCGTTTTGGGCAATTTTTCCTCTTGGAAACTCAGATGGTGAAAACTTTGGGTTTCTGACACCAAGTGACTACACATCTTCCATGTTGGAAGCCATTGTAAGATCACAGTGGATGATGAAGGGTTGTTTTGTTTTGTTTTTTAAAAAGCACCTGGTAAATAAATATGAATAAAAAAACATTTTATGTCCCTTCTACAGTCTGTAGTGGAACAGCCCAGCAGCAATAAAATAAAATAAAATAAAATAAAATAAAATAAAATAAAATAAAATAAAATAAAATAAAATAAAATAAAATAAAATAAAATAAAATAAAATAAAATAAAATAAAATAAAATAAAATAAAATAAAATAAATGTTAAAATCTGCTTATGTAGCTCAGCTATAAGTAACCCTGTTAAGGATGGAAAGTGAAATATCACAGGGCCAAACTGAAGATGACTTAAAAACATCTTTGCATTTAACACACAAGTTAACTCACTATGTGACCTTTGGCAACATGTAAATTGCATGAGCTGGAAGAACTGATATTTATCAGAATCAGAGGGATTTAACTCTCTCCCTCTGTGGTCCTGAAGAAAATCCCTTTTCCAAAGCTGGTATTTGGTTTTTCTTTTGGGAGGGTGGGAAGTTGTCATTGGTGTCTACTGGACATCTCCTGCAACGCAAATACTAGCATCAGAAGAGGGGTTTTTCAGAACTACGCCTGCTCTGATCCAGTTAATTTTCAACCCTATCCTAAGCTGGTGTATTTAATTTAACATTAAAAGCCCACCTTTCTGTCATACTTAACATTACATCTAGCCTTACCCATAGACTTCACCGTCTTACTTATGGTGATATGAATGGGACAAACTCCATTTAATTTTGGCACTTCAGCTGTTTTTTTTAATTTATTAAGCAGATGGTAACTTGTGCCTGATGCTGATTAGGTCTGCTCACATTCATATGGTTGCAGTCAATTACCTGTTATGGTGGAACATTATTATCCATCCCCTACATTCACAGAAAACTGAAATACCCAGGAATGGTTACTTTCCCCATTGAGGTGTTCATGGCTGTTCATAAACAGATAGTGATCTATTTATTTTTTGAGTGTACATTCTCTACACATGTCTTCAAAGCCTTGTGAGCAGTAGCAGCTGACCTGTGCCTAGCAATGAAGTCCAGGATAGGTAATGAACAAGGCAGAAAAAAACATGATGCCCAAACTGATAATTTGCTAAAGAGATAGTTGTTAAGAAACTGATTACCCAAAACGTTTAATGAATTAGATTTCATTGTACACTGGCACTTGAATTTTTTAGAAACTCTCATACAGTGCATTGGGACTAGCTATGCATTGTTCTCTCCATGTTCTGGCATAACAGCGCTCAATCATCTATTATTGAATCATTATGAAAGTGCAATAAACTGTTGTAGAAGTTGTATGTGAATGCAAAGTGGTTATTCCTAGAGCACCATGAAGGATAGGAAATCTGTTCAGGATAGGTGACAGTCAGTTCATCAGTAAGACGGTTTATTTATTTTAGACCATTTCTATACCACTTATTATATAATATATCTCTGATTTCGCAGAAAACTGGTTGTCATTTCTTTAATGTTTTGTGGATGGGTATTGCTAAGACTTATTTTTCAATCTGTGATAATTGAAATAAGAGTGACCTACTCAGATGAGCGCTGCAACCCCAGATTCGGTCATGACTGGACCTAATGGTCAGGGGTCCCTTTACCTTTACCTTTACTCAGAGTTAAGACTATGTGAACAAGGTTTAAAGGAAAGACTTGAAGCTGTTTTATATTATTACAACAAATAACGGTACATGGTCCAGATGCTGTACCTCTGTGATCCAGATATGTGTGATTTCATCCACACAGAAGATTTTCCTGCTAACTGTAGTTTTGAACAGCAAGATGAAAGGAATGGTAGATGATAAGTCGTATTCTAACCCATCTTCCCTTTTTCTTTCTACCTGAAACTTCACCAGTTATTAAAAGCCCAATCCTGCTAGCACTCATACTGCTTGTCTAATAAGTATTAAGACGTTATCAGTATCATAGAACTGGGAATGAGCAATGCTTCGCTGTTCATGTGAAAGGCTACAAATCCTATGTGTATTTACTGGGAAGTAAGTCCCACTAAGCAGAATGGGATTTTCTTCCAAGTGGACATAATTAAGATTAAATTGTAAGGCACAAATGTATATTAGTATAAACAGTATAATAGAGTAATAGCGCATTTCAACAAGAAAAGCAGTCAGGCATTGACTTGGAATTTTCTGCTAAGGTTAATCTGAGGTGCAAGAGGACCTGAATTTCCTAACAACAGCTTGAGATCCAAAATTAGCATGTGGCTTTTTAAAAGAATGTCCTTGACTGTACATGAATAACTGTCTTGTAAGAGACGTGAGAAGCACTGCTAAAATAATGTTAAAATGGAAATCTGTTTGGAGTCACTATGACCTGGTTTGGCTATGCCTTCTTTTATAACTCAGGGAAGCTCTTAAAAATGATCCATTGTGGTTTTAGAACCAAAGGTTCCTCCTACTCCCCCAACAATGAAGGAAGCCTTCCTCCATCAGGGAAAGCATATTCTTTTGAAGGAAGGGAACCTTTGGATCCAACTCATATTTGAGTGAAGAGCCAGTGCTGGGTTGTAACTCATTTAGGAAATTAGTCGTGGTGCACTTCCATAAGAGTTCCAAGGAGCATGTAACACTTGCTTCTTAAATATTGCTGGGAAGTTCCAACATAAGCTAAAATGTCTCATTGTTATGAAGCTAACAATTATGAAACTCCCTCAACGCACACAGAAAAAGGGAGTAATGTATCTGTTTCCTCTTAAATATTCTGGGTGGTATTAAACTAACTATAGGGTAAATCCACTGAAATCCTAATTTAGCCATGTTCATTAATTTAAATAGGTCTACACTGAGTACAAATTAGTCTGATTCCACCCCTTAACTGTGCAATTCAGAATCAAATCTCATTTATTTCAATAAGATTCACTTCTAGGTGAGAGTGCAACATTAACAGAGAAACACTAATGCTGTGCGACTGATTTGTCTGAATCCTGAACCGAAATTGGACTACTGTAATTATTTGTGCTGAATCCAGATCAAATTGAGCCAGCTACTAATTGCTACATAGTAGGTCAGGTGCACCCAAATTGATTTGTATCAATCTGGAACTAACATCAGTCCCTCTAAAGCCAGACAGACTGTCTCCAAAATGTTTCAATTATTGATTACAACACCATATAAGGAGATTGTCAGGGAAGGGAGAGAGGGAAGAAGGGGAGCTGGACTTTGCTCATTGAAAGTTCCAACTTCCTGTCCAGGGCTAGAACTCCACCCACATAGTGCTTGTGGGGAGGGATGGTGAAGTCTTATAATAAAGCAAGTTTTACTCTTTTGTAAATTTTGTTTCTGGAGTTTGGTGGCATTTGTACAGCTTGTGTTTTGCTTTTTTCACAGTATCCTACCCATACCCAACCTTATACCTGTTTGTTTCTGATTCAATCCCAGTTTCATCCTTATACAAAAAAGACTATGTTTTAGTGTTAGTTACTTAAGCATGGTCACTTTCCTTAATCCCCCCACCCCACTTTGGCCCTAGTGCTTTTAGTTATGATTGCATTTTATATAAAGCTCTGTTCTGTTTTCTATGTCTATCTGTATTAGTACTTTGCCCTTCATAGTCCAGTATATTCTTTACATCCACTGCACATTCAGCAGCACACATATAGTATACAATATTACATACATCAATGCAGTGTGTGTGTGTGTATGAAAAAGCAAGTGTGTGGCTAACACAACCCCACCCCCTTGGGATAAGGGCTAATTTTTATGACAATGTTTCTCAAACTTGGGTGTTAGGTGTTGTTGGACTACAACTCCCATCATTCCTGACCACTGGTTCTGCTAGCTAGGTCTACTCTTATAAACAGACACATAATTATAAAAAATCTCATTGAGCATTAAATACCTTCTGCATGCGGGTAAGGAAACAACCTTGATGCAGCAATCCAACAGAAAGAAGCAACATGACTTTAAATTAATGCCATTTGTCAAGGAACACTGTGTCACTGCCGGAGAGATGAATGGAACAAAACATTTCTCCATTTGGCATAAGGCTTAGCAGTGACATAAATTATGATCAATCAAAGGTTCAGCAGTATTAGTAAAATGCAGGAAGGATAGAAACCTACGGTACAACTGACTACTATTAGTTATCATCCATTTAACACACAATAGTGTAAGATTTTAGCCTTATTTTCAACGTTAGGTGCACAGTTCATATTAAATATCTATACTCATTACATATATTCCTCCCCCCCACACACACACTTTGTTCATCATTTCTTCATGCTATAAAATATATAGTCTTTTGATGCTTTCGTCTATTATCAACTACTGAACAGTGGGAGCAGTATTATTTGAATAAAGAAACTGGGTAAGATAAACATGGCAGCAAATGATGAAAGCATCTTGAAGGATGGATTCAATCAGCCAGTTTTTATTGCTACACTGTGGTGACTTTCTGGTTTAGGGTTTTTCATGTTTTTTGTTTGTTTGTTTTCGTTTTTGCAAATGCCTTGTGAGTGGGATCCAAGTGAAACTGGGGTTATAAGGTGTCTTCAACACCATGGAGAGCCTTACGGTGTGGTGCTTACAGTGTTGAACTAGGACCTGGGAGACCAGGGTTCAAATCTCAACTATGAAAGCTTACTGGGTAACCTAGGTCACTCACTCTCAGCCTACCTCACAGAAATATTGTGAGGATAAAATTACCTTGAACTCCTTGGAGGAAAGGTGAGATATAAATAAACAATGATAATAGACTTGCTTGTTTGTTTGTTTGTTAAAAGCATTTATCTACAGTGTAATACTTCAGCAGATTTCAAAAGAGGCAAAATAGCTGAGGACTCAATCCAGCTCTTTGAAGGCCCAATGGTTAAGCCCATATGTATCTTTCTCCCACTGAAATGAGAGGGAATTCAGAGTGCTTGGATGGTGCATGTTTGGCTGCAAGCCCCAATCCAATCCAGAAGTACGTTCCACTGTGTTCCATTGAGCTTACTCACAGGAAGATACATACAGAATTGCAGTCTTAGTTGTGGCTAACTTTATCAGGTTGAGGCTTTAGCTAGTGGAGAAAGATCCACTGTTGCTGGCCAAATTTCTTTAGTGTCCAGCAGGTATTAAATTTCAAGAACTGCATATCCACCTTTATGTGATAGTGGTGTTGCTTACCTTTAACTGACAGAAAAATGTGTGTGTGTGTGTGTGTGTGTGTGTGTGTGTGAATAATTGTGTACAGATAAAAAACCAGTAATGTCAGTTTGTATAGTGACAGCAATATGAAACAAACAATCAGAATTTCTTTCTTTTGCAATTGTCATGCTCAAGTCAATCTAAATGAAGATCTATTCAGATAGAAACTGTACAGGGATCAAAGCCATTCTCTCTCCAGCACCCCATGGTGAAATGAGATAAAAATGAACAGCAACCGTCATATATATTTATATATATTGGAACTACGGTTTCCAGTGCTACATCAGAAATATGGAGCTATGTAAACTTCCTATAGATTTAATTACCGGACATAATTGCAAAACAGACTATGTAGCAAGAATTAATGACAATTGCCCAAGCAAATGAAACCGCAAGTATCAAGAAGGTAAAAAGTTTTCCAATAAATTGTTCATTTTGGCCTGCAGTACTGTGTGGGCAAAATTGGACTGCAATCATTGCAATCTTTAAAAAATGAAAACATTGGGAGAGAAAGAAAATTGCAGAAAAGTGGCATGGAAATTACAGCCTTCAGAGTGTTTTTGAAAAACCTTCTATGAGGCATCACAGTGAGTAGGCAGCAAATACTTCTCAATTTCCTCTTTAAAGTACGTGTGAGAACATGGAAACCACAAGACAAATAAAACTTTAAGTGCACATTATAGAAGCCTATCTCTGTGCTGACCTTTGCTAGCTTTTAGGAACAGTACATCATTGCCTACAATATGAAATGGTTTGGGTACAGAAGGGACATCATCTTTTTCATTGTATCATTGACCTACATACAAACTACAATCTGCTTAATTGCTTTGGTGTCTGCACCAGCTTCCCATATAGCCATCTGAGGGTTGATCTACACACAGGGGAAAATGTTATAGATGTCATAAATTAAATTGTTATAACAAAAGGAAAAAAAATACTATGTAAAATCACATAGAAAAGCTTTGTGCTCTACAGCACCATCTGGTGTTGCATGTTTATAACACATTCAAAATGCTGTTTTTTGACTAATGTAGCTGAGTCCTGAGTACAATGAAAGTTTTGCCCTAGAATAGAGGTTCTGCAGACCACCAGTGGTCCAATAATGATGATGATGATGATGATGATGATGATGATATCCTGCCCTCCCTGGCCAAAGTCGGGCTCAGGGCGGCTAACATCAGCTATACAGTGGTACCTCGGGTTAAGAACTTAATTCGTTCTGGAGGTCCGTTCTTAACCTGAAACTGTTCTTAACCTGAGGTACCACTTTAGCTAATGGGGCCTCCCGCTGCCACTGCACCGCCACTGCCCAATTTCTGTTCTCATCCTGAAGCAAAGGTACTATTTCTGGGTTAGCGGAGTCTGTAACCTGAAGCGTCTGTAACCCGAGGTTCCACTGTATAACATTGGTATAAAATCAAACAATAATTAAATTACCCCCTAAAAACAGGTCGAAATCAAAGTCTAGATGGATTTCCGCAGGGTTAGGGTTGGGAACAGTAAGTGAGCTTCATTCAGGTGGTCTCCAGCTTGTGTATTTGTAGTGGAAGGTGAGAAACAGCACATCTATTGCATTAAGTATTCATATTGATTTTTAATTGTATTTTTATTCTGTGTTTTATTGTGTTTTATTGTGTTTTATTGCTTGCAATTCAAATTCTGTGGAATTCGAATTGTATTCTAAAATATGAGAGCCTAGGGCTTGCCGATCAGAAGGTCGGCGGTTCGAATCCCCGCTATGGGGTGAGCTCCCGTTTCTCGGTCCCTGCTCCTGCCAACCTAGCAGTTCGAAAGCACATCAAAGTGCAAGTAGATAAATAGGTACCGCTCCAGCGGGAAGGTAAACGGCATTTCCGTGCCCTGCTCTAGTTCACCAGAAGCGGCTTAGTCATGCTGGCCACATGACCCGGAAGCTGTCTGCGGACAAACCCCGGCTCCCTCGGCCAGTAAAGCAAGATGAGCGCCAGAGTCATCCGCGACTGGACCTAATGGTCAGGGGTCCCTTTACCTTCTTTAGAAATAAAAGAAGCAATGAAAATCCACATTGTACAACATCTAGCACAACTCGGCACAATTGCTACAACAGAAAGATAAAACCTTTAAGTGATACGTCAAGACCCTCAACAGCTTGCAAGTGGTCCATGGGAGCGGTGTGTGTGTGTGTGTGTGTGTGTGTGTGTGTGTGTGTGTATTGACAGCTTGGGAGCCATTGACCTAGAGAGCCTTAAAATGCTTAGGTTGTACAGTAGTATACCAGGAGCAACCTGACAATAATATCAACAGCAGGAAATGGCATGCAGAGAATTAGTACCGGTAGCCATTTTCAGAGCAATAGAACTTCCCTGCATTGTCAAATATTTTCCAGATATCACTCAACTGACTTGCATTTGGAGTAATGTCCAGCCAACCATACTTAAGTGCGTAGCTTCAGAGTGCTCTCTCTCACTGGTGGCCATATTTATTTTGTGCAAGTGTATAATGCAAAGACGTTTCTATTCCTCCCCACCCCGCTCAAAAACTGTGGGCAACTCCTGACTTTGGTCATCATCGTATCACAAATGAATGATAACAAGCTTTGGAATAATCAGCAGTTGCATTAATCTGAACCCGATAGGGAACATTGTTACTCTGTGTTATATTCCATAATTACTGTACTCTGCAACAGGTCCTGCTCTGTATTCACTAAAATTAGATTAAACTCTGAGCTTCTAAGACAGTAATGATCATGAGCTTGTTCAATTATTATTAAAGTATCCATAATTCTGTTACAATATATTAATGTATAGAGGTATTATTCAGTGTTCTTTTATTAAGTCAGTGATTAATGCATTCGTGGTGCAAAGGGCTAGGTAACCCATTTGCTAAATTCTGAATGATTAAATTTCAGGTAATTCTCCAAATTAGTTTCCATACATGGAAAAGAAAGAAGATTCCATATCCTATATCCTGTTTTCAAGGAGTACAATAGTCATTGCAAAAGCTGAATAAGCATGTTATTTTATATTTCAGTAAACAACAACTGGAATATTATGAGAGGGTTCTTTAAATCAGATTTAGGCTGCCTGAAGCAAAATCTCTGCTTATTCAAAATCTCTGTTTTCTTATTTCATTTGACTTGGTGGGATACTGTTTTCATTAACATTTTCTGTTTGACCTTTTGAATTAGAGAACATTTCACACACACACACACACACACACACACACACACCACTCCATGAAAAACCCACAAAAGTTGCTATATAAAAATGGCCAATTTTACCTTATGCCCATAGAAGTCACCATCCAATCGTGTATTTTTTTAAAAAAAAACCACACCTAATTTTGATTAAATATATCATAATAAATAATTTAGGTTTCATCCAAAGGCTCCATGATGACAAATTAAACCCAAAAAGCCTATGATTCATATGAATTGTCTCTTCCAAAAGTTTAACCAATTATAAATAATTATTAATTTAAAATGAGCTAAAAGAATTACTTCAACTAATCGTACCACTATGTAATCAGTTTTTGCTGATAAATATAATTTTGTTTCCTTATCACTTCTAGTACTTCTTTCCTATTACTTTTATACTGAAATATATTCTTCCAACACTGAATATATTTATGCCAACATTTCCAAGTCTTCTCTCACTAGTACTCTACCTTCTCTCACAGTTTCTGTTATGAAAATAATGATAAATTTACTATTTATACCCCACACATCTTGCTTGGTTGCCCTAGCCACTCTAGGCAGCTTCCAACATATATAAAAACATAATAAAACATTTTTAAAAACTTCCCTATACAGTCGTACCCCGACTCCCGAACGCCTTGGGAGTCAAACGTTCCAGCTCCCAAACGATCGGAAACCAGAAGTGAGTGTTTCGGTTTTCAAACTATTTTTGGAAGCCGAACGTCCGGCACAGCTTCTGCTATGGAAACCAATCAGAAACCACACCTTGGTTTCCGAACATTTCAGAAGTCAAATGGACTCCCGGAACGGATTCCATTCAACTTCCAAGGTACGACTGTGCAGGATTGCCTTCAGACGGCTCCAAAATTTCTCCAGTGAGAATAAGAAGATCCTAAGGAAAAGTGGGACATTCCAGGATCAAATCAGAAACCGGGACAGCTTCTCTAAATCAGGGATGTCCCTGGAAAATAGGGACACTTGCAGGGTCTGGAAAGAGCTTCCCATAGCATCTGGTTGGCCACTCTGAGAACAGGAAGCTGGATGAGGTGGGCCACTGGCCTGTTGCAGAAGGCATTTCTCATGTTCTTAAATAAGAACCAAAAGGAGACCAAGTGCCCAGCAGGATGTATCAGGTTATGTAACAGACTATGTTTGCTTCCATAATTGGTTTTACAGTTTATTGGTTTCCATGTAAAAGAGGAGGCTGGAAGTCTATTTCTAAACAGTGGTGACCACAAATAAGAATAAATTCACACTGAAAATGTGCTTGTTGTTGTCAGGGTCAGAGATTTCTTTGTCGCTTGTGGCTGAGATGCTGGTGATGTGGTGCGCAATAACTCACGGCTGGATCCAAAGGAGTTGTTTTCATTTTAAATGAAAATCCTGCTTCCATTTGATGTAAAAAATAAAATAAAATAAATGAATTGCCCCATGACCATTTGGCAGAGTATGCTGAAGTTTCTCGTCAAAGCATGTTAAAGCAGTTTAAAGTGAACTGTGAGCAAAAAGCATATTGTAGATTCCCAAGTCTTCACAGGAAAAGCTGAAAGCAAAGCTTTGAATTAAGATTTAAATTAAACGGTTGGTTTTTTTTAATAATAAAAAAATTGAGCCACTGAACTGTAAAGAAACCTAAATGGTCTTTATCATTTAGCACAAGGTTTGCCAGTGGGCTCCTTTTGCTAGACATAGTACTCTATGCGGAATGTATTTTACAGCCTTGGGCTTGTAGTTTTAATAGCCTGCCTCTCTCTCTCTCTCTCTCTCTCTCTCTCTCTCTCTCTCTCCTTCCTCCATTACATCGTTTCTGAAAATCTGCATTAAAAAAAGAAACACCAATTATACCATTGTTGCAACATCATTCCAGTTACAGTGCACATTGGTTAAAAAAGCCAAACACTACTTCATCTAACCTAAAATCTCTAGATTTTAGATCCATCACCTAAGTCTGTTCCTATCTTTCATTGCTGGTGTATGCTTTCACCCGATGCAAAGGAGTGGAGCAGAGATCTATGGGCTGTGGCTTTAAGTATGCAATCCTATGCACGTTTACTCAGAAGCAAGTCCCACTGTGTTCTAGAGGTTTAAGATATTTGGTCACCATCAAAGTGTTATCATCAAGTACAACACCCCATCTCTGCCCAGGGTCCTGCAGGGAATTTGGGTGGTGCTGTGAACCAATTGTTTCTCCCCCTTTTTCCCCCTCCCTGTTGCTCCAGCTCTCCATTTATCTCCTTTCACCTATCCAGGTTCCTCCCTCTAGTTCTGTACCAAATTTCTTCTCTCTTCCTCTGTCCCTTTCTTTCTTTGCTTCCCACAACCTTGTCCACAGCAGGCTGTTGAGGGAGGGACAAAGTGCTCTGCTTCTGCTCCAGTAGGGAGTGGAAGAGAAGCCCCGGCCTCTGGGAGCAGCATGCAAGCCAAGTAGATTGCTGGAAGAGGAACAAACCAATCTGGCGCACTATATTTCTGTGATGAATGGTTAGAAAGCAGCTCAGAAATACACCAGGCATGGAAATGCACTAGGCTGGTGGCTCACAGCTGGGCGACAGGCTCAGGGAAGAGAGGCTGTCGGCTAGACAGGAATGTGCAACAGGCCAGATCTGTGGTCCCCACCCCACACCCTTGACATGGAGGACTGTAAAATCTAGTAAGGGACAGAGTAGCTGAAAAGCATATCGCATCCTTTCTGCATTTAAAACCAGGATAAAGCTAGTCAACAGTTCCTGAACTCCTACATAGGTATTTTCATTTTATATTTATCCGAGTTGGCAGAGTAATTGAACTGTGATCACAGCCCACTGTGGCCATAAGCATCTGACCCAGGGTACCCATGGCAAAATGGTGTGGAGGCAGAAGTCGTTGTCTCTTTTTCCCCTATAGGTTTTGTAGCCCACTCATTCGTTTTTAGCTTTCCCATCACCATAGTTGCAATGCAAACCAAGGCTTCCCATTTCAGTAACTTAGCTCTGCCAGACAATATGGGCAAGCTACCAATAGCTTTCTATTCAAGCTACTCCGTAAAATATGGAAGGGTTTCAAAAGATAGTTCATAAAGGGATATATCTCTCATTTAAACTTACTTTCACTACTCCCTCAGGAAGTCATTTTCATATAAATGAAATTTGTAAATAGAGATGTCATAAAGCAAGCCAGTGATTTCCACAGTGGGTTTCATTATAATGAATGCTCCCAAAGGCCACCAATATGCAGAGGAGCTGGCGCTGCCCCACTCCTTCACTGCCCCTCAAAATAGCTAATAATGGAGCCTGCATTCTTTTTTTATAAACTAGATTATATTACAGTAATAGGAATCATTACATCTGGCTCCTCATTTTATTTTACTCTTCTCCAGTTTTCTCCTTGCTCTTTAGGACAAAGCTCCAGAGTTTTGCAAAGCACTTTTCAATGAAATTGCAAATTGATTGGTTCATCTTGAATTATAGAATTCTCTATTTTTTTTCCTTCTTCTCTAAAATTTCCTTACTGTCTCCTGTTACCAGCACATCCTTTCAGTGCAGAGGAATGAGGCATATAAATGATGCATATGCCCAAATTAAAATTAAATAGTAACACCCGTATCCACCTTTCCTTTCTTTCCAGCTAACCCACATAGCCTAAGCAGTGCACATGGCTGTTACGTGGATAAACAACAGGGTGGTGCCATGGAATATGGACATTTCTTTGAGCAACCTGGAAGAAGTGCAGAATAAAATTCTGATAAATCACTATTAAGAAACAGAGCAGGTTAAAACATGCTCAGAGTAGCACAGTTTTCTACCCTTTTCATCGTGGATAGAATGTTTATGGCCTTCCAGGTATTGTTGGACTCCAGCATGGTCAACGGTTTGTGATTATGAGAGCTGCAGTTCAACAGCTTATGGGGCGCCACAAACTATCAGTGGCTTACATGCATGCTTAGGGATATTAGTGGTTTTGAATATGGACTCCTGAGTGGTTTCATTTCATTTTATAACATTGAACATAAGATTGTGAGCTTGAGGACTGGACACATCTCTTTCATACAGAACATCCCCTCCTCCACTTCTATATTGGTTCTCTCCCATCCTACCCCCTGGTAAGTTTTCCCCTTCTCTGCTTCTGTTTTGGATTATGAAATGCACAGAACTGATAATGTCTGCTTGCTACTGTTTGGTTAGTTGCTTATTTATATGGATGTGCCACAATCCAGTACAGGGGAAAATGCCCTAAGTTCATTACTGCTCACACAACTCTGTATGCAATTATATAGAACTTTCCAAAAACAAACTATAAAAATGAAACATTTATATTCCACCAAGCGTCGGTTTCTTGTGCAATACAGGATGTCTCAAAGGCAGAGTTCTATCCAAATATTCCTTCATTCAATAAAGAGAAAAGGATCTCTACAATATTCCTTCGTTCAATAAAGAGAAAAGAATCTCTACAAGTATACTTGTTGCTAAAGGATAATCCACAGGCCATATTCACCATCATTCATGGTGAAATGCTGCTCCAGTGGGTTTTGGTTATAGCAGACATAAGTTCTGAGATCCTCTATCCAAATTAATTAGAAATTATGCAATGCAGGAATGAGGAATCTGTGCCCTTCCAGATGATTTGGACACCAACCCTAGGAAGGGTACATGCATCTTCCTTCTCACCCCTGTCACCATTCATACTCCTCCTCTACTCTTCCCATTTCTGCTTGCTTTTTTTCTCCCATTGCATTGGCCACAGTAGTCTCTCACGCCCACGCCCCCCAACCTTCTGCCTCCTTCTCCCTGTCTTTTACTGAGAAAATGGCATGGGCATCCTTCCTCAGAGCAGGGTACTCTGGTGCCACTATGGTGGCAAAATAGCAAGTCTGAGTGGAAGAATAAGGTGAGGCGAAGCCTTCAAGACTCTGGAGTGTTGACAGCAGCAGGGCTGGTGGTGAGGCAAGTGGATGGGCAGGGTAGGGGGAGTTCCAGTGGACCACTTGGAGCAATGGTGCTGGAAAATTACCATCAACCCTAGCCAGCAAATAAATGTGTTGATTATTACAACAAAAACCGATTAAGCATGTTAAATTATTTTTGCGTATAAGTTGACAGGAGAGAATTCATGGACCAGAGTATAGGTAGTGCTTTGAATCGTGATTCATAGGAAAGCTTTGGCAACAAAAGTGTTTTGGAAGAGGCGGGCCAGTTGTTGATGCAACTTACTGATGAGAAGTGGGGGACTTAAGTTTCCTATGATTTTACTTTCACTTCCTTTTTTCCCTCTTGGTCACATCAAAGAAGAGCATCATTTTCTCTCTCGTCCAAATCTGGTTGAACAGGCTAGTAGCATTTCAGTGTGTATCTTATGTGAATTCTGCCATTTGTCATCTCTTGCTGCATGAATAACAAAAGCTATTAAACTCTGCAACAATGTAACCCATAAATTATTACCTGAAATCTAAATGGATCTCATTTATCCATTTTAAATACATAGCATTTTTACAAGGATTTTTCTCTCCTTTTTTTAGCTTTATAACTTGGTCTCACCTTAAATGTGAAAGGGGAAAAAAATCACAACACATAAACATTGAAACAAGATTGTTATATTAAGCTGTATCGCATTACTCTAAATTTGCTGCTGTCAAAACACACTCAGCAAATTGGAATGGTAATGAAATCCTGTAACTTATAAATTATTTTGTCAAAGCACTGAAATGCTACTTTATTGGGAGAGTGCAAACTCCCAAGGTCAGGCAACTGGGAAGAGATAACATATTATCTGAGGCACCACATGAACTGCAAAGAGATAACATATTAGCTTTCCATTTCTTTTATTTAAGTAAGCCAATACTTTTTATGAAGTTCCATGAGACTTCCCTTAAAAATAAACTAGTGAATATATGATACAATACATGATTTTGAAGGTGTGAACCCCTCACTCCTTTATAAATATCATTGAGGGGTATTTTACTCTTTTAGCTCTCCCAGCTATGGCCTATTACTTATTTTTCTGCACCCTTTATTAACACTGCCACCATGTATTCCAATACCATTATTATGGTTAAGCATAGTACAAAAAAGTGAAAACATAGTAGATTTTATTTTCTTTAAAACATTTATTAAATATAAACAGATGGTGATGTTATATATGGAAGGTTACAAAAAACTAGATGGTTAAACTTGCTTTGTTATAGTTACTTGTAAAAACGATTAGTTTGCTGATGCTTTAAATGGTATATTGAACGCAATCCTTTTGTAAACTACTGTGAGGCTGTTGTGGGTTTTTTTTTTACAATCAAGCAGTGTATAAGTTTTATGAAATAAATAAATAAATGATAGATAGATAGATAGATAGATAGATAGACAGACAGACAGACAGACAGACAGACAGACAGACAGATAGATAGATAGATAGATATAAAGTTCTGAGGTTGTAAGATGATAGTTATGTAAGCTTCTGTTCCTTCCCCTCATCATACCTAAGCCAATTTACCTAAAACACTTCTCCCCGGTTAACCCTGATCAGTTAGGCACTGAGACTATCCTTGCAGTCTCCAATCAGGTCCACAACCTGATCGAGTGGAATTCTGCCCCCTCATTAGTCTATGATCAATAGCATCCTGCCCAACAACTGACCAATTGCCAGATTGGCCAACAATGGATCAGCTTTTATCTTCTGTTGTGTTGGCTCCTGTACATAAAGACAGAAATCTCACTCACATTAACTCTTTCTTGTTTGAAACACTGTAGATGGCAGCAGGTGACTTGGTGGTACCTGTGTCTTTAGCTGCAGCTCCTGTGGCTTCTAGCATAAATACACAATGGTTTACATAACCCTTATATTCTGCTCAGTATAACAACCTTTGAACAGTATTCTCATAATAAAAACTAAGAAAATAATGCATGCAGACCTATATAATGCTAAGTTTGAAAGTTTTGGACTGTGATTTAGTTGTTCACTCCCCCACCCTATTGTTTATGCTTTAAGTGAAATAAAAATTGAGGAATTTCTAATATGGTATCTGCCTCCTGGTCACTGATAGCTGATATGAGCCGTCAGTGAGAAATGCATCCCAATTCAGAGGACAAGCTTAATGTTTATTATTTGCAAAGACCCAATACATAATTGCAATTTTTCTATATTCACAGAGCTTTGAATTTACAAATATTTGTGGATGAATGTGATGTTGCTGCTGGCATATGGCCAAATAATGAAATTTTGTACATGAATAATTAATCTCTTACCTTATACATTCATGCACAATTATTCATAATTACTTCAGTAAATAAAAACAGATTTGTTTATTAATGTTTATCTAAGTTATTTTAAAGAATTTAAACCATACTTCCTGTTTAGCCATTAGAAATGGGTTCCCTTGCCTTATTTTTATGATTCACAATATGGTATTTGTCCACTCAGCTTTACTTTGATTAGCATGTAGGCTGCTTGTACCAGGTCAGCCTCTTGTCCGTCTAGCTCAGTATTTTCTTATTGGCAGCAGTTCTCCAGGATTTCATTTAGAGGTTTTACAGATTACCTGCTACCAGATCCCTTTTTAACTAGACATGCCAGGATTGAACCTGAGACTTCCTGCATTCCAAGCATATGTTCATCCAATGGGAGGAATTCAACAGCGTGTTCTTCTGATTATGTCATCTGCTTGTCAAACAGAACAGTCTTCCTCTCCTCCACCATGTGCTGTTCTGAGGGCTCTCTTGTTCACCAGAGTGGATTTGGGAGAGGAGTAGATTTGGCAAGGGAGGGCTAGTGGTGGCTCTCGCATTGACTTCTGCTAACACACTGGGTTGGTTGCATGTGTGCCTTGGGTTTGCCCTTGACCACATGCTCACATGACCAACATAATGTGTTGCCCTGACTTTTTGAGTGCATCAACTGTGAATCATGCTACGAACAGTTCATACTTTTGTGTGAGATGAGCATTCCTCCTCTTTCTACTTTTTTTCCTACTTTCTGAAGTCCTCAGCCAAGCATAATCTGTTCTCATGGCTGCGTCTAAGCCTATTGCTCTGTGCATAAAAATTGCTTGTTTGAGCGCTAATCCCACACTGGCATTAGAAGAGAACTAAAAGAAGGCATTTCATATTCCAACCTTCCTAACGAAACAACAATAACAAGGAGGGATAGAGGCAGAGGAACTGCTCTGGTCACACGCTCTCATTTAATTTTTCATATGTTGGGTGTCTGTAATGTTCAACCTGTGTTCCTAGAAGGATGGTGCCTCTGGCTTTGCTTCTTGCAGGGTATCTCTCCCTGGAAGCTTGATATTTATTCTTCAACAGAGGCAGTATACATGTTCTGCTGAAAGTTCAAAGATGTTGAAAAATCAAATAATGTTTATGCAGCATGCTAACCTGCTCATGGGTTGCAATCCTATACATGCTTACCAGGAAATAATTTTCACTGAACTCAGAGGGAATTACTTCTGTGTAGACATGAATAGGATTGTATCAGTGCAGTTTTTCAACTTTTAAGAGTGTAAGGAGTGCAATATTACTTTAGTGTGCAAATTGTGTTCTAGATGTTGATAAATAGCCATGGGGATTTATTTATTTTTTGAAGAATTTGTAGCATATAATCAAAGCGTACAGATTGTCCTCTTTAGATATTATGCAATGACCCCGGTTCTCTTGTATCATTTGCAGTGGAAGGTTACATGAGCAAGACATTGTTCCAGGTTTATACAAACAACGCTAAGCATTACCGAAATGTCAAATTCAAATAAATATTTGTTGTTTTAATCTGGGCAATAGAAGCCAAAGCTGCTGCCAGCAGAGCAAATTTTGCTTCCTCATCTGTTTCTTTCACTAATGCCAGAGGAAGAGCAAAGCAGGATTGATCAGTGGGCACCAGCACATTGCCTGATCCCAGTAAACCATAAAACCTCACTTATTCTGATGTGCAGAGTTACAAGAACAGCCATTGAGACTGGTTCCGTGCTCCTCAAAATTGGTAAATCTGAGATCACTAGAAATGGCTGTGTTTTTTAAAAAGAAAAATGGTCTTTTATTGTTTTGTTCCAACAAATTTGATATGCATTAAGAAGCAGGCTTGTTAACTAAGCCCCTTTAGCAAACTGGTATTTTATAGAAGAACAACCACCCACCATCAAAGCCCTGGGGCCAAGGGCATGGTGCTGCTTGTTGTTTTGACGTTGTATATGTGCATTGCCAGTGCTGAAATTGATCCCCTGATTTTATGACAGAGGATTGATTCTAAGCATGCCAGTGCTAACATCAGCTCAAGCATGAAGACCCAAACATGACATTTCTGGTGACGTTATGGGTATTATCTAGTTGTGCTAGTGACACTCGTGCAGTTGCATGAAAAAGAACAACTGTGAGAAAAGTAACTGCTTGCTGGGAGAAGGTTCAGATTTTACCAGTGTTACATTTTAAAAAGCTCTATTTTCAGAGCAGACAACATGGATCCACCACAAGAAATGAGTAACAATTGCACATTTATTGTGCTCAACAAGATTGTCATAGTGGCCCTGAAAGTGACCATCTCACAGCTGCCACTGACCATCTTGCATGAATCCCAGCCTCCCACCAAGGTACATGTTACCATATGTGTTCTCTGATTCTGCCATATGCTCTTGAGATCTGAAAGGAAACACAGTGACAGAGATGAGAATCCGTGCCTAGTGTTAGAACATTCTTCTATTGCCAAAATAATGAAATCAGTAGGAGAATTTGTTGCTGGAAAGCAAACATTTAAAAGCTTTTCAGGTGTTTTCTTAGAGAGAACCGGAGTATCATTGAATTTGTTATCCTGCAAAGTCTGCTTCGGCAGTGACATTGTGGCATATGATGCACCTCTTGCCTAAGGTAACAGTAATGCCAAGCTGATAGACAGATGTCAGGAGGGGGCCATTGGGGCAGCCCTGCCAAGAGCAGCTCATTAATTAGCTATTTGAGTTGTAAAGAAATACAAAATGAGTGTGACAAATTGAGCCAGGTGCAGGGGAAGTTATTATTTATTGCTTCTATTTTTAAATTAACAGCTGTGTTTGGTGGTGTGGAGCAGCTGAGGGAGTCCAGAATGATACCTTTTATATAACTACTGTTAGAAGTGCCTTAGTGTGCACTGAACTTAATTGCTCTTTTCCAAAGGTAACCAGCGTGTGTAAGAACTCCTTGACTTTAATAGGATTTATGGCCGCTTAGCTCATGGCACCGGTTGATTGCTGGAGCCATCTGGTCAAATTCACTAAATTTATTCCATGCTCTTTGGCACGACGTCGTGTGCTTACTCCTACTCTTTGTTTGCCACACCCCATAAACCAAACTTTATAGGACCATAACCTGATTTAAGTCCTGCCCTATGATTATGTGGCAATTTTAATTAAGTCTCTACACTGGTCTCCATTGCAATCCCAGGCTTCTCACCCTTACCTCTAAATATTATCCTCTAATATTGCTCCCCCCCCCCTTTATTTTCTTCTCCTGTTCTTACCTCTGTGCCTTTCAACATGCTGCTGTTAAGGCCTGGAACACGGGCATGGTTACAGCTAAACAAATCTGTTTCTCTCACTTCCAGCAACCACAGATTCACATTTTCTGTGCTTTCTACTACGTGATAACTACCGGTCACTTGTTTACCTGCTTGTTTCCCTCCCTACCTTTTATCCAGTGATTCTCTATCACTCTTCCTTTGCCCTGTCCATCCGTGCTGCACCCAGGGGGAAAGGCACATCCGAAAAGGGGTGTCCCATATCTTCTATGGGCCCATACCTGACAGAGGGATCACAGAAGGAACTGGTCTGCTGAAAGGATGGCTTTCTTTCAGGCCTGCTGCTTCACAGGCCAGCTTCCACAATGCCCCAAGTTGCTCAAGAATAAGTACTATCTTTCTGTAGGCCTCCTCTCTTGGGCTGCCTGGTTTTTGTGCTGTTGGCCTTGACAGGCTTGTGTTCAGAACTCCTGTGTCTTTCTATGGAAGAAAGGGGCTGTGTAGACCTAGAACACAGCTGTTATTTTAGAAGTGAAGCACAGTAGAATATCAAGGAAAGAAAATAATGTTTGGGTGTATATGTGCACTAAATATAGGACAGGCATAGTTTATTTTTATTTTATTTAAATCATTTCTGTAATGCTTCACATTTCCAAAGGAATTGCTATGTAAGTTTACAACTTCTCCAAAATAATTAAATAGAATATTACAAAATATTAAAATAAAACATTACAAATGAAAATCAAATGCAGGTGCAGTAATGATCCACACTGAAACAACATCCTTAACAAGAAAACAAAATATTATATTGCACATTAAAAAATCATTACAAAGAAAATAGAAAAAACGCAATAAATTTCCATATGCAAAAAAAACATTAGCAAGTAAACAAATTAAATAAAACAGAAATTGCATCTACGGTTTATTGTGTGCACGTGTGCGCACACAGACGCACACACACCAACTCCTGGTAGTAATAAATCTAATATACAACCAACTCATTCACCCACCTTCATCTAGGGCAAGGGTTGTCAACCTGGTCCCTACCGCCCACTAGTGGGCGTTTCAGGATTCTAGGTGGGCAGTAGGGTGTTTTATGGCACAAGCTGAATCCTCCTTCCATAGAGCATTGGTGGGCGGTAAGGAAATTTTACCATCAAGAAAGATTCATTAGTGGGCGGTAGGTATAAAAAGGTTGACTACCGCTGGTCTAGGGATGCGGGTGGCGCTGTGGTCTAAACCACTGAGCCTACGGCTTGCCGATTGGAAGGTCGGCGGTTCGAATCCCTGCGGCGGGGTGAGCTCCCGTTGCTCAGTCCCAGCTCCTGCCAACCTAACAGTTCAAAAGCACGTCAAAGTGCAAGTAGATAAATAGGTACCGCTCTGGCGGGAAGGTAAACGGCATTTCCGTGCGCTGCTCTGGATCGCCAGAAGCGGCTTAGTCATGCTGGCCACATGACCCGGAACCTGTAAAATGAGATGAGCACCGCAACCCCAGAGTCGTCCGCAACTGGACCTAACGGTCAGGTTTACCTTTACCCCTGGTCTAGGGCAATACAGTATCACACAAACAGCAACATAACCATTCTTTTTTGTCTCCTACCCAGGGAGGGCCTTACCTTATTCTATCTTTCTAAGATGGAGTGCTTTTTATTAAGCAACTTTAGAACACTCAACAATATTACAAACTTCTAGGCTGCAAAAACACAGCACACACAACCACACAATTCCAGTGACTACTCAATAATACATCTCTCAGAGACTGGGATCAAGAGGCATTATTGAACTTTTAGGAACATAGGAAGCTCCCTTACCCCAAGTCAGAGCAGTAGACCATCTGGCTCAGTACTACCGGTATGTGACTGGCAGCAGCTTCCTGAGGATTTGAGACAAGATTCTTTCCCAGGGATTGTATCTGGAACCATTGATATGCCACCTAGCCAACAGCCTCCTCCAAAGATAACCAGGGAGCCAAGGGAAAATTAGGTGGAAGAATGGTGAAGAGAGCAGGAACCAGAAGGATAAAGAGTCTCTCTGTATCTCTCTCTCTCTCTCTCTCTCTCTCTCTCTCTCTCTCTCTCTCTCTCTCACACACACACACACACACACAGTAGTGTCTGAACTCATAAGATGTTCCAGAATGACATTTTTTGGATGTAGGTGGGAAATCTTGCATGTTCTAGGAACAGGATAAGTGGTGTATAGTGTGCAGGAAAAGCTGTGGAGAGGCAGGGAGACCCAAACTTCATATATGGTCTCTACTTTTCGTTGGCATTATATTTTCTGTTGCAAGACTGGGGAACCTGTGGTCCTCCATTTGTTGGACTTCTACTCCCATCTTTCCTGACTACTGGTCATGCTAGCTGGGGCTGGACCATTAACACCTGGAAGGCTGCAGGTTCTATTGGCTAGGACCATTAGGGAAATACAAAACAGAGTTTGGTTGGGGACAGGGTCTTCATTCATGCATGAAGGATGAATTGGGAGTAAACCACCTCTGTGTGTATCGTTCTACTTCCTCTGTACTGTTTCCTAACTCAAGCTGTATCTGTAGGCACCATTTTTGGAGTACTTAACTGTGATCACACAAGTGTGGACGAAATGTTAAATGAGGTGTCAAATTAAACTGCAGAGCATGTAAAAGTACTAGAAAAATAAGCTTTTCTCCCCAGGTTGCAAAAGATGGCAAGGAAACTTTCAAGCAGGGTATCAATCATGGGAGGACATATAGAGCCCATATTCAACAAAATGTTGAATCACCCAGTTTACGTTATATATATGAAATTTCTACCTCGCCTTTCCACTTCAAATGAAGCATTGAAAACAGCTAACCAATCAAAATACAGTGGGATACAGAATCAGACAAAGGCCTGACAAAATAAAAATGTTTTAATGTGATAGGTTGCCCTCAAGGGGGATAGATTGATGTCTCAAGCAGGGAGTTTCACTACCTGGGCACCAAAGCCAAGAAGGCCCTTTCCCTTATTCAACCAACCTTCAGGGTGGGGGTATGCAAAGGTCCCTCTCCTTTTGACTTCAGTGGGTGACCAATATTGTATGGCAGGAGATGGTCATATAGGCATCCTGGTCTCAAGCTAGTTAGGGCTTTAGAACTAAACACTTTGGATTATGTCCAGGGTGGATTAGCAGTCATCATGCTCCATATAAAGAAGAGTCACATGTTTCCAACAAAGGCTTTGGTCAAGAGTCTTACTAGTGCATTTTGTGTCTGTTTATGCTCTTTTAAGGCAGAGCCATGTAGTGCACATTAGAGGGATGCAATCTTGATTTAACTAAGACATATGTAGCCGAAGCCAGATCCAGAAAGTACTGCAACAGCCTAAGCTGGACAATTACATTCCTGGCTATAGTTATCATCTGTGGATCCCAGAGCAAGGCTGCATCTGGGAGAATCCCCAGGCTGTAAACTAGATTTCTTTTTTCTGCAAGGGGAGTACTACCCTGTCCAAAATGAGCTAAACCCTTATCATTGGATCAGCAGTCCTACTGACCAAGATTGCACCTGTCTTTTCTGGGTTGCACCTCTGTTTGTTAGCCCACACATCTAGTTCGTTATCCGACCCAGATAAAGTTGAGAACCTCCATGTCCAGATGAGATGGAAGGGATATAGCTGTGTACCATCTGCAAACTGCAACAGAAATTCCAAATCTACAAATATATGGTATGTGTGCTAAACAGGTTGGGAGCGGAGTTGAGAAATGAGGCATGTGAACCTGAAATTCACTCTTGGTCTCATTACACGAAGGTTCAGATTGGGTGGAGTATATTATGCTGAACAGGCTGTAGGAATAGCCCTCAAAAGGCACATTTCTATCATAGACAGTTTTGAGCCATTATGTAATCAGTTGTCATCCAGGTACATTTTCAACTTATTTGTCCAAATGTATTTGAATGCCCTGTAGAGTGAATGTAATTTATACTGATACACCAGAGGATTTTAAGAGTACTTTACCTGGCACCGTCTGGATGGTTTGCTCATTCTGTGACTTTTTCATTTATATACTAATATTACAATTAAGTTTGAAATGGTAAAAAAAAATATCTTGAGACATCAGACTTTGATTTTTGACCATTTCACACCCACCCGCCCCCCCAAAAAATCATTTTTGGAGTCAGACATGTGGCCTTTCTGATATTTTTGTATGGATCTGCAATGCCATCCGGTGGCTGGTCTGGTTAGTGTGAGATTTATGCATTCATTTTCTATCTGTTCTATTGTTCTCATTGTTGCTTAATAGTAAAGAATAGTAATATATTGGGATTTCATCTACTTTAGCTTTCACAGCCAGGTTATTTCTTCTGGTAGTAAAGCTTTCTGTTTACAGAAGGCAGAGAGCAGTAATTATTGAGATGATCCCATAGCAGCTATTTATACAGCATGCAGAATGCTCTCAAAAGCTACCCTTGGTTGCATCTAGTGGTTTTTAAACAAATATGATAGAAAATATGCAGAACATGAAAGCAAGGGAATTCTGCTTGCTGACTTCAGATGAACTGGCATGCTAGCACTAGCAAAGCAAAAATGCAATATTAAAGAAGAGCAGCTAGCTGTGAAAGTTGAAAATTATGCAGGTAGCCTTCATTAAAGCAATTGTACCATAAATAAAACATGTATGAGAATAACTTTGATTGCTTCATAGACCACTTGGGCACTTAAATAACCAGTGGACTGTTCAGTGTGAACTAGGCTGCGTCTTGCCAATCCAGGTAATGATTAGAGCTGAATGGAGATGGAGCAAAAGTTGTGGGCCCAGAGTGGTTCCTGGGGACCAAAGAGCAAAAGGGCTTTTCCAGATTATGAACCAGTCAGGAGAGAGGAAGGAAGGTTGAAAGGACTGAGGCTCATCAAATGATTTTGAATATGCAACATTTCACAAATGACATGTTTGCAGCAGTCCTATTTTTGTACTGAGGCTGTATTGCCTGGAACTGCACCATGGCATATTGCTAAAGGCCTACTTTATCCGCTCTAAACATGCACTCTGCAACGTTTTGTTGTCCACTGATTTAAAAGCTAAGCAGCACTTGTTCATCTGGATAGATAGTTACAAAAACGTTATTATCTGACAGTATTCAATACCCTGGCCATTATATAATTCCTCCTCTTTCCTTTCCTCTTGGCTTCTTATTTTCCCTTATTATCTGTTGACAGTAGTAATATAGCTCGTAGCCCTATTCAGGTGCTATTGTCAGAACCGATGTAAGGAGTGGGGCCGTGCACGCTAGCTATGTTTATATGCACAACGGCTTCACACCTCTCTGATAGGAGATTCTTCATGCGCTCAACTGAATGCACACAGAATTCTCCACAATATCAGGGACCTTGCACTATTATGGAAAGAATTTGAAGCGCATTCAGGCAAACATAGGAATAGTCAGTGATGGAGCCAGAAAATGAGGTCTCCTCTTTTCACAGACTAAGAATTGAAGTTGCTGAAGAGGGGAATTCCAGGTCCTTGTGAATAACCTTAATAGGATAGAAGAAGCATGATGCCTGACCATTTTAGTACACTGTTGTGAACTGCCCTGGGATCTTTGGATGAAGGGCGGTATACAAATTCAATTAATAATAATAAAATGGTAAGAAGGAGGAGGAGGAGGAGGAGGAGGAGGAGGAGGAGGAGGAGGAAGGGTATCCTTTCTAATACCGACTAATGTAAGTTTGACCACTGAATCTGTTAGGTGCATTTAAAAAATCCAATGAATAATTAAAGTACAGTAATTGAATGCTACCCTCTCATCCACATCACCATACCCCTTAGGTACATTATATTGCAGTTTCACGTCGTCCAGAAGAAATGTAGTGAGAACTATAAAGGAGTGGGAAGCAAACCTGTGTGCTGCAGCTATTCTATGTTATATAATGAAGCCATTATCCCAATTCCATACAGTGAATTTGCCTGCTTGCTATTGAGAACATAAGGCCACACTGACGGATTGCATAGCTTGCCATTCCCATTATTCTCACTTGGTTTGTCTGAAAATTAAGAAGTGTAAAATTAGTCTCTTCTTTGAATGTGAGATTGTGGACAGAGTGATAATTATCTCACCAAAAATCTAGAAATAAGCACATTTAATTAGCTCTTTCCATTTGATAGCCTTTATCTTTCTGCTGCACCTTTAAATAAAGGTAATTATTTAAATATCTGGAGTCTATTAAAAGATGCATTAGCATTGGCATTTCAAAGTGTGAAAAAGCCTTGCAGCAACAACTAAACTGGAATATAAAATATGTTTATCCATCCATCCATCTATCTTAACTATCAAGTCATTCATTCCCATATAGTGACTTTCGCATGGTCCAATTACTTATCATTGCTGTCTGGCTTGTAGTACAAAAACAAACCCACTCAAGCAATAAGAGAAACTGGGAAAGAGTCCAAGAGGCGAGGCTGCAAATAATTTAAAAAGTAAATGCAATGTTCACCAGAAAAAGATAATACAGTACTTATCTGAGGGCACTGGGAGCAAACTTTTAGCGCAATGATTCTACCATTCCGCTTTATGTTGTAAGTTCTCCCAACATCTTCAGGTAATGGAAAGTTTGAAAACATTTCCTTGGTTGATTTCCTTCAGATGATACGAGCGTGACCTCTAATGTTTTGATGGGCTGTTTTTCCCCCCAGTGAGAAAGAGGGGGAGAAACAGGATAGGCTGCAATAAAGATAAGAAAGACCATTCTCATCCAGTGCAAGCTCAACCCCCACACCAGTAGCACCTTAGTAGTACTGGAAGGAATTTTTTTTATTTTTTATTTTGTTTTGACTATGGCAGACCAACACGGCTACCTACCTGTAACCCCACACCAGGACAGACTCCCCCTTCAAGAAACACAGCTGGAGCGCCACACATTCAATTTAGGGGCATCAGTAAAGTGAAGTGGCAGGCTCTGCCCCCCTCCATCCTAAAAGCACTTTGACACACGTCTGCAATGTGCCAGTGTAAGATAGGGTGAAGCTTGCTGCCATGAGGTTGTTCCTGCCCAATATATGCTTACTCAATGTGCAGAGCTCAGTCACACCTCTAAAAGGGGATTCAGATATAGCATACATATGCCATGTACAGCTTGCTATGGCTTATCTGAAGGAATATACGTTCACCCAAATAATCTTGCTCAAGCATCGTTATTATGCCTAACAGCAGTAATCTGAAATTATTACTACTACTGCTGATGGTACTGCGTGCATAACGCCAGCTTGTTATATCTGCCATGTACTATAGGTATCTTGTTATATTTATTAAACAATATGTCTATGTTTAAAACCCTGTTATGATGGAGATTTGCAACTTTCCACAAAAATACAGCTTGTCACAAATATAGAAGTAATTATTTAATTAGATAAATCACCTCCCTACTCACTCTTTCTTCCTTTCCTTAAGAGCATCTCAGCAAAGACATTTTGTTTCATACAGCCCTAAAATGCTACCAATGAAAGCTGAAATAGATTTCTGGTCCTCAAACCATATTTATAGCAAACCGAGTCTCATACCTGACACACCAGCTTTTCTTGGTATATACTGTAATTCACCAAAATAAACTTGGTTTAAATTCTCAAAGGGAGTGCTTTAATCCTGTCTGTGTATTTTCAAAGAAATTGGAACTGGTGTAAGGAATGAGTGGGGGAAGCCCTCATACTGTTCAACATTAATCTGCACTGTGATATTCCTTCAAAGGGATGTGTTTATTCCTCCCAGTTCTGTGCTTCAGTCATTGCGTAAAGCAATAGATTTCATTAACGTTTCACTCCAAAAAAAAAAAGTACTCTCTCGGGTTTACCTAGAATTTCTTTAAACCTAGACATGTTATGGGTGTGTGCAGGACAGAGAGTTGGCCAATTGCAATGGAAATCCATGCCCACATACATCCTTCTCAAGGCTGGCCCAAGATATTTTGCTGCCTGGGGCAGATGACAAAATGGAGGCTACTCCCCATTCTGTATATAGAAGTCAACTGGCGTGGTAGCTGAACCTTGTTTCAACACTAGTGATGGAATACCTGAGGCAGCAGCCTACTTTATGGAATCCACAACATGTCATATGGCATATACAGCTCTGTTCTCACAGCATTTGTCACTTGAGGTGGTCACCTCATTCTGCCTAATGGTAAAACCAGGCCTGACTCCTCTCTTTATTACTTTATATCTTGAAGTTGAGCCCTGGCTCAGGTAAATTTCCTATGCTTTCTGGTAAAGGTAAAGGTAAAGGGACCCCTGACCATTAGGTCCAGTCGTGTCCGACTCTGGGGTTGCGGCGCTCATCTCACTTTATTGGCCGAGAGCTGGCGTACAGCTTCCAGGTCATGTGGCCAGCATGACAAAGCCGCTTCTGGTGAACCAGAGCAGCACACGGAAACGCCGTTTACCTTCCCGTCAGAGTGGTACCTATTTATCTACTTGCACTTTGACGTGCTTTCGAACTGCTAGGTTGGCAGGAGCAGGGACCGAGCAACGGGAGCTCACCCCATCTCAGGGATTCGAACCGCTGACCTTCTGATCAGCAAGCCCTAGGCTCAGTGGTTTAACCCACAGCACCACCTGGGTCCCTATGCTTTCTGGTAATGGACTAAATTAGAGGTAAGGTAAAGGTAAAGGACCCCTGGATGGTTAAGTCCAGTCAAAGGCACTCATCTTGCTTCAGGCCGAGGGAGCCGGCGTTTGTCCACAGACAGCTTTCCGGGTCATGTGGCCAGCATGACTAAACTGCTACTGGCGCAATGGAACACCATGACAGAAACCGGACCACACGGAAACACCATTTACCTTTCCACCACAGCGGTACCTATTTATCTACTTGTACTGGTGTGCTTTCAAACTGCTAAGTTGGCAGGAGCTGGGACAGAGCAATGGGAGCTCACGCCATTGCACGGATTCGAACCGCCAACCTTTCAATCAGCAAGCCCAAGAGGTTCAGTGGTTTAGACACAGCACTACCCGCGTCTCCCAAGTGAACTAAATTAGAAGACAACTGGGGATGAGTCAGCCTCATACCCACACACTCCCCTCTCATCCTCCTTTGCACCCAAGAGGAAAAAAATAAAAGGATTATGACTTGCTATCCCGGTTTGTTAACTACCTAGTGTTAGAATAAAACACAGCCCCCCCCCCCAAAATTCATACAGAACATTAAACCCCAATTTAGTCAAAACATACATGTGAAGGTGAGAGGAAGAGGAGTGTGTGTTTGAACCTGAGGCTCACTGCAGCCTAGTCCTGAACATCTGAACCTTAGTTCAATATAATCCTTTTAACTGGGTTACAATGGCTCTAAATCCTGATCCGCAATTTCCCCCTTTGCACTACAGCACTTACATTTTGAGAACAGAGCAGTAGTAGCAAGTAATAATGCAAGCAGAGTGAAAAGAATAAAGTGAACTAAATGTAGATCATCCCTATATCTTTAACGGTTGTGTAGATAGAGCTCTTCTTTAAAAATGGAACAGAAGGAGAATGATAGACAATCCACCCATCAAGTGTGTCAGTGTTTCAGTTGTCATGCCCCCAGGGGATTTACCTGTATATGCACTTGCATCAAGCTATGGGGCATGAAGCTCAGTACATGCTGAGAATTGGGGGCTAATCAACATAGGTGAATACAATCTCAGTTTGCTGCCATTGCTTTTTTCAGTTTCAAGGGGAGGTGGCATATGCTTCACTGCTCTTAGACCTTTTCATCTCCAAAGTACTGCAGTAGTCCCGGCACTTCAGTAAGGAACTGGTGGAATGCCATGCTCCACCACCACAAGTTATTACAGTCAATTGGCAGGCAGTGCTTGGGGGAAGCAACCCCTTCACGTTTTGTTCCCTAAGAATCTGCTGATTATGGACTCACGGGACCTGTGTGCAGGATAAACAAGTAATTAGTCAGGCAATCTCCAGGCTTTAATCAGGGTCCCCAAGCCACAAGTGATAGCTGGAGTTGCTTTGTGTGGGAGGCAGAGAAGTTGAATTTGCTGAGACTAAAGATCACTGGGAAAAGCAAAGTTACATTATGCTTGTTTTCCTAAACGTTTCAACACATTACGCAAATGTTACCGGCAGGCATGGAGTAGGGTCCTCCACAAACACACACACACACACACACACACACACACACACACACTTATGTTTCTGCTGAGTGCACAGTAGCTGACTACTTAATGAAAAGTTCAAGGAAGTTCAGAACCTTGCTGAATGGTAGCAAAGTTGCCTTCCTTTGAACATATTGGAAAGTGTTAGGGAAATAACACTTTCCCACTTTGGAGACAGCCAGCTGCTACTGTATTCTCTCTCTCTCTCTTTCTGGTGTACTTTGGCAGTAAATTTCTTTTACAGCTGTGATTATGATTTGCATTTTGAGAGCACTGGCTTAGGAATGAGAGATGTTTAATAGTCCTGGCAGTTATTGATGTAAATACTTGAAAAGGTGGTGAAGATTCCAGTGTTTGTGAAGCAAATACATTTTAAATAATACAGTGTCACCATCGTGTAACAAAGTGAGTAGTATTACAAGTGTTCTCTTTTATAGAATACATACTACACACGACATCAATAGTATGTTAACTTTATTCTTATTTGGATATTATTTGGATTTGTTTTCTGTATTATTTTTTGCAACCTTTCAGAGAACTTGCTCATAATGGAATGCATAAAAATGCTGTAAATAAATAAAAAACTAGGTTAATTGTGCAATTGTCCATATTACAGTATTTCCTTACAAAACGCAGGCTAACTCTTTCCTGCCACACTGGGAGTTGGCCAACTTTCCAAGACCACCTTCTGGTGAGTGTGGCAAAAGCCAGGATGGTGACCAATGAACACTCATGCACCATGCATATTGACCACATACAGACAGCACACACTAACACCACATTCTCCCTCTCTTGCACGCAGAGAGAGAGAGAGAGAGAGAGAGAGAGAGAGAGAGAGAGAGAGAGAGAGAGAGAACTGCCTCCAGCATTCGAAACTCTCATTGTTCTAGGTGCATTTTGCCACAGGGAATTTCATGAATGCAAGCAGTTTCTGAGTTCTGGGTGCAGCACTGCACCTAAGACTTCAGATTAAAACTGCCACTGCTGGAAGAAAAGGAAGATTTTTTTCTGCCTCCCCACTTCCAGCCACTCTCTGAAGACTGGAGAAGGGACTCTCATAAGAATATTAGGGGGGCGGGCAGGGAAAGTATGGCTTTGTTTTTTGCAGTCTTCAGATGAGGACTAGACTATGTGAAAAAGGAATATAAGATTTTAGCTGCAGTTCATTCATTTTCAGCTTTGCAGTCTTGTTATAAAAAAGCACACTTAGACACTCCATTGTGGCGCCTTTAACTTAGGTTTAAGATGTCATTTAGCTATTAGCTTTCATATATCAATTTCTAACACTGGTTGCCAATCCCACCACCACCACCAATAAACAGATGACTGGGGAAATGTTTCTTTGTATACTACATTTTTCTTCCTATTGCAGTGCTGGGCTAGGAAGAAAGACAGCTCTGTGCTAGCCCAGCACTGCAACAGGGTGGAAAAACAGCACCATTGCATGTAGGTAAAAGCTCTTTCTTGCAATGCTGCTGCAGCAGCCAGTGAAGAGGGAGTTTTCCAAGGTGAGAAGAGGCATCTAAGTTTGATAGAGGGTAGCCTACTAGAAGTGTCTTTGGCAGCCCGTGCAATCAAGCTTCCAAATTGCATGTGGAACCTACACACACAGAGCTGTTTTTTCCAAGAGTGTGGACAATGAGGTCTGGGGCCAGCAAGAAATACAGTGATGAGCGTGGGGCCAACATGGACAGCCCCCCTTCGCCTTTCATGATTGCTGATCATGTGAGAGGCAGTGGGTGATTGGGAGTACAATAACTGTAATGTGTAAAATACATATGAAAAAGTGGAGGTGGGGGGAAGCATTCTTCATATTGCATTTTTTCAAATGTATTTTACTAATCCTGTGGTTGCTCAGCCAAGTGTTTTTTTTGGGGGGGAAATAAGTATAATCAATCGCTGACTCATTCAGAAGGGACAGTGTAAACTGTAATGCAGATGTAACAAAGCAAGCATGTTCCCCTTTCTACCTCAAATTTCATTGGAATTGCTCCTTATGAACTTAACTACTGAACAATCAATATTTGTGACTTTGGGGAACTTTTATTAAATATATTGATTTGACAGTAGTCAGCCATATGATAATAAATTGATATTTATTCAGCATGTGCAATGAGGATTTTATTGATGTAAATTGCCTTGTGATTTGTAGAATTGTGCTGAAATTATTTCAGAACAGCGAGAAATCTCTATGGATGATATTAGAATTTAATGCCTAAAAGCATTTGTATGTTAATTTGCATGAGGTTTTTTTCATCTTCTGTACAGTATGAGAGAAATCTCTTGTTGAAAATAAATATCAGGAGAGCACAAATACAGATTTAATCTTCAGGAAACAGTATGTAAGCGTGAATGATGACAAGAGTCATCATGTGGGAGGAATTTGCTTATTCATAACTTTGGTAAACAGGAAGGGCCCTTAGTCATTTTACTGCAGTATTTGTATGTCATAGTGAAGCATAAAGCTTAAATCTTGTTCATTCACATAGTTTGGCAGGTTATGATCATCTCAGAATTTTTTAATACATTGCCACAAAGTTATTGGTTAGATCTACTTTCCCTGAATGTCACATTCTTACTTTTTGGCACATAAGAGAGCAGGTTAGAGATGGTAAGTTATGACCAGTGCTTTTCTTCTCGAAAAAGAAGGTTGCTTGTACTGTGTACCCTTGAGTGCCCCCAGAAAAAAACAGCAACATGGGTTATGACCCCAACAGCACAGCAATGTTAGTTTTAGATCACATTGACATACCCCTCAACTGTCTGACAATGATTGGTGCTCAAGATGCTACAACTATTTTGGCTTCGCCTTCAAATTAGGGTATTTTTCCCCATGAAGATTCCCCTGGATTTAGTAAGGTTATAAACCTTTTAACCATCCCATTGTAGGCTAGACACTTGCCGTTTGCCCTCTCCAAAAACATGGATTTGTATCACTGAGTCTAAGGAAGCGCCAGCTATGGAATGTCAAACATGTTGGGTCTAACAATAAAAGAAAAGCTGCGTAACAGATGCAAACTCCCAGATGATTATGAATTAGAAGTGCCATAGATGGTGCTTCATTTATGCATGTGACTGCACTTACTTTTTATTTAAATCTACACCCCATTCAAGTTGCTCAGGGATGGGGAACCCTTTTCACTTTGTGAGTCACGTTCTCTGTATTCCGCTCTGGTCAGACCTCACCTGGAATACTGTGTCCAGTTCTGGGCACCACAGTTCAAGAAGGATACTGACAAGCTGGAACGTGTCCAGAGGAGGGCAACCAAAATGGTCAAAGGCCTGGAAACGATGCCTTATGAGGAACGGCTTAGGGAGCTGGGTATGTTTAGCCTGGAGAAGAGAAGGTTAAGGGGTGATATGATAGCCATGTTCAAATATATAAAAGGATGTCATATAGAGGAGGGAGAAAGGTTGTTTTCTGCTGCTCCAGAGAAGCGGACACGGAGCAATGGATTCAAACTACAAGAAAGAAGATTCCACCTAAACATTAGAAAGAACTTCCTGACAGTAAGAGCTGTTCGACAGTGGAATTTGCTGCCAAGGAGTGTGGTGGAGTCTCCTTCTTTGGAGGTCTTTAAGCAGAGGCTTGACAGCCACCTGTCAGGAATGCTATGATGGTGTTTCCTGCTTGGCAGGGGGTTGGGCTTGATGGCCCTTGTGGTCTCTTCCAACTCTATGATTCTTCTGGGCAACCTTATGAGGGCCACATGGGAGTAGTGGGTGAGGCCAAGGGCCAAAGTGGACAGAGCATTAAATATAGATTTTACCTTTGTATAGCAGGCTAGTTTTTTCACAGTCACATTCACCTTTCTGTCTTCTATGCTGGCATGCAAGAAGCATTGCCAGAGTTCAAGGACATACTCAAGGAGGGCGGTGTGGGATGTAGCCTGGGTAAAGTCCTGAGTTTCAGGCAAAGAGGTTGATTTGGCCCCCAAGCCTGAGGTTTCCCGTTCCTATTTTATGTCAGCTGCGTCCCATTGCTGACAGAGGGGGAGAGCGTGGAGAGACAGGAGGAGGTAATTAGGCAGGAACGCAGAACGAGGGAGGAGCAGCCTAATTGCAGTAGAAGCCTGAGCTCCGAGAACAAGGAGAAAGAAGGGGGGGAGTTCAAGGGAGAAGACACAGACTGACGGTTTAAGCTCGGGCTCAGAGGGAGGGCCACCGGAAATAGCCCATCCCATGGCGCGTAGGCATGCAAGAATTAATGAGAGAACAGGAAAGGAAGCGAAAGTGGGGCTCTAAATGTGGGAAGAGTAAGGGGTGGAATTCAGACTCGGCAACAGCTAATTTGGAAGCAGATGCTGAGTGACTGAGCTCCAGAGTGATTTGTGTGTTTTGAGCAATAAACCTGAATTAATTACTGCCGGAGTTGTCTCCCTTCTGTGGGAGAGACCCAACCATTACATTTTATCTTCATAACAACCACAGGTTGGCTGAATTAAGTGATTGGCTAAAGATCAACCAGTGACCTACATGGGGATTTGATGGTGAATGTTGAGTACCCTAATAGCCAGCGGCAGAGCAAGCCGATCGGGCGCCTGGGGCAGCGCACGTGCCCTGCGCCCAGGGGCGTGGCCAGCCGGGGCAGGACGCTCCGCAGGGCCTCTGAGGAGTCTGCCTGCCTCCTCCCACTCAGCCGCCCTACAGCTGGGGCGGACCGTTTGGGGCAGTGCAGAGCCTGCAGGCACCCAATCCACCGCATCACTCCCAGGAGAGACACGTGGCTCAGGCATGCTGCAGGCATTGCAGTGAGTGCCACCCATCATTTTGTCACCCTCCTCAGTGGTGACATCCGGGGTGGACCGTCCCCACTGCACCCCCCCTTCCTCCACCCCTCTAATAGCTCAGGTGTTCTGTGCCATCTCTGTGTCTGTGCTTGTTTAGGTACTGCTGAAAATCTTAGCTCACTGCACTGTTCTTCTTTTACTTTAGCTTGCTGTCTATTAAATGTCTTTGGCATATACCAGTTAGAAGCTTTATAGCAGATCTCGGCGCATTTGTGCATGCCTCATTAAATGTAGTGACCTCTAAGTGCACTGTGAGTCCACCGAGGATAGTTCCTGGAGATCTGAAGACTCTACTTGTTTCACTGTTTTCCTTTTCTTTAAAACAAAAAGAAAAGAGAGAGAGAGAGAGATGTAGCACTTTACATTGGCACTCCCAATACAATTTCCAAATGTGATGCCAAAATTGGAAGCAAATAAATTACAACATTTGACTTAATTTTTAATTAACTGAAAGTCATCACTGCAAATTGTGTCTTCCATTACAAGCCAGAATTCTCAACTGCCAGACCTGAAATAATTAAGCAATATATTATAATTAAGAAATGTAATTTTAATTTAATTATGATATATCATACAACTGTTTCTGATTTAGTTGACATTCATTGAGAAACTGCTATAATATCCAATAACACTCCAATATGCAGCTGACTTTTCATGTTTTGTTTCAGAGTATCTGGCAGTCTCCAGAACCTAGAGAGGTGCTGTTTCTCTGTTTGGAAACAGCCAGCTTGCAGTGAAAATATTTGTCACCTAGGTTGCAACCCCCATGCACACTCCCTTTAGGAGAAAATCCCATTGAAATTGTGATAACTTCCTTCCAAATAAACATTTGTATTCATTCATTCATTCATTCATTCATTCATTCAATTTGCATACCACCCTTTATCCAAAGATCACAGGGCAGTTCACAATGTAAAAATACAATGCAATGAAGGTGTGAGGGGAGCTTCCCTGGAGAAAGCATTTCACAAATGGGAAGCCATTGCGGAAAAGGCCTGTTCTTGTGTTTCCATCCTCTGGACCTCTTGAGGAAGAGGCACACAAAGAAGGGCCTCAAGTGGGTTCAGGTCGCAGGTTCTAGGTTGGTTCATATGGGAAGAGGCGGTCCTTGAGGTATTGCGGTCCTGAGCCATTTTAGTCCATTACCAAGGCAAGACAATGGCCCAGCACATCCACTGCCACACCTGCAGATGTAAAGGAGAAGTACAGCTGTGTGTCATCAGCATATTGCTGATATTGTACTCCAAAACTCTGGATGTCCCCACTCAGGATTTTCATGTAAGATGTTAAATAGCATGGAGGTTAAAATCGAAACCTGGGGAACCCCACACTGAATTCCCATTAGCCAACATGGTCAAAGATGATGGGAGTAGCTGTAGTTCAGCAACAACTGGAGTCCCACAGGATCCCACCCCCGACCTTGTAGGATGCTGTTGCACTGTGATGCTTTGGTAGTATTTGGTTCATTCACTTGCACACACAAAACATAAGCAGAGGCGAACAGCATGCACAGACATAAGGTAAAGGTAAAGGGACCCCTGACCATTTGGTCCAGTCGTGTCTGACTCTGGGGTTGCGTTGCTCATCTCGCTTTATTGGCCGAGGGAGCCGGTGTACAGCTTCCAGGTCATGTGGCCAGCATGACAAAGCCGCTTCTGGCGAACCAGAGCAGCACACAGAAACACCGTTTACCTTCCCGCCAGAGCAGTTCCTATTTATCTACTTGCACTTTGATGTGCTATCAAACTGCTAGGTGGGCAGGAGCTGGGACCGAGCAACAGGAGCTCACCCCGTCGCAGGGATTCGAACTGCCGACCTTCTGATCAGCAAGCCCTAGGCTCTGTGGTTTAACCCACAGCACCACCTGGGTCCCACTGTATGCACAGACATACCAGGCAGCAATTCTGCCTCTGCTGCAAAAAAAACTGCTTCTTTAGTCTGTTCACACATGCACACCTTCTGTCTCTCTTTTGCTTGGAGTATCAGATGTGCCACTGTCTCCAAACTCTGGTGGCTTTCCAATCCCAAACATTCAAAAGAGATTTCTGTATCAAGAAAATAACTTTAAACAATTAGCTCCCATAAGGAGACATCGGTTGCATATTCCTCATACATTTAAAGCATGTAAAGCAGCCCCCCAAAGAGTCTAGGGAACAGGAGAAATTGTAGCTCTGTGAGGGGCAAACTACAGTTCTCATGATTCTTTGGAAGAAACCATGTGTTTCAAGTGTATGGTTCGTACATTGGCATTGGCATTCCTGGGCAGTTAGAAGGGGAAGAGGGAATGGGAAATATCATTGAGGAAAGTGCCTTCTACTCATATAACTGTTGGGTTCTATCCATATTGCTTAACCCTCTCTATTCCCTGCCTCCTGCAAAAAGTAAATCAAGATGGTACCGGTACATATAGCACAGTGATTTGATGTGGTGGGTAAGGTACCAACGTACAAATCAATGGCTTGGATCCTGTTTCGGTCACTCATTTGCTACATAAGCTTTTCAACCCACCCTCCCCCACCCCCAGTGCAAATGTTGAGCCAATTATCTCCCGTTTTGGAATTACTGATATCACACTTTGAGATGCAAGCATATGCATAGTCATTACTGTTGGAATAATAAGGAGTTATAATTGGATTCAGTTACCCATTTGAACATTTCCAATGGCATCCAAGGGAATGCATGGGTAAGTTAGATGACATAGAATTTGCTTGTAAGTTGTGTTTTTATTATTTATTTATTTATTTATTTATCAATCAATCAGCTGGATGTTTCTTGAATCTCTTGGTTTGATGTGCCTTTCATTTTATTCATTTGGCAGGAAGGTTTCTTTTTTTCTTTTTTTAGATAATTTCCCAGTGGGAAGCTACAGGCTTAGTTCTTTCTGGAAGAGTGCAAACAATAGTATACACAGAGCAATAATGAGTGATTGTTATCACTCCAATCCCTTTTCTCTCTGGTTTTCTGAAATTAAAAAAGAGAATTATTATTCAAATGACTCTTATTTAGGACATGGCATATCATCAGAACAGCCTGTTCAGAACTAAAGCAAACATTTGAGCCAACCCTCAGGCGCTATTCGGATTGTTCTAATCAAAGCTCCACGAAAGTGCTTTGCTTTATGCTATAGCTCAAGTGAAGAGATCACAAAATGCCCGTGAAAAAAGCATTAAGCTGAAAGTATGTTAATGTAGGAGTATATTTATTTAAACACTGTGGGTGTTCCAGTCTGGAACTACCTACTGATGCAGTGGTTTCATCAATATACCAAAGAGAAAAGTAAATAATTCAACAGAACATTGTCTGAGGCAAATGTCAGTAGAAGGAAAATTGCTTTCAATAAATATGGCTCAAGAGTAAAACAGAGCCGATTTTCCAAATAACGTATAGTTTTGCTTATATAAGGTGCACCAGTGGTTGCACAGTTTGGGAAAGCTTGAAGGTGTTTTAATTATACTGTTGTAATTACTTCCCATTTTAGCAACTAGCAGTGCTCTGAAACTTTCCGTACCGAGACACAGATACAAATAATTATGCAAATGCAGTCAAGTGTTTGTATATATGGAACTGCTGTCAGTTAGTTTACTTATACTTTCAAAAGGAAAGGGCAGAATCCAAAGTTTAAACAACAGATGCCTAGCCATATTGAGATATCCAACAGAAATAACTGTTTGTGGCTCAGAAGCATTGAAAAGGAGTCGAGACATAAGAAAAAGCATCAGCTATTACCTTCTGGAAAAGTCTCTTTCCCTGTGGCCTAATAAATATTGTATGAACCAACATGAAGCAATATGGTAATGATGTGATATTTATCCAGTGAGCAGGTGCACCAATTGCAGTTACTGCTCTCTAGTTTGTTGTTGAGCAACAACAACATTTTAACCTTTTTGAACATTTCCCCTCCCTTCCTCTGTTTTGTTTTCAATCTTAGTTTCCCTGGGGACTGAAATGGCAAAAGAAAGTCAACACCAGGCCCTAGCGGCGTTCCCAGGCACCACTGTTGCTGCTGCGCTAGCAAGTAATGTCACAGAACCTGCGGCTCCCGGAGGGAAGGGAGGGCCAAAAGAAGATGCATTCTCGAAGTTGAAGGAGAAATTTATGAATGAACTGAACAAAATACCATGTAAGTAAAACCAAAGCTGGGTAGAAAATGCCATCATAATTGCTACTGTCGACGCTCACAAACTGCTCGAGAAATACACGTAATGGTCCTTCATTGAGTGAAGCTTAAATATTGCTATTTATTAGCTTTCTTCTACTGCAAAAAAGGGCATGTGCATGCTTTGATTTCTTTAAAGATCTATATTTGCCTTGTGTTTAAGACTCTCGAGATAAATTGCAGGAAGTGGCACTGATAGTATGGATGGGATCAAATTCTGCTCTTTCGTTAATCCAACAGACTATGGCTATGTATACACTGTGCCTTTAAGTCTTCCCCTCAAAGAATTATGGGTGCTGTAGTTTCATACTGGTTGGTAGGAATTGGAAACTCTGTGAGAGGTAAAACCACAGTGCCCAGAATTCTTTGAGGGAAATGATACAGCGCGTTTTAAATATGCATTAAAGGTATAGCACGTACACAGCCTAAAGCTGCAATCCTAGGCATGCTTGCTAGGGAGTAAGTCCCATTGAACACAGTGGGACTTACTTGTGAGTAATCATGAATAGGATTGCAACAAGAAGTAAAAAAAGAAAAAAGAAAGTAGAAGAAAGGAACAAATTTAGAAACTGGTGCAGACAAAACACATAGGCATCTGTAAGGGATGGAACCAGGCTCTCATCATGATCACGTGACATGACATGGTTCCAGTCACATGTCTTGGTAAGTTAATGGTGTACAGACTACTCCCACCTTGTTCTTCTACTGTATACTAGTGGAACGGGCCAAAATCCTTGAGTTAGTGTCACATCTGAATTGGGAATTATGTTTTATTTTGCTCCAAACAAATCTGTAGCTCAGGCTTTTCTTGGCTTCCTGATCGTGACTTGTCTGAATGAAGCAAACGTCAGACACCTATTTCAGTATAACAACAAGCCAACAATAGCTGATGGATACTACTGCTCTTCTAACACAAGGAGAAAAGCAGGAGCAATCTGCATTAACCATGGATACATGTGGTCAACACAGCCAGTTAGTGCTCACCAGCAATAGAGTGGTATGAGAATGGCTGCTTAGCCAGTCATGAGGTGGGTAGCTGTTGCGGCCTGTCATGGCAGGCTCCTATCCCCAGGAAGCAACACTGGGGCTAGGCAGCCACCAGTTGTGGAATCCCTTGGCTGGCTGCTTGGATTGGCGAGCTTTCCTGCCATCCGTCCATTTGAATTCTGGCCAATCAAGCAGGCCTCACTCTGGTCCACCCCCAGCCTATAAAGGCTGGCTACGCCTGACTGTAGGGACTGCAGTCCGCAATTTAGTGTTTATATTTGCAAGGGATTGGTGTTTGTAATATGTTCTTCCTCACCTTCAGGGTTAGGGATGCAGCAGGCTATTAATGAATGAATAGAAAAAGTGTTGGTGACTCAAAGTCACACTATTACCATCACTATTTAGCCTCTCCTGCAACAGTCAAGCTTGCCTGTTTTTACCACACACCAAAAAAAAGTGGGAAAGAAATATTAAACTAAACTAGAAAAAAGTTCTTTTTTTAACCGGAGGCCAAGTAAAGGTTTCATAAAGTAGTGACAAAATGGAAGTGACTTCAGAAATTGAAGGGATCTGAAAATTTCAGGAAAATATCCTTTAGTAGCCTTGATTGATTGGTTTTCTTCAAGTCGCCTGTGTGTTAATAACTCAGCTGCCACATTATTATTCTAAAGGAAATGGAAAGAAAGCTTCTTATGGATCACCACACTTCAGGTATTACCTGCAACCAAATCCAGTAACAAATAAGTCAAATACCTGTAGTTAATTCTGGCAGGTTCAAAAGAATGTTAGAATATCTGCTATTAGATGCTGAAGAATTGACACCCCCCCTCCCATTTCACAGTATTTTAGTCAATAAAAATCAGAAAGCAGGTATGGTGTTTATAGGCTGAAATATGCCTTACCCCTTTAGAAGCAAAAAGAGATTTTAAAGGCCACAGTTTGTATCTCATTGCTAGCAAATTTATATAGTATGGATGTTAGTTTGGACCCTCCTCCACCAAAAAAGAAAGTCATTAATTGCAAAAAATTAGCACAACAGAAAACTTAACCATGTAGGTTCAGACTATAGCCACTTATTTGCCCATAATGGTATTACAGTTTTCTCTCCAGTTTTGTCAGTGGACTGTTCAGGAATTTATTGCTGACAGTTTAAATGTTCAGGGTGGCTTGTCACATTGCTCTTTATACTGTGGATAAAATAACCTGCAAAATTAAAGCATGGGGATGCTATAAAGCTACTGAAGAAGAATGGTGCGGGTTGTTTTTTTTTAGTTATGCAAATGCATGCACTCTGGTTGTGAGTTTCTGATTAGTGTCTAACTGTGACCATGCAAGTTTCCTCAAATTTGATTGGCCACAAAAAATAGTTGTACAGCAATACTTCTTCCCCCTGCTACAAAGGACATTTTCAAGCAGTTTTGCAGCAACAAGTGCCATTCCCTGGCTTTTCTTAAATAGGAAGGCCCTGTAATTAATGTTTTCTATCTAAATCAAAAAGGAAGATGCTTCAATAGTACATAAAATATAACTATATCATAGTTGGGATGGACAACATCCTTAAGTCTGGAACGTATAAAGAGTTACTAATCGGAATAGTATGGAAAAGAGAGCAGGGGATAGGTAAAAAAGGTAAAGGACCTCTGGACGGTTAACTCCAGTCAAAGGCGACTATGGGATTGCGGTGCTCATCTCACTTTCAGGCCGAGGGAGCCGGCATTTGTCCACAGACAGCTTTCCGGATCATGTGGCCGGCATAACTAAACCGCTTTTGGCACAACGAAACACCGTGACGGAAACCAGAGCTCCAATAGTACATAAAATATAACTATATTATATTGGGAGGACAACATTCTTAAGTCTGGAACGTATAAAGAGTTACTAATGAGGAATAGTATGAAGAGAGCAGGGGATAAGGAGATGTAAAAGTTAAAGATCCAAAAATGTCTTCGGTTTTTCTTTTTAACAGTGGTGATATCCAATTGGTGCCTTTGCACTCATGGAACAGCTTTTGTTGCTGCAGACACCTCCACTCATGGACGTGGAGGAGAGGCATTTTTTGCCCAAAACACTGTCCCACTACCAATGTTTACAAAAGATAAAATTGCCAGTGTTAGCTGCTTTTGTATATAGAAGAGAAAAGAGTGCCATTGTGTCTTTGCAGCAGGCAATTATTATTATTATTATTATTATTATTATTATTATTATTAACTAATTTATCTGCCCTTCACCCAGGGCAGATTACAACATTAAAACAGCCCTGAGAAAGATAGTTTTTAAAAAGGAGGGAGGTAATGGAGAGGCCTTAAACATTAGCAAAACTGCTCACTTTTGAAAAGTCTTGGGAACATTCTAGCTGACACTAAAAACTAGACAAGAATGACACCTAATTCTACTGCTATCATCTACCAGCTTCTACCTTGGGCAGCCAGAGATCTAAACACTGCAATAGATGGCACCTGAAACTAGAGGAATAAGATGATGAATAGGAAAATGAAATCATTTCTATATCACATTGCAATTGTCAACACTCTGTATGTACTTTATCTCACTAATTATTATCTACCTGTTTTGAAGCATTTCTGAGGTCGTAATACGCTTATTAAAATTGGATGCCTATCCTGGCAAATAGGTGGTGAATGGCTACTTTTGTGACAGGATTTTAATAAGGGTCTCCTGAGACCCTCAAGACCTCCTCTAGCACCTCACTGTGATTTTTGCTGGAAAACTATTAAAGTGACTGTGCTGATGTTTTGCTGCATTATGAACATGTCAAGTTATGCCAGTTCCTATTAAATTGCGCAGAGAATTAAATTTGCAGCTGGAAAACTGTGACAATATACTTCATTGGTTTATTTTTGAGGCTGGAATTGGGATTTTGAACTTTAAAATATTGGTATTTTATATTAGAACTAGGCAGTAAAGCTCTGATCCTGCAAGTGCTGGGTTTGTGTAATTCACATTGTTATCTACACATGTCCTGAAGGCACAGAGCCCCAATGGGTACTGAATATGTGATTCATGTAAAATAACTACTTATTCTTTCCTTCTGTGAATCACATTCAGTTAAGAGCTTTTGGAAAAACTCATGTACATAATGCATTATGGAACATTTCTTTTTAAGTATTTTGAAAGAAAAAATGTGCTTGTTCTATAGTTACAGTGTGCAATAAATTGAACTTAGGAGTTATTTATGGGCTATTCATATGCAGTGATATCTAGTAATTAGCCTAATACATTCAGTTTGAAAGCGGGGCAGAAGTACCCTACCTTTTAACAAGAAAGTTATTTGTAAAGGTGTTCTGCGTTTTGTATTCTCTCATGTGAAAGTACAATGCCTAGCATACAAAATTAATGCTAAATACTAGTAGTATTATCTTAGACAGGGGCAGCAGCCTAGCAAAACTTTATCAAAACTTAATTGGTCTCAGTGCCTTCTAAAGTGTATTACAGAGATATTGTATAATAATAATAATAATAATAATAATTAATAATAATAATAATAATAATAATAATAATGCATACAGTTCTTCTACTGAGAGGATCCACAAGAGTGTGGAACCCACATAACTAATCAAATTGCAAACAAAACACATTTCTAATAGCAATTAACAAAGTACATAATGCGCCTATAGTCACTGATGTAGGAGTAAACCCCACTGAACTCAAGAGAACTTACTTATGGTAACCATGTATAGAATATAATAACAGTCTACTGGATCAGGCGAAAGGCCCATCTAGCATGGCATCTTATTCTCACAGTGGCCAACCCAGTTGCACTGTATGGGGTTGCGCTGTAAAGCGTGTTCTCCTTAATTAGAGAGCACGTGTTGCGCACGGGTCCTGGAGAGCACCCCCACCCTTTGGAGAGGCGGGGTAATTAGGCTGGGGCAAACAATTGATTGGCAAGGGGCTGTTGTTGGGGAGTTTTAAATGTATCTAATTTTGATTGACGGCATGCAGGCTTATAACCCCCTGCATGCTCTGACCCAGCCATTCTTTGCAGCGAGCGACGGATCTCCCACCCTCCCACCCCTTTTTCTTAGGCCCCTGTGTTGGCATTGCTGTGCCCGTCGTGGGGTCGTCGGCCTTGGGGCTGGGGCCCAGTAGGAATTTTGCCAGCTGGCTGATTGGCTCCTTGCCTTCTGGTTTTTTGCCTACTGCATAGCAAACTGTCACAACTTGTAAGGTTGGCGGTTAGGCATTGGTTATTTGTGTTCATTTTGGAGGGGAGAAAATGGGCTGTGTCTCCCCTCCTGTGATGCTGCTTCGCGGGAATTCTGTTAAAAGAATCCAGAGGCTCACCATGCTATTGTCCATATTCCCCCCGGTAGGGGGCAAGGGCCACGCAAGAGCCTCTGGGAGCATTTGGGGAGAGAATTGGGGCTCGCCCCCGGCCCAATTACTCTTCCCCAAAGGTTTTCCCTACTGACTGTGTGTCAGTTCTGTCCTTAGGGTGACAGATAGTCGGAACCAATGCCTAAGCAACCACTCACAATTTGATTTGTATTTAAATAAAAGTTGTGGCCAAAAATTATACCCAAAAACCACACATAAACCAAAATTACGTCTGAAGTGTGAATTATTTGGGGTGGGCTCTGGGACCTCGATGCGCAATGCTTACATTAAAAAAGAAACCTCACTGCAGCAAGGGTAAAATATGTCACACATTAAGCCTGGCAACAAGCCCATTTAAATAAAAGTATTTTCATTTTTTTGTTAAGGAGACACAAAGCTGGCTAATTTAAACTGGGAGAAAGCTCCGGAATCATTACCACAGAAAGGGACCTGCCTTTCGTGCTCATTGGCCAAATCTCCTGAGATGACATCAAGAGCATGGCCTCTGAAATTGATATTAATTCCCATGCAGGTCTAATGTGACCTGGTCCAAAGACATTGGGGAATTCAAAGACTGGAATCATCAACTGAGTCCAGAAGTTAATAGTAAGCCAACTGGTTTGACATAACACCCCTGACAATTGACTTTGCTGGCTGGGGCTGATGGTAACTGGAGTTCAACTACATCTGGATATTTGCTACCCCAGGTAAAGGTAAAAGGTAAAGGGACCCCTGACCATTAGGTCCAGTCGTGACCGACTCTGGGGTTGTGCTCTCATCTCGTATTATTGGCCGAGAAAGCCGGTGTACAGCTTCCTGGTCATGTGGCCAGCATGACAAAGCCGCTTCTGGCGAACCAGAGCAGCACACGGAAACCTCGTTTACCTTCCCGCTGCAGTGGTACCTATTTATCTACTTGCACTTTGACGTGCTTTCAAATTGCTAGGTTGGCAGAAGCAGGGACCAAGCAACGGGAGCTCACTCCATCGCGGGGATTTGAACCGCCGACCTTCTGATCGGCAAGCCCTAGGCTCTGTGGTTTAACCCACAGCGCTACCCCACGTTTTCTATAAAAAGAGGTGCCGGACCTCACCATGAATGCCTCCCTTGTTCTCTTATACTGTAATGGCAATGAGAGATGCTGGAATAGAGTGAGTTCCGGCTTGGGGGGGGGGGGGAGCCCTAACATAACATAATGTTGTGACATGATTTACTGCTTAGAATTACCCTTCCTTCTTTTTTTTTCTTTTTTGTGTTTACCTTACTCTGATCAAACTTTCAAAAATCCATTTGTCAATTTAATTCCCCCCCCCCCAAAAAAAAATCTCAGTTCAGAAACCTGCTCTTTATTTCAAACATGACACGGGTGCCGTTTGGCTTGAAGTAAGTGCAAAGGAAAAAGAGGTCAGGAAAACATAAGACAGCATGAGGTTTACTATTCATAACTTCCAGTCTGGCATATCCTTTTCAGATTACATGTCTGCGATGGTAATCAGTTGGCATGGAACCATTTATTCCAGAATGCCAATTTCTAAACTGTCTTGTCTTGTGAAACATTTGTTGATAGATAGGGCTTTAAGTCCCCAAGATTGGGTTGGGTTTCCTAGTTCACAGAAAATTGGGTTTAGAAGAAAGATTAGCAGATGAAAGGAAAATGTCTGAAGTACTTTTAATTCAAGCATAGCATTTGGAATTATAAAGAAGAAAAAAGCTCCCCAGAGAAAGAAGTCAAAAGTGACTTGACTGATAGCAATTGTGAGCCAGCCATGCAAATAATTCCGCAGTGATTCTGTGTATGCAACTATTTAGCAACATCACCTTCCAGCATATAAAATGCACCCCAAGGAGGAAGAAACAGACGAACTAGGAAACATGGAAAGTCTTTTTTTATTACTATATTAATGTGTGAATTTGAAATTGCTGAAGCTTATATTATGCTGTCCTAATAATTACAACTGAGCTTCTTTTCCTCACATGACTTGTCTGTATTCCTTCTTTAAGATTGTCCCCCACATTATAAGATTTGCAGGACATGGAAATGCATATAGTATTACACCACACATCTTCCTATAGATCATTTTGAAAAAGAAACTCCCCATAGGAAGGAATGATTGGAATATTATTAAGATAAAGTCTGCAATCCAGAAGGGATATACATCATCTGCATTAATTTGAATGTTTATAAATGCAGTAATGTCATAAAATGTACAAATTCCTCAGTGTCCATACCACAAAGAGGAATAACTAGTCATTAGAGGTCTGGAGAAAACATTTCGCCACCTTATGAATCTAGTGCAGCCGGAGCTGGCAGGGCTACAGAAGTGAATTGTTCCTTTCTATATTTGTTCCCACAGTGACCCAACTACTCAGAAAGTAAGCCCCACTGAATTCTGGGGGATTTACTCCCATGAAGGTGTGCATAGGATTGGAGCCTAAATAAAACAGCTCTCGCCACCTCACCTCCTGTTTACCTGAAAGGGATTTTCTTTTGCCTTTTTATTTAATTTTAAAGCTGGGCTATATGTAGGCCTGTAGGCATCAAATCAGTGATCCGTTTTCACTTTTGTAACAAGTGGGAACCCCCATTTCTCCTACAGTATATAACCAATAACAGCTCACACCTACAACCAAATTTAGAACAACTCTAATCCATGTACTCCAGTTCTTCTCTCCTTTGTGCAACGGCAGACTGAGGAATTTGCCTCCGGAAGGTGATGGTATGAAAGCAGTTCCAATCCTGATTATGATCTGTGGCCTCTTTACTCCGCAGTGCAAACTAACATGTTAGCACATATGAAGAGTCAAGCTGGATCAGACCAAAGGCCTGTCTGGTCCAATATTCTATGCATAGAAAAACACAGGAAAACTTGGATACACATTGATACACTTATCTAAGACGCTACATCTACCAAAGATTCAAAAGAAACAGAAATTATATATTATTCACATTCTTTTCAAAAAACGAGCTGAAGAAGGCATCTGCTCCGAAACAGGGCCCTGTCCTGGTTTCCAGTTTTCGCATCATACATCTGATTCACATCTCAGAAGCCCTTACTTCAACCTCCAAAAGACTATTCTTTGTGAAACTATTATTTTCGTTTAAGACTGTAATTCCTAACAGGATTGTCTGGAACTTGGCCAGATCCCTAACCAAGACCAATCAAGTTCCCACTAAAGCAATTCACTGTCTTTCCATTTACTTTAATGGCACTTGGGCATTGCTGGCGAAAAGGTTCTGTGGCTTCTTTAATGACCGCATGCTCTTCAGGACATTGGTTTTATGTCTCACGCAGAGGGCAATATTCCCTGATGGCCATTGCTACATTTGTGAACCCCCCACCTTCCAACCCATCACAGCTCTGTTAAATGAGCAGTTTGTTAGTGTAATGGAACAACTGTTTCTCTCACGCTATGCAGACACTCTTTCGATTCATTGCTCAAATTGTTTTGGGGTTCTTTTATGCCTGAGGTTCTTCTGGTTTAGGCATGCCTTCCAACATTACCCAGATTTTTTTTTTTAAACAAACATTTCTGTGCATTAGTATCTAACAAGGCCCGGGAGAAGCAGATCCTGGGGTGCAGCCTTCAGCAATCCTTGAATGACACTGAACTAAAAGTATTATATTGAACTTCATTGGCAAATATCAGATGGCTGGGAATGGATGAGAGGGGCAAAGCCTTGATGTAAACTTTGGGGAGAAAATATTGTCCTTTTCTGGTGGCCTGGTTTACTGGGGAAAGTGGGGGGGGACACCTTCTTTCTTCCCTACAGATGGTTCTGCTGCCACTGCAAAGAGCAGCGAAAATCGTATTGCATCATTTCAGGGGCACTGTGGATGGGAAATGCCCCGAACACCATTCTAGCACACCACATGCTCCTGGAACAGTGCCACATTGTGTCATGATGTCATTTCAAAAGGAATATTGTGGAGTGCAATGGTACCCACAGTGTCAACGGTAGGAGCTGCTTTGCTGCTTGCAATGACAGCGAAATTGTACTGGAGAAAGACTGAAGAGGTCTGAAGAGGGCATGTATGCTGAATAAGCTTAGAAGCTACCCCACAATTGGGAACTTGGCATTATCCAGGCTCCTGATTGTGGGGAGTATTCTAAGCACTCTGAAGCCCCCTCAATGCAGGAAGGGTCAGAGGTGCAGCAGGTGGGACTACGAATGTTGGGAGGCAGTTCCAGCATGTACACCCCGATGCCCCCTACACACTTTATGTCTTCACCTAAACAAGGCTAATGTTCTGTTCAATGCTTTTTAGCTGCCTCATTTTAAGCAGGTGGTTGGTGATAGTGCTGCTGTTGCAACCCACCTTGGGACAGGTTGTGATGACTGAGTCATGGGTCCATCCCAGCAGCTGAAGATCAGTGCTCCAGTCTAATATGTTCAGGGTTTGTTTGTTTTTAGTCTGTCTTCACTGGATTCCCCTCCTAAATTCTTTATCATCTTTGATAAAGAATTTTATTTATGTATTTATTTAGATTTATATACCACCCTTCATCAGAACAGTTCACAGAATTTCCAGCTAATCAACATGAATATTTCCATGTTGATGTTCCATCAAGATAGTTTTTGAAATGTAGCTGTCATTACTGATGAGCAGAGCAGTGCTTTAAGTTTGGAGAGTTCACCATGATGCTCTTGTTGACACAAAACCTAAAATAGCATTAGCTTTTAAACCCATATCACATTATTGACTCAGGTTTCTTATCTAGTATAACATCTTAATCTTTTCCCAGAAGGACTATTGCTCAGCTAGTTTTTTTCCATCTTCTGCTGGAGCATTTGTTTTTGTTTTTGCTGAGTAAACTTCGCTACATTAGTCCTCCTTGAATTTCATTAACCCCATTTGAAGAGTTTGCAGCTTTGTCAGAATCCATCTGTGTAAAACTTCCCTTCTTTTCTCCACCCACCAGGCAAATTCACTCTAAGACCACAAAAGAAGGTGAGAAAAGAACCTGATTCTTGGCCCCAGGGTTCACAGTCCAGTTCTACAGTCCTGAACACATGCCTGAGGCACACTCTGATAGTATTCCTCCCATTTCTCCAGGGTCTATACAATGAGCCTTGCCTAGCAGATCTTTTTGAAACCAGGTGTTGAAGACTTAAATAGTGACTTCTCTTATGAGTATGAGTATCTTATGAGTATTTTTGAATCCAGCAGCAGAAATGAAAGTAAATTTGCCAATCCTGTGTGATCAACAGAAGTAAAATTTAAATTAAATTAAATTTTAAAAGAATTAAATAGCTGATAAGACTAGTAGGCATCAGCATAATTACTCTTGGAACAAAAAAACCCAGGACATTAGTTTATCTGGCAAACACACTGACATTAACTAAAGAAGCAGCTGCACAGTTTCTTATGCACTAATAGAAACTTTGTTAGAGATAATCAACAATTCTTTGAAACCTGTAGCATCAACAGTAATGAGCAATTAATTCTGAATCACTTCAGAACCCAGAATGTTGACCACAGGAGAAATAGAGACTGAGCAGCAGAAAAATGGAGTTTATGAAGCATGAAGAAATAAAAACGAGACGTACATAACTTTCAAGAGAAAGTGAACAGAAGGGGGAAATAGCAATCAATAAAATCTGAAGCTAGCAGAAACTGTCTTGGAAAATAAATGTCCTTCCAGAAACGTAGATAAGTGCTAATTTATTTAAGAAGGGTACTTATTATTCAGAGCCATTTGCCTCCTACTTTAAACTAAAGGCAGCTGTGTTATGAAACAATAACAAGATCCAAACTTTGCACATATCTATTGACATCCAGGAAGGGATATATTAAAGTACTGGTGTGGCATCAGTACAAAATGGTGATGTTTTTGTTTTTCACCAGTGACATTTCCACATGATCATGTGTTGCCATTTACAGTACTTATTATTATTTTTTAAAACGTCTTCAGTGTAGTCATAAATAATTTGTCTTTCCGGGATCTTCATTGCGCTGATATTTGTACATGAACAGAAGACATGAACCAAACCATTAACACATGCGCACTATGCTAGCCTATTCATCTGTGATGTCACCATTATGTCCTTAATGCTGGTGCTATTTTGTTTCTGTCATTATGAGGGGACAAATACTTGACTGTAGTTTTGTTTAAAAAACTTTCAATAGTAACACTGAAGGCATGGTAAAGCAGTAAATAGCTTAATAACTATACAACCTGTATGGTGGTCCCATACCTCTTAATTTGTGAGTAAAAACATTTTAAGGCAATGAGGAACTGCTGGTGAGATTTTGAAGCTCCTTGGATCGTTTTAATTTGTGGGTAGTTTGAATAGTTAATTGAGGTTTTTCTTTTTAAAAAATGATGTCAAATGTTCAGCTTCAAAACCATCTTTAATCTAATGTCCATTGCTGTCAACTTTCCCCTTTTTCTAAGGGAAATTCCCTTATTCCGAATAGGATTCCTTGAGAGAAAAGGGAAAGGTTGACAGCTATGCTAATGTCCTTTGTGTCATATACAAACAATACAGTTTTGCTTGATCTTGATCACAAGTAATTTTAATTAATTCAGTCCTATTACAGTAAAGCACATGGGTATTGCCATATCTGTAGAACTTTTAATTGCTCAGATTACTTCACACAGTTTCTCTCTCATTTAACCTCACAATGAACTTCCATGTTAGATTTAATATTTATACCCCACTTTTCTAAAAACAATATTCAACGCCGCTTATGAAACAAAAATGCAATAGACAACAATATAAAATACTGAATGTACCGGTATTACAAAATACAAATGCAATATAAGGTATAAAATTTACATAGTTGATACAAAATAAAATTGCACAAGCACAAGGTATTTGACTGGAGATTTGCAACTGAGACTTTGGCATCAAAACTGAAAGTCTAGTAGTTTTATCTTGGTTCCCCACCACACCCATCTCTATGAAAATAACATTTATATACGCCTTTTGATCACTTCAAAAGGCCTCATGTGGTGCTGTTCACAGATAGGTCTTTATCTCTGTCTTGGAACATATAGGTCTCTTTTCCACCCAAAGATTCCCAAAGTACCTTATATAGATCTCTGCTAAATGACTGCATTTTTAAAAAAATGAATCAGAAAATTCATGCATGTGTATGCAGCTCAGTGTGGACAAAGAGCTCTGGATCTGGTTGTTTGTGAGTTTTAGTATTGGTTCATGTCCCTGCTCAGCTATGAAGCTGACCCAAGGATATACTTGGACAAATTTCTCTATTAGCCTAGCCTGCTTTACAGGATTCCTGTGAAAAGAAATTGATTTCTCAGTACATTGAAGAACACTATAAAAGTCAACAATGGCAGATAGAAGAGGCATTTTATATGTTTAAAATGACCCCCCCCACCCCAGTTTATAACTTCATAAGTGATCTGTATACAATGTAAAATTAATCCATACTGGGATTATAAAAGTTCAGGCTTTACGTACACAACTGTTTTATCTATTTTAATTTAACCAATAACTAGCACAGATTTAACAAACTAGTGAAATTCAACTATGACTCTTTTGGGAGATCACTGGGAAAGGAAGAAGGCTTGCAAACCAATATTAATTCTTCACGGCTTTTTTAAAAAGTGCATTGACTGCTGTCTGATGTTTTTTGCTCAAAGCAAGATCCAGGGTTGCTTTGTAATGCTGTGGGGAAAATAAGGTCTTTGCAGAAATAGCAATATGATAATCTGACAGGACTCAAGAGATAGATGGTGTCTAGTGTTCTCTCTCCCCTGAACATTTGTGTTGTTCTTGTTGTTTTCAATAGATATCAAGCAGTTGCCAATATCTCATCTTGTCACATACTTGCTAAACCTTGTGGATTTGGGGTATCTTAAATGCTAATTATTTTTATTACACCTTTCCAAGGTTTAAGTTAGCATATAAATATAATAAAAATCAGTAAATTACAGCAACAATGCACACAAAGAAGCAAGCAATTACATTAAAATGTGAACAAAGGGAGGTGCTGGCTTGCTTTTGTTTTTTGTAGTTTGCTACAAACATTTGGCTACCTCTTCATTAGAATGTGCTGTTTCAATGTAGTTTGGGGCAAAAGTATTCCCCTGAATGCAGTTATATGGCCTTAGCGGCTAATCCATAGAGATAACCAATACGAAACAGATGGTGCTGAAGGAAAACACTGGAAATGGACCTTGTCAGATTTTGTTGCTGTGATAGACTGTCCCAGAGTGCAGAAGCAAACATTATGTTCCTATCCTTCAATACTAAATGAGTCTGGACAAGAAACTATTTCCTCATATGAACAAAATCTGACTCAGATTCAGCTACTGGTAATGCTGAAATTATCCTTTGAATCCACCGGTACTCACTTGCTGAAATATGGAAGTAGGGAATAGTGTCTACTTGTGTTGGTGAATCTAGCATAAGGAAAGGCACACACAGCACTGTACAAGGTCAGAAGTTAAATGGTATGTTCTTTAAGAGCTATTTGACACGAATTGTGCTTTAGCACTGACTGTCAAGTGACTCTTTATATCTGTGATGGGCTGTTTAGGCAGAACTGTGGGGTTTTTTTGTTTATTGTGTTTGCGATGCAGAGGCTGTGATATGAGCACAAATCAAGCAGCCTTTATCTGTTCTCATTCATGCTGCCAATACGAAAGTGACCTATGCTGTTGCCCCATGTGTGATGATCACCCCAGCTCTGCCATTGAAATCTCCCAGCAGGAATAGGTGTTCACAGGCTGGGACTGTCCTGAAATCTGGTGTAGTTCTGCGTAAAACTGGTCCTTGGTCTGTATGTCAGAGCACATATTGGGAGTGTAGGCACTCAATTTGTTAACCAGATGAGAGGTGGAGGGAAAGCAAGTGTTCTGAGCCTTCGGTTGGCAGTTCTATTGCAGACAAAAGAGAGTTCCTCACTGAGAAGGCTAAACTATGAATATGTGGTTCTTCTGGATGCCCTCCTTGCTAGAGAAATGTGTAGTTCTTCTCTTGGAGGCTGCCATTCAAAGTGAGTTTAGTCTCCTGTAAAGCAGCAATGAAAATGTTGGCTGTTTTCAGGCTTCCGGTTCCGGCGCCGGAGGGAGAAGTCGGGGGGAACATCGCTCTGATGTTCCCTGTCCGAAAAAGGGGTGAAAGGGGTGTCTGGGACAGCGCCCCAGCCCCCAAAACTCCCGGGAAGGGCGTCCCGGGACCGGTTGGTCTGGCAGTGGCTCGTTAACGGCTCTCCTGCTCCCGAGGAGACCCTAATAAGGGTCTCCGGGAAGCGGGCGGGGGGAGCCGGAGCCCATCGGATCTGATGACATCTATCCCCCTGACGGGCGCAGCTGCCGTGACTTCTCCTGTTCGTGCGCTGGGATTCCTCAACAAATTAGTGATTTGGACTCGGAGATCGTGAGTAAATTGAACGTTTTGGACCAATTTGAGAGCAAAGTATAGGGCTTAAAATGGAGGCCAGCCCTATCGTTGTTGAAGATTTAGAGACGGGAAATGGCAGCCGAGGCAAAAGTGAAAGTGGCGTTTGATCAAAGTTTAGTCTCAGCGCAACCAGCCCCTCTCTTCCCTCATGCCGGAGGAATCTGGCGAAGATCGCTATTTTGTAACTACAACTGTCGCAGTGAAGTAAACAACTGAAAGATTGTATCTTTATTTGACAAAATGACAGGCATTTCAAAGGCAGAGCTACAAGTTAACCTATTTCTACAAAGATTGCAAGAATTTAGTGATGCCTTTGATGCTGCCTCGGAAAGACTGGAGAGACGTTTGGACCAACTCATACCGGATGAACTGTTGCCAGAAGGTTTTCACGCTGATGTGTGTGAGAACCAGAATGAGGATTTAGTTATGGAACACAGTTTTCGCACCCAGCCGCGCATCAGTAACGGGTCTTCTGGAAGCAGGACTGTTTATAGGAAGACAAGGAAAAATAAGAATCTTAAGAGAAGGAATGCCAGCAAGAAAAAGAAAGAACTTAAGAGATGGAATGTCAGCAAGAATGTCAGCAAGAAAAAGAGCTCGCAACAAGCACAGCAAGTAAATATGGCTTTCCTGGATTGTGACGCAGGACGAAGGCGAAGGAAGAAAAGAAGATTGCAGCAAATCACTTGGAAAGAAGCTCTGATGGACTACATGAACTGGACATTGGTGAAACAGCGAGTGGGTGTGGGTTGAGATGTTGTTATTGTTTTTTTGGACTGATTTAATGGTTTGGAGACAAAAGTATGTGCTTTAATTTCTGGTATGAAAGGAAAAACGGACACCAGATTCTGGGGTGTGGGGGGAGAGGGGGAAATTAAGTTTAAAAATTAGGATGTAAGGCCAAGGGTAAAACCAAGGTTTGTAAGGAGGATTAAGAGAAAGTTATAATCTAAGGTATTTTGAAGTTAAGAGGAAATTGTAAAGAAGCAGATATATTCAAGTTAAGTTAAAAAATAGATGATAAATGTATTAAGACCAAGATAAGAACCCGTGAGCCAAGTATTATTTAAGAATTCAGCAGGGAGGGGCTGTGGAAGTCATTTGATAATAGTTAGAAATGTAGAGGCCTGGTCTGGAAGGAGATCAGGCCCAAGCAAAGTGAGGGTTGTGTTTAGATGGTTAAATGATCATTGTTTTTTAAAAAAATACCTCCGTGAGAGGGAGGGAAGGTATGTACTGCTTCCTAAGGTGGGAGATGGGAGGCAAAGGAAATTTAACCGGACTGTTATGTGCTTGTAAAATTTGGAAAATTAAATAAATATAAATTTAAAAAAAAAAAAAAAAAGAAAATGTTGGCTGTTTTCAACTCATGGTCTATGATGGCCATCATCCATGAATCATTGACCTGCCACAGTGGACAAGTCAGGACACATGGTCCTGATGTTCCAGCCTCCTAGGGTTTGTTTCTCCTTTTGTTGTTCGGTCCACTTGTCAAGTGATACTCTGAGCTCCAAGCACCCATTGCGGCAGATGGACAGTGGTAGGTCAACACTTGATTGACTGGGCACTGCCCAGCTTAAGGTGGGTGGTAGCTGACCAGTGAGACATTATGATCTCTTCCAAAGACAGCACTTAGTGCTCATACTTTATGCCTATCAGGTTGAGCTTATAACTCATAATTGCTGTCTTCAGCATTGTTTTTGCTGCGTTAACAGCACCGAGGTGATGTCTGCAGGGCACAAGCCAGAGCAATGTTTGTGGACATTCTGGGCTGCCCAGATGACACAACTCCGCTCTCTGGCTCGCTAATGTGGTCCAAAGAAAAAGAAAGCAATGCATTTGGCACCAGCTGGGCTGCAGGAATTGCTGGAAGGAGCCATACAAGAAGTCATCTGACCACCTTAGGGACTCCACTCCAAATTAGTGTAGGGTTTACTCCTTAGCCTTTTCTTCTCCTGAAGCTGTTCTGCAAGACAGTGGAGGTTTAGGATCAGAGTTTTCCTTCCATCAGATTATGTCGGTGTTTTCTTTTCTTGTGGTAAGACAAGCAGAATTTAATGGATTATTTGTGAAATAAAGCACTCAATTCGCTTTGTACAAATAAAATCAATTTTATGTAACACCAAAGAAATACAGGAAGAAAGAGGGAACAGCTTCACATCCTATCTCATTGATATTTATTACTTTTCTGCTATCCTTATGTAATTTGCATTTTTCTAAAAACTAAATAAAAGAAAAAAGCAGCGAGCAGTTGTTAGTCTATGAAAATTGGTTGTTGTGCTCTAAGGGTGATGCAACTTTGGATTTGATTAGATTCTATTAATGAGATCAAATGATGCCTTTGGTCTCGAGAAGCTAATGCAAACGAAATCTATTTATCACCTTGGCAGTGGTCCTGCAAGGAAGTTAATGACCATTACTGTGCTACTACCAAGCCAATCAGAAATCATGCTTTTTGTGCAGAAAAGCTGAAGCGAGCAATCAATCATTATCATCATCATCATCATAATGCTGTTAAATGGGAGTCTAGAAAGGAAAGGAAAGCAACTTCGCCATTAACTTCAAATGCACCCTGAAAATGGGTTTCTTTGTGTGCAGAGCACCCCTGGTATCATGGTTGTAGCCTAAGAGATCTTTCCAGCATGAAATAGCTGAAAACACCAGGCAAGGGAGACATTCACACTTAGGTGCTTTATTGTGTGTATAGGACAGGGATAGATAGACAGATAGATTAGATAGTTATAGAGATATAATTTATTTCCCAAAAGAATAATAGAACACATTTCTTACATCAGACGTCTAGGTTTTGTGCAGACCAGGACTCATCTAATAGAATTTTCCCCTTGTCTCAGTTGCGCAAGTATTTCATAGCTTCCATTTTCGATCCAGAGACATACTCAAATCAAAACCTCACTTATAACTCATTCTTTGCTGTAAAGCTTACAAAAGCACTCAACAATTGCAAGGCAATTTAGGAAGTTGCATTGTTCAACACCAGGCATCACAGTCTTTTGTCATTCTTCTGCTTTGTCAACCTGGTGACCTTCATTCTTCATAGTGATCTAGATTGCAGGATGAGTGAAACCATACTGGATATAGCTTTTGTTGTTGTTCTTACAAATAATATGCATCAAATTACTTGTTATGATTGTAACTTTGTATTATTTATTTGTTATATCTGCATCCCACCATTCCATCAAATTCTGATTCTCAAAGTGCAATCCCAATCGTCTTTTCATACTGTTTCCTAGAAGAGGTTAAGGTGTCTATATTAAGCCATTGGGAGTAGTCATTTAAACATTTGGGGTGAGGTCACATGTGACAATAATCTTAAACAAACAGTTCTTGGAAATTTCATTTTTAAAAAGAAACTGCTTCTAGTTCAATATCATCCAAAAAAGAGCTAGTTCCAGTTCCAATTTGTCCCTTTAGAAAACTACCTACAGTAGTTCCATTCAAGTTCATCCAGTTCATGTTTAACAGTTCATTAAAAGGTAATAAAAAGTTCATTCTTGGTAAACAAAAAACAGCAATCCACACGGTACAAGCTGCTACAGTCCAAAAGTACATCATGGGCCACAGACAGACAGAATGAAAGCAGAAGCTTTCGCCATCTTTGTATTTCCATAATAGAAAATGTTTTCTTTGTTTCATTTGTGCCAACCACACAGCTGTTCAAGGCACAATGTGCCATTCACTTTGTTCCTGTGCCTGTATTTCTCAGTGCAAACTGCTCCTTTTGGAAGATACCAAATATTTTTAGCAGGGAAGATATAGGAAATATCTCACATTCCTTCTTTCTGATTGTGTGATTAAGTGACTGATCATCCTTCGTGACACCAGCACCTCCATATCTGCCTAATAAGCCTAAGAACATTATGTCCTTTACTTTCTCCCTTTCTTTATAGAAGTTGGCCTAATAAGACTCCAGGTCTCTTATGCAGTGTGTGTGCATGATGAAACATGAAGATGAACTACAGCCATTCAGAGTTCTACCTCAAAGTGAACTTAATTCACCCAACAAGTTTGGGACCCACTTTCAGATGTAGTTCAGAGTGTTGTTGTTTTTTACTAGTTCAACTGAACTAGTTCATTCCAAGCACTGGAAACAAACCATTTGTGCCATAATGCTTTGCTAGTGGTAGAGATGAATTGGCACACATCTGGCTCCTAAGTGATTTGATGCAACACCAACAGTTTCTCTCTCAGGAAAGAAAAGGCATGACAAAAATCAGTGTAGCTTTTCAACCATTTGGCTAGTCAAATATGATTACTGGAATCCAATTTGGGCAAACATGGCTTTTGGCTTTTAATAATGAGGTCAGCAGGTATGGTTTGTAGTCCTTTAATGTATTCTGGGCTGCTGTGCATTTGAGCTGAAGTTAGTTCATCTGCTGGCGTTTGGAGCTTAGATTAATTCAGAGCTGATATTGCTGTGTAATGTGGAACAAATCATGTAGGCAGTAGCAATTGCAGCTGGCTAAGCCCACACGATTGGTACATTTTTATGTCAGACAGCTTTCTGCCTAAGAAAGATATGCTGTCGTAAGTTTCATAGCATTAATCTCTTACCAAGCAACTTCCAATTTCTCTTCTTTGTATGAGACATTCTTATGCATGCATTTCTCAACACCAGGGAAGAGATTTCAAATGTATATAACACCCACATGCTTATGGAGAATTAAATTCATTGATCTTGGCAGGACTTACTTTTAAATTAGCATGATTGGAGTAACTTTACAGCCTAGTTCTGTACATATTTTTCCAATTATGTCAACGCATCTTCTGTCTGCATGACGCAGCAACTTACGGCATATCGCAAAAGTTGTATGTGGAAGCATACTGTGGGCAACTGTGTTGACCTCTGGTTATCACAGTTCAAGAAGCATGTGGACAAATAAGTGGAAAGAAAGAATTAAAAGAATATCTATGAGGCTGATAAAAGAACTGAAAGGCAATCCTCTGTAATGAGAAAATCAATTAGGTATAATTAGTGCATATTTTAAAACATTTTTGGTTGAATTCAGAGCAAGGTAGTCACACTTAGCAGAACAATCCGATGTTTGTCTCCTTGGAAGCCACTTACCAAGAGGAGGGAGGGGGGGTTGAGGCTCAAGGAGCTCACCCCAAACTCCCCTTGCCTTGGCCGTCCTCCTTTTGGTATGTGGCAGTGACCTGCAGTGGTGGGAAGCTAGGAGAGCAACAGAGCCCCACCTGTTCAATAGGACTTCATTGAGTTCAATAGGATTTATTCACAGGTAAGCTTCAATTTCTACTGAGATGATTTCAGTGCTAGTCTTACTCAGAGTAGAACCATCAAAGTTAATGGACATAGAACCATAGAGTTGTAGAGTTGGAAGGGAACCTAGTCAGACCCCCTGCAATGCAGGGATATGCAGCTGTCCCTTACAGGGATTGAACCTGCGACCTTGGCGTTATCAGCACCGCACTCTCACAAACTGAGCTATCCAGGCTAGCATAAGTACATGACTAATTTAGGATTGATGTGTCTCCTCTGAGTAGGACTTAGTTGAATACAACTCACTGTGACTAACTTCAATCCTCACAGGCATTAAAGAAACCCACCTCTGCCACTGCTGTTGTTTTCAGGATACAATGAGACTGGCATATTTGGTGGAGTTTAGTAGCAATGGTGTTTTCTACAGAAGCTGGGAAACATTAGGTTTAAGAAAAAATAAATTGGTAAGCCTTCCATGTCATATGGACTCTTCCAGACTGTGAAAAACATCTGTGAAAAATATGTCAGCACACCTGACAGCCACAATCTGCATCTACACCAATTTATCCCCACCCATTTCCTGTGTAGTATTACTGGAACAGCCATCTTGAATTTCCCAAAGATAGGAAAATGGAAGATGGGCAGATAACTAGTGTTCCATAAAAGTCTTCTCTGTCATCAGATGGTAGGAGGATGGATTCATCAAGAAACAAATGAATGAAAATAATTATACTACATAAAGAACTAGATTTAATCTGATGCAAGGCTGAGCCCCAGAACTTCTTTCCAATTCTAGGATTCAGCCTTAGGTTGTCTAAAGGAAAGACACAGCCAAAGTCTACAATCTTATAGGTGTGATGTTGGAACAGGCCTGAATCCCAGGACCTCTGGTGTTAGAAATTAGTGTGGGTGGCTGTGCCATCTATTTCCTTTGATATGGCTTCTTGTTATCATGCATACAGTTCATCTTCATTACTTTAAGCAGTTAATTGTCATTCGTTTTCAGTATCCGCTCCATTTTCTTTTTGTAATTCACTGGCACCACCTGTCAGGCTCTATTCACCCTTCCGTTTTGTGAAACATAATCGTAGAGACTTCTGTGTAAGTTGCTTGGCGGAATATATCGCAGATCTGATGGGCTGGGTACATCTCTGGAAGCAAACACGGCTGCTTTTCTTAAATCCTGTTTTACAAGGTTTTAATGAAATTTTAATCGCCATACAGAAAAGGTTATTATAGTGATCACACCAAAGTTTAGTTATATAATTGACTTTTTCATCACAGGATCTTCACTGGTTTTGATTCTGATCCTTGCTGAAATCAAATGAATTTTTTCATCACGGTTGCTGTGAATGTTGTTTTGCATTATAGCAGTGGCTGCCCGGATATCCATTTTGAATGGATAAACTGAATGCTTAGGATTTTCTGATTTATTGAAGTAGACTTGTGCACGTGCGCAAGCACATGTGTGTGTTTAGCATTAAAACATGAAGAGCATCGGGAAGATATGAATGCTAACAACATAGATCTCTTTGAATTGGGTAATCATCGCCCTTGGCTAGTGTTCACTGACGACTTTGACCTGCATCTGAGTCACTGTCAAGAAAAGGCAGCAGCAAGTGGAGAAATGTTGCTCATTATATCTGGCTGTGTTGAACACATGCACTTGTTTTCTGAAGCTCTGAATGAGACAAGAACTCAGCCAGCTCCTGCTGACTCGAAGCTAGCTTGATTTACCAGGTCATAATGCAAGGTGGGTTAAAGGGGTGATTTTAAAGCCCGCAATGAATAATTCCCTCAGCACAACAAGCATAGTTAGAAGCCCAGGAGACTTGGCAAACTATAGAAAGGCAATTGTTTATCCACAGCAGTCTCCTACTGGTTTGTGTAGATAATTCATATTTGTGTTATATAAACTTTATTTGCATGAGGTGAAATATAAAAGGGAAGCGTACGAAATCTGGAGTTCTTTTGTTTAGGAGATGCAATTGTTTTTTATATATGTTTTCTAAAGGTAGACTCTCTTTGTTTTCCTCCTTTCCTCTTAATCTTTTGACTAACAGTGTGAAACTTTGTTCTGTGTCTTTGTGTGTGTTTTCTCTTCACAGTGCCACCTTGGGCCTTAATAGCCATAGCCATAGTTGCAATCCTATTAGTCCTTACCTGCTGTTTCTGTCTGTGTAAGAAATGCTTGTTCAAAAAGAAAAACAAGAAGAAGGGCAAGGAAAAGGGAGGAAAGAATGCAATTAACATGAAAGATGTAAAAGATTTAGGCAAGAACTTGAAAGATCAGGTAAAGTATACATCTTGTTCTTGAGCAATGTTTCAATTAAAACCTGAGTGAAAGTGTTTGAATATTAGGCCATCAGTGGCCTGACAGCAGTATTGTGTATTGGTAAATGACTAGCACAGCCCTTGCTAATCTGGGGTCCCCCAGATGCCTTGGACCATCAGCCCTAAAAGGAGTTGCGCTCCAGAACATCCGGGGGACACTAGGTTGCTAAAGCCTGGGTTAGCATAATTCTTGTATCAAATAACAAGGAAATGCTTTGAAGAATGTTCCACTGGTTTTAGTAGAACATATTCTCTAGCAAATTCACATGAGCATGTAGCATTTGTTGGAGTTTGAGGTCTTCAGGATACAACCCAGAATCTCTCCCCCCCGCCCCCGTGCTATAGCACAGTTCCTGAACATCTAAAATAGGATATTAATGAATGTGCATTGGTTCTCCTACAGCCCAATCAAATGCATGTTGACTCAGAAGTAAGAGCCATTGAATTAAGTGGGGCTTAGTGCCTAGTAAACATGCATTAGGATTACACTGATAGTTCTTGGCACTCTTTGCTGACTTTTAATGTCGACCTACAGTAAAGAGACAACTCTTGTATGGCCACAGTTATCCACCAAAGCACTTTGGTACAATGAATGAGCTATTAATCTTTGGCAAGGGAATTCTTGCCATCTTCATGAAATTACAATTCACAGGAATCTTTGGGGGAAACCACTGCAATTTTTTTCCAAAAGAAAATATAAGGTGGGTTTGTATGTATTCCAAATGCCACAGGTTTACCAGGTTTATGTGTCTGTTAAAAGGAAAGAATCTTAACATGTGAAGCAACACTTACATTGCAGAATCTGTTTCAGGAGTGATGTTGATATCCTGGAATTTTAATCTTTCCTGCCATGCCTTTATTGGGACTGCCCTTTTCTTACACAGAATCAATTGCATCCTATTCCAGATATATAATGACAGAGCGGGTCTTCCAGATCACAGGGAGTGGTTTCTTCTCTCTTTTTTGATGCACTGAATTCTCTGAACTGGAATTCAATTGGTAAAAATTACTACTCACTCAAATTAGGATTACGTACATTATCTGAAGCAAAAGGAAGATGATATGTGTAGTAGCTTGCCTCCAATATTGATATCTATGATAAACAGATATCAAAGTATTTATGGGCAAAGGAGTTGCCCATACGCAAGACTGTATAGGTTACGGTTAAGTTCCACTCATGGTGGTCTCTGAAGTGGCTGGTTCATGATTCTGCTTCTTAGAGAGGAAATATTATTCACAGCATATGCAGTGAGAAGATTCACTAGGGGTGGGGTGGGGAAATGTGCCTGTAGACAATTCCATCCAAACCTTCTGTAGGTTGTCCTTCCCTTTATATTTGGGCTAGGACACTGAAGTAATGAAAATTCCTGTTGTGAATTGGCAAGGAGAAGTGGCTTGGGTCTGTTCAAATCATTCTCTGCAAAATATAACCTCTTCCACAAAGTTAGCAAAAGGGTGTTCTGAGGGATACCCTGTTTCCCCTTTTTTAATATGTAGTCATAAAGTAAGCCGTGGCAGGTTTTTTTAACCTTTGTGAGAAGTAAGACGTACCCCTAAAGTAAGCCGCGGTGCCGCCATTGTTCCCGTCGCCTCCTCAGCCCCTTCTGCTTAGCGCGCAGGGAGAGGCATGGGGGGGGAAAGACGCCTCTTCCTGCCCCGCTTGTTCCCCATGCGCTTGTTCCCCGTGCGAATCAGCGAGAGGCGCGGGGGGGGGGAAACTCGCCTCTTGCGGAGTTCTGCCCTGCCTGCTCAGCGCGCAGGGGGAGGCTGTACCGTACCATACTGACGTAATAAAAATAAGACATCCCCCCGAAAATAAGCCACCCTGTGTTTTTTTGAGGGAAAAAAATTATAAGACAGTGTCTTAAAAAGGGGGAAAGACGGTAGTTATGGTGGTGGGAAAATGAAAGAATGGGGCAGGGGCAGGGGCAGGGGCAGAGGAAGGGGAAGGGGAAGAATGGAATAGAAATTAAAGAAAGGAGGGTGCCTCCTTGTCTACCCTGATATAGTATAATGCAGTAATGCATTGTTTGTTTTCCAAGCCCCAGTGGTAATAGCCATCAGTGTGAAGCAGAGTCTGGGAAAACTTAGATTGTGTTATACTAGACATTACCTAGAAAAGGAGAGAAAGTTCCATTGGATGGATGGTGGCAATTCCATCACTCTTCTAGATCTAGTTCCTCCCTGACCCTCGCTGGCTAGATTGTGTTGCCACCATCCATTATCTCACAGAATAACTGCAAAACTACCTTGGCATGGCACGGAATAAGTTAAAATTCTAGAATAACTTTAATCAGTGAGTTTCATTCCAAAAGCATGATTTAGCAGATATTTAAATTTCACTTCAGCAAAGGATTTTGTTTCTCATTTACATGCTAATTGTGATTTGCTCCTTCTTAATTGCTGAATTTACTATGACAGTTGTGATCAAACCTTTCCACTTGAAGATAGAAATAACTTGAAACTGCTCTACTATAAGATCCATAGAAAAGTCTCTTTATGCATTGATAATTATACTAATGGTAACAATCTGTCATTTCTTTGTAGGATAAATTGTATGTACATTTTGTTATCTTTTTTGTGAAATTTGTTCTGTATTATTATGTAATATTTTCCTTGTGATTCTATTATATATTAAGTGTTCTTCATTATATTTGTTCTGGCCTGGATAAATGACCAAAAAAGTGATAATAGCACTGTTAAAACTTTCAAATATATGAGTATGTTTTAGTATATGCATACGGAATTTGGTAGAAGCCTCTTCCACTGAAGCCAGAAGCCTAAAGTCTGTTGCTAATTCCTTGTTAAATGCAAGAAATAAGTAAATCTTAGGGATTATCCACACTTACCTTTCCTCCACACTTCCCACAGTACACGCTTTAAAACTCTGTGTCCAAATGCTCTTTCCCCCCCTTTTCTTAAAGTTAAATAAGAGCAAATGGGAATTCATGTAAAACCACACATTGCTGTTTCTTGTGCTTCAGTTTTAAAGAGTGGGTTTCCATGGGGGAAGCTCTGGGGCAAAAGAAAAAGCACTCAGACACGGAGCATTAAAGTGTGGACCTGTTCCTGGAAAGAGCAGGGCAAAAGGTAAGTGTGGATCCTTAGAGGCAGAAGAAAACTGCTTTCAGTTATTTTACACACTAGAGGCTATCAGTAATTTAAAAGAGGGCTTAAAAATTTGTTATGTGAAGTTGCTGAAGCAGCCTTCAACAACCTGGTACCTTCCAGATGTTTTGGACAGCTCCCATGGCTGTGACCGATGGAAGTTCTAGTCCAAAACATCCACCAAGATGGCAAAGGCTGAGGTATAGTGTTTAAAAGATACAATTATAGAATTGCCATAAATTTCAGGTATGTTCCTCATCATGCACTCACCATCATGTGGGGGAGAGACATGGTTCCTGCTTTTACTTTAATAGAAGTTACAGTTCCATGTTACACAATAAAATAAGTATAATATGAATTGAACTTGGGCTAAAATTACTTAATGCAATGAAATCTGTAGCCATGGTTCAACTCCAGTTAGTAAAGCAAACAGCAGTTTCCTGTGTTTCATAATATTGCAGAACTCTGGTTTGTTCCAAAATAGAAGCAGGCATTTTCATTTTCTTCGGCATGTGAAGGAGAAAGAGAAGGGAGGTGGGGTACACAAGCTCAATGCTCACTGCAGCTCATTGTTACTCTTCTTAACTAAAGTTTTCGATTCTAAACCATAATTCTGAACCAGGCTTTATAGTGTTATGCCTGCAGGCACGTAAATTACTAACAACATGTTTTAGAAGTCCCACATCTCCCAAGGTCTCATTAATAAACTCCATGGGCTGTATGTTTTCTACCATGTTCCCCACACAAATATCCCACAAAGCTAATGGTGCACCTTTGGGTTGATACTAGAAACCTTAACAGTTCAAATTGTGGCAGGGTAAACCCTAAATGTAAGATATTTCAGATATTAGGTGGATTTGTTTCACTTTTTAAACAATATTTAGTTATATTCGCAAAGCTCAAATGCCTTCTGGAACACCAGAAAAACCCATTTTAAAGTTACTAAATGTAACTTTTATGCTTTTATGCACTTAGAAGGAGCTATTACACTTGCAGCATATACTGGTTCTTCCAGAGAATAACCAACAGCCATTTAATCCTGCTGAAGTTAGCGCTGATTTTGTTGGAAAACAGCTGAGTAGTTTTTTCAGCTCTTTCCAACTTCATGGACGTGTCAACACTTGCTCAGCACTTCTTATTGAGCAAGAGACAATTTGTCTCATTATCCAAATTCCAGATCACTGGAATCATTATTCGCAAATTGTTTCCCCCTTTTGTTTATATGCATAAGCTTGCATTGAAATTCTATACATGTTTAATTAGAAGTAAGTCCCATTTAATTCATTGGAGCTTAATCTCAGGTAAGTGGATATAGAATTGCAGCTCTAGTCTGCTTCTGTGATGTATCCTAAGTGACCAAGTTTAAGTTGATGGTACACACGGATTTATTAACATATATAATTACATGCTCTTCATTTTATGCATATATTCAGAGTAGTAACCTTCATTATCCAAAGCCATAACCTTCATTATCCAAAGGTTCGCATTTGCATCAAGAACACTGTACTAAAAAATAATAATAATGCAGTTTTCTAGCCTGGAAGCTCATAATTAAAATAAGAGGGGCTGCAAGGCCCATGTGAGCAAACAGATGAGTCTGGATAGCTACTCAGTTTGATGGTTGATAGACCTTCAACTTTTTTCATAATCCTTTCTAGCAAAAGAACCACCATTACGTCCTGTGACCTCCCTGACTGCGACATGCTGAGGTGTTCGTCATATCTGACAGTCCAGGAGAGAGTTCAGTGCAGACCAGCTTTTTGCACTCTGCAGCAAGAGTAGGCTTTTCAGGATGCAGAGCAGTCTGCAAAATGTCAAACTGCATTGTGCTCTGTGTGCCATTTTAGGTCTCACATGAGCATGTGGGGGTGTGGCAGCAGAACAACAAACACAAGCAGTTGCTGCAACTCCAAGAAGTGCTATGACAGTGACCTTGTTCAAAAGGACACATTTCATAATCTCCTCCCTGCCCAATTTCCTGCAATGACCACAAACACCTAGCCCTTATAGTTACAGACATCCATTATTCTGAATTCATATTTTACCTTTTCTTACTCTTCTTTACTAATCCATGCTATCTGATCTAGTCAGGACTAGCCTAAGATATTTTCCCTTTTGTGGCAGAGCAGCAAATATCTGCACCTACTGTCCACCCCACTGCCCACCCCCGGTCAAGGTGTGCAGAGTACCCAAGGTTGGTCAACACATATTGGCAGCTGAGGTAGAAAATCCCACAAGCGCCTCCCACTATCTATGACAGTGAAAAACCCAGTAATTACACACTAAATAACCAATGGTTTGCTGCCCCCTTTGTGACACTCAAAGACAGCAGTCTTGCTCTGCTGATTGGTAGGACCGGTCCTTATTGAACGGTTTTGTTCTCTTTTCCCTTTCCTGCCTTCACTTGTTCTCATACCACTATTAGTAGCTCAGCCTTTCCTTCTCTGCCAGGAACCAAGTTCATCTCCGCTAAATTTATTCTGCCAGGAAATCATTCCTATTCTTATAGGTCAGAAGTAGCCACCAAGGTGCCTTCCAGATCCTGTTGGACTGCAACTCCCATCATCCTTGATGTATAGTCAAGCTAGTAGGGGTTGATGGGCCGTGTAGTCCAACAACAGCTAGAGAGAACCATGTTGGATGTTCCTGCTGATTCCCCTTTACAGCATGTGGAGCCAATTAATCTTCCAGCAATCCACACACCCCTCTTTGCTATTATGTTATCATACCAGGTCCTGACAGCTCATCATTATCCTGTCTGTATTACCTCTCTGACAGAGCTCATATCACTTGCGTTTTACAGATGCCTGGCACATTGTTAATGTTAAAGAAATTGTGCTAATTTTAAAGAAATAAATACATGTATTAGACTAGTTTTTTAAAAAAATAATGAGATGAACGCAGGCAGGAAGTGCTCTTACCTTGTAACAATATAATTCTCTTGCAGTTGTAGTCTCAGTTCAAGAGCAAGGGTCCTTGACAATTTTCGTAATTAAAATCAGTGAGGCTTCTTAGTACTGTAAACGTATTTAGGATCAAAATGTAAGCTTTTGTACTTCCAAGGATTCCGGTGTAAGTAGTTTGTGGTCTGCAACAGCGTAATCCTATACCGGTATATGTTTTTTCAGGAGTAAGTCCCTCTTTGTCCAATAGGGATTACTCCTATTTATGTGCATAGGATTCTAGCCTGAGGATGCAGTTCTGTACATTTTTACTTGGAAGTAAGTCCTGCTGTGTTTAGAAGGGTTTACTCCTGGGTAAGAATGTGTAGGATTGTAACCTAAAACTTTATGTGTATAGAAAATATTATCAGTATCTAGGGGAATAACTACTTAATTAAAGGGTCGATGATCATAGGTCTCACAGCACAATCCTAAGCATGTTTACTCAGAAGTAAGTCCTGTATTATGTAAAGGTGTTGAACAGCAAATGTACAATCTATGTAAATGGTCATTTCTCCATGGTTTGACTAATGTTTTTGTGTGTGGATGTTTTAATTTTTATTTCTTCCTTCTATGTCCTCCTTATCTATGTTGTGTCTCATGACTGTTCTGGATTGTCACTTGCGGTAGGTTTATTTTGCTCTTTGGACACACCTAGTCTAAAGCTCTGATATATTTAGTCTCCTGACAGCTCTGGCTCCTCAGCTGAGATTTATACATAGCTTTGACACACATCAAAAGGCTGAACCAAATTGATTTCTTTCTTTTGCAGGATTATATTTCAAACCCCACCCTCAATTTTCTATATATACTAAGCCTGCAGGTATTAGAAAGCTCAAGTTTTGATATGCACAGAAAATAATGTACATATTTTTCTTTCATTTTTGCATAAAATCAAAGTTACCAAAACTGCTCAACATAAGAAGAAGAAAAAATCCTATTGGCTTTAAAAAAGATCACAATCTTATTCAATTACAGTGTGCTTCATATCTTGTGCTTTTTTATATATATATCACATTTGCACTTTGAGACAGCATTTCTCTGCCTTCTTAACTAGAAGTAAGCCTCACTGTGGTTTACTTCTGAGTAAGCATGAGTAGGATTGCACAGGCAGTTCCTCTGCAACCCCCAACTGCATTAAACTGACTTCTGGAAATATGTTGGTGCATCTGGGAAAATATCTGGTCCATTATTTCTTGAAGCATCTTCCTATCACAACTTTCACTGCTGCAATTTATCAGTCTGCAGCAATCCTCTTGTGTCTCCTTATAATTTTCTGCTGCCATTTCCTCCACCCCATGTAAGAAGAGTGGGAAGGGGTGAACATTCAACCCGAGAAACACTCTAATAAGTTCTGATTTAATGACTCTGAATTTAATGTATTGGTACAGCAAAATCCTTGCTGAAGCTCAGCCTTTGGGAAAGGAGTCGACTTAATTATATCAGTGATGAACAGTGGCACTGAAAAATTATCAAAAATTTGGTCCCATTTCTTGAAGAATAATTGCAGCAATGGTCTCGATCTTTTATTAGGTCACAAAGTGTTAGAGGAGAGGAAGATGTAATATCTCAGCCATTAAAATTACATCAGGCTGAAATGTTCTCACTTGCTAGATACTTTGATTTTACAGAAAATATGTCTCTTGATTAGATCAGGACATTGGGACTTGGCACCGTTTATGCCACTAACTGTGATAGTATGTTGCTGGGTTTGCTGGGTTTTCTTCCTGGCACTTTTCACCTGCCAGGGAGGAAAATATTTGCCAGCTGCATTGCTACTTACAAGGATACGGCTGCAAACTTCTAGCATAACTGTTATAACATCAGCAAAATGTTGAGTTTTCTGACGTGGTGCTGCTGAAGCTACTGTCCGATCCTTCTGCTTGATGCAGGAAGGCTACAATCAATGTACAACACAGTACTTTGAATCAAGCCATGTCGGCATGTTCATTTATCACTTCTTCCAGACATGGTTTTACCTGTGCCACGGAGAGGGATCTTGTGACTCTCTGAATGTTATTGAACTTCAACTCCCATCATCCTTCACCAGTGCTTTTTTTCCCTTTTGACTCAAGAAAATCACCATTTTAGAGTTGAAATAAGGAAAAATAAATACAGTGAATGGTACAAAGATTCACAAAATGTTTAGGGGTATGTGTACCCCTGCGTCCCCTCAGAAAAAAAGCACTGTCCTTCACCATTGGAACAAATAAATAAAACCCTATTTGCCAGTTGCAGATTAATTTGACCTCCAGTCACCTGTGTTGCTGCTGCTTTCTAGGAGGTATAGGGGTGAGGCAGCATCCAGGTTGGCACAGTGCAAATGCAACTAGGGGAATAACATAATGTGTTTGCACCACACTGACCTCGCTGCCACATCACCCCTCCCTCTTTATGTGATGTTAGGCAGCAGCAGCAAGGCAACCAACCAAATGTCAGATGAGTCAGATGAATACACCAACCCCAGCATGCTGCCTGCTTCTGCCAACATGAACTAATCTACCTTTTTCCTTAGTATAATTCATTAAGCAAGTGCGGGATATCTGATATTTGGCCTTAGAATAATTATATATATCAGGGGTCCCCAGACTCACCGCGCGGTGGGCCAGTTCCTCCGGCGACGATTGCGCAGCGGTCTGGAGGGTGGGGGAGCACGCGCCCATACAAGCGTGCACTCACTTTTTCCAGCACAGCGCGGCACCGGAAATAGCATTTGCGCATGCACAAACATCATTTCAGGCGCGACGCGGCACCGGAAATAGCTTGTGCGCGTGCACACGGCCCTCCAAGGACCCGGAAATGACGTTTTCCGATGCCACATCGGCCCGGAGATGGGCAGCAGCATTGTGCCGCACCGGTAAGAACGGGCAGCAGCAGCGGGCGGCGGGGGTTGCCGGGGGCCAGATAAACGAGCCCCTCGGGCCGCATCCGGCCCCCGCGCCTTAGTTTGGGGACCCCTGATATATATGAAAGCAAACTGAGCTTGGGTCTTATTTATTTATATGGGAATGGGATAATTTATATCCCATCTCCCCAAACTTTGGGATATATGCTGTACCTTTCCAAAGTTTTAAGCTCATTTTCTAATAGGAAAAGGCAAGGGCATAAATTTGTGGTTGGACTGAATTCTCAAATTGCAGTTACAAGTAAATTAGATGGTGCTAATTCATTGCTGCTGTGCACTGTGCTGTAAGTAATTTCCATGGCTGCACAGCAGACAAGTGCATTTGTTTAATATGATCATGCAACTGATGATTCAGTTCCCAAAGAAAACACTTAACTTGTTTTGAATGAAAGTTAGATGCTGAGATGCTCACTCCAACTAAAGTTAGCCATGACTAGGGCTGACATCCTATAATGACTTACATGAGGGTAACTCCCATCAAAGTTAAATGGAGAAGAGTGTGCTGCATTTTGCTTTACTTTAGTCAAAGGTAGTCCTGCATCACAGTCCTAACTATGTCTACTCAGAGGTAAGTTCATCTAATTGATAGGGTTTCCCATGTAAGCATTGTACAATTGCCAACTGAATTGATTAGGGCTTTATGATGCAATCCTGTGCACACTTGCCTCAGAATAAATCACACTTAGTGGGGCTTGCTTGCTCCTGAGTAGGTACACATACTGTAGGATTGCTCTACTGGAATTATATATGATGCAAACTTGGGCTTTCTAATATAAAACAAATTAATGCTTTCAGTTTGTTATTTTCTATGTTGGTAAACACTGCCACTACCTTTTAAAAACAACTGCTGTTTTGGTCAACAAATTTGTCCATAATTGTGTTAACATCAATGTACGGTATATTTAAATCAAGTTGGTTCAGCCTGGCTTTAAACTGAGAACAGTTGAAAAGAAAAAGAGAACGAAAAGGGTCTTCTTTTCTGTGACCATGCATTTGCTAATGGCATAGTGATACCTTTGCTTCCATATGCATCATGAACGGAGAGAGAAAATTGAAATGTTTGGGCATCTCATTTTATGAAGAAGTCACATAGCAACATTTAAAATAGCAGTAATTCTACAGAAGCACTTTGCTTTACTGCAAATAATTCACAGCATGCACAACTGTTTTAAATTGAATGACTGTGCAACCTTGCCTCTTTAATAGCATGTTTATCCACACTTGCCTCTGGACAAAGCAATTTGATTCAATCAAAGATTTTGCAAAAAAAAAAACCCACCAAAAACAAAACCCACCCCAACAACAACACGTTGACATTCTCTTTGTGTTTCAGGCTTTGAAACAATTGTTGCTTGCAATACCCTCAAAAGACACTTCCCTCCCCCTTTTTCCATTGCTTCCTTGCTGCTTGCTGATGATGATATTTCTCTTGTGCAACGAAAGTAGTCTGAATATATATATATGTCAACAGCATATATGACTTTGTGCCATCCTGCTTGCTTTTAATGGCTTTTGCTATAAGGGTTGAGTGCAACTGCCTGCTTTTCAGGGCTTCGCTTGGAAAGTACAGTAGCCACATTAATTACTTCTATTGTTGCCCCTGTTCGTTGCAGGCCTTAAAGGATGACGATGCTGAAACAGGGCTGACAGATGGAGAAGAAAAAGAAGAAGCAAAAGAGGAGGAAAAATTAGGGAAAATTCAGTATTCTTTGGATTACGACTTTCAGAACAATCAGGTTTGAAATAAGTGTGATCAGAGTGTGTTGTGTGAGTTGGGGGGGGAGCACTCCAAATCTATTTCCCGTGGGGAGGGACCAACTCTGTTCCACACTGAAGTCTCTTCCACTCCAAGGCAAACACAATTGGATATGAATATAGTTATACCTTTACACATACACACGTATTCGTTTTAGCCATAATTTCAACATTTTAAATGGTATTATGGAAGTGTTGTAGGCGTTTTCTTTCCACAGGTATTCTAACCCCCTGTTCCCCTCACAGATCCACAATGGCTACCCCATTCTGGGAGTTGTGGCTCTGGGAGAGGAATGGGGGTCACCGTACAACTCTCAGTACCCTTAACAAAGTACTGTCCACAGGATTCGGGGGGGGGGACACATGACTGTTAAAGTGCTGTCATTGTGCTTTAAATGTATGGTGGGGATCTGACCTAAGAGAAAGAATTACCTTCTGAAGGGAGATAGGTAAAGGTAAAGGGACCCCTGACCGTTAGGTCCAGTCGCAGACGACTCTGGGGTTGCGGCGCTCATCTCTCTTTATTAGCTGACGGAGCCGGCGTACAGCTTCCGGGTCATGTGGCCAGCATGACTAAGCCGCTTCTGGCGAACCAGAGCAGCGCACGGAAACACCGTTTACCTTCCCGCCAGAGCGGTACCTATTTATCTACTTGCACTTTGACATGCTTTTGAACTGCTAGGTTGACAGGAGCTGGGACCGAGTAACAGGAGCTCACCCCGCCGCGGGGATTCGAACCGTCGACCTTCTGATCGGCAAGCCCTAGGCTCAGTGGTTTAACCCACAGCGCCACCTGCGTCTCTCTGTAGGGAATAGCTACTCTTATTTTCTGTTTGTCCCTACTATGAGTGTGTCACATCAGCATACGAATTCTAACTCAGTAAATTCATGTTGGGAGTTCCCCTTTGACACTCTTGGCGTCTAAGGAAGACATACAGTGTAAAGCCAGCACCGATCCCTGGTGTGTCTTCAATCTTTCTGCCTCAACAGTAAAACTTTATTCAATATTCTACATACCTTTTCAAGTAACTCCCACACCATCCATTGTCCTTCAAAGAACAGCATAAAAGAAATCACCAGTCAAAGAATAAAGAGGTAGACACACACACACACACACACACACACAGAGAGAGAGAGAGAGAGAGAGAGAGAGAGAGAGAGAGAGACTTCCAAGAGCAAACACATATACAAAAGTATCCTGTGTTTTAGACCTTTAGTGGACTACTCTGCAGCACTAAGAGCTCTTGAAATCAGTGTGGAACTTTTAAATCTTCAAAGAATAGTGGATGTTAAGCAGGCGAGGGACTAGAGAAGCTGAAATCTTTTGTAAGAAATAGATATAACCTTCCTCAGGAGATGAACAAAAGTTGTCCTGGTTTTTATTAAAAAAGAATGCTATTTTGACTCTAGAACATTGGCTTGGGGTTTTTTTTTCCTCCATAAAGTATTTTTTTTGCTAGTAGATCTTTGGTAGTGCTCCAAGTATAACTAAGGTGCTAACTAGCATTTATTTACGGTTTCATAATTTCTTCTGCTGCCATAGTTCAAATATTATATTCCCCTGTTGGGCTCTTAACAATTTTCTTGGGATGGATGAGAAAAAGCAAGAACACAAAGATCCATGGCCAGGAAATCCAATTACTACTCATTGTTGGGAAATTGGAACAAGATCACCAAAATACTCCCTGGAGCATAATGACTCCATTCTAGAGAGAATTATTTTCTTTAAAAAAAGAATTGAATTACATTCCCTTTCGACTAGCTCAACGTCACAGGCAGGCAAACTGATCCTGTGGCTCCTGGGTGGCTAATGTGGTATAATATATTCCTGATACTAGACTCAACCAGCAAACACAAAGCACAATCATCATAGAAACAAAAGCCGGTGTAGTGACACTGACAGGCAAGCCCATATTCCCCTGGTGTGACTCTCAGGGCCATAGATCAGTGGAAGAGCACTTCCTTCATATGCAGAAAGGCTGGCGTTAAGTCCCCAGCATCTCCTAGTAAGCCTGAGAGAGACCCCTGCCCAAAACTCTGGAGTGTCACTGCCAATTAAAACTATAGACAGTACATAGTCAGATGGACCAATAGTCTTGACTCAGTAAGAGGCAGCTTCCTGTGTACCTGTGTTCAAACCAGTTGCTCATTTACATTGCACTCGCAGTACCCATGCAGGTAAGGCTTCAGTCAGCGTGTGGTACTTTCTGAGTGATCCCATGAAGCCTTTCTATATCCCATTTATAAATGGAACACAACTGGGCAGGCAAAAGGAGATCATAGCGCCTTCCTTTGTGGAGAGCACCGGAATGGAGTGGGGAAGAGGGCAGCAGCCAACTACTATAACCACATAGTCCAGGGTTCCCGCAAGGGTCGTGGCTCACTGATAGAGCACCCCAGGTTCAATCCATGGCATCTCCAGATAGGTCTAAGTATGTCTGAAACCCTGGGGAGCTGCTGATAGGCAGTGTAGTAGAAAATACTGACCTGGATGGACTAGTAGTCTTAACTTTATATAAGGCAGCTTCCCATGTTCCTGTGCCAGAGAGATTTAATCCCACAGACACATGAAACAAGAACCATCTTTTGCCAGACAGGAGCACACATGTTTCATGCTAAACCATGGTTTGGTTTTAGCATTAACCTATATAGCGGGTCAGTGTAAGATACATAGTAACTGGTAAAGAATCCTTCCCTTTTAAGTATATAAATTTAACTTTTAGTAATTATGTATCGTAAGATTATTTAACAATACATTTTAAATTGCAGAGTCCTTTTTAAAATAAAAATAAAAAAGCCCCAGTAAAATAATCTGTTAGGGAGCTATTTGATAGTGGCATTTCCAAATAAAATATAAAAATCCATATATAGCTCTAATCAGCAGCAGTTTAAATGCCTCTTGTCTGCTTAAAAACAGCTTCTTGAAGTCTGCGGCTGCTGTAATTGGGGTTTGGATGTTTGTTTTTTTAAAGAATCATGCACCTTTTTTCAAATCTGCATTTATTAGAATGCTTTGTGCTTTTTAAAAAGAGAACTGTGTGTGTGTGTGTGTGTGTGTGTGTGTGTGTTCGGGCAGGCGGGCTCATGTATCTGTGTGCAACCATATTGTTGTGTGCATGTATTTATAGAGAGAGACATCAGGAGACAAGGCACTTGCAAGCTCTTTTCTAAATGCTTGCTGAATATTCTGCTCTGTTGATTCTTTCTCACTTGCCTCTCCCTCTGCTTTCAGCTTTTGGTTGGGATTATTCAGGCTGCAGAACTGCCTGCTTTAGATATGGGCGGTACATCTGATCCCTACGTGAAGGTTTTCCTGCTTCCTGATAAGAAGAAGAAATACGAAACAAAAGTTCACAGGAAAACTCTTAACCCTGTCTTCAATGAGCAATTTACATTCAAGGTATTCTTTTGATAATTACATGGCACCCTTTTCTTTGTTTGCTATGTATAAAGGTAAAGGGACCCCTGACCATTAGGTCCAGTTGTGGACGACTCTGGGGTTGCGGTGCTCATCTCGCTTTATTGGCCGAGGGAGCCAGCATACAGCTTCCAGGTCATGTGGCTAGCATGACTAAGCCGCTTCTGGCGAAACAGAGCAGCGCACAGAAACGCCGTTTACCTTCCCGCTGGAGCGGTACCTTTTTATCTACTTGCACTTTAATGTGCTTTCGAACTGCCATGTATACTAAAGGTTAATCTCTTTCCCAGTCACAGAATTGCTTATGTCCTGGTTAATTGGTGACCCACGGCAACAATGGCCTTTTCTCTTTTGGAGCCATTCCAGTGATTGCCCTGCAGTGAAAAATGTAAAGGACAAAGGATTACTAGCAGGAGAATAATTCAACTGTAGCTTCAGAGCTCTGCTGTTTTGCATCTTTTCATGAATCTGACCTTGAGTCTGACTGAAACTCCTGTGAGGAAGGGAGCTGTAGCATGGACTCTTTAGATTTCCTGGAAAGCTGCCTTTGCTAAAGAGCCAAAGCCCATTCCAGAATTCCATGAATGAGATGGAATTAAATGCTGCTTCAGACCACCATTTATGAGCAAAATGAAAAGCTGTGTGCCTTATCCACTTGGAAACAGTGCTAGGAAGCCAGTGCTAAGAGTCCTCTCTTTTTCACTCTCTATGACATGCATGTCCAAAGTCCGTTTCGGGGGCCTAATCCGGCCTGCCGGTTGGTTTAATCTGGCCCCTGTGGCAGTTTATTTCCTGGGTTAGAATCCTTAAAACCACTTCCTCAACAAAAATCCTCAACAACTCCAACCCTAAGAAAAGCTCAACAACCTCCAACCTCAATCCTAAATAAAGCTCAACAATTTTGGGGTAAAATCCTAAAAAAAAGCTCAGCAACTTCAATCCTACAAAAAAGGTCAACCACTGTGGTTGGCCCTTTGGTCGGCACCCACGGTGTCATTATGGCATGTTTATTCAAATACCTAAACCTGAGTGGAGGTGGAGAGAGGGAGTCAAGACATACATTAGAGTGCTGTGCAGTGCTGTCGAAAAAATTCAGAACCAAACTCAGAACCAAGTTTCCAGCAATATAACAACAGAACAGCTGAACATCCTTTGAAGGGTTTTCGTCTGAAATGTTCACTGCACTTCAATCGCTATAGGCCTTTCCCTTGGTATACTTAGTCTTATAATGACAGCTCCAGTTTGAAAGCAGGGACAATAAGAGATTGAGGCTATGTAATCACTCAACAAGAAAGATATCCCTAGAGGCACCCGACACTACTGCAGACATAAGCCGTTTTCTCTTGAAGATGTTCATAAAAATAATCCATTTTTTTTCCTTTGGTGTGGGGAGGGAGAATAAACTCTTTTTACTGAGTTTTTCCTTTGAGTTTATTTAAAATGAAGCGAAACAGTAACTTTTAAGATTCAGGTGCCCAAAGCAAAAGGCAGTGGTAAACATCTCCAATGGCCTGGTGCGCACATTATGCTCAGCCCAAACCACAAGAGGCTACCAGAGATGAGTCTGTGACCCCTTTGCTCCTGTCTAGTCATTCTATTGCAGTGCTAAGCCAAGCCATAGTTTGGTTTAGCACAGTGATGGCTAACCTTGACACTCCAGATGTTTTGGAACTACAACTCCCATCATCCCTGACCACTGGTCCTGTTAGCTAGGGATGATGGGAGTTGTAGTTCCAAAACATCTGGAGTGTCAAGGTTAGCCATCACTGGTTTAGCATCTTGTCAAAAACCTGGACTCATGGTTTAGCTCTCCTGGACAAGCCACAAGCCATATACCATGAGACAAACCATAGTTACAGTCCCTAGTTAGTTGGGGGAAAGCTAATCCGTGAGCCTGGGTTCTATGGCTTAGCATAATGCAATGCAGTGGCAGAGTGACCCAGGAGGAGCAGAGCAGCTATGATCTCCTTTCCAGGAGCCTGCATGCTCACATATTCATATTGAGCCATGGTTTGGTCTAGTGTGGTGGGCAAACCAAAGTGTTATGGCCTAAGAGAAGAGATAAAATAAACTGATCGCCACACAATTATCACAGTTCACCAAACAATGCAATATTCTTACAGTAGTTCCATTTTATTGAATAAAGATCTCAATGGATTAAATCCATTGATATATTGGGTGCTCATACAGGAACTCATACAGGAGTCTGTGCTTTGTCTTTTACTTCAGCTATGGACACACAGAGACCATCCCCACATATACAAGATATTAAGGCTGCAATCCTCTATACACCCTGCCATGTTGTGCAAATCCGGACCAAAAAGTTGTTGAGCAAAGTTGCTGAGCTTTTTTGGCAAAATGGCAAATGCAAAAAAAGAGAAGTTTTTGATGTATTTTTAAGGGAAATCGCAAAAAATGACACTGCTGACATGGGTTGCCATACGCCCGGATTTTCCCAAACATTTTTTAGCGATTTTTGCCCAGACACTGCTTCCGACTGCAATATTCCAGCTATTTCCAGGAAATTCCGGACATATGGCAACACTGCTTAATGATACATACTTAGGATTGCACTGTAAGCAACCCCTATTCTTACTGATGTTCTGTGGAGCTTTGGATCATGCCCACCCATCTTGAACATTCATATTTCGTTACCCAGAAATGTCCATTAATATTTGTCACGTTCCATGTCATGGCTGATGAGTTCAGGGGTGGAGCACCATAAAACGTATCTTGTCGTCTTCTAGCAAGCAATAATGAGAATTTTCACTGTGTGCATAGTAGAAGCACACATTCTGGGTCAGCTCTCTTTAGTCTTCTGCATTAGTTGTTACAGAAGTAGCCACATCGTATTTTGGGCCACTCATACATTTTTCCTAAGTCACAAATAGGAATTCATTTTTGCTCTTATCTCCTTAAAGGATTTATATATATATATATATATATATATATATATATATATATATATATATATATATATATATAAAATGATTTATCAGCTTCTCAGATGATAGAACTGCTTGTAATTAATACATTTATTATCATACATATTAAAAGCTGAAGTACTAAAAGGAATTTCACCCCTGGGTTTATATCTTGACTTAGAGTGCCAGGAGAATGTGATTCTTTTTGAATCATCAGCATCTGAAAAGTGAAGTGCAATTCAGAATAAAGTGTTCAGCCAGGAGGGAACCTTCAAACACTTCTGTGATGCCTCTGGAGGCTGAAGATTTCTATATCTGCAGCCTGTGTGATTTCTGGCCTGTTGTCATAGGTCATCAAAGTAAAAAATCAACCGCAAGAGTTCTGTGCCTATGTTAATCACATGCATTGTGTCGAACGCACAGAAGGGCTTCATGAGCACCCGCCTGAGTCCCTGGATAAAAAGGCAGGTGGCAGTACAGGTGAAACTCACCCACATCAATGCTGTAGTCATAACTTATGGTCATTGCAATAATACTGCAGGACTCCCATTTGGCCATATGGTTGATAATTAGATTGGCTTTACTGCACAACCCTATACATGTCTACTAAGAAGTAAGTCCTACTGAGTTCTGCAGGGCTTATTTCCAGGATTGCAGCATAAATTGTAATATTGTGAACAAATACAATATGGTGGCTGGCAGTGATAAAAGTAAAAATTATTTGTGTTAAGTTTCTTCCTAATTATTTTGGCACCTCTGCATACCTTGAGGTTCTTCTGAGCATGTCTATATCTCACACTTGTGAGTGAATGGTGCCAGCTTGGCTACGGAAGTAGCGGCCCTTGCAGCCTGAACTTCTGAAATAAACAGAATAATGTACTGCCTGCTAGATCAGGCCAATGGCCATCTAGTCCAGCATCCTGTTCTCACAGTGGCCAACCAGGTGCCTGTGGAAAGCCTGCAAGCTGGACATGAGCACGACAGCATTCTGCCCACCTGTGATTCCCAGCAGCTGGTATCCAGGTGCATAATACCTCTGGCATTTGAGGCGGAATACTGCTTTCATGCCTAGTAGCCATTGTCCTTCCTAATTTGTCCAGTCCTCTTTTAAAGCTATCCAAGTTGCTTTATACAGCACCTCGGCACGTAAATCTATAAAAAGGTAAAAGTTTATACAGTACAAACAGTCTTCAGGGAGGCTGCTTTAATGTTCTGTTCCGATACTCTTAAAAGAAAATGTAACAAGAATGACCCCCAAAGTCACCAGTGAAGTGTGAAGCTTTTCCCACCTCTTTACAATCAAGCATATGGCTTAAAAACAGGGATAAATTAGGACGGCTGTGCATCCTACTTTAGAAGGAACACTTCTCTGTTCAAGGGCTCTTTGATCTAATTCCAGTTTAAAGATAAAGAAGCATGAGAACAGGGAACAAGCAGGGGGCACAGTTAGCACCGGGATAGCAGACTGAGCAGGCATGCAGATCATATAGTCTTCTCCACTATGTTGAGAAGTATTGCATTTCTATTTAATTTATAGCAATTATTTCTGAATGTGAATCTATACATGTAAATTAGCATACACAAATTGTACGCAGATCTTTATCTTCTTTTGTCCTCTCTTTTGGTGATGCATTAAATGGCCCCTTCGGATCAGCATATTAATATAAATGCATCATGCTAGAGTCATTGTATAACGTCAGGATACAAGTTAACGTGTGCAGTACTCCCCCCATCTCTTTTGCCTTAATGGATGTGTCTTTTAACCTGAAGATTTCTTCACAACTTTTCAGGTACTAGCACGATGAGGGGAGGGCCAACGAAACACAGGTTCTTTTGAAAAGAAATGAAAGCTAGACATTTGCAAAGGACCAAGGCAGATTGAAATGCTCAGCCATTTCACTTCACTTTAATTCCCCTTCCCTTTTAAGAAACTTGAGTAACAGTGAGAGAGAGATTTACAGACACATATGGAAGCATTCATATTTGGAAATATTAATGATAAGGAGTTTATTAAAAACAGTCCCACCGCAAATCCAACATTTTATGCTCAGTTTTTCCAGCCAACTAAAGAAGTGATACTTCAGCTGCATCACTTCCCATAAATATGAAAAAAAACATGACTAATGATCCTCTTCCTAACCTAAAGCATCTGCCCATAACACATCACAACAGGTGGAAAATTAGCCAGAACCTGGCCTTCTGCTGCCAACATTTATAGCAATATATCATGCTGTAGGATGAGCTTCAATATCCATTTGATGAAAAGCAAAATCCTGATATGGGGGGGCTGTAAAAGAATAAAGCCGCTTTCAGGTTGCTTCCCTATGACCACTTACTTGGGATTAAGCCCTATTGAGCTCAGTGGGACTTACCTCTCAGTAGGCAAGGAGAAGATTGTGCTGGAAGAAAACTGCCTAGCCTCTAATTTCTCTGTGTCAGACATCGAAAGCCAGTGCTTTTCCATCAGTCTGTAGGCTGCTGTTTTTTGGAAAGTGACAGCATGATTTATTGAGAGAAGCATTCTGCAGTATTGAAAACTCATGTATCTGTGGGGCAAATAATTGGTCTTTAGTTTCACGTTGGAGTCGTAACTTTAAGAACTCAGGGCAAATGCTGCAGAGTGATGAGCGAGCTACCACATTGCACTGTAGAATGCTCTAGTCTGCTATTACAAACCAGTGCATCAGATGACTCTCCGAGAAAATGTGTGTCATATTTTTCCCCCTAGTTCAAAAAAGGGAATGACAGCTGATAAAACAAAGGAATGGATATGCATTGCAGTGAAAGCATATTTACTGCATAGGCTACAGAACCTGGCATTTTCTCATTCTCTGATTTTATTTTTGTTTTATTTTTTGTAAAAAAAAAATACAGGTGCCGTATTCTGAACTGGGAGGAAAAACCTTAGTGATGGCGGTATATGACTTTGACCGCTTCTCCAAGCATGATATCATTGGGGAGTACAAGGTGGCCATGAACACTGTGGACTTTGGTCATGTGACTGAGGAGTGGCGGGATTTGCAAAGTGCTGAAAAAGAAGAGGTAAGAAAAGTATATCTATTGTTTGCATTCATTAAACCTCAAAAGAGTAGTGTGCAGAATCTGTTTTGACTCCTGTTAATCTGAAGGAATAAAGTAGCTCATAAACAGAAAATATTCTGCTAGAATAAATTAAAACAACAACAATTTTGAGATCCGTTCAGTATCCTTGTTTTATTTATTATCTCATTGCATACTTCGTGCACCTTTGTAACACTAAAACCACACCGTCCTCCGCCCTCAGTAACCAAATAATACTGAGGGATAAGGGTAGGTGAGAGAAGAAAGACAAAAGCTTTTTGCAGGATGTTTGGGTGAAAGAAAAGTTTACCGTAGGTCAGAGACGTACAGGTTTGGAGGAGATTCTGCCATTTTGATTTGGGAGGATGCTAATTATGAACACCGATTTGATGTGTCACTACACACTTGTAGGCAGTATCACAAAACCTGAGGCTGGTGACGCAAAACTAGTACAAAACTATGGCACAATTTTTTGTAGGGGAGGAACCAGATTTAGGGGTTCATAGTTAATGGGGCTTTTGCCTCTCTCTCCAGCCCTCTAGCAACCACAAAAGGGCTTATGCTTTCTCAGGTGGCTTCCAGATGACTGTTGAGTATTTATCCTGCTATGTTGGCCTAAAGTTTGAAGGAAAGATAGACAAAAATCGGCTTTCTGATTCATTTGTGTGAAGCAGATGTTAACCCATGTATTCCCATGCATTTTCCTGTTTCTTTCCTTTTTATTATTCTTGCAAAAGTCTGATGGAGCAGGGTGGGGGAGAGAAACAGGTTTGTTGTGCAAGAGCACCAAAATTGACTTTAATTGCTCAACTTGAATTTGCGAGTATGTGATTGAATGCCACCTCAAAATTAGAGAAAGGCTGGAAGCTGCCTCGCATGGAGATTTGTTTGCATCAGAAAATAAAAAGCAGGCATTTCTCCTGCTGGTTCTTATCTCGTCCATACCTCCCTGCACATAGACGTAACCCTTTCTCTCTCCCAAGCCCTGCATGCTTGCCAGAGGACTTGGAAAAGAGGCAAAGTTTTGTCACTCCTACAGCTGCTTGGAGAAGATTTTCTTAAAAGAAAGCAGCAGAGAGACTGCTGCTTTTTCTTATCTTCTCCATGCCACAATACAAACAAGAGAAACCCCTGTTCTCTTCTGAAAACCTTCTGGACATGCTAGAAGGACGGGGGATGAAGATGAAACTGGGAGTAGAATTGGGAGCAAAGGTAGAGAGAGGCTGGGCTGCTAAAGCAAGCTAGCATTTGTAGACTCCCTGGCTGCAATACTTGGAGCCTATACATCATGACCATTACCCAGAAGCAAGATTGCTGGGCACAAAAGTGATAATGAACGTACATACATACATAATTTTATTTGTATGCCACCATTCCACAGTTCAAACCATGTTCAATGTGTCTTACAACATAACAAAAGTAGTCAAAACAAAACATTTAAAAATACACAACTAAACGGAACAATGTGCACGTAAATCACAACATATAATAAAGGTACAGAAAGCCAACAGCAACAACCCAACACCCAACAACACCCCAGCCTAGGAGTCTGTTCAGCAGTCTTAGCTTCCATAGCTGGAGTTAGGGCCCAGCCCAGCCCTTCCAGGCCAGGTGGGGAAAGGTGTGCAAGGCAGGGAGCAGGAGGTACACTGGGACACTTCATCACTCAATTCTGTTTCGTCTGAATTTCATGCACCAGGGAGATTTTTTACCATTCTATAGTATATGGGATGTTCAATGGGGTAGTCTCTAAAAGCAAACGTAACCAAGAGGCTCATGACACCAGTTAAAGGCAAATGATTTGGGTCGTGCACCGTAGTGTGTCACAGGAGCATTGTACCATATAAAGATTTGGGCGGGGGGGATTACTATGGCATGAAATAAGTGAAAGAAGAAATAACTCAGGGGTCCCCAAAGTGGTGCCCACAGGTACAGATGCAAGAAGCCTTCCCTGGTTCCCACAGGGCCCGCTCCCAAAATTAGGCTTCAAAGAAGCATTCTGTTGTAGTCAATAGGATAGGTTATGACCTATGCTTGGCTGTGCAGAGTGGGGTGATTCCCATGACAGTTTATCCAGTTTGCAAATGTGCTAAAGCTATGGGACCCCTGGGCTGCAGACTTTGAGCTTTCCCTTTGGAATGTGCCTTACAACTTTGAAAGGTAGGTCAGTATTATTACGCTTGTGCTGCAGTTGGGGCGAGGAGGCTGCGGCTTAGAGAGAGGGGCTGGCTTAAGGACAGCCTGCAGCTTTATGGCAGAGGCTGGATTTGAACCGAGGACTTCCTGACTTGGAGCTCTGCCGCTTAGCTACTATGCTACATGTGGAGCTTCAGCTGGAATCCTTTATGCAGTTACATGGGCTTAAGTTCCCTTTGAACTTAATGAGGTGTGCTTCTGAGCAGACCTGTGTAGGATTGCACTGTCAGAAGGCTAATGCTGCAGTATACGTGGTTATTCCTCTTTGTCAAAACCCCTGTTCATTTGACATAATAAAAGCACAGGGCTCTTCATGGTTCCGATTGTTGTGCTGGTCCCGGTCGTGTTCTTTGGTATAGCGTCTTGCCGTTCCAATGAACACCTGTGCATTAAAGTGTAAGTCACATACACTGTAGACTTATGAGTCATAGCTTCATTCCAGCAATGATAAGAACAGGAGAGGGTTTCCTCTGCAAATAATAATAATAATAATCCTGACTGCAGTCATTGCAGAAGTGTAGCTCGGCATCCTCTATTATGTTTGGAAATCTTTCTTATTTCAGAAAATGACGTGCCTGTTGGATGATTGTATTCATGCAATAAATGTTTTCCATGATAAATGAAGTAAGCCTTCAATGTTGTTGTTTTTGTTTCTTAGCATCTTTCTGATTATGTGCTTGACGCACTCAAGTGAGCAACCAATAAATGTGGGGAATTGCCATTGTTTAGTGATTAACTGGAAAGTTAGATGAGGTTTGTTTTTCTTTATGCCTGATAAATTATTTTCGTGAAAGCAAGCGTGCTATGTTAGAATAATTTAGCAATACTTTGAAAAGAAAACTTACTTTTTAAAAAATGAGGTGAAACTTCATAGTTTTGATTTCGTCTTGCAGTTTAGCACACCTCTTATCTTATGCAATATTTTGTGATCTTCAGGACTGATGTAAACCTTGACCTGTTGCTGCTATTTTGAGATTATTTCACCTCCAATAATTCAGAGCCTGCAGCAGACCCCATCTCATGCTGAATATGTTCTGCTGGCCCTTCATGCTTGGGGCTCCTTGTGCATCTTTCATAGAATTGCAGAGTTGGAAGGGACCATAAGGGTCATCTAGCAATCTCAACTAAAGCATCCATAACAGATGGCCATCCAACCTCCGCTTACAAACCTCCATGGAAGGAGAATCCACCACCTTCCAAAGGAGTCCATTCCACTGTCAAACAGCTCTTACCATCAGAAAGTTCTTCCTGATGTTTAGGTGGAATCTCCTTTCTTGCAATTTGCATCCATTGGTTGAAAAAAGGTTGCTCCATATTCCATACAACAACTGAAGATGGCTTTCTTCTCTCCTCTCAGCCTCCTCTTTACCAGGCTAAACATACCCAATTCATTCAACCACTCCTCATAAGGCTTGGTTTCAACTTGGTCACCCTCCTCTGCACATATCCAGCTTGTCAATATCCTTCTTAAACTGTGGTGCCCAGAAATGGTCACAGTACTCCATTTGTGGTCTGGCTAAGGCAGAATAGAGCTATTACTTCCCTTGATCTGGACACCATTGTTCTGTTTATACAGCCTAGAACAGCATTAGTTTTTTGTTTGTTTGTTTGTTTTTGCTGTTACAACACACTGTTGACGCATGTTGAGCTTGTGGTCTACTAGATCCTTTTCACATGTAGTACTGGCAATCCTGGTGCCCCCTCCATCCTATATTTGTGCAGCTGGTTCTTTCTGCCTAAATGTAGAACCTTACATTTGTCCCTATTGAAATTCATTTTGTCAGTTTTGGCCCAGTTCTCCAATCTGTTAAAGCCATACTGGATCCTGTTTCTGTCTTCTGTGGCATTGGCTGCCCACCCCAGTTTGGTGTCATTTGCATCTCATCAATACCTTCATCCAAGTCACTTATAAAGACGTTGAATGACAATGGGCCCAGAACCATTAGTGAGCACTCTTTGGGTTTGGTCAGTCGACTAGCTACAAATTCACCTAATAGTTACTTCATCCTGCCCACATTTTACCAGCTTCTCCACAAGAATATCATAGGGCACACTGCAATGTTATCAGTTAAACGGTCTAGACAAATATGTGTTGCTATGTAAAGAATTCTACCTTAGGGCAAGTTATTGTAATATAGATGTTTCTCCTATGAGTCTGTGGCTTAGAAATCTTATGTATTTCAGCTATGGAAGTTCTGCTGCGATTTTCCCAATCTGTGCTGAATTGTCTTTGGTTCATGGCTTGTGTTGGTAGATGGCAAGACTTTATTGTAACGCTTCAATGTCCTAAATATACCAAGTAAAACACACCAAAAATGGAAACAGGGTTTAATTAGGTCAGGTGTGCATTGATAGGCACGTGCTTGTCTTGTTAGTGCTCATGGTACCACAACCTGTCCCACTAATTCCAGAAAAAAGCATGATTAAAATAGACTTAAAACCCTAAGCAACTGGATCCCATCCAAAACAGTACAACAAGTGTAATTATGTTTAATTACTGCTAAGACATTTTTTTTAAAACAGACTGTCAGAGGACTGGGGAGCCTCACACCCTCCCCTGCGCTGACGCAGTACCGAGAGCCCACGCCCCTTATTCTGACAGATTCCAGCGAAAGCTCCGGAGAAGAAGAGTTGGAGGGAGGGCTCTGTGTAGCATCAGAGCCCCAGGACGTCGCAACAGGAAACAGGAGAAGGGGGGGTTGGTTTCCCTTCCGGGAGTGTTTTAGCAGGAGGCGCGAAAAGCCGGAATAAACCAGTCAGGACATCTCAATTGATTGAGATGGATGTGTTTCACCATCGGTGGAAAGTTGTAAAGTAATTAGGACCAAATAAAACGCTAATTGATTTACATGACGGACTCGGCTGGAATGCTTCGATCGAAACAACAGCCAGAGGGCTGTGACACAGACTTATCTTTATTTTAATTGCAGAATGTAACATTTGTCACAGAAAGCCAAATTTGCAGTCTGTTCAGTTATAATAATACAAATTGTTATGACAACTTTTCACTTATTTATTTTTTTTAAACTTTTCGCTGATAGAGAATCATAAGAAAACTGGCAATTAATGATGGGAAAATTAATCCTTGAAATAGTTTGGTTGTGACCCCTGAGGGCAGAAGCATATTTTAGCTTCCATTAATGATGGCCATGACCACTTGCTTAATCACCTAAACTGACCTTAGTCCATCTTCTCTCTTAAGTCTTTATCTTAACTGCTCTTTACACAGAATTCTGTTGTTGTACATAATAATGCAGAGTTTTAATGAGCGACTGTGGAACAGGAAGAAGCATCTGACAAGCTGTTGCCCTCTTCATTGCACTAACTAAAAAATCAGTCTGTTTCCCAGCCCTCTCTCCTTAAAAGGGTCAGGGATAAAATCAAAGGATGGGGTTTTAATGAGACATGAGAGGCTTCCTTCTGTATCTCGTGACCCAAGCAAATTTAAAAACCAGCTTCATGACTTTTCCCCATTTCCCTACAGAACAGCCGATTAATAAGTCAATGTTGGTGAAGCACTTTAGAAGATAAGAAGTGCTGTGAAAAGTATTTGTTAGGCTTTGCGAGAGCTTGAAAGAACATCTCCAGTCTGTAGGGTGGCTGGTGAAAATTGTATAGGAGAGCTCACATGAGCTGCAAGTCATGACAACATCGTTCTAACCTCCCTCCATTCAGCCTTGTTAATGTTATACATAATTGCCCTGTGTGTCGCATAGCTTCAGGGAGAGTCAGACTCCCTGAAGCTAGGCAAAGAATTGATGAAAATGGAGCAGGAGAAAGACAGCAGTTCACTAGTGGATGGCAGATTAAGCAGCAGGCTGGGAAAAGCTTGAATGAGGGAGCTGTAGGAAAGGGATGAAGAAAACAACAAATTAGGAGAGAACACTGTGATCCAGTCTTGTTTAACTTTTTATTTTTCTTATTTATGTATGGGCAGATGATAACTCACCCCAAGAAATCTATTTGTTATGTAGCTAGAGCATAAAACCACAGGAAGGCTACCCCACTTTTGCAAACTAAAGCAATGCTCTGCATTGTGGAACTTTGTGTTTGCCTTCTGCATTTCCTACACCAGCACTTGCTTTCACAGCAGGTGTGATAAACCTGTGGCTCTCCAGATGTTACTGAACTACAGCTCCCATCATCCTTGGCTACCAATCATGCTTGTTGGGGCTGATGGGGATTTTAGGTTCAGCAACATCTGAAGAGACACAGGTTCTTCATAGAATTGCAGAGTTTGAAGGGACACCGAGGGCCATCTAGTCCAACTCCCCTACAATGGAAGAATATCAACTAAAGCATCCATGATAGATGGCTATCCAGCCTCTGCTTGAAAGCCTCCAAGGGAAGGAGAGTCCACCATCTTCCAAGGAAGACCATTCCACTGTTGAACAGCTCTTGCCAGCAGAAACCAAGCCTGTGTTTTAGCTAGTGAAGAGTTAAATCCAACTTTGAACTGTGTGATTACTGACTGGTATGTTCTTCTGACACCTTCTTCTCCGCCATGACAGAGGAAGAAACATTAGCAGAGTTCAAGAACTCATTCTTGCCTATCAAAAACACTTGGGCCAACAAAGGGTTGGGTCTTGGGGGAGAATTTCATGGGCCAGGTAGAGAGGCTGGGAAAGCTGCATTTGTCTTTTACCATCACAAAGTTTCTCATTATTATTTTTTATTATACTTAAGTGCTGTACAAAAATTAAACAATCACACAGGCCCTCGATTTGTTGCAAACTTTTTTATTGTGAAGTGAATGATCCAGCAGGAAGTTTATTCTTCTGGGCCTTGTGCAGGAGAATTTCTCCCTGGATGATGCCAAAAAGCAATGGAGGGAAAATATGCATTTCTGAAAAGGTTATAGACAAAGAGTTGGGAGGAGCAGCCTGAGAAAAAAGAAAGCTTAGTCATTTTCTTTGCATTCCTCCTGCCAGTTTTTAAATGCCAATTTAGACCATGTCAGATTACCATAGTAACCACTTAGCCTCTTTTCAGATCTTGTTGTATTTTCACTTTAGTTTAACTACTTGCTGAACTGACATTTAAAGCACTTTGTATCGTAGCGATGATAGACAGAACGTATTTATTAAACAAAAAGAAATGAATGTCTTGCACAAAGCACAGTAATGAAAAGGGTAGCAATTGGATTCCATTGTAAATTGCTTTAATAGCCTTAGACAGGCTGTATGGTGCTAAGGAAATACTTAATAGTGAATACCCCTCTCAGTGAATTGAGAATGTGCACTTTATAATGAGAAGACAGTTTTTCAGTCATAATTTATCCAAGATGGTTGAGTAATAAAAAAGACACATTGTTTCATAAGAACGTAAGAAAGGCTTTGCCAGATCAAATCAAAGTATATCCAGGGTTCTGTTTCCAACATGGGAAGATGGCTTTGGAAGCTCATAAGAAGAATCTGAAATCAATGGACTATCCTAAGTTTTCTCATCTGATATATTTAGAGGTTTATATTTAGAAGTTTCTTATATAACCTTTATTAAGTACATCCATCATTAATTGGTCCATTATCTAAGCTAGTAGCTATTGCCACCCATTGAAGATGTGAGTTTCTCCTTCCAGTCAGCTTTATTTGGGTGATCCCAAGTTCCAATATTATGAGGAAGGCTAGAAAATCTTTATGTACTTTCACCGCATATTTATAACATCTTTTCAAATTTTCCCTAAGTCAAACCATTTTTTTTGTCAATGATGCCCAAATGTTTTAACCTCCAACTTGTAGACTACTTGAAACAATGTATGCTTAATCTGGTAACGAGAAGAAAATATTTAGTAGCCCATTATGAAGACCCTGTGTGTATGTGTATGTGTATGTGTAAGTGTATGTATGAGACAGAACACACATGTGTACATGCACACATATGCTCATATATACACATCTTTGGAGAGAGAGGGTGCACATATCTGTATCGATTAAGTTCTGGGAAAGAATGGATATGTATGGGGTGATGATTCAAGGGGGGAGAGACTGTGTATGGGTGAAGATCATGGAAAAGAAAAGGTGTGTATGTGTGGTTTTTAGTAGATAGTATGGAAATATGGAGGGGCATGCATGTGTGTCTCTGGCTGACGATTTGAGAAAGGTTGAGGAGGGTGCAGGAGGAGAAAGATCTGGACAAGGAGGGAAATAATAATAATAATAATAATAATAATAATAATAATAATAATAATAATAATATTTGTTCCCCAGCCAGATGGGCGGCTTCCAACAAAAATAAAAAATACATTAAAATAGTGAAGAAGGGAAGTAGAGAGATGAGACCAGAGAGCAGGGGATTCCAGTCTCCCAGCATCACTGCAGCTTATTGTATTGCTGTGTCACTTCAGTGTACGTCTTGTATATGTAACATTATTATTTTAATTTCCTATTGTGCCAACTATTTCCTGGCATAGAGCTTTTCCTTTTGTCTCATCTGAAGATGTTACAGGATGTCACAACAGCTGGTTGTGCAAATGACTGGCACATCTGATTTCCTTTCCACTCAAACGCCTTAAAGCATAATAATTTATGTGGCTCCTCTGAAGGCGTATGCGTTACTGCCACATGTAGGTGGGTACACCTCATGAATCTTCCCATGGTAGGAAGATAAGGAAGTCCTTCGGTGTTGCAGTGACAGGGGGAGAAAAAAATGATAGATGCCCATAGGACTGTTTCTGCTTCTGTTCCAAAGCTGTTCCAAAGTTCTGATTACTAAATGAATTAGTTTCCCGTTTGTGGTAGCTATTCCTGCAAATCATTCAGGGCAGGGTATATTATTTATCTATTTAAAATTATTTATATCCTCTTCCTCTTCCCCAAAAGGTATCGAGCAGTGCAGAAGAATACTATGAAATATTAATGGAAGAAATAAAGCGTAAAATTCTCAGCAGCCCAAATAGCTAGGAGGGCATAAAAAGCATGGTTTCTTGGAAAGTTTTAAATTGCCCTCCTAGGGAGAAGCAGGGAAGGAATTTATTTAGTTATTTATTTAGCAAGATTTGTAGGCCACTTTAAAAAAAAATTAAAAAATCCTCTAAGCAGTTTGAGAGAAAAGCCTACGAAATATTCATTTTAAAATAGTTTTTAAAAATAAAAACAGATCTTAGAACAGTAGACAAAATAAAATACAGGCAAAATTGGCATTTTTAAAAACAAGTATACAGAATGGAATTCCAGGTCTTGGTAGGATTGCCTAAACAAAAATTGTTTTAACAGGCATCAAAAACAGTGCAAGAGTCAGCAGGGAAGCCCTGCTGCAGGAATAAGGAACCCATGGCCCTTCAGAGGTTGCTGGACTGCAACTCCCATTATCCCTGACAATTGGCCTTGCCTGCTGGAGCTGATGGGGTTTGGAGTCCCAACCTATCCCTACGCCTGTTGTATGTGTAGCTTATATCCTACACCAGCCTTCCTCAACCTTGTGTCGTCCTGATATTGTTGGACAGCAGCTCCCATCATCCCCAACCAATATGGCCAATGGTCAGGAATGATGCAGGTTGTAGTCACCAGGACAGCAGCTGGGGACGTTTGTCACACAGTGCTCTTCATCACTGATGCGTTGTGTCAGGATGCCTAATTCCAGCATTACTGAATTCTAGCAGCTTGCTACTGTTTTTCAGTTCTTGTATATATGCATTCCTCACTTTCCTATCAACACAGGAAACTGGACCATACTCATTCATGCATGTGTGTTTGAGCACCCAACCAACCAGAAATGTGTTTGTTGACAGCACACATATAAAGTTCCTCCTGTATCCTTAGAGAGAATGTTAGCAATTAAGTTAGTTCACGTAACATTCCCAGGTTGTTTGCTATTCTCTCAATGCAATAGACCAGGAGGGGATAGCTCAGGGCCACATTCCTTTGTAGGCAACTTGTTTTTTTGGGGGGGGGAGAGATTCATTGCCCGTATTGATGGTGTTTCCTGCTTGGCAGGGGGTTGGACTGGCTGAGGCCCTTGTGGTCTCTCGTCCAACTCTATGATTCTATGATTCTATTGGTGGAGCCAGAGGCAAAAGTTGGCAGAGCAATGGATGTGACTCTTACCTTTGTACAGTAAGCTACATTCCAACCAGGCAAAAGCCCATGCAGGGAAGTGACCAAAACATATTACCAAGGCACTTGAGAAGGGTATGTGGCAAGACCAGTGAAGACTGTATCCTGGGGAGAGGGGAGCAGTGGCCCAGGGAGTGTTCTAAGGGTTGGACAGAAAGGCCTTGAGGGGTCTGCATTCGGCCTCCAGGCCTCAGGTACCCCATCTCTGCAACAGACCAACTCTGCCAAATCAAATCCTGCAGACAATCATCTACTGTGTGAAAGAATGAATGTAATTTAGCCAAGGGGTTCAGAAGAAGGATCCCTTTTCTTACTTTGCTCTGTAATATGGCATTATATAGATTAGTAGCCAGTGTGAAGGAAACCTTTACTCTACTGGTTCAGCTACAAAAGATTTATTACCTTGCTCCTGTGATTTTAGTCTGTGCATTATCAGATCTGCAGTGTGTAGTTTTCAATCTGTGGCAACAATCTTTTAGATTCCGAGACAATCTCTTGATAATGTGAAATGCATTAACTGAACTTTAAATGCGTACATGGCTCTACTATTGGAAGGTTTTTAAAGATCAAGCAAGGGCAAGCTATTATTGCTTGCCTTGGCCCGATACAATAGGATGAAGATTATCTTTAGACCAGCTACAATAGCTACATAATTGTGCCATAATTATGGAAGGCTTTGGTGTTTGACTTTTTATAATGCCTAGTAATCCAAAAAGAACATCCTGTGAATGTATTACATTTGCTCTCGGTGTTGCACTTAAAAAACTGTTCTCGCAGAGAGAAGAGCCTTGCAACGTGTTATAGTTAATAAGTTTTCCCTGCTGTCAAAAGTAATAATATTAATGTGACATTCTGAGTTAAATTAATTGTGCTTTGCACAGTGGCTTGCATAAACGTGAATGACATGTAGAAATGTGATCGGGCAGGGTCTTGAAGAAGCCAAGTGGTCGAATGGAATAAGATGCAATCATTAAAGCATAGTGAGTGAGTGGATATAAAAATGCATCTATTTGGTAGAGGATGTGCGGGGGAGATTAAAAAATATATATCCCGTCATTCTTTTGCAATGTGAGCTCAAGTTCCTTATTCGCTTTTTTTTTTTTAACCTATTTAGAAATAAGATTTCCGTTACTTAGGAGATAAATATATTTAGCTCCTAATTTAAGCCATAGGCAATCTAATTCCAAATCTTGGCCTCCTGTTTGGAAGTGAAAGTGCACCTTCATTCACAAAAGGTACTTGAGATGGAAACTTAAGTACCTTTCACCTTAGTTTCTGCAAGAGGCAGCTGATTGTAATCACTTTGAAACTGTTGGCCGTGAAGTGGCATGTTCAGTCCGTAATGATGGCATTTACACCCCCATTAATCTTTTTTTGTTTTCCTCTTTGGCGAAGCGCTTTCTAGAAATGGTTAAAATATCGTTATAAATACTAGAAGGACAAGGCTAGCAAACGATGACTCACACAGAGCATTATGGTCAGAATGATCAATCTGCTCTCTGTGGGAGGTTAATTGGCACAATTCATGTGAATACAGTCAGCTGCCTTAGTTGTCTGACCCCCTCACAGTCTGACTGATGTTTGAGCAACTTTGGGTGCTCTGTAGCTGTCTTGATGACACTGACACAATGTGATGAGGAATGACCAGCTTATCATGGAAAGGAATAGATATTTCCTTGAAAAAGTGATAGTCACAGTTATAAAATTGGTCATGATCCGTTGATCGCATTCCTGTTAAGATTCAGTAGAGTGACACATGCTTAAACGATCATATAAATAAAAATATAGTTATTTTAAGATTCTCCCCTTCCTGCATATGTATAGGATACATACATGATACGGTATTTTGATTTAGAAACATGAATAGTGATAATGATCTTGAACTAGCTACCCTACAATTACTGGAGTAATCCACTAGTCTTTGTGCAGGACCGTAATTAATGAGCCAAGTAGTCATAATCTTTTACAGATGCATTAATGGATCTTTATCATCATTATGCCCTTATGTTACATTCCAGAAGTAAATAAACTTATTCAATCTGTCATAGAAAGAATAATTTTCTTGTCTTCTGACCCCTACTATATTTGTAACCATGGCATTTTAGAAATTTGCCAGCTATGTAATTCTCCATCATCTATGGATGGCACATTTAAAGGTTTAAATAGAGTCAGGGTTCTATTTTTGTTTCCATAATTTAATTAGCAGCCAATTCCACATCTATTTTTCTGACATATCTCCCCCAATAACCAAGATGTATTACTGATGTGATCCGTAGGGAATGGGTATCCTAAATTTTCTTTGTTGGTTGTCTCCAGAACTTAGGCATTATCTTATCATCTCTCCATCAGTGCTTGAGACCTGCTCTTGACTACCCACATTTCCAAAAAATGATCAGATTTAATAGCAGGTCTTCATTGGACCAAAATTCCATCTGTTCATCCGTTTATAATTACTTTCTTTCAAGCTGGTAGAAATAGAATGTTCAGGTCCATTTTTGTAAAACGTTGGCTGTTATTTTATGGTCTATAACCATAGAAAGGTTGGGGAAAGGTTCCATTCTCTAACAGAGTGCAACTCCAGAAAAACTGAGTTAAGATAAAACACTCAATTGTAGGTTATACAAACAATTTTTTAAAAAATCCATACATACTATGAATACTAAGAATGCAACTCCTATTTTCTGCTTATGCTCCAAATTCCAGTTAATAGTGAGTGTTCCATAAGTGAATCAACCAGAGATGTTTCAACATAAAGTCATTAGTGACCAAACACTGTGTGTGTGTGTGTGTGTGTGTGTGTGTGTGTGTGTGTGTGTAACAGAGAGAGAGAGAGAGAGAGGGGTCTTTTAAAAAAAAACATGTTATAAACCTTGTGACTTTACCATTGGTTTCAGTATAAAAGCTTTGTAACTGGAGTAGGTATAAAACTTGTTCAAATGCAAGATACCGTATTTAATTCCTGCATACAGTGCTTTTTTTCTTTTAAAAAAATGTTTAAGGGTACTCTCATTTTGACTCAAGAAAATCACCATTTTAAAGTTCAAATTGGGAAAAATAAATACAGTAAATGGACAAAAGTACAAAGATTCACAAAATGTTAAGGGGTATGTGTACCCCTGCGTCTGTCCGTCCCCCCCCCCCTCAGAAAAAAGCACTGCCTGCATAAGAAATGAAAAGACAAAACCTTGGAATTATAAAAATGTATACAAAGAGCAAAACAAATTATACAAAGTCAAACTTGTTCAATCTTACCCTCTTAGTTTCTAGTTCCAGTACAGCTATCCAAGCAAGGATAATTATTTTCAAAAACCATTAAGAAGCCATAGAGTATATATTCTGCCTACTATACAACAAACTTTAGCAGCAACCATAGCAGCTGCTTTTTCCATTATTACCAATTAGTTCTATTTTCTGCTTGTTAGACCAGACAGATGCTGTGTATAATACAAGCTATAACAACTTCTTTGGGGCGTTTCCAGACCTGTTAGTAGTATGAATCTAGGTAAGGACAGTGCAATTCTATACATGCCTACTCAGAAGTAAGTGTCATTGTTTTCAGTGGCACTCACTCCCAGAGATGCATGCATCTGTGAATCTCAGTCTCTTTATTTAAGTTTGTTTTGCCCCTTTTCCACATCCATTTGCAATTATTACTACTTTCAAAATTCCTCATAGTCATAACCATTTTCATGCGCGCCTCCATTTTGCCTGTAATTTTGCTTTATATACAATTCTTGCAAGCAGTTGCACTTAATTTTCACATAAACATGCATTCTCTCTAATATGCACATTTTTGTGCATTTGCTTTGGCTAGAGAATTGCATAGGGGGATTTTTAGTGTGAATTTCAAAAGTAAGCTGCATTTCAGTTTCTGTATTGGTTCGGAAAATCCATATTAGGTGGACTGAATGGCATCCCCCCCCCCATCCTTATACTCAGGTAAGTATGCCAAAGGTTAAAGCCCAAGAGAGGGCTTCTTCTAGACTCTTCAATAATAAATATAATTTGTGATCTTTCTTCATAGGAAACTTACTATTTGGGGACATGCTCCTCTCATTCAACCATAACAGAAGTCGTTTTTTTAAACAACAACAGTATTTAACAGAGCAATCCAAAGTGTGTGGGTGAGGGACAATCGCCAGCAGGGTGAAATGTGTGCATGTATGTTTCTCCATTTCCCCCCTCTTTCTTTTTGGGGGGGGGCATTTCTGTTCCCCCCCCCACCAAGGTACAGGGTACATGCCACGAAGAAAATGGGTGGACCTTGGTTCTTTGGGATCCAAAACCTTCCTCAGTCCCAGTGGCGTAGCGTGGGGGGTGCAAGGGGTGCCGGCTGCACCAGGCGCAACATCTGGGGGGGCACACTCGCACCTCTCTGCCCCTGCCTGGCTCACTCACTCTCTCTGAGCGCGGGACAGAACTGAGCGCGGAGAGAACTGAACGCGGGAGAGAACCGCGGCAGCGGCAAAGAAAAACAGCTGAAAGGGGGGGGAACAAAGCAGGCACTTTAAAAGCGCCTGCTTTGTCTTCCTTTCACCCCCTTTCAGCTGTTTTTTTTCGCCCCGGCATGGAGGAGAGGGGCGGGCCAGTAGCATGGAGGAGTGTCACCCCTTCTGGCTCTGGTCTGCCCCTCTCCTCCATGCCGACGCCGTAGCTCCACCCGGGAGCACAGCGGCGAAAAAAACAGCTGAAAGGGGGGGGGAACAAAGCAGGCACTTTAAAAGCGCCTGCTTTGTCTTCCTTTCACCCCCTTTCAGCTGTTTTTTTCGCCCCGGCATGGAGGAGAGGGGCGGGCCAGTAGCATGGAGGAGTGTCACCCCTTCTGGCTCTGGTCTGCCCCTCTCCTCCATGCCGACGCCGTAGCTCCGCCCAGGAGCGCAGCGGCGAAAAAACCCCGCTGAAAGGGGTTTTTTCAGTGGCTTTTTTTGCCGCGGCATGGGGCAAAGGAGTCGCTCCGTGCGCATGCGCGTTGTGACGTCATGCGCACGGAGCGACGCCCCACCCCCAGGGGTGCCGCTTGGCTTGCCGCACCGGGCACGCAAGTGGCACGCTACGCCCCTGCTCAGTCCAATGTGGACAGAACTACTCCACTTCTCACAGACCTCTCTCGCTCTCCACCAATCAAGAGGGACATCACAAAAAAACATCCCCTCCCAGGGACCGAAGGAATGCACTCTTCTTCATCATCATAGTCACCTTTTGTTTTGTTTTATCGAAGCATATAGAACAGGGGTCGCCAACTTCCAAGAGACTGCGATCTACTCACAGAATTAAAAACTGGCAGTGATCTACCCCTGTTTTATTGGGGTTCAGGTCCAAGTTGTTGAGCTTTTTTACCTTATTTCGGGGTCAAAGAGAAACAGCAACTCAACGAAGGATCTCTGGGGGAAGAACAACGGAGTTTGTAAACTCCGTCTTCCGTTCTCCAACAATGGAGGGCAGGGCAGGGTGGGGCGAGGGGGCAGGGCCGGAAGGGGGCCAGCGATCGACCGCAATCGACCAAAACCTCACAGGGATCGACCAGTAGATCGCTATCGACCTGTTGGACATCCCTGATATAGAATATTCAAGTGTACATTTCCTAGAGATAGTCGAATACTGCATGATATCAACCTCTTTTCATTAAGCTTTGCTCAATACATCACTAGGATGTACATCACTAGGAAGTGAGGGGTTTTTTATTTTTTATTTCAAGTTAAGCCACTTGGAGCCTTTTTCACTTTTTTTTGAGCAGGACGGTTTCTGGCTCAGTGATGCTTTAAATTATCCTTTATTGTAAAGCAGGAAATGGTGCTTATGCTGTCGATTAAAGCTTTGAACTCGTTTTGGTTCTGTTCAGTGGCGGCAGCATTGTGCGTAAGGAAATTATCAAGCTGCTTGAGCAGAAGGAGCCTTCTGATTGGCAGCTGAATGCTCGGAGAGAAGAGGTTAACCTCTACGAACCTCACAGTTGGACGGCTCTAACGCTAGCCGAAAGTTTCCATCCAATGATCAGAGCAATGGCTGAAATTAATTATTTATACATTAAAAAGTTGAAAGCTAAACGTAATGACAATAAAGCACCTCTGTGAGATAATCACCTCAGCGGAGGCACTTCACTGTACCTCTTAGCCTGGCAGGGATTTGCAATTATCTTACAAAACTACACCTCTAGCTAGGGTTTTCTTTTCTTTTCTTTTTAAGTACAGCATGTCACACTCTAGCACTCAAAATTGGAAGATATAAACGCATCCCAAAGGAACATCCTTGAAATTCTGGATGTATTTGTGGAAGACATAGGACAGGTTTCTACTAATATCTGCTTATCTATCGATGGATGGATGGGTGGGTGGATCAATAGATGATAGATATTGTGTACTTCAGTATGTGTGGGCTTTTCAAAGAGCATGGGAGCTTTGCCTTTGACTTGAAAAGGGTTGCAAGCTGTGGCCTGCAGATAGCTTACTGGTGCTTTGTAGTGTGAACTCAGACCCTCTTTGAAGCTAGCTGATAAAATACAGTAGAACTGAGTGAAACGTACATTGAGTGCTCCAGATACTGGGTTGGAATTGTGCCCTAAAGGATGCTGTATGCAAGACAGTAAAGTGGTTGCCCAGATGACGGATATTAGAATGCCATAACTAAGGAAAGCAGAGAGAATTAATATGGGAGTGTGGGATGCCGGAGGTACACTAAAGGATATGCATTATCATTATGACTGCCAAAAGGTCACCTATTTCAGCTGATAATCTTAACCTGGTTACCGTGAACCAAGGTTGACTTAATAACCAAATCCTGTTTCATAACAAAGTCTGGCTAGTATTATTAATTGTGATTAAGATTAAGGTCAGTGTTGAAGTAAAACTAAGGTATCACCTTAGGGCCTTCTGGCAGTTTCCTCACTGTGAGAAGTGAAGCTACAGGGAACTAGGCAGAGGGCCTTCTCGGTAGTGGCACCCACCCTGTGAAACGCCCTCCCATTAAATGTCAAGGAGATAATTAATTATATAACCTTTAGAAGACACATGAAGGCAGCCCTGTATCAGGAAATTTTTGAAACTTGGCATTTTATTATGGTTTTTATATGTGTGGCTGGGGCAAACCAGTCAGATGGTTGGGGTACAAATATTATTAGTATTATTAGTATTATTATTAGGGTGTGTGGCAAAAATGGCATGGCAGAAGGAAGGTGCTATTTGAGGGTGCATATGTGCTTCAGCAACCAGCTTGTAAACCCTTAACTATGGTTAAGAAATTGGGGGTATTTATTTTTACACAGGCTCCAGCTATCCTTGATTTTGATAGTCTTCCCTGTGAATGGAAGGCTCTCTTCAAAGTTTATTATCATATCCCTCAAAATAACTGTGGAATTAAACTGAACACCATAAGGAGAGCTGCCTGTCAAATAAGATCTGGGAAGCCTGAAATGCCTAATTAGAGTGTTTAGCGAAATCTGATTCTCCAGTTAGCATTGTGCATAGATCTTAGAAGACAGCCAGCCTAATATTCTTAATGATCATTACTGAACAGCATGTGTTCCTCCGCTTACATTCTCCTTGTATCTTCAAGCTTGGCTATATTCATCCTTGCATTTAATACAAAGCTTCTGTAATTTGTAATTGCAGCTCAACCTTTCTACTGCATGTGCTACGGAGCTGTACTTTTTTTAGGAAGGCCTATATCAGTGCAGCGCCACTGATTGTAGCTATAGGGTCTTTTGTGAAATGTTGTTGAGTTCTGAACAAAGCTAAGCACTTCCAACCATTGATGACATCTTGTAGATACCATTGTGTCTCTTCCAGAAACACTTGTGCTGTCTACTTAATATATGAAAGGCAAAATGCCTCTTGCAAATAGTCTGTTTTATCACAATGCATTATGAGAATGAGCACAGTCCGCTGTTTTTCTGACAGCAAAACTAATAGTGTACAGATTGCTCTCACACCCCACAACTAATCCAGTATCTGTGCTGAAGGGCTTTCTAATAATTTTCAGCAGCAAACTGTGAGCTAACATTACAGGCACAATTTGGGATGCGGGAAAGTACAAATTTGAAATGCATCATAACAGCTCCTGCCATTTTGGAAGCTAACACCTGTCCTTTTCTGCAAGAAATTGCCATGGAATTTGTACGTGTGCATGCTGTAATGTTGACCAGGTTGGTTGCCATCAAACCTTTGGCTCCTAGCTGCCTTCACCAGCTGAGGAGGTAACTTTCCATCTGCAGCAAAATCCAGTCTACAATTCAGCAATAGAAGCAAACACCTGGCTTCAATTAGTGCTCCTAGAAAAGGAGCAAACTGCACTTGCGGACCAGTCCCAAAGGGGAGACACCGAAAGGGATTGTCTCTTTGGGGTCAGTCCAAGGGTGAAGGAACCACACTTATTTGTTATTGTATTCCCGCCCCCCGCCCCCCGTGATGTCTGTTGGATTTTTAAATATTTTTTATGTTATTTATTAAATTTCTATACCACCCTTCATCAAGAGATCACAGGGCAGTTCACATAATATAATACAAGATCAAACACAAGTAAATAATTAAACCCAAACATGCTGAGAAGTATGTTTCAGGACCACCCTGTTCCTGTGTCTGTAATGTGTTTAGCTGTTTCTAATGCTGAGTTTTAAACTGTAGTAACCTGGGATCTGCTGGTGAAGGGTAGGGAAGAATAAGACTGTTTGCAACTCTGAAGGAGCCTAACTGATTAAAATGATTGAAAAGTGGGTGAAGAAAAATTAGTTGGGAATGTCAAGCACTAATGTATGGCTTTCAGTATGGATTTTTTTTTTACCATGATATTATTGAGCTAAATGAAAAACTATGCAAATGGTCTGAACAAATAATTAGCGCGCCTGTGTGCCATCACAATGTATGGGATCCAGATTAAAGAATTCAATCTCCTTGATTAATAGGACCGAATGTCCTCAGCATTGTGTCCATTGAGTTAAAAGATACCTGTGAAAGGCCTGATGTCAGATTTTGGCACAGAACTTTTGTTACCGGAGCCAGTTCATATGTTATATTCAAGGAGGTTGAAGTTGCTTGCATATGTGAGTCATTCCATCTTTTCCATAAGCAGGCAAAAGGTAATGTGTAAAATGGCTCCTTGCTATTTCTTAGCAGTAAAATTTTGGGCTTCCTTTCTCTGGCTGTTAAATAGCTTGACAAGAAGTAGTTGAAACTGAATATTAAAAGCTGTGGTTTGAAACAATGTTCCTGGCGTAAACTTTTTAAAGGGGTATATAAATGACAGTTCTCCTTGCTCCTTCTTGCAGCAAGAGAAGCTAGGTGACATCTGCTTCTCTCTCCGCTATGTGCCTACTGCTGGCAAGCTGACTGTTGTCATCTTAGAAGCAAAGAATCTGAAGAAGATGGACGTGGGCGGCTTATCAGGTAAGCTGATGGCAGGAAGCATACCACATCGGCTGTGCTAGCATTGCTGTCCAGTAACAGTTTCTCACCATTAAAAAATGAAGGTGGTTGCTCATATGCAGGCATTACGTTTACATTGAGATGACTTCCGGATGACACGTTTGTTGAGCATTCATCCTGATTTGTTTGTGGGGAGGTCATATGACGCTGCATCAAGCCCAGTCTCTTTTGAAGCAGGTTTGCTGCACAACAGCATCGGATCCACTAAACTCGCCGACGACTTGATTTTCCAGTACACGAAGGAATCTTACACACAACATGGTGACAGTCTGGAAGTGGCCTCAGTAAAACCGAGAACTGCATCCATGCCGTGGTTTTGAATATTGGTGGCTATACAGGTCACCTGTGTGCCTTTATTACCTATTCCCTCACCTATCCCTATCACAACTTACTATTTATAATGACTTGTTGTCGGTAATTATAAACAATGCGAATAAATTCTTGAGAGTCATCGCTGCGATAAACCCAGAGTTGTAGAAATGAAAAAAAGCACAGCTATCTTTTCTTTTGCTGAACGAGTACATAGCTTTTTTCAGACAACATACCGGTAATATTGTCCAAGCAGAAGCTGAATCTCTGGAAGATCCAGAATCTAAAGTGAGAATCATTTCCCCCTGTTTCAGGCACTGTGTACTTAACAGGTACACTTGACATTTGCTTCATGTGCAGAAATATAACACGGGAAGCTTAACTCACATAGAATTAACATGGTAAGGGGTGATTTGCATATCTCATGGTTGTGTGGCAGAGGTGTATATGCCCAGAAATCACTTGCACTTTCCATAGCTGGGCATATTCATCTATCTATCTCTTTTTATATATAGGGAGAACTAGCATTAAATAAAATAAAAAATAAATAAAAAATCCTTCCAGTAGCACCTTAGAGACCAACTAATACAAACTTAGTTGGTATTAGTTGGTATAAGTTTGCATTAGTTGGTCTCTAAGGTGCTACTGGAAGGAATTTTTTTATTTTTTATTTTGTTTTGACTATGGCAGACCAACACAGCTACCTACCTGTAACTAGCATTAAATAGTGCTAGTGTATTTGAGACATCTGGTGTTTCTGTGGCTTGTTGTGGAGCTTCAGGTTCTCTTTGTACTAACGTGGGAGTATATATACATACATATGGAGAAAGCAATTTTTAGATGCATTTTTGGTGAGATTCTGGAAATTCAAGTAGCTCCAGGTCTATTGGACTCCTTTCCTGTGGTCTCCAATTAAACTGCCCTGTGTGCTACCAATTAAACCCTTCCTTGGCTCCTCCTTTAATCAAGTCCTCTGTTATCCCAAAGTGACCTAGCAGAAAGTGACCAAGGTATAATTGGGAAGGGGGGGGAATTCCTTCCATTAGTTGCTGAAGCAGAAGCACAGGCCATACATGTGTAATTCTCCAGGTAAGTGTCTAAGGATGCTTTCAGGTGTGACACAGGATCTGGGGGTTGTGGAAGCATGCGAGTTTGTCTCTCTTTTTCATGCTTCAGAAGTGGGAACTTGCACTTCCTCTGTGCTTTTTCAAAGAAACATATGTCATTGTATGGCAGATGCACGAGTTACCAGTTTGGATATTAGAACAAAAGGACTCACTTCATATCTACCGCCTTCCCCAGTAGTACCCCTGAGTTGCTTTTCAAAGCCATCCTTACCCCCAGCTGCACATCAGTATCTTTTCAGAGACAACAAACTTCGCCTGGAAAAGTCCATTTCGGATGTCATCTGAGTAGATACACATGAGGCAACTGCAATCTCTGAAATATTCATGGATATTACTTGGTGGGTGGTAGTAAGAATGGCAGAATTTGTCATCAGCCCAATAATTCTTCTCCCACTGCTATTTTACCCCGTTTCTCCCTTGAAACCAAAATTGCTTTTCACTTTTCCAGCAGAAAACATTGTACATCAGTGTGGAGGTGGGGGATTCAGTTTCCCACACTATTGGCAACACTTACTGTCACCAGAGGAGCCCATTATTGAGCGGGGGGAATGCAAAGTGCTGTTTATGCATGTAGAGGAGGTGGAATGTTTAAAAAGTTCCTCATTAAAAGGAAAAACAATGGAAAAAATATGAGACTGTGAAAGTATGGTTGGAAACAGAGCTGCCTTATCAAATAACCATAATTCACTTGAATATCTATGGACAGCTGTGGTGGAAAAGTGTGGTCAAAATTAAAGGGTTCAGGAACTCAGACTAGAGCAACTTTCATAAAATAATACACCGACTTTACTAAAACAAAACTCTGCAAGAGTGAGAAACTCCAAATAATTACACAGATTAAAATAGCTCAGAAGGTAAGAAAACAACAAACACTAACTTATCCAGCTAATGAACATAAACACTTACACTTAAATCTCAGTAGGCTGAGCAACAGAACAAGATGCTGTCAAAAGCCCAAATAGATGCTGATATCGGCTTGGCTGCCAAGAGCTCCCACCAATCCAGGTTTTATGGGAACTTAGACCATGGGCGTTCACCTCTGCCACCCAATTACCTTGAGACACCAGCCTTGAAGCCTTAACGGGAGACAGCTGTATGCAAGATCATTATTTCTGAGGTTTTAACCCATTCTCATAAACCAGTCTTAAAGGGCTGATATCACCACAACAGCCCATCCTGCCACCCCATCATTCCCCCAACTCATATCAAATTCATCAAGCAGAAATGTTCAACCAGAGGCATAGGAAGGGGGGGTGCGGTGGGTGTGGTCCACCCTGGATGTCATGACTGAGGGGGGTGACAAAATGGCAGGCGAGTGGGCGGCACACCTCACGCCCAGTGGCAGCAGCTCTTCTGACCTGGTGATAGAGAGCAGCGCTCCTCAGCCGTGGCGAGGCGCACTCGGCCGCAGCAGCTCCGTTGCCGGGTTATGTCTGACCCAACTGCGGAGAGCAGGAGGAGAGTGAGCAGCAGTTTCCCCACCCCTATCCTACCCTGAACTGTGGCATGTGGGAGGGCACCCTCCATGCCCCGCCCACCTCGGGAGCGCACCCCACCCAGGGTAGCGTGGGCATATGCTCCGCCGCTGTGTTCAACTCCTATTTCCAAATACTGGGTAGTGTCAGCACAGCAGATGAGTACAGTACACAATACTTAAGCATTCTGACTACATCTCCATAGAAAACCCTTCCTGATTGCGAAGAGATATCTTTATTCATCGTTGCATCTTTATATGCTGGGTGTAAAGTAGGGTTGGACCTGAAATACCCTCTGTTCTGAAAACAAAGGCAGATGTAATGAGCTTCACTTGAGCACATGCTGTAGCTAATCTCAAGTTTTCATTCCTTCTTAGAACAGTCTGATTAATATAACATTTTGAGTTGTTCTTGTTTCAGCCGGGATTTCTTGGAAGATGTTGACCGGTCAGTATTGGCAGCCTGTCTTTCCCCATATTGCCCAAGGCACCCCATTCCTCTGCAAAATTAGTGGAATCAGCATTTGTAAAATATTTAAAAATCGGCAATAAACAACTGACAACAATTGATTAAAAAAAATATCTGGGTGAGAATCATATGGTAGCAGTTTTTTATGCCGCATATTTTGCAAATATGATTATATTCATGACTTGTTTATTGTACAAAACCAAAGTTCATAGTGGGTTGGTTTGCCACACAAACATCCTGTAGTTCACAAAAATAGCCAATATTGCTAGGAAATTTGAACAGCCTGTGCTTGCTGGGTTTGATGGAAGCTGCAGTTCTAAACATCTGGAGGGTGCCAGCTTGGGGAGGGCTGCAGTACAACACAATCAGTCTACGCTGGATAGTCCTTGTTCATCTAAGTTGTTGCTACAACAACTAATAAGTCACGGGGAATAATGCCATCTCTGTATTTTTGATGACTTGACCAAAAGGCTGTTTAACTACAAGCCCAGTTCTGCTGGACTTACTGATTTCTTCTTATTACTTGAAGGTTATATTTTCTGTAAACTTCCAAGTCTAGATATTCTTGCAGTTTAGGTGTCATTGTTGGAAAAACTACAGCTCATCTTGTTCTTTCTTCTTAATAACTAAACTCAAATTATAGGCATCTAATATTATATAGCACTCACCTGGTGTTGACAACAGACCATTCATTATGTTCATTAGAGTCTTTGCAACAGGTCCAGATTGACCCATTTTAGCACAAAATGCTCAGATCTTACATCTTACGTTTAATTATTACATCAGGCAGAAACCCAAATAGACCTGTCTTGAAAGGAAAAACCAATCAACCTTAGCTTCTTGAGTGATGAAAACAGCTATTTACTAGTGCCGGTGAAATTACCTCTACAAGCAAAAGTGTCCCTTTGGAAATAAATAATTTTAATTATTACCTGTTTAATCTTTAATTAACCTAAACATCTGGACCCAGTTAGCTAATGTAATCCAACAGTCAATGTGCATTACGTCTGATATGAAAGATGAAGTGAGTTTGCTAGAGCAGCCAGCTACAGACAGAGTAGGAACTAGCAAACATTTGTTCTAAATATTCATGTGTAACTAAATATGTGCTAAGATTCCATAGGCCCATAGGAATGTCATAGGATCTCAAATCGTGGCCTCTAGGAAACAGGCATCATTTATGTCCTCCATGTGCCACATGATGATAGCTGGTCAGAGATAGGAACAGTCATTTCTTCAACCCAGTCAAAAGCTATACAGCGGTACCTCTGGTTACGAACGCTTCTGGTTATGAACACTTCAGGTTACGTACTCTGCTAACACGGAGGTAGCTGCCCCAGAATGCGAACGGAAATCGCGCGTCAGAGGTGCGCGCACAGCGGGATTAGTGAAAGCACGCCTCAGGATAAGAACGGTTTCAGCTTAAGAACAGACCTCCGGAATGAATTAAGTTCGTAACCAGAGGTACCACTGTATTGTGGAAATTGGAAACTTCATTCTCTTGTGGATCTTATCAAATTACAACTTCAGCTGAAGTTGCTTTGTTATAGTCCAGATCTATCTGTCATCCGTCCTGATCCTTTGAGGACTTGCTCTGACTTTCCCAGAGACCTGCCCCACTCTTCCCATGCCTTGAAGAGTGACTATGTAGATTGTCTATCTAATCTTCAGACTACGTCCCAGATGCTGCCTTCTTGACTTTTCTGTGTGCTGCAGATCATTCAAGGCAAGAAAGTGAAGGACAGAACCAAAACAAATAGAGAAGTGGGGCCTCAAACAGATTCCTATCTTCCTATCATTTCTTCTATTAATTTTGTCAGGGAAAAATGATCAAATTTTTGCACTCTTTCTTATCCGCACAGCAAAGAAAGCTCTCCTGAGTGATCAAATTTTGTTGCATTTGAAATGAAACTACAGTTTTCTGCAATTAGAAATCTATTTTAAACACACTATTCACATTCAAAAAGGCTTACAGAAGAAGGCAAAAAAAAATGTTTATAGAGGCAGAACTTTTAAAGAGATGTGAATGCTCATGAATTATGCAAGACCTTCTATTTTAATAACTTCATTAAAACAAAACAAAAAAACCCGCTAAAAAGACAGCCATCATGAATTTAATATAATAGGAGAAATATACTGCAAGTGGTCTGACCTTGCCAACAACCTTGCTGGAAGAAAATCCCAATAAGCATTATGAGCAAAGCTTGAGTTTCATTAAAGAATTATATGAGTAATAAGCAAACAGCATCACACTGGTGGCTACATATTCAACTGTACTAATTTTTTAAAAAATATGCAGCACTACCGGTAGTAGCTTTACCAAACAATTTTGAGTTGCTTTCCTGCAATGTATCCACAATCAGATGTACTGGATTAAGAGTGGTCCTACAGGGAATGCAACATCCATGCCCAATGATATACTTGTACACTACTCAAACAGATGTGCTGAATACACTGTCCTCTACCATCAGCCAGGGGACCAAGGACCACTGAGAGGCTTCTCCTCCAGTTTCCAAGGGAGAAGATCATCATGGCAAAGGCAGTACCAGTTCATGTGGTGGGGTGGGGCCTTTCTCCCAATGCTGGCATTACTGCCACTTACCTGGCCAGGGATAGGATGGGACAGTGATGAGGTTAGGGCACATAGACACACTGGCTGAATTGGTTCCAGAGATGTGTTCATGCAGCCTCAAACTTCCAACTGTTCTGCCCAGCCAGGTAAGCTTCAGAAACTCGCATTGTCAGGAGAGCACCTGGGCTGCTACAGGACAAAGGGGGGTCCAGAAGGGACAACTAAAGGAAGCTTGCTTCATTCTCTGTGTTAAAAATAATATAAGATATTTGGGACTGAGAAACAGCACCTGAGTTTGCTTTCTTCCTCCTCCCAATCACTTTTCCTTTTGTGCCTCTTAGATTGTAAGGATGGCAGGAACCGTCCCATTAGTGATTGTTGTAAACCAGTCTAGTGGTATTTTTATTTTTTTGACTGAAGAGCAGCATTAAAATATGTTAAATAAATACAATATCCACAATCACCTTCCTCATCAAGTGGTGGGTCTATCTTGAAATTTCTTTACTACTAACAATGTGCTAATGGGGTGCTGGATTCTATACATAACAACAGTAGTTGAGTACTTCCCCAAAGGGCAACAGTTCTCAGACTATTAATATTTATGATTCTATCAACCAAAGGAGGATAAATATTTGCATTCCCATTCCATAGTGTTCTGACCACTAGCTATCACCTGCTTCTGAAAAGTTCAGGACACTTGAAACATGCTACTTCAATTGCTCTCAAAGCCCTGCATGTTTACTGTGTCCCACTTTGTTTTCCAAATGTGCACATAGGAATGAAGGCTTAGCCTTCAAATAAGTGATATTCCTTAGCATTTTTTCATGCATACAGAGACGCAAGCAAAAATACACCTCTCACCTGGTTCACCTGCTACAGTCCCCTTTGGACACAGATGACTTGGCCACTGTACTCTTGTGTCTGCCAGACTGAAATGTGATGTAAATCAGGCTGCCCTTGAGGACTACTGTGAAACATCAAACTGGTCCAATATTATTGGCTGGGCTTCCAAATAGAATTAGGATTCACGTTGCCCCTGTTTTAAAACAGCTACATTGATTGCTAGTTCGTTTTCAGATCCAATTCAAGATGCTCACATTAATGTTTAAACAACTTAGGCCCCAAATATTTGAAAGACCATCTCCTTCCCTTCAGACAATTCTCAGGTGCTAAGATGGACAGATGTGACACTCTTGGTAGTTCTACTGCCCTCTAGGTTTGAGGGTTGGCAAGACTTCAAGAGGGCATTCTCTGGAGTAGCCCACAAGTTGTAGAATTCCCTCTCCAAAGGTGTGGGGGGGGGGGGAAATCTGGCACCTTCATTCTGTAGTTTTTGATGTATGCCAAAGGATTTGTCCTGTTTGTAGAAAGCATGACTCCAAGCGATTTTCTAGGCATGGGTTCAAGAGACTTCCTGTTTACCCTGCCATTTTTCCCCAGGAAAACCCACTCTTTAGCACTGAATTGGAGCAAATGCCAATCTGCGGGAAACCTGATTCATCAGTAAAGATTGGGGGCTCATCCAGGTTCCCAGTGGAAAGCAGAAGGACAAACATACAGTCTGGATGAGCCTGAAGATGCACCTCTTTATCCTGGCCTTCGAAACAGACACACCCATTTGGACACTCTCATTGTAATTTGTCTGTTTAGAATTGTAGTAACCTACCCTAGGGCTCATGGTGAAGGGTCAGTATGCCAAATAGTATGCCCTGGTGCCTCTATGCTGCAGAGTATAGGGCTGAGCTTCTGACCCTTCCCCTCTAGGTGCAATTCTGAAATCATAGTGATGCAGAGGAATATCTCTCGGCCTTGGTTCCTTGTATCTGTAAGATGCAAATAATAATTAGCTATTTTACAAGAATAAGAATATGGGTTATACTCTTCACTCCGGATGATAAATAATAATAATAAATTGCCATCACGACAGGAGCAGCAGTGAAACAAATTTCTAAATACTACAGGCACCCAATTACGGCAGCCAGCGTTTGCTGCACTTGGGGCAATCTGTCAGAGTAGCACGTAGGCTCATCAGCAGGATTAATTTATTTTTAATAATACAGGAAGCTGCTGCACTTCAGATACCCACTGAAAAATGTGTTTATTTCTTGTTTTGGAAACATGATTCTGTGTGTGGGGAAATAACACATATAAACTGAAATAAGGACGAGCACCACCAAAGACTGATAGAGCTGCTTTGAAAGTTTAGGTCAGGTCAAGGCTTAAGTTGTGGCAGGAACTAGGACAAAACGGATAGATGTTTAAGACTTGCAAGGTGCATGCTTTTTATTTTATTTTATTTTTACAGCATTGCAAGTGTTTTATAGACTCAGGTGTTCCTACAAACCTCTGGGGAAACCTGCATTACTTTTTTATGAAATTAATAAAAAGTATGGATAAGAAGCTCTGGTGTTCTAGTGCATTATTGTCATTTGAAAAACCTATTGGATCAAAGGAAGGCTGTTTCATCTCTGTGGTGCCTGCAATAAGGCATGGAAAGCATTGCTTTTTTCTGGAAGGGAGAAAAGGATGCAGCTGCCCCAGTCAAATGCAAAATTACCTTAAGAGCTGAGCGATCCTTCTTCACTAATTGTCCAGACACTTAGCAAAAACAACTGCACAAAAAAGTCATATTTTGATGGCAGGATGTGTTCCCACCCTCCAGTCAGTGCTGGATGGGGAGAAAGCCTTGTTTTGATGCATTGCCTTTCTAATAATGTTGCCTTTTGAAGAGAAAGAAAGAGGTATTTCTCCTGCTTTGTGTTTATTATGATGTCTTTCTTCTAAGCTGTGATGAATACGCTGTTCAAGGTTCTCTGCAGGAATTCCTTTCATTCTGCAGAGCCGCCTGGTGATTTACAAAGAGCTACATCTCCCACACTCCTCAAATCAAAATATTTATGGTCAAAGCTTTCCGGTGATATCCTGCTATATTTAATATGATTTGCTAAAGCCATATTAGAAGGTTATATAACTTGTATCAGGCAAAGCTTGAAATCAAATGCAGTCTGCATGCAGAGTCTGCCTGGTGTGCAAGCAAGCAGGAACCTATCTCCTTTGTTGGACCCAAACAATCACAATTTTGCCTAACCCGGCCGGAGGATTTAAGCTAAGCAATTTTAGAGTTTTGCTTCCATCCGGTGCCAATAGCAAAACTGACCTTGAGTCTCCTGGTTTGATAAAGTCAGGTTTTTTAATTTTTATTCTCACTAACTTTTATTTATTTTATTTATTTATTAAATTTGTATACTACCCTTCATTCAAAAATGTCAGGGCAGTTCACATAGGCCTGCCATACATCTGGGAAAACCCCCAGACATGTCCTCTTTTGGGGACCAACATGCCTATCTGGGTGGAGTTTTACATTGTAAAGGAAATGTCCGGGTTTTTTGTGCTTGGGCTGCTCTGCACGCAGTGGCTGCTGCCAGCCCGAGTTGGGGAAAGAGGTGCACGGGTGTGGCAGTGGCAGCTCCATGCACCCCCTCTTTCCCCAGCTCAGGCTGGCAGCGGCTCGGGTTGTCCTCTTTTTTGCTCTTCAATATATGACCACCCTAAGTTCCCAGCATAAAAATACAAACACAAAGTGTATAATAAAAACAAAACAAACACATAACCCCCCTCCCCCCAAAAAAAATCTTAACAAATACAACAACAATACAAGCACCACTGATTCTTGAATTTCACAAAGGTTTGAGCTGGTTCTTATTTTAAACAAATTGCTAAAGTCTAAGGTATTCATTAGCTTCATTGGGCTCAGGATGAATAGCCAAAGCCTCATTCCTGTCCTCCCCTAAACCAGTTTATATGGTTTTGTTGTTGTTGTTGAACTGTATTTCTGTTACCATCACTATTGTCAGTGGTATTTTGCTAGAAAAAGAGGTGCCAGAGCTCACCATGAACTTCTGTCTTATTCTCTTGGAATGGCAATGGTGCCCTCCTAAGAGGTCCTGTAGCTGAGCTCTAGTGAGCTCCGGCTGAAAAAAATGCCCTGACTATTGTCACCCACAAAAGTTTTCAAACCATTTCATTGTGCCCTCCCAATCTATAAGCCAACTGCTAAAGCCTCAATACTGAGACACAATACTGAGACACAATAGATTTAGCTTGCAGAAATCTGAACCCAGGTCTCCAAAGTCCAATGCTCTTTGCACTACACCAAAATGCTTTTCTTTCTTTTCCTTTTGCATTTATAGTTCAGAAATTGTCCTCCATCTCTCAGGTCGGGTATTTTTGTCATGGCAAATCCCTAATATAATTAATAATGATCTGCCCAGGCTTCACAGCAGCCTGATACAAAATTCGTTAAGAGACCTGAGGTTTAAAACACCTGAACATGCTGTCAAACCTCTCTTCATGGAATCTGCAGGATTAAGCAAGAAGCACAGAACTGAATATAGAGTAATTACATTTTTAAGGATTTGCCATCTTTTCCTGGCATAAAAATTGCTAATCCTCCCCTGTTTTCCTCTCATACGTTATCACTCCAGTCCCTTGCATGCCAGCTCAAAGGCCTGCTGAGTTCAATTGGACTTGGTCCCATATATGTGGGTATATGTAAGTACTAGACATGAATCATAACATGGTGCTATCCTATATGCAAAGGGTGGGTAAACAGGCCCAGTCTCCAGTTGTGGCTCTCCAAAGATTTCTGTCTGGCCCTTGGGACTCTCCCCAGGTCAGGCCTCTTACTGGCTGTGCTTCACAGCTTCCTGGAGTATTTTTGCCTGGCTGGAACATGTCCACGAACTCTAATAATGCATATTGAGGTACTTGTGTAGAAATGTGATCATCTGTGGCATCATCGCTGGTTGTCACCCCAAATTGGTGAGGCTCACCTGATGTCAACAAGAAACAGAGTCTTCAGTGTCACCAGCCAAGTCCTGTGGAATGCTTTTCGAACAGAGATCAGCCAGCTCCTTCTGTATTGACGTTTGCTGAAAACGTTTGTATGCTGCCAGGTTTATGTAGACAATTAAGAAAACAATTCTTCTTTTTTTTAATGCCTAGATACTTATCTGGGTTTTTCATTTTGATGTAGCTATAATTGTTTACACCAGTTTTGATGTTTTTAAATGAAATTGCGGTATACAAATATATTATTTATAGATTAAATAAAGCTGGCCTACTGCATTGCATCTACCATTGTTCTACCCACTTTTTTCCTCTGTCCCTGCCCACCACTCGAAGTTGATCCAGAAAGAGATGCATCCCTCAAACTGAAAAGGGTATATAGGATAGCAGCCTATGTTCCTTGTCTCCCAGTTGTCTAGCACTCACCTGGATTGAGATGCTCTAATGATGCATGCAGGTATTCATTCCTATCTAGCCATGCATGCTGTCTATCTGCTCATCATGACAAAAATGCAAAAAGGCTGATAGGGCAAGGCGTGGGAGAGCTGTCTATTGGTTCTAATGAATCTGTGTTCCTTTCCCCAGTGATGTAAGCCATGAACAGATTTTATAAAACAGTGGCAGGTTGTGTTTTGCTTCAGACTAAAAAACACCTGTGCATACCTGTCTTGTTTCTGTTTGCATAAGGATGTGCTTACAGAGAGGCAAACCAACCACAAACAGTGTGTGCACACATACACACATGTAGCTAGTTTTTAGGGGGAGAAAATCGGGCATTCTTTGAGGTAAATTTAAATCTGCTTTGGCATCTGTCCAGGCCTGCATAATATCAGGCAGGGGACATCCTGTCTGAGAGAACAGATTGTTAGTTCAATTATACTTCTGAAATTGAGTTAAATATCCATGAAATCTGTTTCTAAATGTGAAAAGCCCAAGGGAATTGTTTTGTTTTAAATTGCAGCAATCAGGCATTCCAAATAGGATGTCAGTGTGTGCATTGTACGCTTGTTGAAGTTGTTTATTTCCAGGAGTACTATGCAACAAGGCAAAGGTGAGCCAATCTAAGCTAGGAGAAGCCTGTGTGTAGTGCTGCCATCTAAAGGCATTGTGTGGCTTTTGCACACATTGCCATTGAAATGAGAGAGAGAGAGAGAGAGAGAGAGAGAGAGAGAGAGAGAGAGAGAGAGAGAGAGTTTAGCATCTATCTAGTTTAGGGGTTGCTAATGTTTTTAGTCCCGTAGGCATATTTTGTTTCTTGAGCAACTACTATAGCCCCGATCTTCTCCGGCCACTTCTCTCTTTCTCCCCTAAATCAGAGAGAGAGAGAGAGAGAGAGAGAGAGAGAGAGAGAGAGAGAGAGAGAGAGAGAGAGAGACCATGTGCACATCCTTTGCTTTCCCAAGGGCTATGTGTACTTCAGATCCAGCAGAATTAATTTGACCCTTGAGAAGCACATAGAGCTATAAAGGAAAATCTTGCTCCCTCAGCAATTTGTACCTTTCAAGGAAGACAAAGGGAACTGCTCTCATCACTTCATGATCAAAAAGGGCTGTGGGTGGGGGCGCTCAGAGGCTTAATAAATGCTTACCCCCACTTTTCCAAGTGAGTAGACATTCCAGGACACTTGCCCAGGTTTGGTTTCTTTGGGATAAGGCTGCTGGAGACTTCTCTTTAATGAAGATGTCTCCTCAACAATACTATTGTTCGTAAAACAGAAACCAGGCCTGAACTTCTGCCTCCAAGACCACCGTGTCAAATTCCGGTCTTGAGTAGTTGAGGGCAGAGGACCACAAAGCGGGCTTCCTGCACAGTAGAAACTGGGCCATTAGGGCAAATGGAGAACTCCCCCCCAACCTCAGTTTGCCCTCAGCCAGCCTCCACTGCTGCTCAGACTAGCCAAGCCACCATAGTCAGAATCTGGAAGTACCATTTGACTCAATGTGGCTAAAGAGTCCTCATTGCTGGACTCCCTGCAGTTTCCTTTTGACCATAGCTGGATGGTAGTCCACAGGCTGACATCACACGCCATGCCTCAGTTTAATGGTTCAAGACCCATTCTGTCTTGATACCAAATGAAATTTATTCTTGCAGTTGCCTTTTCCTTTGCATAAAAGTTCTGAGCTGGGCAGATTATCAAAACAGTTGACAGCATCATGAAATTATCCAGTGACCTTTGTATGTTGTATCTTCACTGATTTTATACATAGATTCAGTAAATATTTTTTTTTTCATATATTCAGTGTTACTGAAATTTAAAATCATCTTTCCTTTCCTCACCTGAAAAGAATGCATTTCCCTTTGAGGTTACAAATTACACTTTTTAAAATAAGATATCTGCATCTTGATTTACGCAGCCTGCTGTGCAGGGTCCTCTTTTTTTATCTTTAATCATCTTTTGGCTAGCTGATTTCCTATTACTTGAAGTGGCATGTCTTTTAATTGTAGTCATTATTGCAAGCTAAGTGGACGGTTCTCAGCCAGATTGCATCACTGGGGAAAGTAAAATGCTAAGAACAAAAGTAATTTACAGTGGCCTCTTTCCACAGTAGGACCCTTTAGTGCTGCTGAAGCATTTATTTTTGCAGTTAGCTAGAATTAAATGCTATACTGCATTTAATATAAACACTATTTTGGCCTCCAGTTCCCATCGACATGTACAAGATAATATTTACTAGGAAGTTCCATTCAACAAAAGATCCTCTGTAACTTTGAGGGAAAGCTTCCTTCTTGCAGCTGCTGCACGCTGTTTGCTTCTTGTTTAGCATCTTTGGTGGATGAATCATAAATTGCCCTCTTTTTAACCTGTCCCCTGTGCAATGTAGTCTTTAACTATTGGTTCCTTACCTTATTTTTATTTTATGTTTTGCTTTATATATATAGAGAGAGAGAGAAGGACCCAGTCATTAAACCAGTAATTAAAGCCCACCTAAGGAAGAGAAGTTAATTAAGAGGCAATTTATAATTTAGCCACAATAGATACCCGTTCTTATTTGAAAACAACTGGCAGTAATGTTGTATATGCTCTCAGTACTTCATTCATTTAAAAAAAAAGTTATATCCCGAGGCAATGTACAACATAAGATCAAATATACTGTATTAAAATAAAATAGGTACGGTATTAAGATGCACTTTGCTACACCATAATTATCATGTGATCACTATCACAACATACATTCTTTTTATATTAATGTGAGTGACATTTCAAATTATTTATAGAGGACCCAAATATGTATCAACAACATAGTTACTGAAAGCTATGATGATGTGATCTAATCATACTTCCCAAAACTTGAAGTACTGTCTAGTCAAGCTTTCTTTCATTTTCCATAGCCTAGTGACACTCTTAATGTTTCATTTCTTTTAAATTTAAGATGCATCAGGATTATTTTAAAATATGTTTTCAGATTATTATTTTTTGCCAACATACCTGATGGTAGTACAGTGAGCACACAACTTATGTGCATTTAACTTGTGTGCATTCAGCTTTACGCACTTGGCAAACCATTTTTAAAAAAATTAAAAAGAGGGTAGAAAAGGAGTGGGCATCTGGGGGAAAAGACTTTGGCAATCTCACTGACCATTATACCCAATGTATTTTGACTATATGTTATTTTGGCTTTAGGCATGATCTTCAGAATATAAGCCCCACATAATAGAAAATAGAAATAGAAATACTTTATTGTCACTGTACCACATGTTTACAGTGACATTAAATGAGCCCCCCAATCTCTCAGTCCTTGTTACACTCTATGTGCTGTTGTATGACCACCAACCCCGAACATCAGCTGCAATTTTGCTGTCTTCCATTCAGCAGCCTCACGGCCCACGGGTAGAAACTGTTCTTTAACCTGTTGGTGCGGCTTATCATGCTTCTATATCTCCTGCCCGGGGGCAGGAGATTAAAAAGGTGCTGGCCAGGGTGTGAGTCATCCCTGAAAATGTTCCTTGCTCTTCTGAGGCAACGGTCTCCTGCGATGACATGTAGCGGACTCAGGGGACAGCCCATGATATTGTGTGCTGTCTTCACCACCCTCTGTAGGGACTTTCTGTCCATGGCTGTCAAACCAGCGTACCACACCATAATACAGTATGAGAGAACACTTTCTATTGTGGACCGATAGAAGGAAATCATCAGTTCTTGTCTAACATTGTTCTTTCGCAAGACCCAAAGGAAATGAAGTCTCTGTTGGGCCTCCCTAACCACCTGGGCTGTATTGACCTTCCAAGTAAGGTCTTCACTAAGATGGACTCCCAGGAATTTAAAGGAAGAGACTCTTTCCACACAGGGCCTCCCCCCATATATAATCAGGGCCCCACATAAATCAAGCATGAAAATATCACAAGCACTTTTCCATTGCAGCTTTGTATAGGATTGGAGGAAAGTATTGTGTCTGGTATGTTAATGAAAAGAAGTGTTTCTTTAAGTGTGATAGTGAATGTTGTAAAGCATTGTTATGTAAACAAGGGAAAGGCCTCTATTTGAATTTGAATGAGGGTTTTGTTTGCCTGATGAATTGTTTTAGTTTTTCCTTAGTTATAAGGAAGGCAACAGTGTACTACTTTTTCTTCATTCTTGCTCACCAGATAATGACAACATGCCATTAATCTGAAAGGAAAGGAATTTTAAGCGTGAAAAGGGAAGAGCAATTTATAATTAACCTTTCAAATACAATGTCAAGGGCTAATATTCCATTAAATAATGTAACAGTCATTAGCATATGATGCCTCCAATTAAAAAAACAACCCACAGCACAATTCTGCATGGGGTAAGATCAAACCCATATACGTTAAAAAAAAAAGAGCAGACAGCATTTTTAATACCATAAAGCTCTCACAATACTCCAGCAAGTGTCTCAACTGATCTACCTAAGTGTTTTAAGGATGTCTTGAACGATCTATATTCAATGAGCAGATAGAGAGCACATAGTGGGAGAGCACATAGTGAGGGAATATTATCAGCTTGTTGCAGATCTGGAGAAGTTGAGTAATAACTGGATGCAGTCCAGAAACTGCTTTTGGTTGTAACAAGGGCAAAAGGATCTTTTCCATCCCACAATAGGAGAAATACCAAGGTCATTTAACATTACTTACATTGCTGCCAATAACAGAAATGAGTTCCCTAAGAATCAGGCACGGCACCTAGTGTTACATTCTTAAGGATTAAAAAAAATAAAAATCTGTAGTCTTAGTTTCTCTGCTTCAGGGCATGAAATCTATTTCATAGCCTAGCACTCTGAAATGCATTTTGCGCCTCTCCCTAAATGTGTACTCTGTCCTTCCCTGAAGCATTTGTCAAAGTTCATCGCTGAAGGCGGAATAGTCCTCTTAAACGGTCTGCATGAATACATCCACCATGTACTGTCGAGTAATATCCTTACACTTTCAATCATTCCAAATCCAGTGTTAGCCCACTGAAGTAAAAGGGGGTACTCTTTGAGTGATCAGTTTAAAAATGGTTTAAGAATGCTGAGATACAGGCATTCATTTGAATTACCTGGAAAATGTGTTCATAAACTTTTTGGCACCTCTGTAGCTGAGACTGCTTCAGGTTGCTATTGAATCGGATGGTTCTTATCAGATAGTCCTCATGATGAGTGGTTTGTGTCTGTCACTGTGTGGAAGACTGCACAAAAATCCAGCTCCCTTCAAAAACAGCCTCGTTGTCATGCGAGAAGCCTCTTTATAGTTCCCTGTATATCCAGGCACTGTGCGGTGTAAATTCGTGAAGGATTTGAATAGGGAATTCTGATATAGTGATGTCTGCCCCAGATGAGACCTGAGATAATTGCTTGTTCCTGTAGGGTAAATGGTTTGGACGTTCATGGACATAATGCATACACCTTTTTAATATCCTTGGCTGAAATATGTAGTCTGCAGTTCAAGGGTTAGGAAGGATGGTTAAGCTTAAAATCACTTGGAAGCCGCTGATTTTTAAGTTGCCATGGTAAAAGAGCCTCAGACAATGAGAAGCTTTTGCATTTATATCTTCGTAAGCCCTGTGATGGAATTGGCTCACTGAAAAGTGGTTTCTTCTTTGGCACTGGTGACATGAACAGTGATAAAATCATCACCTAATTATAGTGTTTTATAATGATTTCTGAGCTTCTTCTCCAAGGGCTTAGTAATAGGTATCAATCTGTTATCAAGCTCTCCACCAATGGTTAGAAAAATGCAGCTTTATGGAAATCACAGCAGTGGAAGCCTATTAATCTGTTGATGAAAAGGAAAAAGCTTGAAAATATTTTCAGAAGTTATTTTTCTTTATTTTTATTCTCCAACCAATCCCAATTTTGCTCAATATATTTAGCTGCTTATTATTTCTTTCAGTATGGATTCAATAAAAAAAAGTATTGCTTTCTCCTAGCATATAGTAAGGTAATAATATGAATTTTGGATAATGTGCAGGAGATGCTTTGAAGATTTAGGAATATCGCAATATAAATGCTAAGTGATGTTTGTTTGCTATTTTCATTGTTCCAAAATAAGAGGTCTGAACAGGCACCTACATTTTTATATTATTTTTAGCATTCTGTGGTGCCTGCCAATATAATGCGTTGAAGTAAAAACAAACAATCTCATCAAAAGGGAAGCAGTGAAGTTTGGTCACATGATGACTTATTTTGCTACTTTTAAGTTTTGAGGCCATTTCTAAAAGCAAGAATACAAGATGGTGCATCACCACAGAGTGCAGCCAACAGGCAGTGCATAGTTGTGGGTTGAAATAAAATTCCTTGTGGACCATGTAGACCACAGATGAGGATCTCACCACCCTCTGCCTAAAATATTTACATTCCCCTACCAGCCCCTACATGTCTACCAGACCTTAACCTCAATCAGCCATTCTGCAATTTTGGTAGCCTCTCTTCACTGTATGTGAAATAGATCTAGTTGGGATGGTCCAGCCGCAAGCATGTAGGATGGCCTCTTACACACCCCACAAAAAGAAGAAATGCATCACCAAAAAACAGAGGGCCAAAGAGAACATACGGTTTACATAAAAAATTCACGTGCTATTTTATCTGTATATATACAAATTCTAAAACGACGGCTCTAATTTAAATAGAAATGTAAAACTTCTCACCTTGGTCAGATAATGTCAAGGCTCTGTCAAGGCTTCGGGAAAGCCTTGCTTCTCCCCCGGTTGCAGCAAGAGCAGAGAAAACAAGGCAGAGTCCTTTTTTAATGAGTTTTATTTATTCAATCCTAATAGCAAGAGGGGGGACCCAGGTGGCGCTGTGGGTTAAACCACAGAGCCTAGGGCTTGCTGATCAGAAGGTCAGCGGTTCGAATCCCTGCGGCGGGGTGAGCTCCCGTTGCTCGGTCCCAGCTCCTGCCCACCTAGCAGTTCGAAAGCACATCAAAGTGCAAGTAGATAAATAGGAACTGCTCTGGCGGGAAGGTAAACGGCGTTTCCGTGCACTGCTCTGGTTTGCCAGAAGCGGCTTAGTGATGCTGGCCACATGACCCGGAAAGCTGTACGCCGGCTCTCGGCCAATAAAGCGAGGTGAGCGCCGCAACCCCAGAGTCGGACACGACTGGACCTAATGGTCAGGGGTCCCTTTACCTTTAATAGCGAGAGACAAAAGAATGCAACAAGCCGCAACAATGGCGTTGCTCCAAACTGGGCTTCTCCTCCCTCCTTCCTAACAACAGCATCTTCCCTTACGGTGGCCACTTGTGGTCAAATGTTTTTGAGTCCTTTGTTCCTGTACTCTTAAGGAACGCCGTGTTCTAGGAGAAGGAGGATCAGAAATACTTCCCAGTGACAATGTGTCATCTGGCTGCCCTGCCGCAGGACCCCCCCCCCTTCTTCTAACACTTCCCAACTTTTCTCTCTGAGCTGTGACTATCCTCAAACCCCTCAAAGCCCTGCTGTAAATCAAAGCTGTCTCCCTCCTCTCCTGCAGTGTCAGGAGAAAGGTGGGGGGGGGGGTGATCTCCACAATTCCTCCTCCATCTCGCCCTCTAGAGTCCGATCCCTGACAGATAAATTGTTACCTAGTTGCCTGTGTGCCGCCTCCATCTGCTGTCCAGCTACTGACTGTTGATGGGCAATTTCAAAGTACATAGCTAAGGCATCTTGGGTTCAAATGTGCCAGAGAACATACCATCAGCATCTTGATGGCCTGCAAGCTGCAGCTACTTTTTTAAATAACTGTGTTCACCCAGTGGGGGTTATTAATGATATTTTATGTGATGCTGACCAGCTACTTCCATCTACTGCAGAAGTATTTGGCTTCTGTGGGGCTATCTACTTGTTTTGCGGTGGTTTTCATTGTCAACTTAGGTTTTCATTAGTTAGGGTGGCCATATTTCAAAAAGTGAAAATCTGGACACAAAATTTGTTGAGCTTTTCTTGGCAAAGTTGTTCAGATTTTTTGAAAAAATTGCATACACACACACACACACACACACATATATATATATATATATATGAAGTTTTGCCAACAACATGGGTTGCCTTACGTCTGGATTTCCACAGACATTTTTAGCAATTTCTGCCTGGACACTGCTTCCGACTGCAGTATTCCGGCTATGTCCAGGACATATGGAAACCCTGCATTAGTGGAATTGTCAGATCAGCCTTACACAATAGCAAAAGAGTTTCTTACATGTTTATTAGTTTGTCAGAGCCACCTAGTTGAACTTGTTGTAGCAAAGAATGTTGGTTTTAGCTCTGATCTTTGCATTGCAGCTCAGGCAACTTTCCCCATTCGATCCAAATGGTGGTTGCGTCTCACAAGATAATGGGGTCTGACAGCACTTTCCAGACAATCTTAATTTAATGGTGTGCTTTAAGCTGTGTGAAGTGCCATGGAAATGTACAAATATGTTTAAAAATAAGTAGATTAATCAAATCAATCTCCAGCCCATATTCTTTCAAAGTGGTGTGTGGCCTTTCAGCTGCTTAGCTTTCATTAAAGTTAATGGCCAGTGTACAGAAGAAAAATAAACACTCTTCAGCTAGAAAAACCCCAGGGCTGGCCCCAGTCTTGAAAGCTCCTTGGTAGGACAAATGCTATTCATTTTATTATCTATTCAGGCATTCAAAGCAGAGAAAACTAACATCTCCTGTGAATTACAGTTTTAACTAGTTTTATAGAAATGCATACCCCTTTATTGAAAGAGGGGAGAAATGTTTGCCTCAAAGTGTTTGGCATATATATGACACTGTGGGGGGAAATCAGCAAAAACAGCTAGAAAGGTGGGGGAAGTCCTCTAGGAGGGTGAAGAAGTATCACCTTCTTCTTCATTGCTGGAATTGTTTAAAAGTTTCATTTCTAAAGAGCTGAAGAATTCAGATGATAGGATTAATCAAAACACTGAAAATAAGGGGGGTTGTAAGAAAAATGGGAAGAAAGTGGAATGCTTCTGTGAATCTGCAGATTTTTTGTTTACCCCCCCCCCCGCTTCCCCCTCAGCCTTATCCCATTCAAGAAGATCTCCTGACCCCCCAAGAGGAGCTTTTGAGCGGGTTTGGTGCAAGGATGAGAGTGAGAATATCACCTTTCTCCCATCCCCTTTTTTCATAACTTCTCTGGATCCAAGCCAATAGTTTCGAATGGAGTTCATCCAGATATTTACCTCAAACAAGGGATTTTGAGCTCTTAACAGAGAACCTTAGGTCATTCCATGTACAATATATAACTGGTTTGTACCTTTCAGACTGAACAACTTCTTTGAATACAAATGGTTCATTGTTAAGATGGTACAGGTGGCATAACAGCTAGCTAAGGCTTCAGGAAATTACAGTATTCTCCAAATGAGCAAAACCTTAGTTTATTTGTTAAAATTATATTGATTCAATTTGTTTTCAAGCCAGGTTTGAACTATCCTCTGTCAAGCCTAAGGTTTGAAGTCACCAAATAAAAGAAAGAGGCGTTGAAAATCCTTGAAACGAAAACAAGCAGATGTTTATTTTCTACACAAGACTCATGTCAAGAAAGGGAATGGAAAGTATATTGAGCAATTAAATCTTGGGAGAGTTTTTGACTCAAATAACATATTCACTGTGCTAGATAGTCACCAGAATTGTTGGAGCAGGAGACATAGCATAGACATTTATTGTCATTTGTGCTCCACAAATCTGCATCTTGGAAGATCAACTTCCAGCCTTGCAGGCCTTTTTCCAAAGAGGGCAGGGCCCTGACTAACTCCAGCTACAAAAGCTGAAGCTGCTAAACACACTCTTGGGCTGGGGTGTTATTTAGCAGGGTTTGTTGGGGGAAGGGTTGTTGCTGTTAATGCTATTACTTTTTGTATCTTTATTTTAGATCTTATGATATATGTAGAAATTGTTTAATTTGGTTGTGTAATTTTTGATGTTTTATTTATTGATTATGGCTACGATTGTTATGTTTGTAATTATGTATTTTTTCAAGTTGTAAGCCGCCTTGATCATGATTCTCTATGAAAAGGTGGCATACAAATAAATTCATGGATGAATGGGTGTTATATAGAAAAGAGGGAATTATTTCTGATAGAGATTTCAACAGGATTTTCAAATTTGTCCTTGGTTACATCCACAAGAATATTTGTCAACATATTTCCTAAGGGTTTTAGAGAGAAAAATCAGTTAATTTAGGTATGGAGATTCCTTTATCCTAAAGACAGAGCTTCTACATTATTCACAGTATTCTAATATTGATCTTTTTTAAAGCATCACGTAATATCATATCAGAAGCTGTTAATGTGCAAATAGTTATTCAAGGCTGATCATGTGACAATATCTCTTATCTGGTCTGTAGATTTTGAATATCCAGTGGAGGTGGGGGGTGTAACTGTAATTCTAAATACTGTATAATAACAAAATCATAGCATGTCATAATCTGTATCAGTGAACTAGTTTACTCTCTGAATGCCATTGGTATTTATCTTTTAGTTCGCTACACTTTTATGTACACTCACTGCTTATTCTGTGATCCTCAAATTAGCATTTTTCTGACTAACCAGTGGATAGAAATCCCTTGAAATATGAACTGAAACAATATTTCCAAAGAGAATAAACTTCAGTATACGTGCAGGGCATTCTGAACTTATCAAAATGCCCTGAATGTTCTTACGATGTTGGATGAATTATCTGTGAGTTGTTAAAGGGTTTCCAGATTGCTTAGTAATTTGGGACCCCATAATCCTTGTGGCTTGCCCCTTGGCACCTTTACAGCATTACCAAATGTAATTCTAAAATAGATAACTTCAGATCTGTGAGGAGCAAAAACCTCTTTTTGGGGGGGTGGGGATTAAATGGCACAGAAAATACATCACTTATATACTAGAGATCAGAACGGATTATCATATTGATGCTTTCTCACCATGAAATCTGTCAAAGGAGTTTTAAGTGCAAATTCACTAACATTTTTTTCTGAGGGAAAACATTGTGGAAAGCAGCTGAATACATTCCATTATTACTTTTGGAAACATTCTACATATATTTGTTAGTTATTAAAGTAATGGAGAAGGCAAGTCGATAGGCAAAATCTGAAAATGACACACAATTACTATGTGAGACTGTTGTAAGGATTCCATTTGATGAGTCTCCGGAAAATAAATTCTTAGGAGGTGATAATAAAACGTTGTTTTTTAATACTGGCGTGGCAGAGACATTATGCCAGCATCATTCACAGATGCATTAACAAAAACATTTCAAACTGGAGCGTGTGATTGCTTAGACATTTCACCTTTGCAACACCCTATGTATGGAAACTCCCTACAGGAGAGGAGCATGGAATGGTGATCTCACTTTCACCCTGTAGCTCCCAGCACCATTTCCCATGCAGAAGTTCCCCATACCCTCTGGTACAGCTTTTCATGGGACACTTACTGCTGCAAGGCAAAGAAGTAATCAGCGAAAGTTTCTCCCACCTTCCTCTGGCATGAGTGGTACCCCACTAATGAGATGGACAAGTTTGGATGCATATCATGTGCTCATCACTCATCAGTGGACTTGTGGCCAACACATTCATGGACTGAAATGGTCATAGTCCTGACCATTTATTGCAGGGAAGGTGGAAATGATTCCCACATACACGATGATTTCATAAGACCTGCTGAATCATTTGTGAAGTGTATCCTTTGAAAAATATTGTATTTTATACTGCTGTCTGGTGAAAATGAAAGCTCTGTCTGTGATGGCTCTTTGGCACATTCAGGCCATGCTGTTCATTGGAGGTATAACTATCATTGACCTGTAAGTACCATGGAATTCAATGGGGCTTAGTTCTGAGTAGTCCTATTATGATTATGATTATGATTACAATTATTACTGCAACCTTGGCAATATCAGCACCATGTTCTAGCCAGCTGCTGGGAATTGAACTTGGGACCTTCTGCCTCTACCAATGAGCTACAGTCCTTCCTCAAGTCAGGATTTTAAGGATTATCCAATAAATAATAGTTTTTTTCTGCCATTTGTTGCTTCTCGCCATCCCTTTTTTGTTGTGATGGCTCTGTCAATGAAGTGGAGCATCTAACACCATGAAAGGGATTCACGTTTTTTAAAAAAATCACTGGCATTATATTTATTATTCTACAGACTAGAGCTATCCCACAAGGAAGAAGATGACCCATACCCCATTTCTTCCTTCTATCACACATATTGGGAAAATGCAAAGTTATTAAATTAAAACAGATTGTTAGAACCATGAAAGCGCTGTACAGTCATACCTTGGTTGTTGAACACCTTGGTACTCGTACGTTTCGGCTCCCGAACAATTGAAACCTGGAAGTGAGTGTTCCGGTGTTCAAACTTTTTTGGAAGCTGAACGTCCAATGCGGCTTCTGCTATTGTTTCTGGCATGCCTGCACAATTGGAAGCCGCGTCTTGGGTTCCGAACGTTTCAGGAGTTGAATGGACTTCCGGAATGCGTTCTGTTCAAAAACCAAGGTACGACTGTAGTTTTTCATCCCTCTGAAATGAATAGAAATACACAGTCTTCACAATATGCCAGTTTTAAAGTTTAATAAACTGCACAAAGCGAATGAAAGTTGGATGAAATGACATTTCTATTCTACTACATATCTAATTATTTTTAATAAGCTTTGCCAAGAAGAAATTTTCAGTGGCTTTTGCCCATAGACAGTGATGGCACATTGGCCTGTGAAATATATAGGTATATATATTCTTGTCAAAACAGCGTTTTCTTGCTTCTTTCATTAAAATGAATTTACAACTGTATAGTTCAACTTTACCTGCAAGAGAATTCATTTCACTATTCCTATTTCATATGTCATTACCTCATGGAGAGAGTCATTGTTGCAGCAAAGTGATATGTGAAAAATAACATGAAAGCATCACCAATATTCAGGTCACAGATCCTCTCTTGCTATTAAGATACATATATTCAGAGCAGCTTTTTAAACAGTTTTCAGCAAAATCTATGCACAAATAATAGAGCCTATATTGCATCTAACTCCTCGCTGTCAGTCTCATTAATGGGAAGAGCCTGCATTGTTATTTTCAGTGAAGAATGATGCCAGAAAAACTGACAAGAATTTCTTGATGGAATGCTGGAGTTGTGGCAAGGGCACCTTTTTGTTAGGTGATAAGAAAAATTACTTCTGCGGTAGAATTATGTTGCAAAGAATGCCCAGAGAACTCCTGCTGGTCTTGCAAGGCATGTTTGAAGCTAATCAACAAGTTTTATTGACATTAAGATATCCATAGAAATAGCACCTTGCCAATTACATAGACCAACTCTTCCAGGGCCTGATATCTTGTTTTGATCTATATCATCAAACCACCTGCGGCAGACTGCAAAGAGGTGTAGAATAGGTGTAGAATATTCTAACAGCCCCCTGTTTGAAGGGCTGTCCTCCCAGCTGCTGTCCTTCCAAGATAAAGAGCCCTAAGCAGACAGGACAGGAGGCTTGAGGTTGACCATTGATGGTCATCACATGGGCAGCAGAAGGCACAGGCACACAGGTCACCTTGTCACAGTCTTCCCCATACTAGAGAGAGAGCAGTATTGCATTTCTATTTAAATTATAGCAATTGTCCCCTCCCCCCACTCTGTCTCCCTCTCTGTCCCTCTCCCTCTGTGTGTGTGTGGAAAGGGACTATGGGGCCAAACCTTCAGCCTTGCCCCAATTGCTTCATGGCTCCTTCTAGCTCCCCACAAGCACCTGCAGTGGGGAGGCTGCTGTACTTGTGTAGGCTCCCTGTGCAATCTGGAACAATCTAGAATCAAATTTTTTGTATTGGTGGGGCATAAACTGATGGCATAGCGGTTGTACATTCTAGTGTCATACTTGCTTTCACTTGCTTTCACTGTGGTAAGATCACTATGATGAGCTTTAACCTGCCAATCCCCAGTTCAAGTTTGGCAGCAAGCCAAGATTCAGAGGCACTGAAAGCAAACCCAAAGAGGGGGTTAGCATTATGCCTAAATGCAGCCACTTTGACCAGGAGCAGGACAATACGCTTTTTGGAAATATTTGTAATGAATTACCAGGGCAGAGGGAATTGGACAGCTGACTTTCTTAAATTTGAGTTGTAGGTCAGGTTTCTATGGGATGCTTTCATTGTCAGCAGTTGTCATGGACTGTCTGGATACAGAGGAGTGGGGGGGGCACCAGCTGGAGGGAAGAAGGCTCAGAGCCAGGGGGCTGGTGGTGGGATAATGTGTGGTCAGAGGGAGAAGAGGGAGTGACCTGGGAGGAGGAGGTGTTGGAATCTGAAGAGGTAATAGGGTTTAGTGAGCAGGAAGAGGCTATGGCAAAGAGCAGTCCAGAATCAGAAGCTGAAGTGGAGGCTGGAGAGGAGGGGAGCCAAGAAGCAGAGATTAGTTAGACTGGTGGAGAAGCCAGGCGGTCTCCCCCTGCTGCTGAAACCAGCTCTCCTCTCCTTGGTCTCCCAGGACCAGAAGAGATATGAAGAGGGCAGAGCAGAGAAAGAAATATGTGTCAAGTTTCAGGTTGCTTGAGAAGTATTGGGGGTGGGGAGGAGGCTTAGGCAACTGTGGGAAGGAGGATATCTTCAGTCCTCACAACTGCTTAATTGGGATAAGATCTACCATGAAGTGTTGCTCTGCTCACTAGGCCGGGTTTCCTGAGCTGTTTGCTTCTTTGAATAAAAAGTTAATTTCACAGACACCGTGTGAGTTACAGTATTACTGGCACCTGACAACAGTCCTAGCTAGTGCAAATAGAAGGAAACGAGGGGACTTTCCTGTCCCATGCTCCCATCCCCAGTCCCTCTTCCACCAAAAGAGTGACCCTCTACATCAGGGGTGTCAAACTCCGGCCCTCCAGATGTTTTGAGACTACAATTCCCATCATCCCTGACCACTGGTCCTGTTAGCTAGGGCTGATGGGAATTGTAGTTCCAAAACATCTGGAGGGCCGGAGTTTGACACCCCTGCTCTACATGGAAGTGGATGCTGGAGGAAAGGAAATTAGTCCACCTAGCAGTTTGAAAGCATGTCAAAGTGCAAATAGATAAATAGGTACCACTCCAGCGGGAAGGTAAATGGCGTTTCTGTGCGCTGCTCTGGTTTCGCCAGAAGCAACGTAGTCATGCTGGCCACATGACCTGGAGAAACTGTCTGCGGACAAAAGTCGGCTCCCTCGGCCAGTAAAGCCAGATGAGTGCCACAACCCCAGAGTCATTCGCAACTGGACTTAACTGTCAGGGGTCCTTTACCTTTAATGTTTTTTAGGATGCTATTGTAGGATGCAACCTCCCAGTCTTCCAGTGAAGGAAACAGAAAACCCAAACCCATTATGATATCTGTGTAGGGAAAAGGTGCACAACATCATGGTCTGCCAAATCAGGAATCTGTTTCACCAGACAAAGAACTGGCCAGGGAGTTCTATAGCAATATCATATATTTCTACCCCCAAACTCTCAGACAAAGCTGTTCATTGCAGACACCACTCCTCTTTAGAAGGCAGAGGTATTTCTGTTGCTTAGCAATATATCACTCCAGCTATTTTTCTTCTTCTGAATTATCCACCCTTATTATGGTTTCCTGACTGTGGAAAATTACAGCTGCCCAAACCTGTGTTCACGTAGATTTTGTAGTGTATGATACTAGACTTATAACAGTGCTCCTGTTGGAAGAAATACGCTGATGGCACAGTCAGTATTCTATGTTTGAGGCCAGTAAGGTATGGTAGTCAGTTTTATCTGGCTTTAAACAAAAACATTTATTGGAAACCATCCACCAACATTTTTGAAAGCAAAGAGCCTCACTCACTCCAAATCCCTTAAGGCCGAATTGGTGATTTAGGAGCCACTGCAATGCAGCACTGCCCTGAGATGGTCTGAAGCACATGAAAAAAAGCTTGCTTGGTCTCTCACAGCATTATTGCCCCTGCCCAAATTTGGTGATTTCTGCCATGGGAAGGAACCACAGTACCATCTCCTCCCATGTGGCCACAGTTCCCGGAGGCATGGGAAGGAGCTGTCCTGTAATTCCAGTGTAACAGAGTTGGGTAAATTGACCCAAATGCCTTTTATTTCCAATTCTGGTACTTCACTTATGGCTATTAGCAACTAGAAGAGGTTTCTTCTCTCCTCCTTGTCTGCCAAGTCAAAAACTGGGGACAACTCTGGCAGCCTGTAAATAGACTGTACAGTTGGTGGGAGTTGCACACACCCTGTTGAGCAAGACTTTTGCGATCTACAGAGCTGTTTGGTTTGGTACCTTCACATTGGATGTCATGTTTGCATATAGCCCTTTTTTGTGTAAAACCCAATATGCGTAGGGTAGCCATGTGATTATTAACAACCCCCTCTCCCAACCCCTTCAAACAAAAAAGCCCTAGGAAATAATCATGGATTTGGGGCATTTAGACATTAGATTTTATGCTGGTGGTATATTCCATTTCTAAGAAAGTCCTGTAGACAGTGTTAATATAGTAAAGAAACCATTTTCTCCAGTAAGGAATTGAAGTAAAAGAATATTTCATTCCTTCTGCATTCTATGGCTCATAGCCTGCAATAAGATGTCAGAGATTATAGATAGATAGATGATAGATAGATAGATGATAGATGATAGAAGATAGATATAGATAGATAGATAGATGATAGATAGATAGATAGATAGATAGATAGATAGATAGATAGATGATAGATAGTCAGTCCTAGGGTTGCTTAATATTGTTACTTGCATAATTCACAAAGAAAATACAAAATAATAATAATTCAATAACAGCAAAAATAATGCGGCTTCTAAATTAAGTGTTGACCCGAACAAAAACTCCCCAACTCTCCACCCCAATTGTCTCTATACATCCTAAGCAGCAGATGTACTGAGCCCTTCCAACTCTCTGATTCTATGAATTGAAGAATGTGCCCCTATGAACTAATAGCAACGGTGGTGTCTGGATCCTTCAGTAACAGCAGCAGCTTTTGTAGCCGGAGTCCATCTGCTCTCCCAGGCCAGGTAGAAATAAACCTGCATAGCAAGTCTTGCAGGAGTCACAGGTAAAATGGTCTCTGACTTCTTCAGCAGTAGCAGCAGGTGTAGTAGCTTGAGTCAGTTGGTCAGAACCTTGCCAGCTGGAAATAGGCCAGCAAAGCATTCAGAATCCTTTGGAATCTGAAACTGGAAACTTACGATGTGTTTGTAATAAATCAATAAACAAGCAAATGCAGATATATAAGTACATAGTTCCTTTAAAAAGGCAACAGAACCACTGAACCTGTACTCAATTCCCAGTGAACTATGGTTTCAGCCAACTCCAAGGCTGTACCCTTTCCTGACTGACTCCAACTAAAACCCTCCACCTCCTGCTTTCTAAATTCAAATTGCAAAGCTGGATCCAACTGTATTTCTGCCCCACTTGCCTTTCCAAGGTGTTGCCTTTCCAAGGGTTTGTCGGTATTTTATTTCAGTTGATGGAAAGAGATGCCCAGCTACCCAGGAACATTACAGTTAAAGTCCCAGGCCAGTCATCAGTTGCCCGTTCCCAGTAATCAAGGCAGCCCAAACTCATGACAACATTGGAGTTTATCCCTCTTCTTCACCAGTGTGCTCTGCTAGCCCAGTTCCCCTCTGAGGACAACAGACCCCTGTGTCAGTGGAATGCGATGTTAATGTCTACAATTTGAGCAAAAGATCTATACATTTTAATCATCCTCCCCTTTTCCTTCCTTCCAGCAGTGACACAATGAGATAAATAGCTTGCAGCATCTCATTTATTGGAGATGCTGTGAAGTGCATCCACATTTATGTGCTGATGTTCAATATTATCTGGTACAGCTCATATCCAAGGGCAAGTATCATTTCAAAATATGTAGCTTAAATTATATTTTTATGAAGTATAAGGCTGCTTTCCTATGGAAAAAAAGTTACAGAGCTTAAGAGTTCCCTCCCTAAAAAAAATAATCACTTTTTATTTCAAAGGCAACATTGTTAAGTCTAGGAGCACTGCATACACCAGCTTATGTGGATTAACAGGACAATTCTTTGCATGCCTACTCAGGAGTAAAAGCGGAATCCTAACCATATGTACTCAGAAATAAGTCCTATTGAATTCAGTGGGACTGGGTGTGTACACACCAGTGCTATTATTCTAGAAAAAGAGGTGCCAGAACTCACCATGAGCACCTGTTCTCTTAGAATGGCAATGACGCCCACCTGAGAGGTGCTGGGACTGAGTTCCAGCAGGTTCTGGCTGAAAAAAAGCTCTGGTACACACCCTATATTTAAAGCACATTTCTCCCTCCGCAAAAGAATGCTGGGAACTGTAGTTCACCCCTCAGAGAGTTACAATGCCCAGCACCCTTAACAATCTATGGTCCTCAGGATTTTTTGAGGAGCGGTGCTTTAAATGGGCTTTAATGTGTTACTTAGGGTGAAGGTTGAAGCCTCAACCCCATTAAGTTCTATTGAATGTACTCCCATGTCTGCGGTCTTATGCACACTTACCTTGGAGTAAGTCCCATGGAACTCAGTGGAACTTATTTCTGCATAGGCTTGTAAGTGTTGAAACTGATAATTTACATTGAAAAAGTGAAATGCAAGATACAGGATTTATCTGCAAAACCTGCAGATTTCTAACAGCACAAATCAGCTTCTTCAGTTACAAGATTAATAGTAGTTGTGGTGTTTGTAATTTCATTGAAATGCTCACTTCAAAAAAATGATTATTATTCATTCACAAGGCATACAACAACAACAACAACAACAACAACAACAACAACAACAACAACAACAACAACAACAACAACAGAGATTCTTTGTATTTAACGAAAGTCCAAGCACAGCTAAATATCCAGGCCACAATCCATCACTGACCTAGGAATGATTAAGGTCATTGGTTCTTCTGTGGTAACTCTTTGCTGGATTGTGGCTCTAGCTTTAAGTGATTAAATTGAATTTGAAAATCTCGTGCTTCAAGATGGTTGTTGGACTTTTTTAAAACCACAGTTATTTGGTTCTCTCAGTAACTGTGTTATTTATTTGACTGGAAGGCGAGCACATTCCCACTTTATTATATCCACTCAGCTGTGGGCTTCTGATGTACATTTTCATTCCTAATATGGTAGCAGGAGAGGGTTTTGTCTGAGTTCCAGAGCACTGTTTCCAACTTATGGAATGCCATGAAAAAAGAAAAGGAAACAGTTCAGCAGTGACAAAGATGTGTACTTTTGCACTAATAAAGAGCTAGAAAAGGATAACATGAACTTAGAAGCTTCACCTTTGTTATTTTTACATTCGCCACTTCATCTTCAACTTTCCATCAAGGCATGAAATGTTTCCAGTTGTGTTAAACAGACATCCTGGAACATTTCAAAATTAACTTGTCTAGAAATGCAGGTTTCTTTTTTTCTTTTTTTTGCCATGGCACAAAGGGAGAAATGCAAAATTAGAAACTTCACCCCCCTCAACCCCACATTTGTCCACGATCCACTTTTCTGTGCATCAATTATATTGTTGTTGCATTGTCTTGGTGGAAATTCAAGGGTGGGTGGAAGAAAACTGAATTTTAACAAACTTCACCAGTCTTCTTCAGGGTCACTTTAGAGTAGCGTTGGTTGACTCAAAACAGAAACTCATTTGGTGTAGCCAATCTAAGGAAGAGACACTTGAGAAAGATGTAAAAATTCCCTGGCTTGTGATGACTTCACAACACCCCAGGCAGAGTACTTGTTATTTATTTTATTTATTTAATGATGGTAAGTCCATCATGACTCTAGGTCTTGTCTCTTAAATATGAGTTATTAGGCTGGGACTTCCAACAATAGGCAGAGACTTGGGCCTGCCGTGTTGTCTGAATAAACATCAAGGAGACTTCATCCCTCAGCAAAATTTGATGAAAATGAAACTCTTCTTTCTGGGCTGAATGCTCTCCTTTCAACAGTTCCTTCTTAGAACTGTCTTGGTCCCCAGATGCTGTTGGACTATGACTTCCATATCAAGGCAGACTATTGGTCCAGCTAGCTCAAAATCATCAACGCCAACTGACAAAGTCTAGAATCTCTATCAGACCTACCTGAAGAGACTGGGAATTGAAAACCACTGCCCTCCCCTGCTTATAACCATCCCCACTGAACCACCCAAGCTGCTATGTTACAGAGGCCACAACTTATGTAGCGTTCTGATTTCTAATACAGTGGTCCCTCGACTTACGAAGTACTCGACATCCCTATTTTTCGACTTACGAATGAAAAAAAGTGGACGCACGCCTACGAATTTTTCGACATCCGAATGGAAATCGTTGCCGGTTTAGATGCGGTTTCCTCGACTTACGAATTTTAGATGCGGGTTTTTTCGACTTACGGATTTTTCCGAATATTTTTCTCCCAATGCATTCCTATGGGAAATCGACTTACGATTTTTTTCGACCTACAAATGTCCATTCGGAACGGATTAAATTCGTAAGTCGAGGGACCACTGTATGTATTATCAGAGTTACCAAACATTGTTTTCCTCTAACATAACACCCTAAATGTAGCAGTTGTCAAGCTATAAGAATAGGGGTCCGAAGCTCATTGTGTACTTCACAATTAGAGGAATGCACGTTGCTGCTTAAAGGGGGAACTTAAGGGGAAGCTCTTATGTCCAGGGTCTCAAATGACTCAGCTTTACCACCATTACATTAAATTAAATTGAGGATAATTTTAAACAAAACCAGAGAATGATATTTCATTGTTTTGACTTAAGGGCTCTAGGTACTTCTGAGCACCATAGTTAAATTCCTTTCTTTTTGGCTGTAGTGGTAGAAAGTAATTTAAAGAGGAGGTTTCTTAATAGAGCAAATAGTAGAGACACCCTTTTGTCTGTGGTAAGCATGGGCTTTTTCTCTTTCGTTGTGTGTAAGTGTGACATTTTGATTACCAGCAAAATGGAAATTTTCCTTCCATTTCCACCCCTGACGCACCCTATTATCAGTCAGAAAACAGGGGAAATTATTGCAGTCCATGGCTGCACAACCCTGCGCTCCTGAAATGAAAAAAATGAGGCACATTTTGCAGCTTGCCCGATATCCTCTCTTGCTTGGGGGTGGGCACTAGGTGAAGATTTGGATGGGGGCATGAAATATTGTGAAGTATTGTGACATCATTTGCAATATCCCTCAAATACACAAAGTGACTTTGGTACAAATCCCTATGCAAATATAGGTGCATCTTACAGAATTAGGATTGCCTTAAATTTGCTGAAATTCCCCCAGTCCTCCCCGTGTTGAACCGATGGCATTTCAAAGGTGGTTGGGCTCCATGCATGCTTTATGAGCTGTTTGCTTTGTCATATCAGATGGCTCCTAGATTAGACTATGTCAAGATCTTGTCTCAACTGAGCAGCAGACAGGAGTATGCTGAACTCTTCAAATTTAATCAAGGTAGTCAGTGAACCACGAGCTCTGCCTGCTCACCCACTTTTGCACCGAATTGGATATCTGCTGTTTAAATTGTAGCAGGTATCTGAGCTGAAAACTATCATGTACCTTCATGTTTCTGATGCCTTATGTCACGTTTCAACGCCTCCTCAGTGAAAGTGATGTACAGCAAGTAGCAAAACTGTTACGTGCCAATCCAGGATCCATTTGTGTCACTGAATGCCTGGAAGAATTTGAGACATCCTAAGATTCATGAAGGCATAATCTGCTGACCACATTATTACACACAATTTCTGCCTTTCCCCCCTTGCCATCCATATAAGACAATGTATGATTTGCAGTGCTATCCTGTATGTGTCTCCTCAAAAGGGAAGTCTCATTGTTCAATGGAGTTTACTTCCAGGTATGTTGGTATAGCAAGGGTGAGGAAACTGTGGCCTCACATCTCCCATTATTCCTGACCATTGCCCATACTTTCTGGGACTGGTGGGAATTGGTCCCCAAAACCTGAACCGGATTAGAGGCCCTAAGCACTTGAAAGATTTTGATGCCCCCAATATATATCTTAATTCAAAATATGAACATGTGAGCCTTGGTGGACCAAGTGGCAGTTTACCAGTTACCAGATTCTAATTTTGTTGTATTCCCAAGATTAATGTATATCATTAATCTTGATTATTACTACGTTGTTGTTGTTGTTATTTTGCTATTGTTGTGTATATATAGTATGCATTTTTTTTCATTTATTGTGGGAGCCTTTTTTATCAGCTGCACCATATGGTCCATGGTAAATCTGGCAGTGGAATATTTCAGTGGGGCCCCTCTTCCCTTGATGCCCTAAGCATGTGCTTATTTTGCTTAATGGCTAATCAGCTCTGCCCCAAACACCTGGAGGGCTACAGGCTCTCCACCCTATGGCATAGGATTGCAGCCTAAGCCACTGACAATGCAATCCTATGCATGTTCACCTGTCCAGTGGAGTTCAATGGGGCTTATGCCCAGGCAGCACATTTACAATTGCACTTTGTGTGCTTTCCTTTGATCCTGTCCAGAATACTCACTTATAGATAATCACTCTGCATCCATTCTGTGTAGGAGGCAGGAAACTTGTCTTGCACTTGCCTGTGAATTACTAAGCGGACCAGTGTGCTGAGGCATAATGGATTTTCCATCTTCCTAGCAAATGTCAAGAGCTGTGTGTATCTTTTTGAGGTCATCAATAAGCCTGTCCTGTTCACAGAATTGCATAGCTTTTCACAGTCTCCTGCTTTCCAAACAGAACAATGAGTTGCTTCATATATAGATGCTGAGTTAGGAAGCTGTAAGGGCATTAGCTGTATGCCTGAGTAACTGATGTTAGCTGTTTTGCACAACTGCATTGCCTTTCCCATTATGATGTCTCTTGGCTTACTGGTTGGAACAGAGCTTTCCAAACTTTTCATGTTGGTGACACACTTTTTAGGCGTGCATCATTTCATGACACAGTAATTCAGTTTTACTAGCAAACCGGAGGTTAAACTAACCCCTTTCCAGCCCTGGAAGGGGTGCTGGGAGCATTCCTGCAACACACCTACACACTGCAGCCGACACACTAATATGTCATGACACACAGTTTGGAAAGCTCTGGGTTAGAAACTCATTTAATTGGCTTTGGCAGGGGAGGGGGGAGAGAGAAGCACAACTTTAAGGAAAACAATAGCCCTGACCTCACTTCATGCAAATGTTGTGTATATGTCTGAGATCGAAAAGTAGATGCACATCTTTCTGAATAATCTGTTATACTGCCCTTAACCTAAAATGTGGCATTGCTTGTTGAGAAATTCATAACTGAGCTGGATGAAACTCTGAATTTCTTCAGTCACAGATGCTTCAGGAAGAAATGCTATGCCTGTATTTTATATTCTTTCTAGAGAGAAGTGTCTTTGATTTGATACTTTTGACCACATTGTCAGACATCAAAGAGCTGCATGTTTACCGAAGCTTAAAAACCTTGTCAATAAAACAGTAACCTTGTCAATACAAGAATGGCTATGGAAATTTGAACAATATTACAGATGGTTTGTCCTTTGTGGTTGGAATCTGTGTCATTTCAAAATTACATGCATGGAATGTTTAATTCCTTGTCTGCGTTTTGAATACTTATATTGTATATAATTCTCAAAGCCCACTAGTTCCTGCCTCAGCAGAGGACGATTGGGTTAAAATATCACCTCTTATTGTTGGGAACAATTTCCAGAGGGGTACCAGTGTTAGCCTATTGCAGAAAATAAATACTTTCGTGGCACCTTAAAGACTGAAGCTTTTGTGGATGACATTTAAGCTTTTACATAATGGTCACTGACAGTGTTATTATTTTTATTTACACTTCATTTCCTTCTGACTTCACTGTTTATAGTTTGTTTCTCAGTGCCCGTGTCTTTATGTGCAGGATCCACCAACTGAGGATCGCATGTAATACACATTTGTTAGTCTTTAAGGTACCACAATACCCTTTCTTGTTTTTGTCTGGAGCAAGTCATAGGAACTCTTGTTTGTACTAAATGAATCATGTCCCTTACTCTTTAAGAATGACCTTTTCCCAGTCAGCCAGATATTCCACTGAGAGTGGCCAGAGCACCGACTTGTTCACAGGACCATTTTCTCACCAGAGATTCTGTGCTAGCAACCAAAACTAGGTTGCACCTCTGAACTGTAAGCAATATATGAACCTTGTTCAGGTGTTAGCACAGATCCCTGGATGGATACTAAGGCTATGTATCCATTGCATTTGAAATTCACTCATTCTCTTCTCCTATCCATCACTGGGCTCATTGCTACCCATAGGCATCCTTGCACAGATCCAGCATGCTACCACCAATGCAAGTGAGTGGGTGCATGGATGAGAGAGAGAGAAGAGCTTTCTTTACGCTCAAACAACATCTGAGTGCAAAGTGAGTGCAGAGCCAGTGCACTAAAAGATTGTGTCCTCACCATTTGGGTGTTATTCAGCTGCCGGTGAAATGAGTGGTAAGTTGAAGATTGGGCCACTGGATAAACCTCCAGTCTTGTACCTCCAGTCTTATGTGGTGATTTCAATTACATATTTTCAAATTCGGTTCAAATTAAAATTCAGGCAGTGTTGAAACTTCAAGACACATGTGAACACCAGTATTAATACATTGGTGTATATATCATATATTAACATATTTGTGTTCACTTTTGCATTCCACTTCAACACTGCCTGAATTCTCATTTGAACTGAATTTGAAAATGCCAAGATTCCTCGAGCTTGAAATCTATCTATCTGTACAGTGATACCTTGGTTCTCGAACGTAATCCGTTCTGAAAGTCCATTTGACTTCCGAAATGTTCGAAAACCAAGGTGCAGCTTCCAATTGATGCAGGCACCCCTGAAACAATAGCCGACAGCCGCATCGGACGTTCAGCTTTCAGGAGCCAAACTGTTCGAGTGCCAAGGCGTTCAAGAACCAAGGTTCCACTGTATATGTTTGTGTACAATATCCCACACCATTTACAAGTGTCACTAGACCCTAGGAGAATATTTTGGGGTGGGGGAACTGCAGAGGGATTGGCAAGTCATGAAAGCTCTGTTCAATGAACATGATCTCTGTTCCATCCACAGAAGCAAAGTTAGGATCCAAGTCATTTATTTAGGACATATATTATTTTGTATGGCTGTTTGAAACATTATTGATCCACTGTACCTTTATTAGTATCCTGCAATAAAAGTGCTTTTAAAAATCCACATTTAGTTTAATCTACACACCGGAGTTTGGAAAGTGAAATGTTTCTCGCCCACTCCTGCCTTTTCTCCCTTTCTGTCTACTTTCAAGGCATGACTGACAAGCAGCCATGTCAATTTTGAACACTGGGGCCTGTTTCCTGGTTGATGAGTGAAGACAGGTTTATTGCTTTACACTGCAGAATTTTATTATAACCACATTTTCATAGCAATTGGGCTGCTTCCCTTTTGTACTTGAAGTGTTGTCTCTGGATTAAAGCATGAAGGTTTCTCAATTGCTTATGGCTTTATTCCAATCTATTTCACTTAAAATTTATTTTGCTAAGTGTAGGTAGTTTATGGTGGGCTGGCAAGATTCTCAGGAGACCAGTCTTTTATTTTTGTGATGCATTTGATGGAAAGGGGAGAAATAAGAGGAGATTGCCTGCTGCTTTCCTTTTAAACAACTTCACCCATTTGAACTGCCATACTTGTATTGTTCTGCTTGTGTAATGAAATATTATAAGTGGTGAAATCCTGTGGATAGAACTATTAGAATAAGCCTTAGGCCATTATGAACCATTCTGTTTTGACAGTCTGTGGTTAACAATCCCTGACTGAAATTCTCCAAAGGGAAGATCATTGACTCTTTGTCAGTTTTATAAGACTGTTTTTCCTGACACTGTTCCAGTTTCACAATCCAGGTGTGTTAGCTCTTCCGGATGGAATGCCGTGTGTGCAAAAGGATGCTGAGTGGGGGGCAGGGAAAGCACATCTATCTTCCAGAGATGTGCCCTTGTAAGTCAGGCAGACAAATTCTCCTCAGGTACAGAGTATATGGAGTTTTAAACAAGTGCAGGGGCAGACCTTGGATGGTTTGCAATGCATTACAAGCCTTGGTGGACAGAAAGCATAAAAACTTGTACTTGTGCTTCCAGCGTAACATCTGAAATGGTGCTACTCCTTCACAGAGTTAGTGTAAATGTCTTATATGTGTGTGTGGTAAGTTTATGCATCTCGCCACAGAAAAAATGCGCTTGGTTTCTGCATCAGACATTATGCAGGAAGCACAAAGAAATATGCTTGGCCTTCTACTCCCCCAACTTTCCCAGTGAATTACCTAATGTCATGCTTTCCCCTCACCGTCTTAATACATCCCATAATGTCTGAAGTGGCTCTCCAAATAGGAAATGAATCAGGGATCAGAGCTTTGCAGGCAACATCCAGTTTAGTAGTCAGCCCACCCTGCTTATGGAAGGGAGAACATACCCCATTCCATAGTTTTGCTCCTTTTTGTCATAGCTTTAGTCACTGTGTGTGTGTGTGATTAGGCCAATAAATATATTTCTAGATAGAATGCTAGTAAGTATTTACAGACCCTCCACGTGTCCCTATTTTCCAGGAATGTCCCTGATTTAGAGAAGCTGTCCCAGGTTATGATTTGATCCTGGAATGTCCCTATTTTCATCGGAGAAATGTTGGAGGGTATTGAGTTATCTGACCCCTGAGCCATCTGAAGGCAATCCTGTATAAGGAAGGGTTTTTTTTAAAAAAGTTTATTGTTTTATTATGTTTTTATATGTGTTGGAAGCTGCCCAGAGTGGTTGGGGCAACCCAGCAAGATGTGTGGTGTATAAATAGTAAAATTACCATTATGGAATGGGACATCCCTATTTTCACTGGAAAAATGATGGAGGGTATGTATTTATCCCTAAGACACCATCAGCCATTACAGGTGCAACACTTTGCCATCCACATGTTCATTTTGTCACAGAAAGCAAAGCATACAATGCTGTGATTTAGTACAAGCAGACAATAACACTTACGCAATCTGGAAGCACTCTGGCTCCTGCATAGTTTCTCTGAAAATTTGCCTTCCATTGGTGCTGTGCTTCCCCAGAGAGTTCAGTCCCCCTCTGCCCCCAGTTTTCCTTCCCATTCTGAGGGTTTCCTTGTGCAAACGAATATTGATTCAGACAACCCACGCATGTGATCGCTATAAACTCATTAGAGGTTATTTCCGAGGCCTTAATTATCCCCTCCCACACATGAAAACACACAGGAGGGAAAACGTTAAAGGCAAATTATCCATGGCTTGAAAGCCATGAACAGCACGCTGAGTCATCCTCTCACAGGAGAGAGGTTTGCTAGCCCTGAAGTAAGTCTGTTTTGAAATCCATGGGAGAAAGAAATGAAGAAGGAAAACTCTCAGACAGATCTGAAAGCAAGTAAATATGAAAGGGCTTCCTACAACATTTCGCCCTGTGGGGATGCCAGCAATTCCACAACCACATCTCTGTCCAATGTCTGGCTTCCTGCAGAAAAGGAAAAGCATGACAGATGCTGTTGGTATCAAACAGTTAGTGGAAACGTCCTAACACAACACATAATGGCTTTGTTGTACAGTGGACACGATCATTTTGCCAACTGTCTGTTACCCAGAAAGCCCTGGCTGGCTGTATAGTCCTTTGAGGAGCAATGGTAGACAACTCAGTGCCATTTTCCTCTACTGGCATGATTGAGGGAAAAATCCGTTCACCTTTTATCTGGTGTACAGCATTGCAGCCAGTCAGCCGAGCCTCAACAGTTTCCGGCGTAGGGGGAGGTACTCTGCTCCCCCCCCCCTGCGTCACAGCTGGCCGCATCATCTGTGCTGTGGACAGCCCCAGCCAATCTGTGGCTAGAGTGGGTGTGGCCGCGGACCATTTAATTTTGGCGCGGCCGGCAGGCTCCCTCTTCCTTGCCTCTTGCTTTTCTCAAAATATATGCCCTGATTCAGTGACCCTTTTGTTGTCTCACTATTGAAATTTGAGGCCCTCAGAATGGGAACCTGATTCCTGCCCCCATTATGTTTATCTATGAACTTAATGAACTTGTCTATGTTTATCTGACCCAGAGAAGATTCCGGGAAGGAAGGGTTGTGTTTTCAGAATATAACTTTATGACCATTTCAGATTTGTACAGTGGTACCTCAGGTTAAGAACTTAATTCATTCTGGAGGTCAGTTCTTAACCTGAAACTGTTCTTAACCTGAGGTACCACTTTAGCTAATGGTGCCTCCCACCACCGCCCCACCGCACGAATTCTGTTCTCATCCTGAAGCAAAGTTCTTAACCTGAGGTACTATTTTTGGGTTAGTGGAGTCTGTAACCTGAAGTGTCTGTAACCTGAAGCGTCTGTAACCCGAGGTACCACTGTATTATGAAACGGGATGCTTAAGAACTTTTGTGTCATCACTAATAAGTATGCCTAGGATTGTGCTGCAATTACTAATCAGGCATTAGAACAAGGCAGTGCTAAGAGGCAGTCCTGAGCTGCGTTGCCCAAAGCAAACAAGTTAACATTGATGTGGAAGGTTCATTAATAGGTGAAGACCAACCCGCCCACTTCCAACTCACAAAATAATGATCTAGAGCTGACTGTGGCCATGCCTAGGCAACCTCTTTAATGAGCATTTCTCCTGTTTCGTTGGTGTGGAGATTAGATAATGCTACATCAAGCGTTCAAAAGCACGTCAAGTGCAAGTAGATAAATAGGTACCACTCCGGCGGGAAGGTAAACGGCGTTTCCATGCACTTCTCTGGTTCACCAGAAGCGACTTAGTCATGCTGGCCACATGACCCAGAACCTATCTGCGGACAAACACCGGCTCCCTCGGCCTATAGAGCGAGATTAGCGCCGCAACTCCAGAGTCGTCCGCGACTGGACCTAACGGTCAGGGGTCCCTTTACCCTTTACCTTTACATCAAGCGTTATCCCACACTTACCAATGCATTTTCCTATTGCTTTGCTTAGGGCAAAAACAAAAACAAAAACAGAACACCAAACCCCAATCTTTTGGAGGAACTGCTGGACTAAGACTTCTTATTCAGCCATCAAGGGTGACCTTGGGCCTGTCACTGTCTCTCAGCCTAACCTACCTCACAGGGTTGTTGTGAGGATAAAGGATAAAGGAGGATAAAGGAGAACTATGTCTGCCACCTTGAGTTCATTGGAGGAAAGGCGGGATATAAATGTAATAAATAAGAAATAAAATAATGATAATATAATTCCAAATCAGCTTTAATTCGGGCAGACTAAGTTTGCAAGGATGTAATTGAATTTCACCCCTAAATGTGACAGCCTGAAAACGCTATATATCTTGACTATAGATACCTCAGTTCATGGGACTTGCAGGCATTTATTAAAGGCTGTTATCTTTATATTTGTGTTCAGGAAATATTCAGATGTAGTAATCTTGTCCCACCCTAGCCAACTTTTTCTATTCCAGGCATTCAATCCAAGTGAAAATCCATGAATTCTAAATTTTGCTATTTCTAGAAAAGTTTCATTAAGTATTGGCCACCTACAACTTGGTTTTCACCTTAAAAACCACTGTCAATCAGGGGCTCCATAGTTCCAGCTTTTGTTAAAGGAATATTTCATTTTCATTGTGCTGCACTCCACAGATTCTATCTTGTCCCTGTATATTTGATGCTTCTGATACAGGTGACTCATTTAACCATGGTGTATTGTCTAGGATAAACCTGGTTTGTCTCTTGAATGTCATATGTACAATTTTTTCTTTATTATCTATGAGATTAAATATTCCTTCTCAAGACTCTTGCTGTGGGTATTGGAGCTGTCTTTAGAAGACGTGCAACAGTGTTTCTAAGATCAAAATCACTGTATTTACTGGCAATTTGACATTACCTCAACTTTCATTTCATATGAGACTCAAATCTTTTGTTTGCCTCTAAATAATGGCTGATATATTTGCCTCTAAACTTTGACAAAACAAAGTGTGTCAGCTCGAGTACCCTGCTGCTTTTAAAAGCTTCTTTATTAGCCTCCCTTGAGACATTCTTGTAAAATTGGTAATGCACAGTATAAATTGTACATTTTTCAGCTGTTGAATTTCCGTGCACTGAATATTAATCAGGGTAACTGAAAAATCAACTTAGCCCTTTCCATAGAAGGACAGTGCCAACCCCCACCTCCACCCCACCCGTCTGACTACACACTGTCCTCTCAGCAGGGCTTTATTGCAGTTGCAGTCTTGCAACATCATAAAGCAGACTTCTTACATCCAAGAATCAGCATACAGAAGTAGGATTACATATAGGGGAGAAGCCAGTGTGGAGACGTCAACCATACCTCTTTATACTAGCTGGCTATAGACCAATTTGCCAATGCTCCATGTCTCATGATGCTGACTCATCACATGATACTGAGTCAGCATTTCCACTTAACATGGAGTGTTAACTGCTTGATACCCACAACACTCCAACAGTTGTTTCCTCCTCCTCCTCCTCCTCTTCTCCACCTCCACCTCTTGAATGTCACGAGCTTTAATAAATTAAAACTAAAACTACTTGTGATATGCTGACAGTGGAGCTTTAGAGAAATGGAACGGTATAGTTTTTTTTGTCTTCACAGGTTTAAGCTGAACACATTTAAACATGTCGTACATTTTTAAACCAGTCATTCAAAGCTGTGGTGCTCAGGTCATAGTGTGGGTAGGGGAATCTATGTTGAGAAAAGACCAAGCAAGGTTTTACATCTTCACAGTCTACCTTCTAATACTAGACTGATTCATTTATTCTCGGGTATATAAGCAGCTGAGACTAGAAAGCATTTAGCGGACTTCTCTTCCCCTGTTTCCTTTCCCTTATAAAATTGTTCTGTTATGTAGTTGTAGTTAGCATCCGTCTGTCTCAGGAGACCAATGGAGGAGTGCGCCTTTGGGGCTTGAGTCAAACTGTTGGAAGGTTCCAACGCCTGCCATGGCTGTAGAGACCAATATGGGAGGGACGTCTTTTGTTGCGGCTGGGGCAGATCTGGTCGTATGTCATTTCTTTTAAGGAAATGCAACACAAACCAAGAGTGCTGGGCAGCCATCAGGTCTATAGAGCAAAGCCCTGTGGATTGTGGCTTAATGCTCACCCTGTGGCTTAATATTTCAGGGTACAACTACACAATAACACAAACACTCTTCCAGTTCAGAGCAAAACTGGATGTTCAGGAAGAAGCCACTGAAAATGATTGTATGATGGGGTAGGAGTCAACTGCACACTGACAGTGAACTGGTAGTGCCAGCCCACATTTGTTGGAGGAACAGTACACTCTAGACCCAGAGCCCTCTAAAGGGCATGAACCAGAGAAGGCCATGCACAGCTACACCGTTGCCTAGCTGCCCAGAGCCATAGAAGACTCTTGGCTGCAATAAGGCATAAAGGAGTGTTCAGAGGAATCCAGGGTCCATTTTAGAAGCTGAGGGGGCCAGGGGGGCATTGGAGAATCTGAGATGCCTCCTCTCTTCTTGCCGCACCTTGTGTCAATTTCATTTCTTCACACCAGTATTCAACTATTTCTTACTCAGGGTTGACCTATTAAGTTTTGTATTCAGTTATAGACAAAAAAGTACAGAATTAGCAGGGCTAGGCACAAATAGAAATCCCTCCAGGAAATGTAGCCAAATCTATTAATTTCAATAGGCCTAATGTACATTCATAGATCTCTACCATGCGAGGGGATACCATGGTCCAATCAGGGTGTAGAGTCCTTTTCACATGCTGATTGGCTGTGGAAGCAGGTCTGGCCCATTCAGTGGTGCGCTCCCCACAAACATTATTTTAATGCATGAAGGGAGAGGCATCCAAACCCCTCTATAATCAGAATGTAGTAAAAGCGGAATTGACTTGCTGAATCAGATGAAGGTGCCTTTAGCCCAACACTTTGTTTGTCCAACCACAGCTCAACATACGTAATTGTAAATGATGGGAGTTTATCAGCCCCTTGCAGCTTGCCTTGGGTAATGAAACTACCACCACCCAGGAGCATGGAAGTGCCATTTGTAGCCATTATAAGTATCATGGTTAATGTCTGTCCATGTGAATCTCTCTTTTCCTTTTGGAAAGCCATTTAAACCAGAAACCATCACCACCTCTTGCAGTGAATGATGCAATTCTATTTAACTACTTTGTTTTCCTTTGGTACAAGTGAATAAAGGGGGGGGGCAATGTATTCATCTGACTGTGTTGTCTGGCTTTCGCAATGGACTTCTTTGAGTCCATCTCTAATAGGAACAGGTGAGAGATGAGTAACCCTCACTGCTTCTGAACTTACTCTTTCCTGGAGCCTTGCAAGTTTGTAGGGCAGCAGTCACCAATAGGGGAAAGTCAGTTATCCACATATGTAGGAAAGAAATTTTGCCCTTGTAGTGTTCCTGTCAAGCAGTGACACCTCAGCAGCCTACCTTCAGGCAAATATTTCCATGCAGAGGCAGATTAACACAAGGAGCTTCTCTCACTGTTTGCACAATCCTGACTTTGCAGGATGCTCATCTTTTGGCAAAGTTGCATTATTGGAACATTTACTTGACAATTTTGCCTGATTTTTTTATCTTCTATAAATATGGATTTGCTTGAGAAACATTCTGTGAGTCTCCTGCCTCTTTTTTCCCTCCTTCCTCTTTTGACTCAAGGATTATTCTCATTAGAGGACACACTATATTAACCAGGGCACCATTTCTTAACCGCCTTGTTTTTCTTGTCATTGCTCAGATCCCTATGTGAAAATTCATCTGATGCAGAATGGAAAGCGGCTGAAGAAGAAGAAGACAACAATTAAAAAGAACACTCTGAATCCCTATTACAATGAGTCTTTCAGCTTTGAAGTACCATTTGAGCAAATCCAGGTAATGCCAGACATCAGTTTCTTCCTCGCCTTGAAACTCCATCCCTCAGCCCTCATACATATTTAACAGGAACCTTGCTAATTATCAAGTGTGCATGCCTTCATTAGCACCTACGCATGAATCCTGCGTGGCATGAAATGAGTGTGACTGCTTCAAGAGGGGAATGATAAAATATACAGTACTTAGGAAGTGTCAATTCTTCAGCAAAAAAATAGGTAGCGGGCATTTTATAATATTCAGCAGCAGTGAATTCAGAACAGAATAAATAGTGATGGGGAAACATATTTGTTGATGCTTAGGAGTCTCTTGGAAGAGATGGATTCTGCACAGGGAACTAAACACACTCATTTGTAGCACAGTTAGGGCCATGGGAAGTGCTGTCATTGGTAGACTTCATGAAAGTAAATTTGGCATAATGATTAAGTTTGAAATATGAGGGCATAGAGCAGAACTTAAAATTGAGTTTACCCTTACCAAGCGACCAAAGCGACCAAACACTTGCAATCAAATCAGGATCTAGAGGGCAGGAAGTTCACCACCATATTTTAAAACTTTAATGTGGTATGTGGTATTTAACAATAACAGTAGCAACAGCAATAATTAATTGAAGCGCGCCTTATGAATAAAAGAGCAGTCACATCAATTGGCCCTAGGCTTTTAAAAAGTTTGGTTGTTAATGTCAATAAGGCACGTAACTCTCCATCTTCTGCCACCCACCTTTTCCATCGATCTTTCTTGTGACAAAGTGACAAGGCCTACCCATTTTTTTGCAGTCCAGTTTGCCTTCCTCGTTCCTGACTTTCTCTTTCTCATCCTGTTTTAGAAAGTGCAAGTTGTTGTGACTGTTTTGGACTATGACAAGATTGGCAAGAACGATGCCATTGGCAAAGTCTTTGTGGGCTACAACAGCACCGGGGCGGAGCTGCGACATTGGTCAGACATGTTGGCCAACCCAAGGCGACCCATTGCACAGTGGCACACCTTACAGCCAGAGGAGGAGGTAGACGCCATGCTTGCAGTCAAGAAGTAAGAAGACAAAAAGGAAACGAGAAAAGAAGCCTTTCTGCATTTGCCCATATAGTGCTCTTTAGCCAGTATCTGTAAATACCTCAGTAATATGGGTCCTTTTATTTCCAGCCATGCATCCCTAACACAGATCAGTGGTACTTCAAATCTTGTTTTTAATTTGCACAACTTTAAATGTAGAAAGCCCTATACAGCCCTCCCATCTCACCACTGCCCTCAGATCGACTCTTCTTTTAAGCAATATGTGTAGATAGAGCATGACGGAAATTATTTATTGTATCACAGTTGTACATACCAGTATGCTACAAAAAAATAATAATAATTTATTTCTAGTCCGTTTATTTGTATGTTGTAAGCGTTTCCTAATCTGTGTATATCTAGATGTTTTTAATAAGATGTTCTATTTTAAATTATGTAAATTGACTGAGATATAGGAGAGCTGATAATATATTATAGGGTAACTAACTATCGTATCGTCTGCATTCCAGCAAAAATTCCAACTTGTTAAGGCACTAGTAGTGTTACACTGACATCTTAAAGGACAACTTAAATCTGAGCTTTCGACCGAATCGTTCAAATATTGACGTACGCTCACATGATACTCCTTGGAGGGGTTAATTCCCATTGGTGGTCTTTTCTCGTGGGCAACTTAGCATGATCTGAGCAGCTCCAAAGCTGACCTCAAGGAAGCGTAGCCAGAAGCTGATATATCATTTTTTTCCTGTGTATATATATATAAAAAAAACTAAAATCATGGCTTTACACTTAGAAATTGAAGGTACAATTCCTTTGAGGGTGGGAACATTAATTATAACATATAGGAAAATATATATAGGGGGGAGGATAAATCACAGGGGGGAAGGATGCAATAGTAACAAACCCCTACAACTGACCATGGCAAAACACATACCTAAAACCCAGTCGCTCTCCGTTTATCACCTTTATACAAAATTTGCATACTGTGAATCCCATTTGTGATCTCACATTCTCTAATCCTAATGAGTTTGCACATTAGACTTTGTAACAAAATATTTTATTATACTAAGCCAGATGAGAAGGAATGCAGAATATTTTTTAAAACAAAACAAAAAAAATATCACCGCCGTGTGTGTTTATTATACAAAAGTAGTTTCATGGTGACAAGACAGTATTGTAAAATCCCATCAAAAGAGGACAAAAAAAAACACAATTAGCCATATTTCTGAATGCACTTCAAAGCAAGCCAAAAGATTAACAGCTAGTGACCTTTTATATACTATTTATACTTAATAAGTTTTAATTTGTCCTTTAAAAAAAAGTGAAACAAAACAAAGAACAAGTTCTAGCAAACTGAAGCAACCTCTTATGTACACTAGTTGCTCGTTTCAGGAGGAGTTTTTAAATGTTTTCAATGTTACTATGTAGTAAATGGCACTATTATGAAGCTATTAGTCATTCCATTTAAGCGTCTTAAAAGACAGCTCTGTGTATCACTGTGACTGCCGTGTGTGCTTAGAAACTGTAGTTTTTCTCAGTGGATAGCAATCAATTTATTCCGTAGTGATATTGTAAAAATACTGCCATTCCCTTCTACTGCACTGCCGAAGGAGTGTATAGCACAAGCAGTTCTCCTACCTATGGACCAATCCAGAACTGAAGAGCTATGCATAGGACAAGGGCATCAAAATAGAGCAGATGGACCACACAGCATTTTGTCGACACTGTGCAATATTCCGCATCTCCTCCCCCCCTCAGTTTGATGGTAAGACAGTTGTCCTACAGATAAAGACAGTTGTCATCTCAGATAATCCCATCTCATCATGTTGTGGGCATTACTATTTTTTTAGCTCAGGTCTCTTCAATGGAGACGCCTTCCATTTAGTTACTTTCTTACTTGCATACTTATTTAAGAGACTGTGAATATAACGTGTTGAAGTACTTGTTCTATTTTTAGTTATCACCCAGCACCAAAAACACAAGGAGGTAGCAAAATAAAAAAAGGAAAAAAGGGGGGAAAAATAGCACCCTTTTGTGGAATAAGTGGGATTTCCCTAGAAATAAGTGGATATTCCAGTTAAATAATAATGATTTTTTTAAAAAACAGCAACAGATTTTTGAATGATGACAACAACCCCTTTCTCAGAGCTGTGGGTCTGCACCTCACCCAATAAGAAGTGGAGAGGTTTTTTTTTTAACTCCCAAGCCACAAATTGAATTTGTGGCAATGTGATCTGCTTTCTGCATAGCTTCCCAACTGATGAGAGTGGCAACATCTGTCACTCTGGAGGTCTTTCTATTTTCTATAAGAAATGGGGGGAAAGACATAGTTGAGTCAGATAAGCTAAGATGTATATATAGGACAAAATCTTACAGGAATACTTTTATAACCTTACATTTTTAAAAGGACCAAATCCCACCAAAGAGAAGAGCTCAACAGGCTTTGCAGCCTATGAGGAAAGAGTTTCAGCTCCACTGTAACTTCCTTTAGTTGTTCATTGTAGCAGGGACAAAAAAAAAAAGCATCTTGAAATTTACAGGCTCAAGCTGCCAGAACTGATTCATTGTGTTAAGGTATTCTTAATGCATTTTCTTCCAGCACTGCCAGACTGAATGTCACCACAGAATTGGTTGCTAATGTACTATAGTTCTCAGCAGAGAGCAAACCTGCTATTTGACCAAGATGACATTTTCATCCTCAAAAGAAGCCACATGTACCTTTCTGACAAAGCTGTGTAAAAGTATTAGAATCTGATGCTGTAGAAAGATCCTAGTTGCCTTTGTGTATATTTACTGCCTGCTTGAGTGTTTCTATGTGTGGATTTTTCTCTGTATCTCGTAGAAACGTTTGGGGTGTTCTATCCTGCCATATGGCTCGTAGCCTGCGAGCTGACAAGTTTAGCTGTATTTTACATTCAGTTTTGATGAGGTGGTTTATATTTTGTTTCACTTTTGTGTAGTGAATCCCACGGTAGAGTTTTTCCAGGTGTTGTTAAAATAAAACATACATACTACACAGATATTCAATAAAAATGTTTTATTTCCTGTTGATGCCTTGAGTATCTTTGGTTTTCTTCCTCGGCTTAGTAACTAATCAGACAGGAATCTGTCAACTCTGATCCACCTATTTCAGATGTCATCACCTCAGGCCAGCAGCTCCACTGCATCCTTGAGGCCTGAGGTGTGCATACTCACAGTTGCAATGCAGCTGCAAGTGGGTGTCTAAATGTTGGAGAGTATCCCATGTGTGCAATTGGAAGACACATTTGCACCATGATCAAAACAGGTGCATACCGGTACTAAGTGCATGGAAGCAGATTTATGTACTGTACATGTATTCCAAGCTGGAGGAAAAACTGCATGTGCAAACTCAGGCAGGTCCAGTCTGGTCCATCGCCTTGCATGCATTCACAAGTCCAGCTAGATACTTGGTGATAGTGTTGATCGTCTGTTTTGAGGAGAATAAAGGTTATACTTCATCCCTATCCCCTCTTTATTGCCCAGCAAACAGCTGGCATATTGCCAAGTATCTTACTGGGACTAAACGCTCGAGCTGTTGATGCACATGCAGTAGGACTTTGACCAGAGTATATTCTCCTGACATTCCACACAGCATATGTTTTCCTAATGGCTCTATATTATCATCCCTCCTAGATCACAGAACCACAATTCCACTCTTTTTTCCACTCATTCTTCTTATTCTGCCCCACAGAGTGTATACACAATGATGTGTACGTCCATTATCAGTGTAGCGTGTTGGATGACAAAAGCAGGGTAGGCCCTGGTAAATTGCGTGCAAGCATGACTCCCTTCCAAGCTGCTATCCCAACTGCATGCCCACATCGCCTGGATGGCTCCACGTTTTCCAGGATGTGTTTAAAATAGTCGACCCTGCTATAAATGGCATCAGCAATCATCTTACATATCTTTTTATTGATTTGGGGGATTAAGTTATCAAAGTGAAAGGGAACGAAAGTCCAGTCACTGTTCCAGTCTTCAATCTCAGACCTTAACAGCTCAGTCATTACAACATGCTGTAACTACCCTTAGGAATTATAGTAAAATGGTAGGAAGTCCTAGTTGGGAGGTGGAAGAGAGGCGCATGAAAAATTGTAACAGATAAATAAATAAGCAGGGGTATAGAGCTAGATGTTATGCAAGTTAGCCAAACCATAGACTGGAGGAGAATGCAAAATAAAATGTGGTGGGGGGGGGAGCTTTGAGGGGAAAATTATCCCAGGCCATTAATAATTCCCTGTCACAAAGTGGCTGAAATTGGGTCATTAGACAGTTCATGTTAGCAGAGCGTATTCCCAGCAGTTTCAGCTCTCATCCTTTTGAAGGTAGTTATCTGATCATGAAAGCATTTCTATGCTACATTCCTGGTTTTTAGGGATACACAGGCAAAACATTTTAAGTATTTTAATCCATGACATTTAGTAGCACAAACAACAGAAGGTTTTGCTTTAACACAGAAGCAAAAAGAAGAGTATCTCTGCTATGAAAAAGTCAAAATGGTAACTTGCTTTTAAAAAAAAACCCAACTGTTGGCGTAGATATAAACATCCTAAATATTACATTTGTGTTCCTATTTTTGGAACTAAACAAATTGCCATATTACATATCAAGGTCAATTCATTCATTCAGCTGCATACCAAAGGTCTGCAGACACAATGTTTTCAATGATAGGTTCGATTTCCCACATCTCCAATTTTACTTTTAACTCAATTTTGCAAACAAGACCAGCCTAAGATACTGAGTTTTAATGCAATGATATTATTATGGAATTATGAAAAAGGGAACTAAGGGTTGTTTCCAACTTTAGTGCTACTCAGAGTCGACTCATTGAAATTAATGGACATTATTAACTTGGCCCCATTAATTTCAGTAACACTGAGTTAGATTCTTAGTTGCCTACAATCCTAACATGCCAATTAAATCACTGAGTCTGCATATACACCATACATTTAAAGTACATGGTTTCCCCCAATGAATTCTGGGAACCAGTAGCATAGCTGGAGTGGTGCAAGCTATGTCCCAACACCAGGCACAAGATCTGGGGGGCAAGTGCTTAAGGTTGGTGCCTATAGAGTGTAGATTGAAATGATTATAATCACATGGATCTTGCAGATTCAAATATGATTTCCACATTTATTTAGTTATCAAAAAAAATCAAAATTACCTATAAACAGTGAATTTTTTATTAAGCCCATATAGGTAATTTTGATTTTAAAAAAGAAAATAAATATGAAAATCATATTTAAATGTATAAAATTTGTAGAATTATCATGGGTGGTATTCAATTAATTGTTTGCACTAGTACAAGGATTAACACTAGCGCAAGGGAATTTCCCATACTTCTCCCACGTGCAGCCTATTCCATCCCCAAATCTGCTCTGGAGGGTTGGGGGAACCCCAGATTACATTTAAGGGGTACACAAGGGGGGAGAGAAAGGAAGAATATTCCACTTTAGAAATATGTTGAATACAACCCACTGATTTTAAGGTCATGTTTACTCTTGATTCATATAGTGCATTAATGTGTTTCAGGAAATTTAGGTGTTTATTTAAACCTCAATTGAATTAGACCATAAAACAATAGTCAGATATTGCAACCTGGGGAAGTTCTTCCGCTAGGGTTAATGGAGTGCAACCTTCCCAATGAGAATATCAAGCATTTTTTTTTTCCTAAATCAGCTCAGGAGAGGCATTTTTGGCAATCTTCTGTTTTCCGGCCAATCAGCTCTCCATGCCACTCAGCTGATACTAATACAAAAGAATAGCAAAGTTTTCATGCCTACTGACTCTGGGGAGAGAAAAAAACAAACGTGTCATTTGAATATTAGAATTATTGACTGTTAGACAACTGGTGTTTCATCTCCTGCTAGGAAGACTCCCACTCCTGTTGTTATAAGGACTATCCAGCTATCACTATGCCAGATTACCTGAAAGCCTTTAACTACAGCTCTGCATCATGAGCATGTTCAGAGCTATTTCCTTGAAGGCCAGATCTCCTCAACCTTTAATGTGTTCTGGTAACCAGAGAAGCCACAAGTAGTGTGTTCTATTTGGGGCAGCTTTTTTTGTTTTGTTCGGCATTTGTTTTATGTCCTTGCTGCAAAGAGACGAAGCAAGCAAGGAACAGTGGGCAATAGGTAGGCAGTGCCAACATGTAGGCACTGCCGCACAAAAAGATCGAGAGCTACTGTCAAGGAGGGGGTCGCTTTCCCGAGTCTTCTCTCCATGCCACTAATCAATCACACACAGGCACCAAACGGGTTACCAGGCTTTATTGGCTTCTTCTCTGGCACCAGCTACAGGACATCAAACAGCAAGTCTAAAACACAGCACGTTCTCTCCCTCCCTCGGCAGGTTAACTTGAAGATTTATAGGGGCTGGGGCATGCTGGCAACCAGCCAGCACCATCACATGCTCCCACTTTGGGGACTAATTGTTACCAGCTGCCTGAAGGGCCCCACCCAGTGATACTCGCTCACAGGATCATTACTTCATGACAGCTACAAGTTTGTTTGGGGTGTATTGTTACTATCATATATATATATTAACAGGAATTGATGGTTCCATAGATTTGACATGTGTGGGAGGCCAGGAAATTTGAAGATCAAACTCTAACGAAGGTAGCAAAGAGATTAAATTCTAGGGCTGACAAATTAAAAATTAACAAACACCTGGGTCTCAGTGACATGCACCGTAACCTGTACTAGATTTTTTTTTTAAATTGTTTTGTTTTGTAATACAAATATGCAATATGTCAACATAATCAGACTCTTTACCAGCAGGTTGGAAGGTAGCAAACATAACATCATTTGTAAAAGGATCCAGAGGGGAACCAGGAAATTATAGATCCATTAGTATAACATCTGTCCCAGGTAATTGGGAAAAGGATTATTAAAGTTAGACTCATTAAACATATAGCAGAGCTGAGCAGGGATTAGCATTGCTTCTGTAAAAGGAAGTCCTGCTTCAACAACTTCCTGCAGTTATTTGAGAGCTGCAACAAGCATGTAGATCATTTCCCATTATATTCTTGGGCTTCCAAAAAGCTATTGACAAATTCTCTCCACGAAAGCTCTTGAGCAAACTTCACAGCCATGGGATTAGATGATAGATCCCCTTACGGTTAGTATTTGTATGGAGAACGGAAAGCACTATGGAAGAGTAAGCAGTCACATGTCACATTGGTTGAAGTAAGCGGATCTATGTTCTGCCTGGCCTGGTGTTTGTTCATAAATAAATACCGTCTTTCCCCCTTTTTAAGACACCGTCTTAAAAAAAAAATTCCTCAAAAAAACACAGGGTGGCTTATTTTCGGGGGATGTATTATTTTTATTATGTCAGTATGGTACGGTACAGCCTCCCCCTGCGCACTGAGCAGGCGGGGCAGAACTCCGCAAGAGGCGCGTTTCCCTCCCCCCCCCCCGTGCTTCTCGCTGGTTCGCTGGCTCCCAGCGCAAGCAGGAGGGGCTGAGGAGGCGATGGGAACAATGGCGGCACCATGGCTTACTTTTGGGGTACGTCTTACTTCTCACAAAGGTAAAAAAACCCTGCCATGGCTTACTTTATGACTACGTATTTTAAAAGGGGAAACAGGGTAACCTGGAGTCAGGAGTGAGCAATGAGGCAGCCAAGTTTGTGGATGTCACAGGAATCTTCAGGATAGTGAACAACAAGTAAAAAGAAATTGATTCACAGCAATCACACAATAAACTTGTTTTCACATAAGAATGTGTGAGGCTTTGTTCCTCCTCCAGTTCTTTTGCTCCTGCACTGCTATGAGCCAAGCCATACACGTTGTCTCAACCCTGGTTTGTGATCTGCCTCCTCCAGACAAATCACAAGCTGTAAATCAAAGACAAACAAAGGCAGTCCTGTTGCCCAGTCCTGGCTAGAATCAACATCTGACTCAGAAGCCCGGCATTCCCCAATGGACTGGCAGCAGTGACAGACTACGAGTCATCCTTTTTTATTGCGCACACTTTATGATTTGTGCAGATGATGGTATCAGGGCAGTTATACTTGATCTCCTTCCACTACTGTTTGCACCTGAAAAACATTTGGGGTGGTATTGCTTCATTTTCAATCAGTGCAAGTCCCATAGCTTCCTGCTGAAATCCTGCAACTTTTTATACCACAAATGTTCTGATTTATTTTATGTCTCACTTTTGTTGCAGTATAGCACAAGAGTGACCCTCCAGGCAGCAAAAACATGATAACGTTTGGAAAGCATCACGGAACAATCAATAAGTTGAAGTGATGTGTGGCAGGTCCAATATAAATCTACCACTAATGCCCTATTATTGTGGCAATTGCATGTTGCAGAATACACTTGCAAAAAACCCAACAGCCTGATGGGGCCCTTGAGCTCTCCCTAGATGGTTGCAGAATCCAGTATATTTTGAAAACTGCTGCAAAGTGTGAATATTTCTTTAAAATCATGGCCTGGTGATATTCGAAATAAGCTCCCTTGCTATGGATAATCATTTAGATTTTGCAGCTGTCATAAGCAAAACATGCTTCAAATAACTGCTGTTACACTAAGCAGAGAAAGGAGTGAAAAATTACCCATTTCAATCAGCTCATTTAACCCCCTCATCAACTAGCAAAGGGAACGTTCTCCTCAAACTGACAACTTCAGTTAGCAAGCTAAAGTTACTGCGTGTCTCCGTTGCTTTTCACATCAAGATTGCTAATTGATTACAATGCATGCAAAATCGAAAAGGCATTGTATTTCCTGATACCTGCTGTTTTGCGTATCTATATTTGCATTAGCATTTTCACTTTCATCAGATCACGTTTAAAAAAAGGTTTAAAAAAAGGAAACCTAAAGAGTCATCTTATTATGGAGTGTTGTTCATAACGTTCTGCTTGGGCATGGTAATAAGTCACCTGAAGCAAGTTTGTGCCTAGATCTAAGACCCATGTGCTCCGACTTGGGTTCCATAATGGAAGAAACGTGAGATGTAAACAGTGGTGGCTGGTGTCCATTGGGACTGGTAGGGCAGAAGGCAGAGAGACCAGCAGTAGATGGAGCCAGGATAGGCCCAGTGACAGACAGAACCACCCACTGACTTGCAACTAAGATGGAAGACAAGTGGGGGCTGGAGGTTTGTGAGGAAGTGCCTCCACTAGATTTAAATGTTCTACTGTAGAAATAAATAACTCCATCCATCCCTCATATGTTCCAGGATGGTGTCAGAGATGCCCTTTTCTTGTGGACATAAGAGGAAAGAAGATGGATGCCAACTCTGTGCTTCGCTGTCTGCATGGGTGGCCTCATGTAGGCCAGCCAATCAGAGGTAGGATAAGGCTGGATATTTAGGATTGGTAGGCCCACCATCCACAAAATGCACCCCACAAATGGAACTGCTGTGTGTCTTAATTAGGCCTTGCTTGTCCTTTAGCTGAACATCCACTGCATTGTGGGATGGGTGCTAGACAGAAAAGTTAACTAACACAGTGTAGTCTTTACAAATCATTGTAAAGCTTTGATATAATCATGACCTTAGCTTTCCCAATCAATCCGTGTCTTCCTTCAGAGAGTTCCAGGGAAGTGAGAAGTTGCACATCAGACCAACTATAAAGCCTATTTAAAAAATGGTGGTGGTTGATGTGTCTGTGTCTTCAGGCCACTATGCAGTTAGGTTCTTCTTGAAAGATAGGCGAGCAATAAAAAAGCAGCAGAAGAAACTCTCAGAAAATGTTTAGAGTAGTTTGGATGAAAAAGAAATATCAGGGTGTGTTGCAAAAACACCACCACCACAAACTGCTGTTTACTTTAGAGACAGACAATATTCTATCTGATGAGCATCAGTTAATATTATAAATGAAAGAATATCAGTTAATAAACGAAATGAAAGAACCAAGAGGGAGAAAGAGATCAATTTCTTGAGAGAAATTATTTGGACTTCTGTGGATTCAGCTTTTGGGCCTCAATTAAAAATGTGACTCATGAGTAAGGAGTTATATGAATTCTGCTGCTTACTCATGCTGACTGAAGATCTGATGTCTGTACCTAGAATGTCATAAAGCAGGACTGATGAAATGTTCCTCCTCTTTCAGCTGCAAAAACAGAATCTTTGCCTTATTCAGGCTATATTGTCACGTTAATCTTTTTCTCATAGAGACATCTTTGTCTGGAGCTCCTCTTAGTGGAAAGGAAGAGAATCCAAGAATATATAAAGGTGTGCTTACCTGTAGACTCATATATGGAATATCTGTGCATTGAAAATGTGACATAGGCATCACTTTCAGAGGGTATGAAGGTGGATCTCAAAGTGCATATAAAACCACATTAATTTGATTTTTCAGCTCCTATGAAACATAAAAAACTAAAAGTAGTATCTAAATTAATCCTGATATTTAACATGCCAGGTGGCACAGTTTGATGCAAGCAGTTTTGAGTTTATATCTCTTTCCCTTTAGTGAAAGCACCAATAAACTATTTTCTATCCTTCTAAATAAGGAAAGATGCTGTCACAGAACCTGATAAAAGTGACAAATCACACTTGCCAAGACTAATGGGAAAACATTATCTTCTTCATAAACACCCTATCTGTGATTTACATAATAGGAACTAAATTTATTTTCCATTGTTGGCAACATTTTAACAGCTAAAGATGGATCCGGGAAAGTGGAAATTTTTACCAACTACAAAAGATATGCAGTAGAGAAAATACCAGTATCATTAACAAGCGTCTCCTACAAAAGACAGATGCTTTTAATTGACCAATTTGCTTGAAAGCTCTTTTAAAACAAGAAAAGTACCGGTATGTGTTAGTTAACCAGTGCAGCTTCCATATGGGAGAGTTCTAGAGCGAACTCAATCGCTGCTCTTTCATTGTCAGCTACAAGCGGGATAGAAATTGACATTGCAACACTATTAGAGGATATCACACTTTTTGTGTGGGCACATCTCACTAACTTCAATCCATACCAATGGACTGGGCATGAAAGGTCCAAGTCACCTGACCAGCCTTTTGAAGCCCAGCACACATTCATTATAACTTTTGTTGTGGGCCCCATTTTATTGCCTTATTTATTTACTTTTAATTTATCAGTTAATGGCCTACAAAAAGTCATTGATAAATAAAATAAAATAGAGCTAAAATATTTTCCACCTCTATACTTCTAGTGTTATAGTGTTAACTCGCCATAATGATATATAATGTTAATTTTAAACATAATGACTTAAGGGTAATAACAATAACTTTCTGTTTACTGTCACAAACTGCATTACTAAAATGGTGACTATTTGGAAAGTCTTTTCATCATTTATTTTTAAATGCCATTATTGTGCTAATGTTGTAGTGCTATAAATGCAAAGATACTCATATATAGGATAAGATCTATATTAATCTATTAATATTTGTTGTAAGATTAATATACCTTTTTTCTTTTTTCTGTATACCTATGTTTTTTATGTATGCTGTTTTCTTTGTGCTAAAAAAAGATTTTTTAAAAAGATACTCATTTCTTTTAAATTGCTTTTAAACAAACAAACAACAACAACCCTTCCTGCTGTGGTTATTGGTGATAGCAAATCATTTTGTGTAAATTAACATTATAGCAATGTAACATTATGGTGTTACAGCACTATAACACCTTTCCACTGAAAACAAGTGATAACTAGGAAAGCATTTTAACACTAATTAAGAGTTTTTCTGAGGAGAGTCAATGGGGTGAAAAAATGTTGTCCACTGCAAAGATTATAGTGAATGTGCGCTGAGTTGTGATAAGTTCTCCTACCTGACATGTCACAGCCTAGGTCAAAACGCCACCTTTTTCAAAGTCTGGAAGAGTGGTGCTAAATGCAGAAACAGCTGTGGAGATTGTGCTAGTCTTCTGGGAAAAGTTGAACTTTCAGTGTTATGAGAAAAGACGGACAAATTACAAGGAAAATACGGGATGACAATGACTGGACAGCAGCATTGTGCAGATTCTGAAGCATGGCATTTTCTCACTAAACACCTAGTGTAGAAGAACTGCAAACAATACAAGCCGTCCACTTAGGAATGAAAGTCAAAGCATAGCTACATAAGAAATCTCCGAAGAGCCCTACTGATTCAGAGCCAAGACCAATCCAGTCTAGCACTCTGTTCCTCACAGTGGTCAACCATATACATTGGCAAGCCCACAGAAAAAGACAGGAAGGCCCTCCACTTTTATGTTGGTCCCTCAATTCCTGGACACAGCATGTTATCATGATGACTACCAGTAGTAACCCTTGATTGCCTTATGTTCCTTATCTACACATCCTCTACACTGCAATACCAATGCAAGGGGCAGTTTGGTTCAGTATCTCTGAACAGTGCAAGATTCCAGGGTTTCCTGGTTCTTACACAGGGTTCGTGTTTCCTTTTGGGAATGAAGTACAGCAGAGATTATGGTGTCTCTTTGGGATATATGGTTTATTTACACACAGATATACAACCTCGGCCATGATGGAGGGACTCACAGCATGAACACCTCAAAAGGGTCTTCTTCCTACCCTAGCCACAGCCTTGGATTCCAGCAGACCTCAAACATCACATTCTGCCTCTCTGGCTTTCCAGCTTGCTGCTTTATTTCTAGCTTCTAGCTCACATAACAGCTCAACTCTCAACTTTAACCCTGTGACTTTATCTGTTGAGGGAGTTGTCATCTAGCACAAGCCCTTTTAATAGCCCATCACCCATCTGGCTTAATGAGCTTTAAACACTTGCTGGATCTAGGGATTAGCAGTGTCTGACACACATCTTAGTACCCCAAACCTTGATTAAATTCTAACACTTACTGGATCCTGAGATTAGAGAGGCCCTGCACCCACAAACTCATAATGCACACCTCATAACACACATTTCGACTACTTCCAGAAGCATGTAAATAGGCTGAGAAAAAAGACACAGCTGTAGCCATTGTCAATAGAGATCTCTCTATATATGCCCTCCCTCCATATGCGGGTGTGGACTTAAATGTATGGAACTGTAACATGAGAGAACAGCTCTCAGTGATTTCATCTTCCATTGACTAGCCATATGGATGACAAAGGCTGCGTTTCTTTGCATACTTACCTTGGAGTAAGCTCAACTGAGTATGGTGAGTAACGTTTGTGCTGACGTTATGATTACAAATGTTCTCTTCACATTTCATTTGAATGAAAATTCAAGAGATAAGGGGGAGGGGGAGGACAGTGAAAGAGAGAAACTAAGTTATGATGTAATGCAGCACTGGGGATGTCAACCTGGAAGCTTAGACCTAAGCTCTGAAGCTTGCACTCTCTGGGGCAAGGGAAAGCTTTATAGCAATGAAGCGTGAAGTCCACAGTGATTTTTACAATGCATTTGAGGATAGCACTGAAGCCCACTGGACTCAGCAGCAGCCCAAGGGGAAAGTGTAGGGGTGCTGGATGCCACAGAGTTTCATTCAGATGAGGATAATATTCTGAAAAGCATAATAATAAAGAACTGTTAATGAGCAGGAAGCTTCATAAACCAAAGATATGCTCAGATGCTCATAGTCTCAAAGGAGCAGCAGCAATCTTGAGACTCCAGGTGAAAGAAAGAGAGAAAATATGAGGTTTCTGCCTTTCTTTGGTCTGGTTGGGACCAAGTGTCATTGGACTCCTTCACCAGAATCATTTAGCAACCGACAGCCTACCCTGCAGTTGACCCCTTGGGTTGACCTTTCCCTTTCATAAGGAGAAACTGGAACCCTTGCATAAAATATCATTTTATAGAGTACCTCACCGGCAATCTTAATGTTGTTCACAAATACAACAATGCAGGCAATTTGCATTCTGGAACTAATTTACGTAAGTTTGAGATGACATAGTTTTAATCAGCAGCATAGACATAAAGGCCACATTCATGCATCACACTAAGCCATGGTTTTGTGTTATGGGGTCATGCAGGTATGAGTCACAGCAGGTTTTGGCCTTGTGTGCTTCTCTCATACACTTACTCTGCTCTTCCTGCACAGCTGGGAGATATACAGAAGACTATGTTTCTGCTTTTGGTTAACCATCCAGACTGACAAACTGTGGTTAGCATTACCTCTGGTTAACTTAAAACAAGTCAACTTCAAACCATGGTTTTGAAGCTGGCTTGTTTTAATTAAATTAATCTGTATTTCTGGTCCAAATGACATGACGCATGGTGGTTAATCAAAAGCAAAAATTCTGAATTCTTCTGGTGTCTGAACATGCTTGCTATGCTAGCTCTATTATGAGTAAGGGGCCTTCAGATGTAATGGGAAAACATGGTATCTCCCCATGAGAACAAACTCAGGTTTAGACATCCAGGCATCCTTTTCATTGCACATTATTGGCTATTAGTGCTCTTGGTGCTATTGGGGCAGTTACACAAAATACTATTTCAATATTGTTTGTGCCTCCAAAGGTTTTGAGGCAGCCACACTGCTTTGCTTCCAATCAGTGCATAACCTCTTGCTGAAATCATTTTATACCATATGCAATCTGGTTTATTCTTGTCCTGCTTTTGATGTGCTACATCCCCTCCAGAAAGCAGAAATGTGGTAACACTGGGGAATAAATCCACAACTAATATAGAATTATTGTGTCAAGAACATGCTGCAGATTACATTTTCGATCAAACATCAGTCTTAGGAGGGGATCTTAGTTCTTGGCTTTTCGAACTAACTGGAGTTTCCCTCACATGGTAAAATAGGGAGTGAACCACCTTTCCTGCTACATATGGAAAGGCGGCACAAACAACAGAGACCTTAATTTGATGGCACATGTTTCCCCTCCAGAAGAAGGGATGTCTTTTCTGTGGATTAACAGAATAATGTCAACTCACCCTTTTCTACTTCATCGCTTTGCATGCCAAAAGGAATTAGAGGGTCAACTGACTGGGCAGCAAAAGTCACTCTCCTTGACTAAGCTTATTCTTCTCATTTGGGTATTTCATAATGTATAATCTAGTTGTCAGTTTTCATTTTCCTTTTAAAGACTTTCCTTTGCCAATTTCCACCAGTCCAATATAAATCAGTGGGTTTAAATTTTTATTTCTGACACCATGTTGTGGAAGACTTAGAGAGGGAGCACTAGTCAGGAAGCAAGAAAATAATTTTATGGTCTTGCTGCAACAAGAATGCTTTAGTACTACATGAAAATACAAGAATGATGCTTTACATTCATGGGCTCCTGTTCTCATACATGATCAGAAGGATTTCATCAGTGTGTGTTTGAGTTTCTCCTAATTTCATCTCACCATTGACAACCAGAGCACACTCTGGCTTTCCAGAACTTCACAACCTCTTAGCTCAAGTGGGCCCTAGAGGTGGAAAGTCTGAGCAAAAAAACTTACAAATCAGGCCATTGTGGGGAAAACAGAGGTTGTGGCTTGTGACAAACTCTAGTCAGTTTCACAACAAACCAACATCAGACCACAGGTTGTACAGCTAGTTTGTTTAATTAGCCAGCCTTTGTGATAAATCACAATCCAGGTTCACTTCTACAATGACAAGCCATGATCCGAGTGAAGGATATAGCTTGGAGCTGTTGTGCCAATCCGTTCTGCACGGTTGTCAGGGAGCCCTAACTAGTTCTAACAAGCCCAGGTTTCAAATTCTTCCCAGGTGTCCACAGAAGCTCATTAATCCAGGTAGGGGAATTCCCCAGGACGGATCATTTAAGCCGAAACAAAATATCCCTCATTTTACAGTAGAGCATAACCGCAGGGCATCAGACCATGTAAACAGTATGAGTCTCTGAATGACTGGAATGCCGAGTGGAATGAAGACATGGAAATAAAGAGAACTTCATGCAAGCAAAACAGGGAAGGTCCTTCAAATTAAAAACATACCTTTCCACCCACGATGCATGGACCACTGCTTCAGGTTAAAAGGAATGAAGGAGGCTCACTCACAAAAGCAGGTGCTGGGAGAGAGAAGGAGACTGTTCTAAGCTTTACCGGTACTTAAGGAAATGAACTTTATGAGATTCCAAAGCCTGTGTCATGGACAGCTTATCTGTCACCAGTGAGAGGCTGGGAGCTGCAAATAAGCTCCAGAGAGCTAATTTAAAAGCTATGCAGAACTGGACAGATTTAGCACATTTTTCTTCCCAACCTAATTTTTTTAAAAAAGAAAAAAGATTCCTCCCCCTCCCCCGTCCAAGTTCTTAGTCATTATTTTAAAAGAAAAACTAACAGGAATCTCAGCACTTGCTTGAGAAAGTCCATTTCCTGACTGCTGCTACTGAGCTCTTTTGTTGTTGTTCTGGCTGTTGCATTTCCTGAAATCATGTATTATGGCTATTGGGATGTTTAAACTGTTGCTGTTTCTTGGTTTTTATATTTTGGCAACCGATTTGAGATTTACAAATGGGGAAAAAAATCAAAAATAAATAAGGAAACTTTCTCACATTTCTTTCACGTAGATTTGGTGCCATCGGTATTGTATTATTATTATCATTTCATGAAAATGTCCTTTTTGCAAATGGGATGTTTCATAAACATTGGCTAACTTTGGCCCTAAAAAAAGGGTATTCCCAGTTTGGTGGTTTCCAGAAGCTACATGATTGTCTATAGCTGTACGCAGTGGTTGCATTCTCAAACTATGTTGCTGACTCCTGAGGAAGAGAACGCAGCTCCTTTGCTCCTTCCAGGGCATTTTATATTAGTGTGGGATGGCAGCTTAGCAGAGGTTTGGCTTCGCATGTCGTTCAGACCCAGGTCCCTAGTTAAGGGCTCTCCTCCCTAACCCTGATCTGCAGAGCCAAGGTTTGTCGTATGGTTACAGGACATGGTTAAAGAGCAGAAACTTTAACCACAATAGCAGGTTAGGACAGCATGCTAAGCCAAACTTTAGCTTGGCTCACGCACTGCACTGACCTAAAAACTCTGGGGAGGAGCAAAGTGGGTGCAAGTTTCTTTTCAAGATACTGCAGCTCAGCAGGAGGTGCGGACTAGATCAGCGTTGGTGTATCCAGTCTGCCAAGTGCATATGCAGTATTCGCAGACCAGGTTGTTTGTTTATTTATTCGTATTTATTATTTATTAAAAAGCACTATATCCAGTGCTTTTTTTCTAGAAAAATAGGTGCCGGTACTCACCATGAAGCTGTTAAGTAAGCGCCACACTTTTTAACAACAACAATTATTTTTTATTATTATTATTATTATTATTATTATTATTATTATTATTATTAATACCCTGCCCATCTGGCTGGGTTTCCCCAGCCACTCTGGGCGGCTTCCAACAGAACATTAAAATACAATAGTCTATTAAACATTAAAAGCTTCCCTAAACAGGGCTGGGGAAGCCCAACAAAAAGAGGTGCCGGCACTGCGTACCCTTAAGTACCCCCTGGGGGGAGCACGGTCTATAGCTCACTTTCTTCTGAGAAGTTCACGGTGATGGTCTTAAGAGGCAGGTTAAGCTGAGAAACAGCCTGCTGAACCAGAGCAAGAGCTGGTGTGGTGTAGTGGTTAAGAGTATCAGACTAGGACCAGGGAGACCAGGGTTCAAATCCCCACTCAGCCATAAAGCTTGCCAAGTCAATCACAGTCTCTCAGGGAGGATAAAATGGAGAGGGAGGAAAACCATGTATGGCACGGTTTTGAAGGAAAGTTGGGATATAAATGTAATACAGTCATAATAAATATAAAATAACAATAAGTAAATAGCAAAATATGTGGATGCTGTGTGGTGGTGCCCTTGGATCTGATTCTAATATCAAATAACATTATTTTTCAGCCAACCCTCTACTGCTACTACTATTAATTATAATTATTATTAATTTGTAATAAGTAAGGCCTGTTCCTTTGGTGCAGATAACCTCTGCATAGTATGACAAGGCACAGAAGGAAGTCTCTCTGAGTTCAATGAGACAGATCTCTAGGGAAGCGTATATACAATCGCTGCCTGAAGATAATTTATAGGGCTGGATTTTTCATTGCAGTGGGACATATTTGTCACAAGATGGCAGAAAAAGACTATGAATGTAACACCTCTATTTTACACAAATTGAAAAGATACCGCAACAGGAGCATGCAAGATAACTGCACATTTTTCAGAGGTTATTTTTAAACTTGGTCAGACTTATGGGTCAGTACACTAAAGAGAGGAAAAAAGAAAAGAAAAATCAGAAGGGCAGGAATTCATGAAATGGATTTTTAAAAAATACCTGGAAGCGTAAGAGCCAGAGTATTTCTCAGGCTAGAAGGTTGTCCAAGTACAATGTTTTGGATATGTTTCAAGTTGCACTGCTTTCATTGGACAAAACCCAGCATAGACAGCAGCATGAATAAGCTGATTGAAACCAATGGGGCTGGGCACATCTAATTCTGCAATGGATTCTGGCCGTCCTGGCAAGTCCTGGCAAGTCACTGCCTCTCAGCCTCTTCTAGTCCCTATGAAACAAACAAAAGCAGCCTGACTCACAAGGTTCTGAGGAGGTCAAATAAAATGAAAAAGGTTACTGTTCTTGGCATATTAAAATCATAGCAAAGTGGGTTGTTTTACTCATATTCTCACTCCAGTCCTATTTATCTTAATAGTTTATACTTCCAAGTAAGGATGCCTTTGTTCTTAAGCTTCATTGTGTGCAACACAAGCGATCCAGATCCTTGGCAGACAACATAACATTATTGAATATTCTACGCCCATGACGAAATCCAAAGAGCAGCACAGGTATTTTAATCTGTTTGGAACCTCCTGCTTGCCAAGAGCATCTGCAAAAGAGGTCCCCCTTGCTTTCATTTAAGCTCTTTAATACTAAAACAGGAGTCAAGCACAGAAAGAAATTGCTTGGTATGTAAGCACCTCATGAGTTTCCTTCACTCATGGAAAGACTGCACTTCCCATGCTGGCCCTGATTAATTCAAGCAGCTCAAAGATCAGCAGAGGTCCAATATTCACCCAGCAGGGACCACAGAGTTCAGGTGTGCAGTGGATGCACATCTGACACCACCCCCAATTATGACCTCTATACTCAAAATCATTTTTCTAGTACAATTTGCTATGAAAGATGGAATGCACAGAAAACAATGGGCTTCAATATTCAATCAGTGCATCCCATTCCATTTAAGGAAACAGAATTAAATCTACAACACAGTCTAGATTTGCAAACTGTGGTCCACAGACCACCAATGGTCCATAAGCTTCATCCAAATGCTCCACATTTTATCTGATAAGGTTAATCAGAGGCTAGAAGTAGCCAAGTTAATCTTGATAAACTTGCTATTAATGGTGGCAGTATGTTGAGACCAACATACGGTAGAACCAATTCCCCCATCATTTCATGTTCTTTTCTTATGTATTATTAAGCCTGGAAAGGATAGGATTAGCACTGAAGTTAACTTTGGGAAGTTAGAGACAACTGCAATTAAGCAGTATTTAAATTTGACTGAATTTGCTGTTTCTTCAGAAAGACTTCTTTTTCTGCCTTCAAGTGAAAATTGTAATTTCTAGCAGCTATTTCTACTAGCAAGAGCTCTCTATTACACAAGAACCAGGACTTTTAAAGTTGTCACGTTTCTTTGTTTTCAGAGGTTCCAAGCAATATTTATTTTTAGTGGCATTATAACATAAAGGTGCAGAAACTATGAGCCCCCAGCCCCCGATAGCAGAGCTAATCCATCTCCTGCCTATGCCAAGAAGGATGCCCTATGGAAACATGTCTCGGCACACTGCGGCAAATGCCAAGAAGCCCATTGTTACCATGCAAACAGGATGGCTGAAGCAAGTTGGAAGTCAGAGCCCTTCTACGCCTGTGATTTGACAGTGAGACATGGAACGCAAGGCTGAAATTGGCAAAGGATGTTGTTGAGGGTCTCACAGGAATACAGAATGCTGGGACAAAACACTCACTTGAAGAGCCAAAGACTTTTTTCCAGATTCCCAGAGACAGAAAGAGAGAAACCTTGGCTGCCAAAACCTGGGAGGGGGACACACAGAGAGAGAGACAAAAGAGAGCAGAGGGAAAGAAATGTGTTTGGGATTTTATAAATAAGGCCAGCTTCATAGAACAAAATACTAAGTTTTTCAACTTAGTATAGAAATGAAAGAATGTTCATAATGTCTAGCTTGCTGTAGACTTTTCAACATTCTTACCAGGCTGAATTGAGTAATCTTTACTATTCAGCCCCTACTACCTCTAGGTTTCAACTTTACTTGGATAGTTCAGATTCTCTGGGGGAGTGGAAACGTTCTCAGGTCGAGTTCTGGTCATTTCTCATGCCTTTCAAATTCTCAGGCCACATTAATCTGCTCATTGCTTATCATCGTACACTCTGGCACTATTGTCCAAGCCTCCCAGAAGCTGATTACCATTACACTAGGATTTCCCACCCCCTCCCTAGTTATTTTGTTTCACATCAACCCCAGCCAAATCAGGATTAACTAAACCCAATTTGATTCTAATCCAAACCACACACCCTATCTGTTCCCTGCCAAATCAGCTTTGAACTGCTGAGATCCATGAACAGCACCAATCTAGCGACCTGCATCCCTGGAATGTATAAATAGGGATCATACAATAACATTGCAAGTCAGGGGAAATGTTGAAAGAAAAAGACAGTAAACAGATTTGCCCAAAGACACCATTCTATCCAAACTATTGCTTCATGTCTAATTTAAAAGGCTAAGAGTTTACACTCAGAAAAGCAGAGGCGGAGGGGACGGACGCCACATTCACTGAGCTGCCGTTCTCCAGTGTGCAGCTGACATTTAAAATGGCACAATTTCAAACCTAGACTTTATTACAGTGTTGCAGAGAATTGGGATCTTCAACAACAAAAAGCTGGGCATGTGCCACATGCTTTGATCTGGTTTTTGATAAGGTTCTTAAACTGGTCAGTAGCTCTAACCCACAACTAGTTCAGTTTAATAGACTTTTAATCTCAGTTTAACGTCCCAGTTTTCCTTAGGATGTCCCTATTTTCACTGGAGAAATGTTGGATTTATCCAACTCCTGAACTGTCTGAAGGTAATCCCATATAGCAGGCATGTCCAAAGTCCGGCCCGGGGGCCTAATCTGGTCCGCTGGTCGGTTTCATCCAGCCCCTGTGGCAGTTTATTTCCTGAGGTAAAATTCTAAAAGAAGGTCAACAGCTTCAATCCTAAAAATCAATTCCAATCTGTTGCCTCCGAGGATGTGGACAGGCTGCTTGGACGAGTGAAACCAACCACCTGTCTTCTTGATCCTTGCCCATCCTGGCTTATAAAAGCTAGCCGGGAAGGGCTGGGCGATGGGCTTTGCGGGGTGGTGAATGCTTCTCTTTGTGAGGGAGCCTTCCCAGACCCGCTAAAAGAGGCGGTTATTAAACCGCTTCTTAAAAAACCATCTTTGGATGCGGCCAATATGGCCAACTATCGCCCAGTCTCAAATCTTTCATTCTTGGGCAAGGTGATTGAGCGAGTGGTTGCTGAACAACTCCAGGCACGCCTGGAGGATGCGGACCATTTGGATCCCTTCCAATCGGGATTTAGGCCTCATCATGGGACTGAAACTGCCTTGGTCGCACTGGTCGATGATCTCCGGCGGGCTAGGGACAAAGGTGAGAGCTGTTTCCTAGTTCTGCTGGATCTCTCAGCGGCTTTTGACACCATCGACCATAACATCCTTCTGGACCGTCTAGAGGGGTTGGGAGCTGGGGGCACTGTTATACAGTGGTTCCGCTCCTTCCTCCTGGGCCGTGTTCAGAAAGTGGTGGTGGGGGATGAGTGTTCAGACCCCTGGGCTCTCACTTGTGGGGTACCTCAGGGTTCCGTCCTCTCCCCCATGCTTTTTAACATCTATATGCAGCCGCTGGGAGAGATCATCAGGGGGTTTGGGCTGGGTGTTCATCAGTATGCGGATGATACCCAGCTCTACCTCTCTTTCAAATCAGAACCAGTGAAGGCGGTGAAGGTCCTGTGTGAGTGCCTGGAGGCGGTTGGAGGATGGATGGCGGCTAACAGATTGAGGTTGAATCCTGACAAGACAGAAGTACTGTTTTTGGGGGACAGGGTGCGAGCGGGTGTGGGGGACTCCCTGGTCCTGAATGGGGTAACTGTGCCCCTGAAGGACCAGGTGCGCAGCCTGGGAGTCATTTTGGACTCACAGCTGTCCATGGAGGCGCATGTTAATTCTGTGTCCAGGGCGGCTGTCTACCAGCTCCATCTGGTACGCAGGCTGAGACCCTACCTGCCCGCAGACTGTCTTGCCAGAGTGGTGCATGCTCTAGTTATCTCCCGCTTGGACTACTGCAATGCGCTCTACGTGGGGCTACCTTTGAAGGTGACCCGGAAACTGCAATTAATCCAGAACGCGGCAGCTAGACTGGTGACTGGGAGTGGCCGCTGGGACCACATAACACCGGTCCTGAGAGATCTACACTGGCTCCCAGTACGTTTCCGAGCACAATTCAAAGTGTTGGTGCTGACCTTTAAAGCCCTAAACGGCCTCGGTCCTGTATACCTGAAGGAGCGTCTCCACCCCCACCGTTCAGCCCGGACACTGAGATCCAGCGCCGAGGGCCTTCTGGCGGTCCCCTCACTCCGAGAAGCGAAGCTACAGGGAACCAGGCAGAGGGCCTTCTCGGTGGTGGCGCCCGCCCTGTGGAACGCCCTCCCATCAGAGGTCAAAGCAATAAACAACCACATGACCTTTAGAAAACACCTGAAGGCAGCCCTGTTCAGGGAAGCTTTTAATCTGTGATATTTTAATGTTTTGTTTTTTAATATTTGCTGGAGGCCGCCCAGGGTGGCTGGGGAGACCCGGCCAGATGGGCGGGGTACAAATAATAAATTATTATTATTATTATTATTATTAAAAAAAGGTCAACAAGTTTGGTCGGCCCTCACGCATGTTCACTTCATCAAATCTGGCCCTCTTTGAAAAAAGTTTGGACACCCCTGTTGTATAGGAAAGTGGTTTGTTTTTTTTAATGTTTTATTATGTTTTTATATATGATGGAAGCTGCCTAGAGTGGCTAGCTAGGGCAACCCAGTAAGATGTGTGGGGTATAAATAGTAAAATTATCATTAAGGAATGGGACATCCCTATTTTCATCGGAGAATTGTTGGAGGGTATGAAGGAGTGAAGGAAGGTCCCCCTCCTGTAAGGGGAAAGAGCCAGAGGAAGTGTTGAAGAAAATTAGAAAACAATTAATAGTGAATCATCTTCATCCACTGGGAACAAATAGGAAGAAGAGAAGAAAGCTATTATCAGAGGAGGAAGTGAATATACAAAGGAGCTGAGAAGAAGGATGAAAGTAGCTTTGGAGGCATAAGGTACATATTAAGTATGAAAGAAGAAGAAATTACAGGAGATAAGTAAAATACTTTGAGAAGTATATGGGGAGGGGAATATGAAATAAAAAGACTTATCCACTTAGGGCCTCTGGATCAGCATATTCTGTCTAAAATGGAACATCTAGTTACAATACCTCCAGAGCCAATGGCTATACTTAGCTTTAAGAAAGCTGAACTATGGACCTCTTTGCCACATGGAAAATAGCTGTGGCAAAGAATTCAGGAATTTCCAAAGTGGGGTTAGAAGGCAATAGAAAATGCTGTCCTCAGTTACCAATTGATTTTGTCAATGTGATTATTCCAATGTGAACCACATACTGGGAAATTTAGGTTTCACAATTTATTTTCATTGTTATTCTATGTACTGTATAAGATTTCTTCTCTACCTTCACCATAAGGTCCCAGGGCAGATTGTTGTTAAATGTAAATGCTAAATTTACAGTACTTCAGTCACATTTGATATTAAAACACATTTGCTGTAGTACTGCTTTGTTAGGTTAAGTTATAATTTTATGAAAGTTGAATGCAGGTTTATTGCATGGTTAAAAGTACACTTTCAATTATCCCCCACCAGGGAAAATTCCTTTAAGAAACTACTTGAGCAGAAGCGCCTCTAACGTTAAACATTGGGAAGTTTGTAGCATTTCATAAACTCAGTTATGAGTCACAATTAATTATGGTAAAACCCAAAGAGGTTTTCCAAACTACATAGGTCTATTTTAAAATAGATTTTTATATGTGAAAAAATAATAAATTCCTATTTGTTGATGCCATGTTATACCAGTGCCCTTTTAACTATACTTACACCTTCAAAGTGTGGATCTTCCCTGTAGTGTGATAAATGGGCTATACCCATGAGATTTCAGACACGGGCTCTCTTCCTTCCCCACTCTGACCCCCAAGGCAATAAAAATACAATAGCAATTTATTAAATAACTAGCAACTTGCTTCCTTTTCATGACACTCAAAATTAGCTGCTTGAGACAGCCACCTCTGACTATTGGTAGGGATGGAGCTGCAGGTTCAGAAGCATAATAAAGTATAACTACAAAGGGAGGAAGAGAAATAGGGAGGGTACAGTTATTAACACTGCATTCAATGTACTGTGGTTCATGAATGAAAGAGTAAAGGTGAGCCCATTCATCTCCCATTGATTTCAATGTGGCTTCTTCCCAAGTAAGTGTATTTAGAATTGAGGCCACAATTAACTTATTGGTTCTTAACTATAACATACCCTCCAACATTTCTCTGATGAAATTAGGGATGTCCTATTTCACAACAACAACAACAATTTTATTATTTATACCATGCCCATCTGATTGGGTTGCCCCAGCCACTCTGGGTGGCTTCCAACATATATAAAAACATTAAAAAATATTAAACATTAAAAAAAAAAACCTTCCCTATACAGGGCTGCCTTCAGATGTATTCTAAAAGGTTGCATAGTTACTTAGCTCCTTGGCTCGGGGGTCACATAACTCCATACCCTCCAACATTTCTCCAATAAAAATAGGGACATCCTAAAGAAAAGTGAGGAAGGGACGCTGGTGGCACTGTGGGTTAAACCACAGAGTCTAGGGCTTGCTGATCAGAAGGTTGGCGGTTCGAATCCCTGCGACAGGGTGAGCTCCCATTGCTCGGTCCCAGCTCCTGCCCACCTAGCAGTTCAAAAGCACGTCAAAGTGCAAGTAGATAAATAGGTACCGCTCCGGCGGGAAGGTAAACGGCGTTTCCGTGCGCTGCTCTGGTTCACCAGAAGCAGCTTTGTCATGCTGGCCACATGACCCGGAAGGTATCCGTGGACAAACGCCGGCTCCCTCGGCCTATAGAGCGAGATGAGCGTGCAACCCCAGAGTCGGACACGACTGGACCTGATGGTCAGGGATCCCTTTACCTTTACCTTTAAAGAAAAGTGGGACATTCCGGGATCAAATCAGAAACCAGGATAGCCTGGTAAATCTGGGGCTGTCCCTGGAAAATAGGGGCACTTGGAGGGTTGGCTTTAAGTCAGCATGAAGTGGTGGGGGGAACACCGTGGAAGGTAAACAGGATGTTACAATCAGATGGGGAAAATGGCACATTGTCACTTAGCCTCACAATCTAAAGGAATCAAAGCAAATGGGAAAGTGTCATGTAAAACGATCTGCAGAGCATGGTGCTGAGTGTTGTGCAAACTTCTGTCCCTGCGCCACAGATGCATACAAGGCGGCCTTATGTGTTAGGTACTTTACCTGATAGCACACACACACACACACAAATGCTCTTATCAAAATGAGCCAGCTAGAATGTCAGTTAAAAGAAAAAGCTCTCTCACTAGGTGCTGAATACAACAGGCAGCACAATATGTAATGGGCAACATTTTCCGTGGACTGCAGGTCACCAATACACAGCCTCTCATTGATTGGGAATCTTGGCATATTTCCCATCTAAATACACCAATTGTCCGAAATTAGAGGGCGGTAAAAGTTTCCACAAGGTACAGAATTTCAAATTGGCCAAATAAGATTCAAAAACACAGCTTGTTTTTATAACTCTATACTGTACTATGAAGAAAACTGCATATGATGCAAATAATCCATGCCGAGCTGTACATTAATCTCTTAAATCCTTAAAATAAAATAAAAAAATCTTATCTTTGCCAAATCTACAGCAGGGGCAGCTTTCAGTTCATCAGGATTAAAGGCATATTTTGACATAATCACATTTCGTTTCTTGGCCCAGCTGGTTTTAATACCTTTAGATATTTGGTCTAGGTAACATTTCTTTGGCAATCGTTTACTGCCTATTTTCTGCAATTTCAGCTAGTATGATACCAGAGCTCTCTGCAGTCAACTTTAACCATGGTTCCGATCTCAGCTCTTAACAGTGCTGTCACAGCGGGAACTGGGTCTTGTAGGAGAGCTTTCTCTGACCCCGAACAGTCTCTATATTTCATCACCGGAGAACCATCTTCCTTTCCATCTACTTTTAAAGATCAGATACGTAAGGCTGCCTCTTTTTAACTATGCAAAAGCTTTCATTCTTTTGCATTCTTAAAGCCCTGTTGTTCCCAAACGACCTGTCCAGGTACATTACTTATGAAATGCAAATACCTGAAATATTTGAAGATTTTACCCTGTTCAGCAGGAGTCTTATTAATCATCAGCCAATGAACTCTGGGTCACGGTAAACTGGGGGAGGTGGGGAAAGCAAGGGTGCAGCAAAGACAAATTATCTGTGGAGCAAGGACTTAATCCAGGCATAGGCAAACTCGGCCCTCCAGATGTTTGGGGACTACAACTCCCATGATCCCTAGCTAACAGGACCAGTGGTCAGGGATGATGGGAATTGTAGTCCCAGAACATCTGGAGGGCTGCGTTTGGGGATGCCTGACTTAATCCATGGATGCTGCAGAAGATCTTGATATACTGTGGCCAAAAACTGAATGGGTCCATATGGAGGGTGAATGGGATTGTGGGAGAGATTTGAGGGCGCACCTGCTATCCCTGGGTATCTCTAGGAATCATTAATGCTCTGGGCCATCTGGCAGATACAATGGCCTTGGTTTTAGCATTGTTCAGAGACCAAGTGTTCCTTTTGACAGCTTGAGCAATGTTCATAGATATTCCTCTTCTCTATTTACCTGTTCTATGAATTTGAGGGGTAGGCTCCACGGTTGTTGTTCTCAAACAATGGATTATTCCACCAACAGGTTTAGAGTGATATACCTGTGCAAGGTTAACAAAATAATTTGTACAACGCTAAAATGTTATGCAGACATTTGTTCATATAATACTGAATAGTTGTGAGGTTGTTAACTTCTGTAACTTTTTTAAAATAGAGGGATCCCTATGAATTGGTTAACACCAAATCTACAGCCAACTCTTAGGGTTTTTTTATGTAAAACAAATATCCATTATGAATTGTGATTACCGGTATTTCATTTTCAATCATCACCTTACACCATAAGAGTCCCAAGGTGAATTACATCAATACAAAAACACACACACCCCAAAACTTACAAAATACATATGATAAAACGCAAACCAACAAGAAGTAGCCTAAACCCCAATTGAAATGGGTCCAGAAATTAGTCTGATCCATTAGTCTGGATTGGGTTGGTGGTCATCCACTCAAGGAACTTGCCCGGGAACATTTGCTACTGATCTAAAATTATTAAGACCTTTGGTTCCAAGGATGACTTTTTCATTTTGATGCTGCAACACATTTGAACTATTAATAGTATTCTGTAGGACAATGTACATGGGTCTGCTGCCATCCTTGCCCCCCCCCTCTCACACACAGGAATTCATTCACTTCCCATCCAGCATACACTGTGCTATGTGCAGCTATCTGATGGCGAGTGTTACTCTAACAGCTCTGACTTTGGATGCCAGCACTGACATGAAGGTAGGGTGTACTGATGCAAAAGAGGAAAATTTCCTGCCCTTTTAATAAATGTGCAGCAGAGGAGATTTCAGCAGGCATAGCTTACAAGATCTACTAAGTTTCCTCTTCTCTACTAGTTTTAATGGTTCAGAACTGTGTCTACATATGTTGAAATTCCCCTTCTATACCAAGAAAAGGTGCCTTAGCCCTGATCATAGTGGACTGGCACTGGAACACAGATGCCCAGTCCTTTGAACAGATACATATGAGCAGGCAGTGATAATCTTCTAAAGAATGAATTTCTGAGTCCGGAGTAGAAGCCATACCATAGAGCTGTAACTTTGAGTCTCTATGGTCTGTGGGCAGACTTTGAAACTGGTTGTACCTCTCTTATCTGTTTTTCATTTCATCACTGATTCCTATACAGTGACTAACCTGTGGCTCTCAGAACGTTGCAGGTCTACGTCCCATCATCTCTGACGATCGACTTTCCTGGCTGGGGCTGATCGGAGTTGGAGTCCAACAGCATCTGGAGAATCACAGGTCTCCATCCCTCAGCTAGGAACAAAACAACAAAAAGAAGGGGGGGGGTGGACAGTCTCACTTGTGAAATTTAATAACTGCAGTACCACTGAAGAGAGAGAAAGAAGTGTGAGATACTACTTAAAGTGGCTGTCAGTGTTCCTTTTCCTCCTAATCAAATCCAGCCCTTGAATGTTATTGTCTCAGCAAGTCAATAAACAGGGGGGGGGGGGGAACGGACTTGCAGCTCTGTTTCTGTTTTATCTGAAAATGTCTGAAGCTGAAAAGAAATGTGCTGGAAGATTTGACGCAGCTCCTAACAAAGGCTATTTACACCTCAAGGTGTGGTCACACAGATCTGATTTTTCCATGTATGCTTTTTCTCACTTTCATCCACACATGATCACTTTAAATTTAAACCTAAATTGACGTTTCCCACCCACACCTGAAGCCCCTTTTGGGCATGCACACAGGTATTTGTTTACCCATGTGCACACACCGTTGTTGTTTTTTTAATGTTTTCATGGAATAGGACAATAACAAATTATCACCAAAGCCCAAGGTTTCAAGCATACTTTGCAGAGGACAAAATGGCAATTGGCTAGATTTGCACAAAAGAGCAGCTTTAAAAATAAATATATATCTGTGTGTCACCCTTGGCTCTGCCACATAAACAGTCAACAGCCAAAGAACACCTTGCCAGGGCAGGTAGAGGCATGTGGCACCTTTGACTTCCAGGACCCCTGCCCAACACAAAAAGCTGCTGTGTGACTCAGAGAAGCACATAAACAGCACGTGTCTATCCCACACAAACACATACAGTCAAGACAGGTCTGGGAGAGCAAATTAGGGGAAAGGGGTTTGGAGACAGCATCTTTCATTTTCTTTTCCACCTCCTGTACCTGCTAGGGCCAATTTTATTTTTATTTCTAACAAAGCTGTTATGTGCAGGAGAGGTTCTGAACAAAACAGCAGTTATTGGGGTTGTTTTTGTTTTTAAATTTGCTTTAAATGTTCTTTCAGCAGCAATTAGTGCATCCTTTCCTTTGGGCTGATGGGAACAAATGGCTACATTATCCTCAAGAGAAGAACAAACAGAAGTAGAGGATGATAGATGGCACCCAGCAAAACATTGTGTGTGTGTGTGTGTGTGTGTGTGTGTGTGTGTAATCTGCCCGCACAATGTGCTTCAGTGCATCCACGCACTAGTAACATACAGTTTTATGTTGTATTTATCACTTACTGTATTATCCACAGCTCAGGAAAATCCAAAAAATTGGGTTGTGACTTGGATGAGAATGCTGGTCAGATCACAACATACATTTTTTTTTTGAAATATTTTTTTATTTGATTTTATAAGTGTATAATTATAACAATACAACCATTCACATCCACATTTACAGATTCCCCCAAATCTCTGGACTTCCCACCTGCCCTCCATGGATCCTATTATTAAACCAATCAATCAATCAATATATTTATTGCATTAGCCCTCTGGCCATAGCACATAGTAAAAACCAGACAGGTGCCTGATAAGGAAATACATAAAATATAACAGATAGAAATTGTACGTTGCCGGTACATATAAAACAGTGGGTATAAAATCATATGAACGATACAGATATGGTAAAACAGGGGCAGGGCAGGTCTGCGTTGTTTAAGACGGGAAGTAGCTGGAACTGGTGCTAAGACAAGTTAGCCAAAAAGGCGGCCCTAAGTTTCAGCGCCTGGAGTATGTAAATAGCCACCTTTTCTACTGCATCTTTTCCAATAATCTATATTTTATATTAAATCATTGTCTCCATAGTAGTTGCTATATTACAAGTGTTATTGCACTCCTGCTAATGTTTCCATTTGTTTACAGTGGTCTCCAAAATAAATTATATTTTTCCCCATTCTTTATTAAAGTTTTGGTCTTCTTGGTTCCTGAGCTTTCCGGTCAGTTTTGCCATTTCGGCATAATCCAACAGTTTGATTTGCCATTCTTCTCTGGTAGGGACTTTATCTTCTTTCCAACTCTGGGCTAAGATCACAACATACATTTAAAGCACATCCAACACACACTTAAAGCACATGATTTCCCCCAAATAATCCTAGGAACGGTTGCTTTCCTCTCACAGAGCTACAGAGCTACAATTCCCAGCACCCTTAACAGAGATTGGGGCAGGGGGAGCCATGAGCTTTAAATGTGTGGTGTGGATTGGCCCGATGTCATGTGGGCAAAGTGGAAAACATGCACCCCTGAGATGCATTAAAGTAGGGGGAAGTCAATTATAGAGGATATGAACATGTATAGAATAAGTAGACTACGTACGTAAATGTAAAGGAAAAGATGAGTGTTATAAGAAAAAACTGCCCCTTTTCCCCTATGGGGTAACCAAGAGCCTGTATAGAGTCCTTATGTAGGTTCTCTATCGGTAGGAGAAAATAACAGAGGCCAACCAGAGAATACTGAGAAGCAATGCAGCTAGTAAGTCTGATCTTTATTAAACTGCTGCAACAGGGTGCTCACCCCACCATGCAGGAGGGAGGAGGAACCCAGAACAAAGGTGTGCAAGCCCTTATATAGACTTTTGGAACTGCCATCCTATAGCTCAAGACCACCCCCCAAAACATCATACATACATCACAGAAGGGGCGGTCTACAGCAGAATCCTGTCTGGCAGGAAACCTTTTAATGGGTTTACCTGGACAGCCTGGCTATTCTTTTGTGATGATAAATACTTAATTCCTGAGTCCAGGTCACAGGCTCACCCTATTCATACCCAAATGTGCCCTTAAGGCCGGATTTGTGAGCACAGAGACAATGGGGAGGCTTTTCCTACCTGTATTTCCATCCAAACTGCAGAGGAATATTTGAAGTCACTGAGAGGGTAAAAATGGCTTTAGGACTGTTTTCCTGTACTGTTTCAGACATGTGGTTTATATATTTATGTATGTGTTTGCCTGGTACATTTATGAACATTTATTTTATACCTTAGACCTTATAATTCTCATAACGATGACGTTTATCTGTAAATTTTAAATTGCAATAAAAATTAAAAAAAAGAGAGATGCATTAAATCCACTTTAGCACGCCCAAAATTTATACAGATGACATGTATTTCAGTGAAAAGCCAATTACTCTGTTCACACAGTCATGCCACAGTTGGTGCGCCATTATGACTAGTATGAGCTCCTGCCAGGAGTATTTGACTGTCAGGGAGAGAAATTCCACGACCAAAGACACACTGAAGCAGGAACATGCAAACTTTTCCTTTCCCCTGAAGGGTTTTCTTCTCTTGTCAGGACCTGAAAAACCCCAAGAAGGGAAATGGCTTTTTAAAACACTCTTGGAACTTGCACCTTTTTGCTTGCTGTGTTCTGTGAGTCAGAGGCCTCTGCCTGCCCTGGCACCACCCTCCTACCTTGCTATCTCTGGAGAGCTTCACAGTTCCCTGCTCAGCCGCACACCCATCGTCTCCCGCAGATGCATTTCAAGCAAGGAATGGAAGGAATGCAAGCACAAAATCCCAACCTGGAGGAGGCACAGCACATTCAGCGTTCTGTTCCCTGCCCAGGAAGCGTTGCTGCGCTTGGGTTTTTACTTGCATTTTCCTCCTGTGGAAATAAGTGGTTCAGATCTCTTTGTATTCCTCTGCATCAATAGTACCGGTATACACAGTTAGGCAATTCTGTCTGATACACACATTTTTTTGCAAATGAGTTTGCCCGACTGTAATGAGTTTTGTTGTTATTTTCAATCATACGTATTTGTATTTACAGTGGACGCTCGAGTTGCAAATGTGATCCGTGCAGGAGGCACGTTTGCAACCCGCAGCGTTTGCAACCCGCAGAACCGCTTCTGCGCACGCGCGGGTCGTGATCCGGCACTTCTGCGCATGTGCTGAAACCCGGAAGTAACCTGTTCCAGTACTTCCAGGTTCAGCATGAGCGCAACCCGAAAAAACGTAACCTGCAGCGTTCGCAACCTGATGTATGACTGTATTTGCTATCATATGCATTTTTATAAAGCACACTTTACCCTGGAATATATGCACTGTTTTATACATTACTTGGCAGGAGAACTACATTGCAAGATTCGGCGATGTGCAGATTTTGAAAGATGGCTGTGTTTCTGTTCCCATATTGCAGGCATGTCCAACAGGTAAATCATGATCAACGGGTAGATCACTGGACGTCTGCAGTAGATCACTGGTAGATCATTGGCTCCCCCCAAAGAAGCTGAACAACTGTGGCTCCCCTTAAAAAAGTGCAACATTTTACCTCCTCCCTGAAAAAACTCAGCAACTTTGACCCAACCCCCCCAAATGGGCCTTCCTCCTTCCTAAAAAAGCTCAATAACTTTGACCTGAACCCCAAAAACGTGGGTAGATCACTGCCAGTTTTTAACTCTGTGAGTAGATTGCAGTCTCTTGGGAGTTGGCCACCCCTGCCATATTGTTTTGGATAGTGTGAATTAGATGAAGTTCACAGCTGAATTTGTTAAGTGCACGTTTAAATGCAAAGCGAACCGAATTTCTTCCGCACCCCTAATTACAACCCTGCTGCAAGCTAAGATGGGAACTACTGAATTTGCCAGTCCTCCTTATGACTTGCTTACACCTGAGGCTGCTTCCCTCAGGAAGGCTCTTCAAGGGAGTGGCTTCCTCTCCAGCCAGCACCTGCCACACCCAGACTAGGAGTCTAGCCCCCTTTCTGCTTCATCAGACAGGCACCACTTATCCCAAGATTAATCCTGCTTCTGGCCCATTCATTTGCCACCTTCACCCTCCTCCCTTTCGTACACCCTGCTCTCGATTAGAGTGTTCACCGCCTGCTATGGACACACCTTGGAATTCCCCAAAACAAAGAAGGACTGTCTGGATCAGAGTTGCAATAAACCATCTTAAAAAGCAATCACAGAAGGACTGCAAATGAGTGCCTGTAATCCACTAACCATGTTCCTTGACACCCTGACATTTAATTTGATTCCAAAGGCTCTTGCCAATTTGCAGCTTAACAGTTCTAAGCCTTATATACTTTCTATCTCTATTATTAAGGAAAACCTCACAAGGTTGTTTAATCTCCACACCTGTTTGTCACTCTCTGCGACCGGCAGTGCAAAGGAATTTTGAGTACTAACAAACCATTTTTACAGAGGTTTTTTATTTTAACGAATAACACAGGCATATATTTGCTTAATCCATTGTGCATAACATTTCCAGGATAATAAAGTGGGAGCTAATAACAACAGCTGAGTCAATAATATTACTTTATTGAAGACATCTGCATCCTGCACTTCCACAATAGTTCAAGCAAAAACCAACAACAACCAAGGAAACTTGATGATCAGTAGGTTCCATTAGCGGTGTTGAAGATCGATGATAACTGAGGTGTGTTTGTGTGCGCACATGTGCGCCCACTTCCAGACTGTCACTATCTTGCAGGTATGATCTCAATTGTACACCAGCCAAATTAGGTTGCACAGTGAAAGTGGATATCCTCCACACAAATTTTGTGCAATAACTACTATAACATTTGGTTATGTATATACCTTAGACAGGAGCGAGCAGGCAACAGAGGGAGTATTTTGACAACAACTGTCAAATAATGTATTTTAAGTGTTCAACTCCACACGCTTGTTAAGTATTTTAGTTAAGTATGAGAGGAGTAATTAGCATGGAGGTTTAGATATAGAATAAGACACAGAGGAAGGAAAAAAGGAAATGAGGCGAGTATGACTGAGATGTTTTTCACATATATTTTGAATTCCTAGTAAATCATCTGTCTCTTGTTACTCAGAAAGAAAAGTTCCATCAATGTATACCAAGAACAAACTTAGTTGGTCTCTAAGGTGCTACTGGAAGGAATTTTTTTATTTTATTTTGTTTTGACTATGACAGACCAACACGGCTATCTACCTCCATCAATGTATGTATGTGTACACACACACACACACACACACACACACACACACACACAGAAAGGTAATATACAAGAAGCTTCCTTTTAAACTTGCTTTATAGTTTCAGTTTCAGAATATTTTGCATGCATTTGTCACAAAGCCAAACTAAAACTATTAGGCAGAAAAACAAATTTTTGTCATAAATTTAAGAGACAAACCTTCATCCCAGGTTTTGTTGTCTTGTTTAATGCATTTTTGAGTTAATATAAAGTGTGCCTTCTTGAACTCTGTAAGATGTTTGCATTATTTTACTCAGTATTTACATTTTACTAAATTGTTGAAATCCTGCAGAATAATATTAATATGGAAAGATGAGTTATAGTTACTATTATTGTTATTATTTTATTAAATTCTTTCAAACATATAACAACATACATATACATAATAAAATATAGTTACTATAGTTTTAAAGCCTGGTTAATTTGTTAAACAGCTTTTTGTCTAGTTCAGCTCGACTTTTGGGCCAACTACCTTTTTGTTAATTCAAGCATTTGCTATATGAGAGCATATGGGAGGCAGACACACACATGCAAGCCCTGTCTCCAACATTCCTGGGTGGGCAAACTGGCTGAAAGTGCCCATGATCAGGAACTTACAAAAGTCTGAAGAGTAGCCCACATTTCCTGGGATGTTAGAGGCTGGGCTTTCTTAGCAGACCTTGCACCTTGGGTGAATTAGATTGGAATAATCGCTTACAGTTTCTGGAGTTCAAAAGCCTTTTTCATGCAGGTACTATTTACAGGATGAGTAGAGATGAGAGAGAGAAAATAACAGGCATTCCACCACATTGGGAAAGAAAAGCAAACAAAATGGCTCAGCTTTTAGGGGTGGAGTTAACTTAGGCAAAGCAAATACTGTATCAAGCAAGGGCTGGTTAGATTGCTAGACAAACAGTGCCCCCTGTAGGTTTTAAGCAACATTTGCTTAAGCTTAAGAAGCTTAAGAGAAGGAATTGTATTTACTGTACTGTACAATACTGTCAGTGTTTTAAGCCCTCATATGTTCAGGTGAATGTGTTTGCTAATTAATTATTATCAAAATGGAGCTTTGCTTATCTATATCTGCAGCTGCAAGATCTTTCTGTCTCTTGGAAGCTTAGACAATGATTCACACTTAACACTAAGTCACTGTTTATTTAAAAAGCCATGGTTTATTTGATCACCTGAACCAGGCCCAGTGGTTTAATCATGGTTTGTTAACCATGAACGAACCACACTCATGAACCAGTTTGTTGTTGGTTTATACATTTTGGCTTAACTATGTTAACTATGGCTTAGTGTTGCATGCAAGCCTAATAAATGACTTTGATAAGGATAGAGTTCAGTGGAAGAAAGAGCTGGTTAGTTAGTAAAAATGTTTTCCATCTTTTTTATGATGTGAAATGATTGCGATTGAGTGGAAATATTTTTGGAGTTCTTAGAAATAATGTAAGTATCTCTCCCCACCCCAAAAAACCCCTAGAAGTCAAAGGAAGAAAACTGAAAGAAGCTAGTATAAGGCCTAAGTTCAACAGTCTTGTTTATGGAAAGTTATTCTGGAAAATGCTGACCTGGAAATAAAATAAACATTATTTACATGTTATAAATTGAACTTTGCACTATTGTTAAGATCAGTGACCCTTTTAAGATTTGCAAGATCATGTGAAATACTGATATAAATATGGTGGACAGTGCTGCGAGGTTTCAGGAAGCTACCAACTGCTCTTCTACCTTGACTTCTCCTTTGGGACAACTAGAAAGATCATCTGGGTAAGATTTTTGATATAAAGTCATGTTCCTTAGGAATCCTTAGAACATTTTTGAAGTGTGTTTTTGCTTATCACCCCTAAATTTTTCATACTTGTATGCATCTGTGCTGTGCTCTCATATCATATCTTATAACTTGTAAATATTCTGTTTGATTTTTTGAGAAGTAAATAAGTTTTTTTTTAAAAACAAAACCTTCTTCTGTTAGGCTTAATCTGAGCAGACATGGAGCTTGCATATTAAATAACAATTTGTGGTTTTTCTTTAGTCTAATGTGGTCAGCTTCCTATGTGCCTTACTATGGAAAACCGGTGCCCCTTAAGATGCTGTTGGACTCCAGCTCCCATCAGCCCCAGCCAGCATGGAAGTCTGGGATAATAGGAGCTATAGTCCCACAATATCTGGAGAGCAACAGGTTCCCTATCCCTGCCCTGTGTTATATGCAATAAATCACAGCAAATGTATTGAAAGAGAGAGAGAGAGAGAGAGAGAGAGAGAGAGAGAGAGAGAGAGAGAACATTCATAAAGTTATTGTTTCAGCACTGACATCTCAAACACGAGGGGCTTCAGGCTGCAATTCTAAACCTCCCTCCCTGGGAGTAAGCCCATTGAACTCAACAGGTCTTACTTCTGAGGAGAAATGCAGAAAATTATGCTGTTAGATACTGAAGCATGGCTAAATATTCTGGAATGAAACAACTTTAACTTTTCTGTCAACAGCTCCAAACTAGGGCAGTTTATGAACTGATTTATTGTAAATATAAACTAGGGTTTTAAAATCAGTATTTTATTTCCCCTCAAGTTTAGAAGTATGTTTTGCTCTGGCCTCTGGAGAGTAGTGTGTGGCTGTGAGCCATTTTGTGGAAAGGAGAGGAATAAATATTTTTGGTGCCAATGTTTAGGGAAATGTAGCATGAGCCTCACAGAACACAGAAAAAAGGAACAGGACAAAATATTTGGGGTTTTTTTGGGGGGGAAGGAGTACTCCACAGTATCAAGATGTTATAGTATCTGAAGGAAAGTAATTAAAAACAAAAACAACAGTGTTAGAGAAAGGAAGTGGCTGTTTGCCAATGTTTGGAGCATTTGCTTCAGTCTGTTTGGTTTCCTTTAACAGCCACGGGGTTCCTGCAGTGTGTTGGTTTAAAAGTCTGGTCACAGCCTTAAGGATAAGACAGCATAAGATATTCAAGAATGAAAATCTAAAAGACAACATTTGGCTTTTCGCTAGAATTATTTTCCTCCAACTTACAGTACATATCGTAATAATTTTCAACCAATAGCCAGATTAAGTTTTGTTGTTGTTGTTGTTGTTGTTGTTGTTGTTGTTGTTGTTGTTGTTGTTGTTGTTTTTAAAGCACTTCCATAAGGGCTCGAAATGATCCACCTTCACTGCAATTCTATATAATAGGTTTGGTTGGTATCTACAGCACAAAGAGCCAGCATTGCAGTAGTAATAGATAACTGTCCCTAGAAAACGAACTGTGGCACATAAAATGGAAATTCTGGAAGACAAAACAGATGTGATGTTAGGAGAAGTGTGATAAGTTCTCCCTTCTTTCAAAAGTTGAATAGCAACTGCATAGCACTGCATGGACCATGGGCAGATTTATAATGGTGCACTTCCACTTGGGTCCATGATACATGCAGGAGGCTGCAGACTCTGAGCTCTTTCTGCCTCTAGTCCTAACTAGAAGAAAAGTTATAAAGCAAAATGTGCAGGCACACTTCTAATCAATTTTTGTGAAATAAGCCAGTGTTTTTAGCCAATGAGTAAAGTCAGAATTGTGACTGATGTGTGAGTTGGTTAGGTTATAGGAATCCCCAGTTGCTGTTTTCTCCCTCCCCTTTAGGTGCACTTTCCTTCCCTGTTCTGTTTTATTTCCCAGCCCTTGGAATCTTCATAGCTCTAAAGCCCTACTAGATTCCGCTTCTTCCTAACAACCAAGATACATCTTTCCTCTGGTGGTTTTGTCTGAACTCCCAAGTGCAGCTAGGTGCTGACTTCAGACTCATGAGATTGGCTGTTCTCCATGGAAAACCTCTGCAGCCAACCAATCCTTGAAGAGACTTGTAAAAACCACACAGGACTTTTGGTAACTGTCAGGTCTTCAAAACACCCCATTATCAGACACCATTGTGATTTCAGGTAATGGGCAGATGGATAGCCCCACCTGTCTGTCATATTTGGGGTAGGGGAGATAAATACTGGGCCCACCAGCCAAATCCAATTCTTTCACCTCTGTTGTAGCCAATACTGAGCTGGACTAACAGTCTACCTCACTATAAAGCAGCTTATTATAAATAGTTCTATCCAATATTAAGGGGAATCTTTCTCAATCTAATGGGACTCCCATTAGCCTCAGTTGGCATGATCAATGAGCAGGGATGAAAGGAGTTGTAGTCCCTCCACAACATCTGGAGGGCCCCAGCTACAGAAGGTGGAATAATGATAAACCTAGGAATTAGGATTTCCTGGCTCCACTTAGAAATGCAACATTTCTCTCCCATTAATATGGGGCATGAAGACAACTGCTGCTCCTGACAGTCAAAGGAATGCACTCTGTCTGCAGTACAATCTGGCAAGGCGTGTAGGTTTTCAAGCTCATAATGTTACATTTCAAGCAAACAGAAATGGTTTTATTCTTCTAGAGTTTATTATTAAAAAATTCCTTCTGGAGATAGAAGCAACATAGTCGTTTCCTTAAGCTAAGAAAAACAATAGGATTGACTTTGTTCTCATCCATTGTTTGACTTTGTTTTTGTCACACAGCCACATCATACATGAAATGCTAACTGGGATAAGAAACTATGCTGGCCAGGCTGGTGTCATGACCTAAACATCTCTACATTTGAGTCACTCTTAGAATTACTCATTTGCAGGGCAGTCCTCCCTGTCCTTCAGCTATTCTACTTGCTATTTTGTGACATGAATCAGTTTGGTGATGTTAGACTGTGATCTTCACTGCCTGTATTCTCTACCTTAATTAGTTAGTTTAGAATAAGAAACCTTTCTAGCTAAGTTATGTCTTTCCAGTAATAAACAACTTGTTATTTTCTTACTTCATAAGCCGGGGGGGGGGGCAGATTTTGGTAATATGGCGCCTCAGCCAGGACAAAATTTGGTGTCTCCACTAAATATTTATTATTTTTACAATAATTCTTTATTTTATTTTATTTAATATTATTTTGCACCCCCTTGGCTTGGAGCCCTATGTTTGAAACGAATCTGTAGGATACTGCCTCTGCCCCACCTCCAAGCCACTTGAATATGCCGAGTAGTAGACACTTAATTGGCAGCTGCAATTGAAAAGTGCATTATTGTTGCAAAGAACCTTCAGGCAAAAGCAGAGATTAGCATTCTTCCTACAGAAAAAAACATAGTCATTCAACAGACTTTTGGCCTGCAGAATCTGCCCAAATTAGAGATAATAATGGGCTGTGTCAAACAGCCAATAGTCAATGTCTTTTTCAAATGCAGTCTTGTGCAACAGATGGAAATTCCCTTATTTCGGAACAAAGGGATTTTGTTCAGTATATAGAAGGTCTTGGAATGTAAAGCAAGAAAAGAGTCAGTCAACATTGTCTTATTATGGTGTGGCTAAATGATAAACCTTTGGCACAGAGGTCTATCATGTGGCAAGTATGATCAAGAGCTGCTATATAAATTTTAGGGAGTTTGGAAACAGAAGCTAGTAATAAGCAGCACCCCCTACTACATCAATAGGGTATGAATTAAACACATTGTCATAGAAAGATTTTGCATCGAACAAATGGAACGCCTGGTGAGAGTTTATTTTCTTATAGATCTATGAAGCAGATTGGGTCATGTGTACAATGGTGACTAAATAACAGGATGATAGATTAATATGAAGGTTGTATTGGCACAATATTATACAGTGCATGTATTTGTATGAATTCAGAGATTGTTGGTCAAGTTGCACTCTCCCAATGCCATTTATACAATCCCCAGGATTGCATCGCTGGTCTCCAAGAGGAAATGCAACATTTTACAAGGCACCACAATAGAATAAACCAGTTTGCCAATGTTTACACTGCCCAAAGTAGGAATGAAGATTTTTGCATGGGGTTGCACAGTGGCCCAACCCCAGTAAGCAAGGGGGTTGGTGGTGGTGGTACCTTCCTGTTTCATGAAACAGGATAGGCCTCTCCTGGGTGAATAATCTGTTCATTACCAACTGCAGATCTAAGGGCACAGGCAGCCATTTTAGCGCATACAGTATGTTCCTGGGAATAAGTTCCATTAAACCCAATAAGGCTTATTTATGAATAGGAATGTATAGAGTTGCACTGACATTCCTTCAGGATTGTGCTACTTGCCTCTGGAAAACTAGGATGAGGGAGGTTGTACCTATAATAGAATACTCAACACACACACTCCATTTTAACAAAAGCAAAACATCCTTATTGAGCCTTTGGATTTGACTAGTCTAATTTCACAATTTAACTCTGCCACAAGGAATCTAGGAGGAAACATTTGGACTAGCAAATTGTAGAATAATGACTTTTATCTCTGTAAATATTTATGCCCTTAGAAACTAGCTACTCTGACAGTTTGTAATGGTTTACCATGGCAAAGTGGTTAGATATAAACTACAAACCATTTATCTGGAAGAATTTTGTCATTTAAATAAAACTCGAGATTCTTTTCTAACACACGTTTTGTTCTTTAACGAACTTGGGCTGTCACTTCTGCCCATTAGCACAGCTTTCAGAGTCAGAAGCCTACCACCTTTTATTAGGACAAACCAGATTTCAGTGTTTTCTATTCAGAGTCCAGATTGTTTCAAGGGAAAAAGCGAACTGGGAAAAGAATGGTTCTCTTCCTGAGGTGTAAGGGGATGTCCTAGGCTAGGACAGGGCTGTGGCAACAGTGGCCGTCCAGATGTTATTGGATGACCCATCAGCAATAGCCAGCATGGCCAATTGTCAGGGACTATGGAAATTGGAAAGCCACAGGTTTCCTAATGGTGCCTTAACAAAACAGGGACTTTTTCTAGACTACAGCCAGGCTATAGCCTTCTATTTACAGCCCTTGGATCTAGGGGAATTATAATACCTGATAGTAGTAGCCTGTTCCTACCTCAATGTGGCTCTATCTAAAATTCCCTTAGGCCCAACAACAGTAGAATAGGGAGAATGTTGCTCTTCCTCTCCCCAGTTCAGAGGCATGTGTTGTTCACACAAGTTTTCCCTGACATTGTAGACGAGGCATGTTGTACAACCTACCTTTGTCCAGGAATCACTTGGTGTGTGAATTGTCCTGAGTTAAACCATGGAGTTCAGCAAGAAGCAGCAGAAATTGGTGAGGGTGGGGGTTAAAGGAGAGGGGAGAGAACACAAAGCTAGAGCAAAATAGACTAAAAAATAGAGACCCTTTTGCCTCTAGTTTTTTATCAGGAGGGATTCACAAATGTGGTGGTGGGAGAACAGAGAAATAGGGAATAAATTGCATGCTGTTTCATGGTTAAATATAGTAGTGCAGATCTGAGTTAATGAAAATGCAAAAGTGGTCCTTGGAATGTTTTGGGTTGTGCACTCAGGGGCATCTAAAGTTAACTTGGAAAATTAAAAAGATATCCAATAGAATGGATCACTGTCATGGGATTACATTTGCAATAATGGAAAACACACATCAGTTTCTCAGTCTCACAATTATTATTTAGTCCCGGTCTAACTCTTTTTGTGAGTGGGGTTGCTGGCTGGCAGGGATAAAGAAAGCCCACCTTGGCTTAATCATGGATGCCTGGTTAAATGTAACTGGGTCAAAAAATGAGGGACCCCACAGGATACTTTGATTCCTGCAAGACTGGCCCTCTTCAATTTTTTAAAAAAACAATTCTGTTTCCAGATAAGCAAAAAAACCACATTTAATTATGGTGAGCAATTACTGCAAACACAATTGGTTTGCATATGATATGTATACAACAATAAAGGTGGCTGGGATTAACAGATGTGGACATTTTTAAGAGAAGTTTGGTAGTCACTTGCGTAATTCAGCAATGTACTTATTCAGTTTCTCTTTGATTGTGCAAGCTTCACTATGCATAACATGCTTCTGCTGGAAAGTCCTACCCCTCTCACTATCACAGCCATGGAAACATTAGTAACATCTCAGGCACAAGGCCAACAGTTTTGACATTAGAAAAGGGTCCTGGAGGGAATTGAGAACGGGCACATATTCCATTACTTCCTCTCTTTGTGTGTTCTCTTTCACAAACATTGAAGGGATTCTGGAAATCTTCAGCCTTGTAGCTAACTGGAAGTGGAATACTGTACTATACGGCTGGAGCCAACCTAGGTCATGCTACAGATTGAGAATGGAAGTGTTGCTATCTGCTGGATGATAAGACATCAGGTTTAGATGCCAAAAGTGAATGAACCTTACCCATCTCTGTCCCCTGACCAATACCTCTGAAGGTTATACAAATTAGAAGTTCTGTAAGAATACAGAGAATCTGATACCACAGACTAAAATCCAACACTTTATAAAAATGCACCCCATCTGCCTCCTTGGAAAAAAATCAAAGTTACATGATATCATTTTTTCCCATTAACTGGAATGAGTTAGACCAGTTTCCCAAACTTGGGTCTCCTGCTGTTTGGGGACTACAATTCCCATCATCCCTGATCATTGGTCCTACTAGCTAGGGATGATGGGATTTGTAGTCCAAAAACAGCTTGAGATTCAAGTTTGGGAAACCCTGAGTTAGACCTTGCTTCAGAAACAAATAGTTGTGTGTGTGTGTTTCAGTTTGAAGGTAACAGGTTCTATACTCTTTCCCTTATACTTACTGCAGCATGCTTTTGTCTGATATCAAGCATGCTAAAGGTATCTTGAAGCAGTTACAATAAAATCATCTGAGGCTTATGGATGCTTATCTAATGAAACTGTCAATGAGTCACAGCACACCAGGTAGTCCAAAATTAAAGCAGATAAGACAACACTGCTTGCCTGCAATTCCTCTCCATCTTGCAACTCAAAACATTTAGAGCTGCCAGCTATATATTAGATAATTAATGCATGTCATATTTTTTGGAGCAGAAGTAAAGGTGGAGAGGAGAGGAAGTCAGGTACATTGTTCTTTTTGCGAACCAACCATCTGTTGGAGAAATCAACAATTTTGCTTCAAGAACTGACCACCATGATTTTTGAAACAAATGACGATCCCTTAAGGATATGGCTGGAAACCCTGCCTAGACATCTTGAGGCTCCTTTCTATAGCATATGTGCACTCAGGGCTTGGTCCTCCAGTCCAGGTTGAAGAGTGAGAACGTATAAGCTGTTGAATAACACCACTCATTTATGCAGATCTACACAGGACGTTTTCATGGCTTGTTTTAATGGTTTGTGCTTTGAGCAATGAGCAACACTGTGTTAACTGAAGTCAACATGTTAGGGTAGCCTAACAGAGATTGCCTCAAGAGTCATGCCCACTTTTTTGTTTGTTTACCCCATCCATCACAGTTCAGGGATAGGACATTGTTTCTTGGTAACAGTGGTTTCTGAGACATTCCCCACACCGAGCACAGCCTGTATCACAAAATCCTGATGCATTCCTACTACCCCCAACTTGGAATAATGTTATTTCCCAAATACAGACACAGGGGAGGATTAATGAGAACGACCTGCTATAAGGAGTGCAGAGTAGCGGTTAGAATAGTCGAAGCATCCAATATGTAGCTTAATATTTCAAGATGCTCCCTTTGCCTCTCTCAATGGCACATCATTTGAGAACCACTGCACTACTAACATGCCATGAAAACTTCTTCCCATAGCCTTGTGGCATATTATTGCAAACTGACATTATAGAGACTGCAGCACCACAGGAACACCAGTTCCGGCAGTAGCATACACTGCTAAGCAGTACTTGCAATGCCTTTCATATAGGACACAGAGCTCCACTTCATTTCACATCACATCAGAAAAGGCTTTGCGTTTGGGAGAGGCTTTACTCTGGACTATTCTCAAGGCCAGATTGTTCTCAGGACTAACAGCATTTATATTTAAACCAAAAGTGAACGATGCACTTCCAAGATAAGATCTGGCACCAGTGGTTTATAAGTGATATTTCATTGTTCGTAACATAAAATATTGATGCAGACAACGGATGTTAGTGTGTAACAGAACATGCAACATACTTTATTTTAACAAATATTAGTGTTATTCCAGATGTTTTTCTATAATACTTTTAGAGGGCCCAAAAATCATGAACTTCCCTTTTGTACTATATTAACAAATTTTATCACAGCTTCAAAAACCATTATGAATCACAGATAATCCTGATAATCCATTTAATACCAATGCTCATAAAACTTACAAAATGATCCACTATCCTTTATTATATTTTGCATGATGGAAATAATTGATGTAAACCATAGCATACCACTCTCATAGAGGTGAGATTCAGCCGTAAGAGTTTCTGTCCAATAAACCATGGCTTATTGGACTGAGAACAAACGTCCTGCACTCTCCCACATTCCTTTCCCTCATGCACTGTGATGCAATGCTTGGGGGGGGGGTTATTAAACCAGTTTCCCACTGAATCTCTGACTGCAAACCAGGATATGAAATGAAGACTCATTGTTCTCAGTTCAATACTATGGTTTAATGGACCATGATCATTGTATCTGAACCAGGCCATAGCGTTTGTTAACTGGAAAGAGTGGATTTCCCCTTGTATAAAAGAATAATTTTCCTGTGGACACGCAGGCATTATGATTAACCTATAATACATGACACAGACATTTTCCTAAAGAATACTAGTGTTGCTAACGATTGGTGATTGATGATTTATAAAACATTTTTTTTCTGCCACAAAGCAGCTATACAGGGTGTGGGAGATACTATATACCATTGTCAGTATTTCAGATATAGTACAAAATAAAATCACAAAATACAGGATTCTTTGTAGAATAAGTAACACAGCTGTAAAATGTTTCACATCAGTACTGTAGTAAGGCACCCACACTTTACAAGTAGCAAAATATATATTTTGAATCTGTGTAAACAAAGTTTACTCCAATTACTTCCACTCATTTAGGGTGGCAAAGACAAAAAAGTGATGTTTGTATAGACCAAAATTCAATCTTGGCAATCAAATGCTCTTAAAAGCTGGATAATACACATTCAAAATAAAGACATACAGAACAATCAAGAACATGACGTTTGAGATGTCTGTTTGAATTAATTAACTTGGGAAATGCAAGGGAGTGAATGTAGAAGTACTCACAAAATTTGAATCTATTTCATTGAAGGAAGAGTATTATGCAAAACATTCATTCTACTCCCCTCAATAATAATAAATAGAAAGACAGTTGTTCTAACACATTGCAGCAAAGACATATTGTAGCCTTGATCTTGAAACATTCAATCAGTAGTTTTCATATTTCATTCCTTGTTGAGTCTTTCAACTTCTACCTTGTCAGCTGTCCAACAACTTTTAAGAGTGTCTTATTTTCCTGCTTTAATTGCTCATTTTCATCTTCTATATCATCTAGGTCCTTTGAGAAGGAAACATAGCAAGGTGTAAAGTTATTAATTCATCAAGTCATTTTCTTAATGGCCTGGATTATAGCACATTACTATATACGAGCAAAATAGCAGACAACAAAAGCTGATTGCTAAACATAAAGCAGGTTTAAGATATGGGCATTAACAGCTCTTAAATTTACATTGAGTAAAGTAAATATCCCATTACCACATAAATGTATTTTGCTACAAGCATGTACAATGTAATCTGAAATGCGGAAGTAAATCAAAATTTGCCAGATTAGTAAAACGTTTTGTGTTGTATACACTGGAAAAATTTGAGCTCTCTTAACTCTGAAAAGAGAATGCATAAATGGATGGTTGTGCTTAAAATGTGTGACCAATGTTACTTACTGAACTGCTCTTTCGTAATGGAAAAATCTTCACATATTAAAAATGGTTAGCATGCTGCTTCTGTTACTTTTATGCCTGAAACCACGACAAATTTCAAAGCCAAACCAGATGGGACCTCAGTCATGTGATGCCAGTGTCTGTTCCAAATCGGGACTCCCGCTGCAGTCCGAATCAGGGCCCCCATACGTGCTGTTCACTTTCAGACTACAACCTGATGCAGACACACCAGAGGCCCAAACTGATGCAGGTTTCTAGTAGAGAAAGGGTTAACGCCCTCCTACATCTTGCCCGAGTTAACCCCCCATGCCTGTACAATTGCAAAGCATCTATTTCCCTCCTCACAATGTCCACTTATGCCCAGTTTTTTCTCATTAAAGATTGGGTTTATTACAGATCAAGTAATGCTCGATTAAGGAGTACTTTCAGTGCTGTGCAATGTCCTGGATTCCCTGCACATGACCAAACACCATGGGTGAGATCCAATCTACTATTAAAGTTTGAAAGCTGACATGAAGGCAGTGGTGCACAACGTATTTTATGAGTTCGAGGCACAATTTAAATTTGGCTAAGAGCAAGATTCCTGCTAAGTGGAATGGCGCTCTTAATGGTTATCACTCCAAGGGTGAGAAAGAACGAGATTACCACCAGCAGCATTGTGGATTGGTGCATACTCTCTCTTCGAGGTTTTTGCGTCTGGGGTAACTGGACACCAGCAGCAAATGGTTATGCATACAATGCTGTTGTGTTACTGAGTCCATACTCAGTAGACATGGGAATTTTTTTCTGTGCCAGAACAGTTGTAACTATATTTTAACTACTGTACATTATTACCAGTAGTCCAAACATTCTTTCCAAATTAGCTGCTGGGCCCGAGGATGGAAACTTAAAAATGCTTCTTGAGCATTTTGCCAAGTGCCATATATATGAAACGATGGGAAAGCAGATAAAGGGTAAAAGAAGAGGGAATTACTGTGCAAGCCAGGAAGGGTGGGGGATCCTTCAGGCACTGGAGAGGAGATGAAATAAAAGCCTAGAAAACCTTGTGTTCTTTGCCAGCAATACAAAGGAGATTTCTGCATTGTGACATCTGCTCCAGCTGTTACTTATGCACTACTGTACCTAATTTTCCAGGAGACACCCTATTGTCTGAAACCTGCCCCAGGTAAATCCTTGCCCCTATGTTTGCATTTTAGGAATGGCCGTCTAAAATTGTATTAATGAGAGTTGCTAGAATTGTCATTGTTCAGGGTTCTGCCCCCTCCCAAAGATGATCTTCTGCCATCTGGCAAAGACATATTTATTTATACAGGCCTTTAGGTTATACACTGACAAATAAATATGCTGTAGTTGGTTTCAACTGGTTGTTTTTATTGATGTTTTTCATATCTAAGTTTTACCCTGTATTTTATTGGTTTATTGTATTCTGGCAGCTTTGAATTTTATTTTATTTTAATGTTTTTAACTCTTTTGAATTGCTCTCGTTTCAATGTTTGTAGTGCTGGGCTTCTTTAAGAGGAAGGGCAGAAGAAAAATCTAATAAGTAATAAGAACAAATATGTAGAAACGTAATCTGAGTGGGTCTGGGGAGGTGGTCGAATCTTGCCTCTAATGAACATGCACCTAACCACACATGAACATCAAGGTGTCATGGTGTATGAAGGCTACCATTCCACATGCTGGTGAAGCTTATTAGGCCATGAGTGTGGCACAAACAAGATTGTGCAACACTCATAGCCTAATTGAAGTGTTCTTCTCTCCATGTAATTATCATGCCACATGGTGGCCCTGCCCATACTGTTGTACCCCCTACCCGCTCCCAAGCTGTGGGCATGTCTGCAGGGGAGAAGCCTGCCAAATGCACACTCGCTGTACAACCTGGATTCCAGCTCAGAACAGGTGGTAGCCGTTCAACAGGCTTCACCTTTGCAGACATGCCCCAAAATGTAGTGGTGAATTGGCAGGTGCCCCATAGGGAAGGACAGGAGACACAGCCCTCTCCCCCCGGTGATGTTTAGTGTGTGTGTGTGTGTGTGATTTTTACCCCACCCATCTGGCTGGGTTCTTTAAAGAACAAATTTAAAACAAGCACCTCAACAAGGCTGTTGAAGAGTGAATGGGCACATCAGATAAAATAGTGGGTTTGGTATGAGAGGGATGCAGATGGCGCTGTGGGTTAAACCACTGTGCTGCTTGGGCTTGCCGATCGAAAGGTCGGCGGTTCGAATCCCCGCGACAGGGTGAGCTCCCGTTGCTCGGTCCCTGCTCCTGCCAACCAAGCAGTTCGAAAGCACGCAGTGCAAGTAGATAAATAGGTACCGCTCCAGCAGGAAGGTAAACAGTGTTTCTGTGCGCTGCTCTGGTTCGCCAGAAGCGGCTTAGTCATGCTGGCCACATGACCCAGAAAAACTGTCTGCGGAAGCAGACAAACGCCGGCTCCCTCAGCCTGTAAAGCGAGATGAGCGCAGCAACCCCAGAGTCGTTTGCAACTGGACTTAATTGTCAGGGGTCCCTTGACAATGGTTGTTATAATCATGTTCCTGTTTTCTCCTGTAAATTGTTGGAACATACGGAACTCTGGGCATTCAGCTGGAGAGTTCTTAGAAGTGTTCACATCATTTTTGTAAACTGCTTTGAAGCTTCTTCTTTTTTACACTCAAGTGGTGTATAAAATTTAATAAATAAATAAAATAAAAATAACTCTACCCACCACAGCTGATGAGGCAAGCTCCTTCTCAGCTTAAAAAAGCTGCATGCCCCATCAATTGTAGCAGACCCCAAAAAACATCAGCTGTGCACATTCCTCCCTCTTCCATCCATACAATGGGCATCTGGATAACTTCCAGTATCTCAAGAGAGGAAAAGGTGGGGAGAAGTCAGATTTAAAGATTAGTGGCCCATAAGAAATGAGCAAAAGCTAATTGAAAGCAAGTAAAGAATGACGTGAAATCGAATTTCAAAAACAAAGCAGTCATGTCAGGACAGCACTTTGAGGTCAGCAGCTAACTTCATCTGGGGTTGGGAACATGTGGCCTTCCAGATGTTGTTAGGCTCCAATTCCCATCAGCCCCAGCCAAAATACCCAGTGGTCAAGGATGAAGAGGGATGGAGTCCAACTACAATTGGAGGGCCACATGTTTCTCATTCCTGGGTTAAAGTATCCACTATGGTAAAAAAAAATCCATTTCAGAAGTCATATGTATTAGGAAAAAAGGGAAAGCAACTAGTTTTTCATTACAATAGACTCAGGTTTGCTTTTGTCTTGGCTAATTTGTATCAAGAGAACTGGAGCAGGGCTTTTAAGCCATCTTGTCAAATCCTGATGCAGGAAATCCATAATCAAAAACATAATATCCAGACAGGTGGCACAGATACAGCGCACAAGAAGCTCACGTAAGGACATAATAGTGTGTGTGTGTGTGTGTGTGTAAAATACTTTCTCACACACACACATACATACGCTTACTTTGTGGAATGTTTATGCAGCAGAAATAACATTCCAAAAATGACTTAAAGAATGAGCTACTTGGACATGGTCCAACCACAACAACTGTCTGCAACTTAAATACTCAAGGCAAGTCAAAAGGAAGGAGTCAGTCATATATGGGATTTATTTCCTATTTAATTAAGATTCCTTTTCAAAATTACATACCTAATTTAAGAATTAAATGTTTATTGTTCAAGGGAACAAGAGCACCATACACATTCCAGAGTCAAATGACAAAGTGTCCGTCAACTAGTGCAATGGTTCTAAACCAATTAGGATGGGGTAGCTTATCTTTTTGGCCCAAGGGCTACACTGAGGGTTGGCCACTCCTGCAAGGGCTGCCTGCCAGTGTTCATGTGTACATGTCTTGCATGTGAACACATACACTTGAAAATCCATGGAGCATATACACACACTTAGCAGGGAAGCAGGAACAGTCAGCACACACGCACACATGCTGCTGCCCCCCTACCATCTCTTTCTACCCCAGAGCTGTCCTGGGGAATAAAAACATGGTGTTGCTCAGCTCAGTGCTGGCTTCCTTTAGCTCAAACTGGAGATCTGGTACCTTGGTTTCAGAACAGCTTAGTTTAGGAACAACTTGGATTAAGAATGCTGCAAACCAGGAAGTAGGTGTTTTGGTTTGTGAACTTTGCCTTGGAAGCAGAACATGTTCTGTTGAGTGTGTTCCATTTGTAAATTAAGTCCCCCACTGCTATGGGAAAGCACGCCTTGGTTTAAGAACACTTTGGTTTAAGAACAGAATTCTGGAACGGATTAAGTTCGTAAACCAAGGTACGACTGTGCAAACAAGCACTTACCCTGTTTAATAAATCAATTTCCTCCTTCAGTTTCCCAATTAACTCCTCTTTGTCTTGTGTTATCCTCACAAGCCTGATGTTTTCTTGTCTCTCCTTTGCTAGCTCCTTCAAAAAAATAAAATAGATATTTATTTTAAAAACAATGCAAAGAGTAGACATACAAAGTAAATGTAATCAAGTTTAAGATTCAATGGGATTTAGGAGTTCAGCTCTAGACCCAAAATATGCTGCATGTAATAACACACCAGTATGGACATATCACAGGCTTTTCTTCTATTATCGAGAGAAAAGAGCTTGCAATAGAGTGGGCTGATTTAAATCAAGGTGATGAAAATAATTAATTTAAATCAAGTTTCTAACTTTCCATTTCATTACTTCCTGCAAAAGCATGCAATTGGTTGCCATAAGCATTAATGCACAGCTGTTTGTAGCCTCATAAGGCCTTTATATTATATATGGAATATAATTAATAACTGCCAGTCACATCTTTTGCACTATGGTGACTTGGTTTACAGAACTCCCTGCCCATACCCACTGACTGATTACACATTTACCTTTTCGAGATCTTCAACCTTCTTTTCCAAAGAATTATTTGGTAAAATGTTTCCTGAAGAATTTGCATCCCTGCTATATCTGTTATATCCTGTTCTGTCTGTTGCTCGTGAATATCTACTAGAAACATCATCTGGTGTGTTTGTTGTGCTGTGAAAAAAACAACAACAACTTGTAAACATATTTGGTCCATGACTGCAATAAATTATTGAAAGATTTGCCTATAGCCCTATTTCTTCAGTAGTGTTTAATATCTACAACAAATTATAAAAACATAAATTTTTATTTCTGTAGTGAGTTTGTTATTGCTGCGAACCACATATAAAACTGCACATGTATCAGAAATCATGTCTTACAGCTTTAATCCTATACGTGAACTACTCAGAAATACCACTGAATTTCATGGGGCTATTTCTCTGGTATGTTGTGAACAAGACTGCAATCTTGCTCTGCTTATTTGTTAAGCCTATCCTTCTTTGACAGTGAAGTAATTCACAGAAGCTACTGCAAGAGAAGTTCCTGGCAGAGCGCACACAAACAATCTGATGAGGAATGAAAAATGGTAATACTCTTTCTGAAACAGTCGCAAGTATAGATAATGAAGAGATTCCAAATAAAAAAGCAGAAATGTAGAAGATGCCTTAGACCGAGTCAGACTGCTTGTCCATCAAGTTCAGAACTGTCTGCTCTAAGCAACTTTCCAGGGTCTCAGGCAGAGGCTTTCTCACCCATTACCTGCCACTAGATTCTTTTTAACTAGGCATATCAGAAATTGAACCTTCCACATGGAAAACATGTCCTATTATGCTGAACTTTGGTCCCTCTTATCAAGCTCTGAAGGTTCTTCTGGCCTTCCCAAACGGATTTGGGGAGGGCATGTGGGGTGAATCCCATTGTGCTAGTGGGACTTGTTTTTAGCACAGTTTAGTTAAATCCAGCCATAAAAATAAACCTTATAATATTATAATATTGTTTCACTCATTCTTTTGTCTATCATTTATCAATAAAATAGTCCTGTATAAAATAGAACTGTATACAGTGGTACCTCGGGCTAAGTACTTAATTCGTTCCGGAGGTCCGTTCTTAACCTGAAGCGTACTTAACCTGAAGCACTACTTTAGCTAATGGGACCTCCTGCTGCCGCTGCGCCGCCAGAGCACGATTTCTGTTCTTAGCGGAGTTCTTAACCTGAAGTGTACTTAACCCGAGGTACCACTGTAGTGGGAGATCAACTTTCTCAGAGTTTACTCCTACTACCAGAGTTTACTCCTACTTACTCTTAAGTAAGATGTTAGTTATGCCATTGTACCAAAATCCCATAAACTCCACGCAACTTAGGCTTCTCTTGCTCACTAAAATGAGTAGAAATGTCCTGTTTTTGCAGACATTTTCTACCATACTTTGAAACTTACCTACCTAAGATTCACCTCTCATGACAGTCACCAGACACAGGCTACTTGCAAGTGTCTCCAAATGGCAGCTACGCTGTATGGCAAGACCCTAATGTGCAACAGCCCACTGAGCAGATGCATGCTCAAGACATGGTTCATAATCACTAATTGCATTTTAAATTGAATATAAGAGCAACAAATTACAGAGCAATTTTTTTGGTACTACATGTGTGTACAATTTGTTCCTATCTCTTCCCTCTTTTACTGTTGCCAGGTCTTAGCTTATTAGCCAAAAATGGAAATGGGTGAAGCACAGAAAACTGTGTTTCTGCCAGTGCCTATCATTCCATTGAGTTTGTGCAGACTGACACAAAGCACCTTTCAGACCAATGGCCTAGCAGCTCTCATTAACGTCACTGTGCAGAAGCCACACTCTCTCTCCTTCATTCAAACTCACACATGCACAGACAAACTTAGGGGTTGGACAGAACAAATGTTTCTCTGCATTTACCGGTAGCTATAAATGCAAACATTTTACAAAGTATGGCCGACCTACAAAGGAGGACAAGGAGGACCCACCTTATTCCTGTGTTCCTTTGCTTTTAACTGCTTTTAATCTCTGAACTTTAAATTGTTTTAACCTTGCTCAGAACCTGCTGGTGAAGGGCAGGTAATGAAAGAAAGAAAAAGAAGACAGATTTTTAAATATAAAAAGTAGGCCTATTTTATATTCTCAAATGGATCACTGGGAAAGGAAGAACCACATAAGTAGTGCAATACTATACAGTGGTACCTTGGGTTACATACGCTTCAGGACTTTTTAACAATATCTGGTAGACAGCACAATTAATCAAAGTAGGGGAACCCAGTCAGATGGGCGGGGTATAAATAATAAAATTATTATTATTATTAAGCAAACACACACCATGTGTTTTTTTGCAGGTGGGGTGGGGAGTCTTACATGACCTTCAGGTATGTGAGTAGGGTGCTTTGTGCTTTTTCTTGACCAAATAATGTGACCTGAAATCACATGTGTGTATTAAACAGAAAACTATTTTACGTTGAAAGGAAAGCTAGGGACAATTACTTAACTTGGCACAATAAACTTGGTTTCATGGATGTAACAATCCATGGAGTGCAGTATAAAAGATTATTTCAAGGCATGATGACACAATTGTAAGGAATTTTGTAGTTTAATTCTATTACCATATTTGGCACTGCTTGATCTAGCGTGACTTAAAAAAAAATCTATCTAAAAACAGGATGTGCATGTTGCAACACAAACATAATGTTTGTAATTTTAACCCCCTAAAACTTGTGTCATTCATACTATGGAAAAGAATCCAAGAACTGTTATACAGTATGCACTTCACACAGCCGACGTATTCAAACACACAGTGTATCTTGCTCTTTCTCCTTGTATACCCTCCAACATTCCTCAGAAAATAGGGACATTCTATTCCCCATTAGTACATTGTCCCTAGAATGGGTGGTAAGTAGATTAAAGTGGGAGGGAGGGAGGGAGTATTTTAAAGGGATCTTTCCATTTTTTATTGTTTAAGGAAAGAATCCTTGCCTATGTGTGCAACACACAAACAGCAAATCACAAAGGTAAACTCTGGTTGACTCTCCCTATAAAATTTCTTTATTTGGTCAAGAAAAAGCAAACATGTTCAACTTTCACACACACAAAATGGACAAGGAAAAGCTCAAAAGGTCCTGACATTAGATAAGAACCTGACAGCATTTCAACAAGAAAGGAAAAAGTGCAACACTTTGTGCTTCAGCTAATTATTGAAAGGAACACTTCAGTTGTATGTACACTACTGCTAGCCTAGTTGGACAGTTAGGAGTATACAGACAAAATAAATAGTAAATTCAATAGAAACTTGTCAAGCTGAAAACTAGAATTGGTAACTTGATACTACTACTACTAATCAGTATCTGTGCATTCTCAAGACACAGACTAGATATCCCCCAATAACATGGGTAGGCTTGCTACCTGCATCAAGACCCAGGACCCTGCAATTATTAAGGGGTATGAGGCAACCAATGGCCACTGGCTGGCCATTGACATTCTTCCCATTGCTAATAATAGAAAGACCACTGACTTATGAGATATTCTGGGATTTCTATTGATTTCTATCGAAAGCAAGGACAAGACTGGATCTGCTGTTAGTGATTGATCTATGATTTGAAAGATAATGGTAAAAACCTTTATACAAAAGCTATATAAAACTTCAAGAGTTGGAAATGTAGGCAATATGTAGTCAACAGAACAATCCAGAGATCCCTTAAATCATTTAAGGAATTTTGTAAATGTATATTTCCAATTTCTGATTACAACATAAACAAGGGTAATCCATTTATTAGCTATAAATTTACCAACTGATTAGTATCAGGCTGGGGTTCATCTGCACTAGTGGCCTGGTTAGATACCTGCATATAGATAAGCTTTTTGTAGGAGCATTCCATGAGTTGAGTTTCAGTCATGGGATCTCAGAATTCAAGCCATCATGTCTATGAGAAAGGATTCACTAGAGGAAAAGCTAGCATGCTATGCTATGTGGCTGGCAGCTGGGAAGCAGGTTGCAGGTTCAATGCGATCAGCCAGGGCTTCTTGCAGGAAGTCTGTAGCAGTTTAATTTGCATTGAGAGACAAGCTGTTCAGACTGTGGGACCAGGCCATAGTATAAGTCTGCATGGAATTTTATTGGCAGGTCAGATAACCTGATCCTACTGAGTAAAAGGCTGCAATACACTCAGCGGGACATCAATGCAGGACAAGTGAAGTCAGCAGTTCTTTTTTACCTGCAATCTGTCCTGGACATACAGGAATGAAAGTGTATTGCAGACAAAATTCCAGTTTTAGTCACTGGGAGGCAGAAAGGTCACTAACAATATTTAGCTAATATTTTAGTTTTGGAAAAACTGATTTAGTTTTTCTGCCCACACACCTGTTTTGTGGACTCAAATAATAATTTTTCTGTTTGGATTTTTTCTGTTTGGAATTGGTATCATTAAAATTCAAGGCTATATAGTTATTTAAATAAGAATGAAATTACTGGATTTATTCCTAGAAAAAAGTTAACAAGCAGAGAAAGAACATGCATACCAAGAAATTCTAATCTGATTTACTGTAAATTGAGCCAGCCAATCCTGTCTGATCCATGGTAAATCCTTCAGTTATTTTAAACCCTGATAGGTAATTTCTCCTTTGGCCTTTCCTATAAAGTTTCTCCTTTGGCCTTTTCTATGTATGTGTGCTAAATAGCTCTATTTTCACATACAGTCAAGATCTCAGAGATGAGATATAATGATGGTATACACTGTATGTGGGACATTCATTGCCTGCCATTTTGACTGTGACTTGATTGGTCAGTTGCCTTGAGATCAAGGCCAGTCTAAGACATCCCAACTTACAGGATGTCTCAACTTACGGGACATATCATCTACCACCTCTCAATTTACAGTAATTCTTGACCAAGAGGAATTCCAAGAACTGCAGGATACCTAGGAATGGGCAATTACTAGTAACCATGGTAGAAGTTCAGACTGTTTTTCCCCTACCCCCTCTTGATCTAAGTGTGTAGTATTAAACAGCAGTTTGGCACATAGGGGGAAAGTCTTTGGATGGTCCAAAACTATATAGTCAAACCTCAACATTCAAATCAAAAAGCTTTACTGAGACCTGGCATGGAGATATAAGGAATTGTGGACAGGCAGATTGGTAGCATAAAGAAGCAGTTTGCTCTCTGTGCAAGCTAAGCTAAACAATCTTAAAGTGGAGTTTCACAAGTGATGAGTAAGAATCACCCATCACATTGGGTAATTACAAATTTTCACAAGGATTCATTCCACTTCTTAAACCTAAAGAGGGAGGCTAAGGGTGTTGATGTGGGAAGCAAATCCTCCAATCAGGTCTGGACATATGGGTATACAGCCAGAGTTTTGACACTTGGGACATGACTGTCCATGTCCAACACATAAATGCAGAGAAAAGGTTTGACTGGTACCTTTCATTCAACCAGGAAGATGGAAGGGAAAGATGAGAACTGGGAGAGATTTCTAATCAGCTCCTGGGAGACAGAACCATCAAGGAGAAACCTATATACATGGAGGGTGCTTGGTGACAGGTAAACTGCTATGTGATGGGGAAACTAGGCCATTGTGCACGTACTATGATTTTTAAAAATGTTCTTAACAGTAGTAGTAATACAGGGTGATACATAATGAAGTATATAGTTTCTCTTTACTATCACCCTGTATTATGAACATACTTTTAACAAACATACTTTTTGTTAACCACTTTACCAATCAAGTAGTGTATAAATTTTAAGAAATAAAAAATAAAATAAAAAGAGAAACAAATGAACATTCTATTATATTGATGATCTATGGCCACTCCAAAAATTAATGCTAAAGCCGAAGTACAATGTACACGTACTTTAGCTAGGGGGAAGGATTATATTATAAATACTATCTGCATTTACGTAAAGGTTGACCCACAAACCAGACTGTGACACAGAAAACTAAGCTTTTTTTTTCTTTTACAGACACAGCATTTTATTCAGTGCTTTTCTCTGCACTGGTTTTCACTTTTTAAAAAAGCACCAGCATGCGGGAAGGGGAGGTACAGAGGTACTGGGAGTTGCATTTAATCCCTTCTACCCTGGATCTGTTAACAAAACTAAATTGCCCCCTGAAGCTGCAAAGGAAATAAATGACAACTTTTCTGACGTGGGTGGGGTGGGGATGTGAGGACGACTTTAGACCAAGAACAGGGCTGATGGAGAAGTGAGTTAAAAAAATATGCCCCCACCCCCAGTACTACTGCTTCAATATAATTCCCACATTCCCTGTGGCTGCTGTTAAGTAAAAACAACACCAGAAGAAGATGGATGGCCCACACAATATGTAGTTTGGTCCTTAAGCTCTATAGATGCTGAAAGAGAAAATGAAGTGTTACATAACCACGACATCTGCAACTTTCTGTAACAAATGTAACTGACAAGATGTACGAAGATTCACGCTGCAGAAGTCTGTTGCTAGGACAGATAAAACCAACTCCTCTGGCAACTGATGAAAAGCCTGCTATCTGTCAAGTCATTTAAAAATGCAGATCGCGAAACAACTGTAACAATAAATGTTGCCTGTTACATTCTCTTTTTAAGCCTAGCTGACACCTCTAGCAGATTTCTTGAGGCACATTTTAGGCTTTGGGGGAGATAATGTTCACAACATAGACCCATACACATTTTCATACTGCTCAACCATCCCAAATTGAGGATATCCCCAAAATGTCCCATTTTTTGTTCTGGAGCTCTGCTGTGAGTCAGCTGCCTCACGCCAGACCAAAAGATGCTTGGTTTTTCGTCACCTAGTTCCCAAAAGAGCTCAATGTTGATTAGCAGGAAGTTGGAGGGTATGCATTTTCCCTACCTCATCTTTCAACTCTTAGCTAATTCCCTGGTTCACCACTAAGTTCGGAAGCAATAAGACCTCCATCAGCAGCTGATTTTCGTTTTGCTCTGTATTTAGGTATTTAAGTGTGGGCACTTTCTTTTGTAATATTGAATTTATTCAATGTTTGCCAAATTGCTTATTTTTTCTCCTGTTTGGATTTATTGGTATGTTTTGTAAGTAGACTTCTCTCCTCCGCCCAAATGCTTTGTATTTTGGTAAGTGAGTGTTCAATGTAAGCTGTTTTGGGTACAGCTCACTGTGGTAAGGTGACATATAAATAAACACAATCAATCAATATTTGACTTTAAAATATACTGGTAAGTCCCTTACCTTTTGTATCTGTTTGAAATTGTCCTAGAGGTGTCCTATGAAAACAAAAACACACCAATTAGAGTAAAATTTAATATACAAAATGGCTGATTTAAAGCATCACTTGCTCATAATAATGGGCAAATCAAATCAAAATACAGGACAGTCAGACCCAAAGTTATACAAGCATCTCTGGTGTGCCCAGAAATACCATTCTTTGATCAGTGAGTTTAGTGGGACTAGTAATTATGTATAAAAGCACTCATGCAAAGCAAGGACAGACTGCACACACAAGCACACAGCTCATGTATATAATGGCTTAACAAAGCACACTTTATGACTCAGCATTGCATGCAAATGTGGCCAGTGACAAATGATAAAGCACCATCACATTTAAATTCAAGAGACAGCTATGCCTTCACCTTGAGCTTAGCTTTGACTTTAACCAAGTAAGAACATTGAAACTGTGTCTCAGAACAGAAGCTTCCAAGTGGTTCCTTAATGAGAAATGGCTCCTGGATTTTAAAAGCCAGCAGTGAGTTAAGTTGGCATATCTATATCCCACCTTTCTTTTGAACTGAAAAAAGGAAGGTTATGGACACTACAAACGTGCGGGGGTGGGAGTGAGAATAAATTCATAAAAGGTAAAAGAACAAAATTATAGTTAAACACTAAAAAAAGCACTTTAAAAAGATCTGTAAGCAGCTCGTGGCAGTGGGGGAGGATATTCTAGTAGCAACCCTCACAGAACTAGCATGCTCACAACCAGAGAAAAGGAGAGCACACAGAATTAGGGACTAGAAAAAAGACATTGTGGTGAAGGCTAGAATTAATTGTATAATTCTCATTGTAATGGCAGAATGCATTTCAGCCAACTCAAACTTAAACAACAGGGCCATGACTGTGGCCCTAAAAGAAGAATAGAAGGCTTAGGTCTGTCCTCATTTCACAAATTGCAAAACCATTTTTGAGGGGAGGGGGGGAAGACATGTATTCAATAACACAGACCACCATGCCCACCCAATTTAAGTCCTGCTAACTCCACAGCACGAGATCATGCAGTGCACCCAATTGTTAACCACTATAGCTAAGATACAATATAAGATTTCTGTTGGTTAATCACACACACACTCCATGCTTGCAACATTCCCCCCAAACATCCTTTACTTGTGGGGTCTTTTTGACTAGTTATAACAAAAAAAGCCTACACATGAAATTCATAGAAAACTTTCCCCTCTTTTGTAAGACAGAAGATCATGCAATTTGCTGCAGCTAGTTTGGAAGGAACTTTTGGCAATTAGCATGCCACTACAAAGCTCTAGGGAAACTAGTGTCAGGAAGGCTTTCAGTGCTGTTTACTAACAGGAACTCATACTAATACATCAAACCTTTGTATTCCCACACAATTAAATAGTCACTAGAGGCTTAGAGTTATGACATAGTTATACATATTGCCTTTCACATTGCTGGAATAAATAGTACTGGTATTTCTCTTGAATGTTTTATTACTGGCAACATACAGCAGCTCATTCGCTCTCTCTCTCTCTCTCTCTCTCTCTCTCTCTCACACACACACACACACACACACACACACAACAGTATTTTAAATGAAGATTTCAGATAAAATTTAATCTTTTTATTATTATTTCAACAGAATTCTGAAGGTGGAGTAATGGGACTAAACTGAAAGTTAAGTGGACAGGACAGGTTAAATTTTGGAACATTTTCCTTTTGAGAAGGTCTGTTATTATTTTATGAATTTCTATCCCGCTCTTCCTCCCAAAGAAACCCAAAAACAAAAGCAAAAATCAGATTTAAAACACTTATAAACAATTACAAACCCCTGAAAGCATTTAGAAACAGTAAGAAATCATTCAAGTATAGCAGAAACATTGGGCAGGATTCACCGAATGAATCCCGTCAGTGCAAGCCCTATGCACTTGCTTTCACCCCCCCTTTCCTTCCCCCACACCTGCAGGTGCCTTGGGGGAGAGAATCTCCAGAACACGACATGGAGGAGGAGAGACAGGGTCATCCTGCCAGTCAAACTGCAATGTGACACTGGATTCCAACCAGTATCTTTCAGCCATCAAATGTATGGGTAAACAGAACCTTTTCAAGTTTTTTGTCCTGAAAAGTTAGTGCTTAGGGAGACAGACGCACCTCACCGGGGAGGGCATTCCACAAACAGGGAACTACAACTGAGAATGCCCTATCAAGATTCACCTTCACCATCAACTGGGCCTCCCCCACGTATCAGTCACTATAAGAAATACTGAGCTAGATGGACCATAGTAAGAACACAAGAACAGAGGGGAAGTCCTGTTTCACAAGGCAAAAAGTCAATCTAGCCCAGGCATAGGCAAACTCGGCCCTCCAGTTGTTTTGGGACTACAATTCCCATGATCCCTAGCTAACAGGACCAGCGGTCAGGGATGACGGGAATTGTAGTCCCAAAACATCTGGAGGGCTGAGTTTGCCTATGCCTGATCTAGCCCAATATCTTATTCACAGTGGCCAACCAGATGCCTAGGAGACACCAGCAAGCAGGACATTTCTTACTTGTGATTCCCTACAACTGGTACTCAGAGGCATTCTGCCTCTGACAGTGGTGCAAGAACACCTTTAAATTGCTCAATATGTCTTTCCTTGTAAGCTCATTAAAGATTCTTGCAGCAGTCTTACCCAAACTTTAACAATTGTCTAAAAGGGATTAGTGCTGAAAAGATGAAGTCATTTTAATCTACAGGCCAAATGACAATTTTGAAATGAAAATTATTTCTGGAAGCAAGACCAAAATTAGGCTGATTGTTAGAGCTATATAACTGCTCTCTCCCACTGCTTTCTCACAGTGATGTTTTGTTTCAGAGTTCTCTCCGAGGAAGAGAGAGAAAGAGGAAACATGTTTACGTTGTACTGTTATGTTTGATTTCGTTGCAATAAATAAGGATTAGATGTTACACCTCAAGGCTAACGCTTCTATTTTGGACTTTGCTAGTCGCGTACTCATGTCCCAGGAGGATATGGGTCGCATCAGTGTGACGGGAGACTGGAGTGATGAATCCTGGGCGATGCTGCATTGGGGGAAGGCACAAGGCCTTGGCGTTATCTCCCAACAGGTTTAACTATAACCATATTTCTGAAAGCCTTGTCATGCTATAGCCAAGGGCAATAATAAGCAATGTATCATTGCTGATTATGTATTTCCTTCTCCTAGGTGGGCTACCTTCCCAAGATGATGAACGATATCTGCCCCTCCCTTCCCTCTACAGCACATACAGAAACTGCCTTCTTGACTGCTGGACCCACTCTTTGTCTCGGCCCCTCAATCTGCATGCAGAAGTCCCTAACTCACCAAGGGTTTGAGACCCATCAGCTACCCTCACCTGGTTTAGCAAGGCAGTCAAAGCCGTTTCCAGGTTGTGGCAGCTGTTCCATGCTGACAATTTCTAGGAGCCACAGGTGAGAGCTGAGTGGGGAGGGGGACCAAAGATGGACAAACTACCCCAGAAGGAGCATGGCATGTCCTCCATGAGAGATGCTACCCCTTCCCTAACACCCCATACACCCCTGGACAGGACTAAAATTCCCCTAAAGAACCAAGGATATAGCCAGAATATTCAGAGGCTACGAGTGCCTTAGACTAGCCTTTGATATGTCATCTTGAACACCTTGGCAGCAGACTGGACTATTACCACACACACTATGTTGGTCTGCATTCATGATTTTACAAAATGTAGCAGCATACTTAACTAGCAGGTGTAAGGTGAAGGAAGCACATTGCACCCGTGCTAAAAGAATGGCACTGACTCCCAGCTTGTCTATGAACACAACTGGAAGTGCTGGATCAAGTTCTAAGCAGCTTGGGTTGGAATACCTTTGGGGAAACCTCCCTCTTTGCATAAAGACTAGCAGAGGAGGCCTGGTTTTGTGTCCCTCCTTTGTCTTCAATAAAGTTGAAAGGATGACGCCTGGGTCTTTTCCCTGGTAGTTCCAATTGTCATGGAACACACTCTCCATAGAAATATGCCAAGCCAGCTCCATTTTACATTTATAAAAAAAAATTAAAATTTTGGGAACATGGCTTGATGTTTATTATTAATTATCTACCAGACACAGAAGGGCGGGGATGGAAAAAAGAGATATTTTAGTGCTGCTTTTAGGCTGTTTCATTTATTATATAGTTGGTTAGCTCTGTTGGGTTTTTTCCTGTTTCATCACTGTAGGTCTGTTTGTTTGTTTGTTTTGCTTTACTTGTTGTAAGTCACTCTGAGGACCCTATGGAGCCATGGAGCCAAGCACAAATAGGAATAAATTAATTTAAAAGCTAAAGAGACTGCAAGGGTGTTTTTCACAAAAACACTGCCACCTCTTCAACCATTTGTCTACAGACCACTCTGAAATTGACAGCAGACTTCAAAGTGGTAGGTCTCTAACCTGCCTGCTGCCTTCCAGATCTTGAAGAAGACAGCATATTGAATCTTTTGCAAACTCCAAATACATAAAAGTCCTCCCAAAGATGGACATTTATGTTAATGATTCATTGTGGATAGGAGGGAGTCAACATGCCACCATACCAGGGTTTTGTTGTTTTAAGCCCTTAATTTATAGCCTGTTTTTTTTAAAATCATTTTCAGGCTGAAATGTTATTTGAAAGTCTGTGCTGATGACGAAGGTTTGTTCCAGTTTTCAAACTGACTCCCTGGATATGATTCACAACTTGTATCTTATGTTGAACATCCCACAAGGGCTTTCCCAGATTAAAAGTGCTCAAATAAAGGAGGTGTCTAAGTCCAGAATCTACTACAGCAACTATGATAGTGACAGAAATACACTGTTAGAGCAAACTCCAAACAGACAAACATCACTGCTGCCCCCCTTCTGTGTTTCAATGTGGTGCCACTGGCTGGCAGAGCTACCACCCACAGGAAATGATTTAGGAATGCAGTTAGCACAACCATACGCCTGTTTTTAAAATGCCATTATGCTAATGTCAACAAGAGAGCCCCAAATGGAAAATGGCTATAGATGTATGACATCTGAAAGTCTAATCAATTCTTTTTTCAAAAAGCACAAAAAACATTGAAAGAATTGCAAGAGTAAAACACAATGCAATTTCAAGTATCCAAATGAAAATGCTTTCTGGTATGTATTTTGAAAGGCTGGGGCAAATTAACTATTTTAAAAATGCAGAACTATTCTGCATATTGTTTAATAAACGGAATCTACTTTTGTGTAGATAAATGAATGGAAAAATTGGATGAAAAATTTCCTGACTCTTCCTTTCCCTTGCAGCTATCCATTGCCACTGAAAAGCCTCTGGATGGCTGAAGGGCCCTCCTAAACAATATGTGACGTGGTGCCAAGAGTGGTGGGACTGACCAAAATCAGGTGAGCCTCAACCTAATTTCAGGCCATTCTCCCCAGCAGCCTATCCAACATTGTTCATTGTGCAGCAGGGTCACATGTGGCTGCAGAGGACAGTACATTTTCAATCCATAAATGTCATTGGAATCCTAGAATTGTAGAGTTGAAAGGGACCTCAAGGGTTATCTAGTCCAAAAAACAAAACAACCATTTAACTCTCAGCCCCGCCTTTTAAAATTTGCCCTTGCCAGTTAGCATTAGGACTGATGTATTGAATACTTGCCCTTGCCAATTAAATCTTCCCATTGTAACAATACATATAACAAACAATGTAATGGTGACAATACCTATCATATACCGGTAGACAAGGGTTTTTTAACCTTTGGGGGCCTGTTGTGGACACCACAAACCCACACTGAAACTAAGTGCACACCACAGCCTATACTACTGGCTGCATTCAAGCCTAATTTCAGTGGGGGGGGGTGGCAGAGCAGACCTCGTGGGTACCAGGGAAGGCCCCTGTGGGCAGATCTACATTGCTGATGCTTGGTATACCGTCTTTCCCCCTTTTTAAGACACTGTCTTATAATTTTTTTCCCTCAAAAAAACACAGGGTGGCTTATTTTCAGGGGGATGTCTTATTTTTATTACGTCAGTATGGTACGGTACAGCCTCCCCCTGCGCGCTGAGCAGGCGGGGCAGAACTCCGCAAGAGGCGCGTCCCCCCCCCGCGCGCCTCTCGCTGGTTCGCTGGCTCCCTGCGCACGGGGAACAGGCGGGGCAGGAAGAGGCGTCTTCCCCCCCCTGCGCCTCTCCCTGCGCGCTAAGCAGGCGGGGCAGAACTCTGCAAGAGGCGCGTTTCCCCCCGTGCCTCTCACTGGTTCGCTGGCTCCCCGCGCATGCAGGAGGGGCTGAGGAGGCGACGGGAACAATGGCGGCACCACGGCTTACTTTTGGGGTATGTCTTACTTCTCACAAAGGTAAAAAAAACCTGCCATGGCTTACTTTATGACTACGTATTAAAAAAGGGGAAACAGGGTACATGTTTAGTCAGAAGAACCAGTGTGTGTTCACAATAAGCATTAAATAAGCATTAAACTGAACATTAAAATAAAGTTAGGTACTGGAAGTTACTTATTTCACAAAGCTGAGGTACCAAGTTTGGCAAACACATTTACCCAACTTTTACAGAGGCAGAAGTAGTGGTGTGCTGAATCTCTTGAAGTTCAAAGAAAACAGTGTTGAAACTCCTCACCTGTAATATGTATGAGGCACTTGGGTCTGCACTGGCTGATTCATTCTGCGCTGTGTTCTGTTGTGTGATTGCATCTTCCCTTTTACGCTCCTTTTGTCCTGCTTCATCATCATCATATTCATCCAAGCTCTACAAACAAAACACATTAATTGTTATGGTTTGGTGGTTGTGGTTGTTGCTGCTGCATGACCATTCAAAGTAGTACATACAAGGCATGAATTTGTTGATCAAGATCAAAGGGTACTAGCTTCAATGGTTAAGCTCTGCTTCCACAGCTGGAGGAAGTGATGTTTCTAAATACCAGTTGCTGGAAGCTACAAGAGGGTAGAGTGCTCTTGTGCTCAAATCCTGCTTATGGGTTTCCCACAGGCATCTGGTTGGCCACTGTGAGAACAGGATGCTGGACTAGATAGGCCCTTGGCCAGCAGGCTCTTCTTATGTTCTTCTTCGTTAAGTTAAATCAGAGAGGAATAGGAAATCTTTGACCCTCTCCAGATGTATTGGACTCCAAGTCCCATTTCCTCCAGTCAACCATGGCTAATGGTCTGGGGTGATGGGAGCTGCAGTTCAACAACATATGGAAGACCACAAGGTGCCCACTCCTGGGTTAGGTGTAAGATGCAGTGGGCTATATTACATCTGGCTAGACAGAATAATGATCAAGACTCTACATGAGGCAGCTTCATATGTTCTTCACAGGATACAAGTTATAAAACAAAAAGCAATTGTTCAAGTGAGGAGGCCATAGAACTTTGCTATTAGAACTCTCACATTTTTCATCAGCATTTCTTTTAAGTCTGCAAGTATAAAATGAAGCAAAACAGATGGAAAATTCACAGGGACAGCTCAAAGCTCAGATAGATAATTTAGTTTTCATACTGAAATTTTGGCAAGGGTGTGAAGATTTGTGTAAAGAAACGATAGTAGCTTGTGGTCCAAATCTAGCCTTCAAATGGCCAGAGACTAACCTTCCCTCTGGTAAACAAAACTTCTCATGATGTGCTTCAAGATGCAGAACACCACTAGTGCTACTTAAGATGAACAAGTAATTTGCAAAGAAAAGGCAAAGTAAATTATCATTGGGCAAATTCTATAATTGTCAGGAGGTTTGGGGGGGGGGAGAGAAGAATCATTTGGTAAGGGCAAGCTCCTTCCTGACTGTGAAAAAGTTACTGCCAGACACAATCAGACAAGAGTATCCACATGTCTGAGTCACTTGCAGGATTGACTCATAATAGTACACTTTCATAAGTAGAGATAAACAATAGGATTATTTTAATGCTTATTATCTCTCTCACACACAGTGGGTTGTATCCATCAAAGTCATCCCATTAGGACAAGGACTTACACTTGCGCAATGTGACTTCCTCTCCAACTCCTCTCACTGTGCCCCTCCCAAATCTATTTTGGGTTTCCCCACAACCCTCTGCTGCAGAGTTGATGGGGTTATGTGGGGAGAGGAGAGGTAGAGAAACTCCCTTTGCACACATGAAAGTATTTGGGCTAATGGAACAAGTTCATTGGATACAAAAGCATGTCTGCTTTCCCCAGCAGCTGTAGGAAAAGAGGTGAATGGGGAGGGCAATCCCAACAGAGCTATAGAAACTTCAACACAGGAGTGGAGAAATAATTTCCCTGCTGATTGCCTCACAATCTGCCTGTAAACAACTCTTCCTCCCACAACATAAGGAATGAGGCACAACTGGAAGGAAGTGTGGGTTGGCAAAGGAGCAACTGTGTTCCCTCCCCCAGATAAATGGAGAGAAGAGAATGACTGGCAGGGAGCAGAAAGAGTGCAGGCACCAAGGCATTTTTGAGGGAACGAAAAGCAAAACTGTAACACCCTTCTCCACTCTCATTCCCTTTCAACTGCAACCTTGCACATTCACTCCACTTGCTCACAATCTAGCAAGTAATTTCACTTGAAACCTTCCAAGCTGAAGCAAATATGCCCACAACTGCTGGGACTTAATTCACAACCCGTCAGAGGTGCTACCCTTCCCTAACTCAACCTGGACCCAGGTCCTTTATACTATTTTCCAGTTTACTCATCTCATTTCTAGGAACACTCCTTCCATCCCATATGCCAAATTGGTTTCCATCATTCTAAGGCTTTTGGATTGCTTCCATTCCCAGAGTACCAATGGGTTAGCATGCATAACAGGCTCTATGCTCAGTTCCTAGCATCTTCTGGTAGCAGGGCTAGAAAACCCTGGGCCAGATGAGAAAATGGTCAGACTACACTTAAAATTCAGAAGTGCTTCAGGGCACATCTGAAGCCAAATGAAGCCATCACTAGTCCTAACAGGTCATAGTTTTAAGGGAGATTTTTCACCCTGTGGCCATTTTTCTTCCCCAAATGTTTTTCAGCAAACATATTTTTAAGAAGTCGGAACGCTTCTTAGCAAGGTCTGACTCAACAGCCTTCACCCAGAGTAAGTGCCTCCTTTGACTATGGAAAGCTGGCTTTCATTATGAAAATGAATATACAGATCTTAAAATTGCAATAAAGTTATGTTGATGGAGCAAGTGGTGACAGACATGGAAAATGAGAAGCAACTTTGTTTTTTGTCCCTTTATATTAGTCAGACAACTTTGTGTACAATCTGAAGATTTAGAAAGGACGTCCCATCCAACTTCAATTTACATTATATAAACTCAAGTGAGATGAAGAGAGATTTTTCTTTTTAAATAAGCATCTGGATTCTGTAGAATTTATGGCTTTAAATAAAATGGGACAAGAGAAAGGAAAATCAACAGGTATGCTGCATAACCTTCTTTAAAACAGTAGTACATTTATTTATTAAAATATTTCTATACCACCATGTCATAAAATATCAGTGTGGTGTACGATGCTAAAACACAAAACACCATTATGTTTCAGATGACTTATCTGTGATATTGCATTGCTGTCTGTAGAGCTCTGGTGTTGGTGCTAATTATACACAGTTGCAAAATGTCAGAGTACCGGTAGTTTAAGAAAGTGAAAGTATAACATATGCATGTTTTCCAAATTTTCCAAAACTAGCTCAAGGTAACTTGAAAGAAAAACACATAACCCTCAGATTGCTGCAAACCTATGATTTTCTCTAGGTATTGTCTGGATTTCTGTGCTGTCACAGAAGCTTGATGAACAAAGAGACTTTCCAGAATTAGGAATGCAGTTCAAAATTTAGAAATAGTCTCCTGGTCTTTAAAAGCCAGATTTCTTCACAAGAACCACTAACCACACATTAGACTTCTTAAGTAAGCAAAAGTTAATACAAGGAATGTATGTTAATGCACTGGTAAAATGAAAACATTGAGACTAGACCTCAAAACTAATTATTAATGCAGCATTTTAAATAATCACAGAATAAAACCCCTGAAAAAAGCTTCACAGGCAAGAAGTGTTCAGATTGTGAAGCCATCTGAAGATAAAGCTACGTTGGCAGAAAAAAGAAGGCAAAAGTCTGAAAAATGCAAGTGGTCTATGATTTGGGGTCACACTGAACAAACCTGGCCTACAGAGGAATCAATGTGTTTTTAAAAATAAGCACACAGGAGTCAGGGGGAGAAGAAATATTGATAAAGGCAGCGCAGCAGCCATACCAAATTATGCCAAACCATAGAACACACCTTCTTTCCGCAAAGAAACTCACTTATATGTACTTGCTGGTTAACCACACACCTTACAACTCCCTGAGTGTGTCGGAGAATGTGAATGTAGGAAAAGGAAGTTAGTTTTTTAAATAAGTTAATTTTTAAAAGACATCCCAAAAAATCTCACCAAGAGAGACCATCCACGGTAAACAGAAGCAGTTTGAGCAGACTATATGAGCAGACTACACCTTTGTGACTGCTTCTGCCCCAACCCAAATGTTTCCAATGACCTTTGTCTACACATTTCTTGTTGATAGTGTTTTTAAATAACACACAAGCAGTCAGGTGCCTTCAATGAAGAGGACTGTTTGCTAAACCACACCTCACAGTTACAGAATGATTAACAAGCTGCCTGCATTGGTATGAGTTCTCATGTTCTAGACTGTGATAACAAAGCTGTTCTAAGATCAAGGGCCTTCCCCACAGATTCTACAGGGCAATTATTGTTCCTTGTACACCAACACCAAGGTCACAAAAATGACAATGAGACTTAAATATGTTTCTGAGAACTGATGACATTCTGGTCACCGGTGACATCAGCTATCAAGCATCCCTGCAACCTAGAGACCTAAAAAGGATGGGTTGGTGGGAAACACCATGCCACACACATTGCTCCCCAAGGCTATAATCACTGAAGAGAAGCATCATGGAGGCAGCATCCTAAAGTGGCTACTGGAAAACTAATAAGTGCCATCCATGTTAGACCCACTGAGCCACTTGCATATTGAGAAACCTATAGGAGAGCTGTTCTGTTGCTTGGTGAGAGGCAGAAAATGAAGCAGTCAAGAGAATTATGCTCAGTCAGCCCTGAGCACATTCTAGCATAGATGCTTTGTTCAGGAGAGCTGTGGCCCATTATTATTATCACCAGTAACCCAACTTACAAAACAAACCTCATGAAAGCCCCTGCATTCCATTTCAGAGGTTTTGAGTCACATGGGCACAATGCAGAAGTATTGAGGAACCATGGTTTTCCCCCTGTCATGCCCCTGGTGCCAAGCTTTTTCATCAGGAGATTCAGAGTGGGAGAGGGAATTGCCCTCAGTGCCAGCCCCAGAAGCACCTAACCAACTTCTTCCAGAAGAGCCCATGGTGCCAGTATCCATCCAGCATGACAATGTTCCCATTGTCCACGTGACGGTGGACAGCGGAGTCTTTTCTCTTTTAGCATAGTTTGTGCCACTGTGAAAGTATTAATCCGGTTCTGTTCTGTACGTGTGTTTGTTTGTTTGATGCCAATAAAAGGTTGATGATGATGACAATGTTGTGTGGCCCTCCTGTGACAACTCCAACTCAGAAGTTCTAGTATATATAATAATAATAATTTATTATTTGTACCCCGCCCATCTGGCTGGGTCTCCCCAGCCACTCTGGGCGGCTGTAGTACAACCACAGTCTCCTCTACTCTGTCACAGTCAATAACTGATACATCAAGCTGGGGTCCTTTAAATAAGAGGCTTCTCTCAGCAAAGGTGGAGGTAGCTACTGAGTCATGTAAAGCTCATTTGGAGGATGACTGCTGCTGAAGCAATATCTGAGTTTTGTTCTCATGAATTCCTGAGCCCTGCATGGAGCTGTCCAGGGTAATCTTGGTTTGTCTCTGCTGAAGTCAGCACTCACTACAGAACAGCTTCAAGCTTGAGAGCGCCCCCCTTTGTCATGTCTGTGAGGAGCAGCTTTTGATTCTATACCAACCAGTTTGCCATGATTTCCTGAACTTTGGGAACTGTTTTGTTAAACTATGGTTGGAAACAATTCAGCCGTATTCAGCATAGCTTAAGCCAATGGTAACTAACATTGTGTTCTCCAAATGTTGTTGAACTCCAGCTCCCATCAGCCCCACGCAACATAGCCAATGCCCAGGGATGATAGAAGTTGCAGTTCAATGAAATCTGGAGGGATGTTGATCTTCTGTGCTACATGAAATAAGAGGTGGAAGGGAGAAATGGTGTGTTATTTAAAAAGGCTGGCCACGCTTTGTTCTCATATTGGACAACCACAGCACACACACACACACACACACACACACTGCTCGAATAATCTTCCTGTGATTTTGTATTTTTAAAAAGCTGCTGGATTCAATAGCCTATTAACAATTCCAAATATGCTGACTCTGATACAACCATTTATTTAAAAGGATACTTACACAGTTACACATCTGAGCTTAATATAGAGAACTGATTAAATTCCTTAGCACTGCAATAAACACTTGAGATTACAGTAATTATACTTCCTTCTAAACCTCAAGTTGTGGAAACAAGAGCAGCAACAACAAAAAAGCAGATGCCTTAATCAAGAATGATGAAAACACATGGCTCAAAGAACCCAATTCTCAACCAGACTTTGAAACCATATATTGTCAGTGCCATTCAAAACTGACTACACCTATCCCTTGGGATAAACTGAAAGTAAAAATATAAGAGCAGAATGTCTTTTATTAATAAAAATATATTCCAATCTATTATACAACCCATTTTGAATTTCATTATCTGCTCAGGGGATAGAATGGTGCTTATTTTAAAAAAATCCACCCACTTCTATTAGCATTTGCAGTTTTTGAGCCTGATCCACCTGACCCTTAATACAGGGACCTGTTTGATTCTTTGCTTAACAAAACCCTTCTGTGATGAATTTTAGTCTGAACTTCCTTCAGTAGACTTATTCATGCCTGAGCAGTTTCATCAGTATAGTCTTTTGGGGTGCTTTCTATTCCATCTTATTAAATGCTTTGCCACCGGGTTATAAATGAAGAAGCTGAACAATAGCTATGCAAAGTTACTTGGGAGAGAAAGATGTTCAAAAACTTTGCAACCTTTCAAGTGATAATTAGCCACTTTCCCAATGCAAGCATTCCTCACATTACTTACATTCCTCCACAGCTGTTTTACTTCCGACATACCAACACAGCCTTGCAATAAATGGCTGGCTGCCCATTTGCTTACTTAGCTCTCCCCCTGTAACTTCCCCTTTTCACCACTTTTCCACTGCTCAGTCGCCCCCCCCCCCATTCCATCTTCACCTGAAAAGCACACTCCCACCATCTGGAAGGAAATAAAGTAGTGAACTGCATTGCACTTTTTCCTGGGCAGAGAGAGCACCATGGTACTCACACAGGCTTCCCTATTATCGGTAGCTTAAAAGGTGATCAATACAGGGGGACTTACTGTCTAACACTTCAGAAAGTGGCAAGAATGGGAGAGGAGAATCTGCCATCACTCAAGGCTACTTCAACCCTGAGTCTCCACGCTGCCATTGAAAAACAAAAAGCACCAGAATTTGTAAAATGCTTCAAGCAGTACACAGAACACACATTTAAAATTGGAGGTGGGGAGGAGATGTCTCATTTTAGTGGAGGAATAGGGAACATAATAGGCTAGAAAATTTTTGGCCTACAGGGAATCTGACATGTTTAGATCAATATTTATTTAATTCCTTCCTTCTTCCTAACCTTGTACAGACATGACACACATTTTTAATAAATAAGAGTTTTATTGCATTATTTGTATTTGTGAGTACTGCTTGAAAAATGGAACACTTAAGAAACTTTGACCTATTTGCTTTTCTCGTGCAATGATGCAAGAACAATTACTGGGTATGTTTGATCTAAATCCAAAACAAAAGTGCTATTAGGAATGATTGTAAAATAAAGAGTGGGAGAGCTGTGGTTTCTTTCCAGGAGCAGTTTAAAACATGTCTTTTTACGGCTTGCAAGATGGCATCTATTGTACCTTTGAACAAAACCAACTCATTGGTCACATTCAAAAGTAATATCCTCCATCCAACAAATTATCATTTACTGGTGTGGGAATTTCAAGGGGTTAACCTATTTCTAGACAAGGCAGGATGAATTCAACTGCTGAGTCTGATTTAACATGAAGACTATTTTGTTTTTAAAGCATTTGCAGCACCCACATATCTGCAAAAAATTGTGGTTTATGCAAAAAGCTTTTAGAACCATCACAACAGCAGCACTGCAGTAACTAAATTCCACAGAGGTGGAAGTCAGATGCTACTGTTCACAGTATTAAAATGTGTAGTTAATTTTTCCAACTGCATGGTAAAGCCTGTAATAATGTCCCTTAGACAACAGACAGCTGAATGAGCATCTGAGGGTGAAAAGGAATGTTTTCATAGGCGCAGTTAGTAAATACCAATGGTTGTAGCAGACATTCTTCCTTAAATGGAAGCTAACACTGTATTAGCTGAAGTGCTTTTTGCTGCAATAGATGTGACTGCCTAGCTATTAACCTTTGCAACACCTTCAGCTATAAGACACAAAAGCTGAACACTTCAGCACAAACAATTGCTTTTAAATTTATTTCTTGTTATATACTTTAGATCTCTCAAAATCTCCTGAAAAGTAAGAACAATTTTAGATTTAAAAAATTCATCTCAAACTGGGCTCATACTTTTATCAGCTGAGATTAAGAGTGTTATAGTATTTCTTAGGGAGGTGTGAACATTTAAATATGGTAAGCCCAGTACGGTATAAAGTGTTTTCTTATCCCTTACCTCCCTCTCCTCAATGTCCAATTGTATTTTAAAATTAGAGATAATTCTGGGATATTCATATTTCCAAACTAGTCTGTACAAATGTAGAAATAATAATTTAGAAATAGTTCTAGGTGGCATGTTGATATTACCGGTAAGTGATTTAGAAATTTTATAGATCTTTTAAATGCATTTTTTTATTTTGGAAAAAGCAGTAAATTAAAACAAACTTTTCTGACAGCCTGGAAAATTATCTTAAGATGTGTGGGGCAATTGCACTGCCTTCTCTCTTTTTTGACTGCAGCTTTCATAAATAGTAGACCGCAATTTATAGGGACATTAAGTGAACGGCATTGGCATATGATAAACTTGCATGTTCTTGATTTAGGCTATGTTCTGATATTATGCTAAACATGGATTAGTACACGGGTACTCAACATATCACCTCCTCGTTATTTCAGACTATAACACCCTTTATCTCTGACTGACAGACATAATGTCTAGGGTTGGTGGGTGGTGCAGTCCAAAACATCTGGAAAGTACCACGTTGGCTACCTCTGCTTTAAAAGGTTGAGAGAGTAAGTCTAACACACATAGGCTGTTCCCCTCCCCTCCAGTGTGGCCATGAGGACACCAGAAGCTTCTGCTTCCATTTTAAATTGGGCGGAGTTTAGCTTGTCATCCAAACCCTAAACTGTGGAGAACCTTAATTACAGCTAGCTAAAAATAAGTCAGCTTCATAAGCTCTGGGCAGATCCATACCATACATTTAAAACACATCAAATGCACATTAAACACATGTAATTTGCCCCAAAGAATCCTGTGAAGTGTGATTCCCCTCCCCACAGAACTACAATTCCCAGCACCTTTAATAAACTACAGCTCCCAGGATTCTTTGGGGGAGGTTATGAGCTTTAAATGAGAATTGAATGTGTTTTAAATGCATGGTGTGGATCTGCCCTATGATTTGAAGATGAACCACTATTTGGCAGTGTTTAGACGTGCGGGAGAAGGATGGGGGTGGTGAGCCTGTAGACAGTTAACAACATCTGGCTAACTATTCCTTTGATGAATTTCCCCCAATAGTTCGATTCTACACTTTCTGGGCCTAGAATTATAAGTAAAACTGATAGCCTTTCAAGACTGCACACATCCTTCTATTGTAAGGTTTTCATTTATTGATCTTGATATGGTGAACAAATCGTTGTGTGGACCAATTTAATGGTGGAAATAAACTACCGGTATATCCCTGCTATGTCCCTCTTCCATTTTTGCAAAAACTGAAATTGCCATAATAATGTTTTCATTTTGAAGTTCCAAGAGAGGAAACAGAACATTACCTGGCAGCTAACTACTAGACTGGATGAGCAGAGGTTCTGAAGACAAGGCATCAACTTGCCAAAATCCAGGCATCAATACTATAGAAGGCATTTGGCAGAAGTGAGTATTTATTCATTCTTCCCCTGCTGCCCCGCCTCCAACCTTTTCTTCCTGTAGTGAAGCAGTTGTTTACAAGGACAATGTTCTCCCAGCAAGAGTTAATGATTGGTACAAAAAGAAAAGAAAAGCATGGCTTCATTCTCAACATTCCACTAGAGAAGCTTCTTCTAAAATTGGGAGGGAGGAGAAAAATGCCCAATGACCCAGAAATCTAGTCATGCTACAAACCACTAACAAAAGGCTAAAAGAATAGAAAGGGTGGTAATAGATGTCGTGTCTTGCAACGTAGCCCCTGTCCCCTATTATACCCACAGTGCATTCAGTTTTGTTATCATTATGCTCACTGTTTGTGATCACTACCTTTATGAGCATTGCCTTTGCTGCCTGAAATCCTGAGTGTCTGAATACTTATTGACATATACATTAAGGAATTCCTAACACTACTTAAAAAACCCCCACAGGTTTCTGAAAATTAAAATTACCCTGAAGGAATAAAGAATGCATCAACTAAAGCTTATAAAAGTAAACATTGTGAAAAACAGTGTTGTTGTTGTTTTAAGTATCACTATAACGTCACACATTGTGCAAGTATACAGTACTAGTTCTTTGCTAGTTTAATACAAATTTTTCATGATTCATTCATTTAATTTTCTACAATTAAGGTGTAAAAAGTTGTTAAAATATTTCTTGATTTCCAAAAACTGGTTGAAATAATAAACTGAAGATGGCATCCAATGCACTTGTTCCATTAATGCTAAATTCTTGTGCTAATGTTACTACATTTGATTCAATCCGTATTAGTTTATGCAGGCAACAGACTTGCAGTTCTAGATACCACTAAATAGAATATGCTTTCCAACCCAGGCTCCAACAGCACAACAGACTTCTCAATTATAATTTGCAGCTGCAACCTATACCTACTCACCTGGGAGTAAATGTCATTGAATTCAATGAGTGCTGTGTGAGCAGATGCAAGCTCACACAATTAACCTTTCCCTCCCATGAAGACCTCAATTCTCTTTTTCCTCCCCATCTTTGGGTGGATCTGGGACTTGCAGGATGAGGAGGCAAGAGCAAGATTGCTTGTCTGAAAATCATCTTCCACTAACACAGCGCTGGATATCAGCCAGTGGGATTACTTCTGAGTAGAGATGTACAGGATTGCACTCTTACTGACTTTCAAAATATCTAATGTTATTTCTCTAGCATTCCACCACTGTACGACAGCCATTAATTAAGTTCCAATGCTGTAAAAGTGGTTAATGTAATGGGTTATGTACAATTCAGTCAGCCTTCCTTCAAATCCTGCATCCCCATTATACATACCGTATTTACTCAAATCTAATACTCACCTTTTTTGGCCAAATTATGTTGTGAAAATTAAGGTGCGCATTAGATTTGAAGGCACATTTACATTTGCCAGCAAATACTTCTTTTGGTTTCAAGGTTCTGAAAATTGAGGTGCGCATTAGATTTGAGTGAATAAGGTATTTTAAAAGAATATACACACATACACAAAATTAAAGATTTACATTACATACATTGATGTTCAAAGTGAAAGAACAGCAAAATTCACAACCAATTAAAAAAAAACCAGCAGCCTCCAAAATCTAAGACACTAGACCACTGAAAGATTGAAGCCTTCGCTCACCAACTGGTGCAGGGAGGATACAATCCTGCTGGCTGCAGTAAACCAGCATGTTGTACACAGGGAACACACTGTGGAAGCAAGCCCCCAAAGGATTTTTTAAAAGTGTCCCAGGGCAGGAAGAGGACACCTAACCCAGGACCATCATTTCCTTCCCCCCTCACCCTCCCAATAATAGAGGTTTTCAAGAGCCATAATTAAACATTATTATTTGCGGCAAGATTCTGGTGGAGTCTTCCCCAAGTTGGGTTGGGGGAAGGCATGCATAGACCTAGAAATTAACACATTACACTATCCATTTATGAACCTCAGTTTTGGTTTCTTAGAATTCTCATGAGCAATACTGGGTAAATTCCACTAGTTTAGTGGGATGTAATCCATTGGAGCAGTCAAGTGCAACATTCCTTGTTTGCCTAGAGTGGACACAGACAGGGGGATGTTGATCCAGCCAGTTGAACTTCCTGTTACACCTGGTCTGGAGCATCCTCCCCCTGCATGTGACCAGCAGGTGGGCATAACCCTTGCAGACCCCACAAAAGGTCCAGTCACACAGCCATCTCTCTCTTTTAATGCCATTTCTTCTCTTGGACTGCACTGCTGGCTCCCAGCCAGCAGCACATGGGCCCAGCCACACTCTAGCTGTAACTACAAGCTAAAGCCTGCCTTCAGCGATCATACTGTGAACTGAATGCAAGTAAACTTTTCATTACTTTTAAGGAAGACTCTTGTGTCTTTATTCTTTTAGGGGGGAATCAAAGGAGTCTTACCAGAAATACACTCCAATCTGGGGATGCCAGATTGGATTGCTTAACTAAAGTGATTCAAACGAATCTGCAACTAGCTTCTTGTTGGTTTTCAGCATACAGAAGAGTAGTCAAAATCCCGATGGTACACCAGCAATTCAAGGAATTTGAGAAGATATTTTGGTGCTGGGGTGAGGCTTCTGAAGGAAATTTTCATTTAGCAAACAAAAGTTTAAAAATAAACTGGTATGCCGTTTACCTCTGACAGCAGCTGGTGAACAGCTGTTGCCACAAAACAATTGGATCAAAAACACTCACTATCAAAACTGGATGAAAACTCTCGAATCAGGAAACAGATTCCTTCTGCCTTCCAGTTGGACACCTAGCTGAATTATGCAATACAAGTGAGTGTATTGTTTATCTTTGCTTCCTAGAGAAGACTATCACCACTTTTCATTCCATTTAATCTTGCACAAGAGTCTACAAGATTCACCTACAAAACAGAGATCAATTTAAAAGTATAAATGTAGGGGAGGTGGCCAATGGGCAGTGGTTGCTGCTCCCCATATTAATAATCTTTGCCGCTGGCAAAGCAAAAAAAAACCCCAAACCCTACAATTTGGGTGTTCTTGAAGGAGGATTACACATTAATATTGTTTCTGTTTTCCAGAAATGGAGACAACAGACTTGGATACACTTGAGTTTATAGCTCCTGCAGAGAATTGAAGTGTAGATTTATGCTTTTCAAAAAAAAGGGTGGGTGGGTAGGGGGGTGTTTAAGGTTTCTTCATTAGGCTTAGTTCATAAATTCCACTAGCAGAGAATTTAGGCTACATTCTGCAACACATTTACTACAAAGTAAGCTCCACTAAACAAAAGTAGAATTCACTTCTGAGCAAGTACATATAGGATTGTGCTTCACAAGCAAGAAATTGGACAGTTTCAAAGATTCCCAGTACACTACAATAGCCTTAGTATTTAAATATCTGCATTGTAAATTAAATGCGGCAAGTGGGCCAAGAGCATCACCTGGTTAAGAGGTTTCAGGTGTGGATCTGTTCAGTAAGCTGAACAGGAGACCCCTTGGGGCCTCGTGTAAGAGCAGGATATATCTGAAAAGTATATTCCCAAAATAGAAATGCTTTCCCCACCTACATTTCTACCCAAAATTCTCTGGCCAACAAGCCTCTTGAAACAGATTAACCTTTAGCATGTGGTTAAATATTTATTAGCATTCTTCCTTTGCTAAGTTATTTCCGCTTTTCTTACAGGGAATTTACTGGAAAGCCCCTTAGCACCTATGTGTCAGATTTGCTCAGAGGAGTTTCAGTTGATTCTGCCAGAGGATTCAGAAAAGTCACAGCATGGGTGTGCACTCTAACTTGCACTCTAGACCTTTGCCCATCCTAGCTGGTGAAGGCTTGTTAGCATAGTAATCATCACATTTTTCTCATAAGGGCAGATTCCAGCCATCTTGGAGCAGTTACCCTATTGAATTCCTTATGACTGAATATTGTATTTAATGTTGCCCATGAAAGAACTGAAAGAGGTCATACAGGGGCATGTTCTTGGATTCCCTGCTTGCGGCTGCAGCATGACTTTCTGTTATCAGTTTTGACTGATTCACTGGCAGCCCCTGTTGCTGGGAGAGACCTTTCCAGTGTCACCCATGGTTTGGTGATCTCATATTTACATACATGTTATCACCTGCTTTAGAGCTTATTTGTTTCCTGCCCAAGTTCAAAGTGCTTGTCATTACCAGTAAACCACTATATAGTTTTGGTCCCAATTATCTCTGGTTAGCAGAAATCAGGGGGAGGGCCTTTTCTATGGTGGCACTCATCTTACAGAACCAACTCCTCTCTGAGTGCCAACACTTATGTTTTTTCAGTGCTTACTAAAATTGTTTCTCATGTATATTTTACTTATTTGACATTTTTACTATTTTATTATCATGAATGCCTGTACACTATCAAGATTTTTTGAAGTAATGGAACGGTGGTAGTAGGGGTGAAATCCCACTAAATGTGTCCCTTTCAAATAATAGCCATTTAAGAGCAGGCTTGCTCCTTTAAACTTGATTGAAGGTAACCTGATAATAAGCTGTGACAAGGTTGGCACTTTAATTTACAGCCAGCAGCACTCCAGGATTCCTTATCCATGCCTAGTGCAATTTGCCATAACAACATTCAGGTTATCAATACAGACAATTGTAGCTCTCCTGCACATCAGCTGCCAAAAGCATCATTCTCCTCACATTTTCAATGAATGGTTTGACATCACTGCCCTCATTAAATCTGCGGCTGCAAATTCCTGAGATTCATGTCTTCGTTATCTGCTTATGTAACATGAAGAGGGCTAGCATTTGACCTTTTCCTCATCTGTACCTGGGATGGGTAGCGGTGCATGAAATGCTGGCAGTCAGAATATTAAACAATGGTGTTCACTTCAATTGTTTCCTGACAGAAAGCCTTACACTGTATACTAATAATGAACCCATTCTCTAAGTGCCAGTCCTTTTGTAGCCAAAAAAGGCACTATTTACACACAAGAGGGAGGTATTAGTAAGTCTGGGGAGCTCAAGGTCTGCACAAATAAAATAAAAAATACTAAAAGTGCAGCTCAATGAGAACTGAGCATGTTCAGTGACCATGGAATGTTTGCAAGAGGTGGAATGTGGAGTGGAAGCACATGGAAGCTTGTTCATGAACTAAGAACTGCAGAGTTTTGTTGCACCCTATTCAATGCATAAAATGAACTTAATAGTAAGACAGTCTTCTAAAAAGTAGCTGCATTTGAATGTACTAAAATGTAACTTAGCATAACATGAACCAGTGTTGGGGCTCATGTGCCGCCTGCTTCCTCTATTCTGGCACAGCTGTGAAGGAAACTAGAAGCTATAGTAGTGAATCTTGCCTATGGTTAATTGAAACAAGCTAGCTTCATAAAGCACTGATTGAAGTTGTTTCAGTAAACCAGTTAATACTACTCACAGGTTGCCTGGGTTTAGCTATACTGTAATGCTAAACTGTGGTCGGTTAAAAACAGAAATGAAAGCTTCTGATTGCCTTCTCACAGCCATGCCAGAAGGTGAAAGGGAATGGGGCAGCTGGTGAGCCTAACACTTGCCCATATAACACTAAAACATAATTTGGCATTACAGCCCAATACAGCTGGTATTAAACATTAGAATGAGGCACCCTCAAGACATTGTTAGACTCCCATAAGCCTCAATCAGCAAAACCAATAGTGAGGGATGGCGGGAGTTGTAGTCCAACAACTTATTGGCTACCCCTGTTCTATTTTACAACACTGAATAAAAAAGTCTAACAACGGGGCTGCAAGATATATATTGACAAGATCCACACTTGAAAGATTTACATTCCAATTTCAGATTACCAGCAGATTTTGCAACATTATTTAGGTTTGTATTAAAAAAGCCACCTGACAAATCTAAAAAGCTTCTAAACGTATCAACTGACTATTGCAATTTATTCAAAATGTGAAAGACAAAAGGATTGCATAAGACGTCTTTTTCAAATGAAGTCTAAATTCACAACTGAGGAAGTATGTGATATAACAAATAATTGTTGATGTCTTTAGAACAACCCACTAACAATTTTAGGCTGCTTCCACATATCTTTTCTTCAACACATAAGGTTAGATGGATCAAGACTTAGTTAGGATAGACACAGTGAAATCAAAGTCCCGTCAATTTCAGTGTCTACTCAGTCTCCAAGCCTTAGTTCTAAACTTAGAAAAGAAATAATTCAATATCCAAAAAGATGTTATGTGTGCAACAACTGTGTTACAATTGCACATGAATTGTTTTCTTGCTGGACGGCTCACCCTTTGTAATAAGATTTATTATACATTAAGTCTCTTGTATTTCAATGGGAGCTGAATATAATATGTCATTACCTTAAATGACCTTATTAGGATAATTTGGCCTTTTAGTCTTTCTTCATTATGTGCACAAAGGATTTGCCAGGATTGTGCACTGCCAGATTTTTGAACAAGAAGGGGAATGGCATTTGAAGAGACAAGGCATGCACACAAAAGGTTCAGTGGTCTCACAGGCTTTGTTCTCTGGCTAACTATAGTTCCTTTGTGATTTGTACTTGTAATTTTCCTCAGTATACCGTAACCAGGGTAAGACTAAACAAGCAATTTTGAGAAATTGTTTTTAAGTACAGGCTGTAGTTAATGAAAATGTTTTATTTTGTCTAGCATTTGTATAGCAGTTCTCTGATATTCTTCTTAACTACAACAATCTTATTCTCTCTCTCTCTCTCTCTCTCTCTCTCTCTCTCTCTCTCTCTCTCTCTCTAAACCCACTCTCCCCCTCCAACAGTTGTGAAATGCCACCTGATCCTTTGCACTTACTTTATTCCAACAATGATTTCTTAACATATATCAGGCACTGGACAAATCCCAGTTGGGTTGACAGGCAAAGTAGCTAGAGGTAATAGTTATAAACATTTGTCCTTTGCAGGTTTGTTAATAATAAAAATAAAAACAATCTTTAAAAAACAAAACCTACAAAATCAAATCTTGGAAGTATGGATTTGGATAATCCAAACACAATTCCACTCATGAAATTCTATGAGAATGCAAATCAACACAGGATAACAGTAAATTACCAAACTACGGAGGTTGCTCAGTTGAACTGTCATGGATATGCAGTTGGTTTAAAACTTGAAGCAAAAGCTTCCAAGCTCCTCCACCTGGTTGTGAAAGAGGGGGAAGTATATGAGTGCTGCACTCAGGTAGGTTCATCCACACAGCAGGAATCCATGGTTTCCCATTACCTTGGATCCCCAACACCTTGGTTCTCGGACGTTTGGCTCCCAAATGCCGCAAACCCAGAAGTGAGTGTTCTGGTTTGCGAATGTTCTTTGGAACCCGAACGTCCGACAGGGCTTCCACGGCTTCCTGCAGCCAATCAGAAGCTGCACTTTGGAAGTCAAACGGACTTCCAGAACGGATTCCATTCGACTTCCAAGGTACGAATGTACATTCAAACCTAGTCTAAGTTAAGGTTATCAGATGTCCCCGTTTCCCAGGATTTACAAGTCAGTCCCCTGACAAAATCCATCTATTTAGTAGGAAGTTGAAAAGTGTCCCTGGATTCATTGAAAAAAATCTGGTAACCTGAGTCTAAATTGCCAGGGGAGTGGAAATATGAGCTATTTGGACCACCCGCCCCCCCAAAAATGCACCCTGGTCATTGGTAGCCTTCCCACCCCCTTCTGATTTAAGGGTCTTTTTAAATACACCCAGCAGTTGCCTTTTAAAAAGCTACATTTTCAAACTGCCAAATTCTTTGCAGATTCCAAGGCTTAAGGTAGCTTAGCATATGCATGAGAGATATAGTCTGGGGGTTTCTCCTTGGTTGAAGGAATAAATAAATAAAATCAGTGGAAGTAACCAAGCCCCCCTGTTTGTCCAGGCAGTTTGTTTCACTATAGAATACTTCAATATAAACATAAACCCAAGTATAAACATAGATTATAAATATTTGCCTGAACTTGAGTCAACCGAGGACATGCCTCAAAGACTGTGTTTTCAGTAAAACATAGGTCTGGAATATGGTCACAGTTAACACAAGAGTTTACAAGATACACCGTTTTACATCAACTACTGTGCACCCCTCACTTTTGTTTTGTCTCTTTTCTAGATCTTTATTACTGGTTTATTTCAGCATGACAGTTCACTGTTGCCTGCTTTGTTTCAAATGCATTCATTTGGGAAATCTTTTAAAGTAAAAGTGCAGATATAGCTGGATTTTTTTCAAAAAACAACACACACAATTTCAGGACACAGTGTCTCTCTGCATTATCTCTTATTTTTAAAGCAGTTAGAGACCACTTCCCTGAAAGCAAATGTGATAGGGTTGTAGACAGAGCCTGACAAAGAATGTGAAAAATCTGTAAAGTAAGTGTGTGTGTGTGTGAGAGAGAGAGAGAGAGAGAGAGAGAGTGACACTTGCATGGCAAGGCCCCGAGCCTACCCCCATTTCTTGGATAATAAAACACACGGACACCAATATTTTGGGTTAATGGGATAATTAAGGCCACAACTTTATTGGTTACAGATGTGAGAGGTATTGGGTGGCTAACCTTGGCACTCCAGATGTTTTGGGACTACAACTCCCATCATCCCTGACCACTGGTCATGTTAGCTAGGGATGATGGGAGTTGTAGTTCCAAAACATCTGGAGTGTCAAGGTTAGCCACCACTGGTTAGGCATAGGAACTGAACCAACTATATCTGACTCCTGCCCGCCATGCAGGTAGTCTCATAAGGGTCAACCACCAGTAGAGGGAGCCCTGTTGATGTACATCAACTGCGAGCTCCCCCAGGGTCCCCGATGGGGTCGTGGCATGGCCCTAGCCCATACCCAGGCTTTGGACAGGATCCACACCCCCAGATCCCTTTAACGGAATACCCTTAAAGAGGAGGGGCAGGTGAAGGTCACAACCTCCCCTCCATTAACCAGGTTTTACCAATGCCTAACCGCCAAACCTTACAAAGTTGTGACGATTGCTACGAGGCAGGCGAAAACCACATGGCTGGTGCCAATTTGCCAAGTGGAAAAATTCCTACCTCGCCCCCTCAACAGGTGACCAACCGTGGTCTATAGCACGGCTAAGTTGGCGAACGCATGAAAATAGGGCAGGAGATCAGACAGAGGAGGAGGTAAGGAGAAGGAGCGTAGTAGTTTAAAAAGGGTAAGCCAAGCCACGCCCCCTGGCCGACCAGATTAGTCGACTGGGGAGCATGACGCGGCCAGGACTCCCAGTGACACGGGCGGCTTTGCCACGCCCCCCGCTGGTTCACAGGGAGAGCACGAGGCTTGCCTGCAACCCCGCCCCCCTGGGAAGAGTAGCAGCCTAAGTAAAACTGCGTAGAAATACAAGTATCAACACCTTTGTGCTTTCTGTATTGGTTTGTCATTAATATTTAGATTCACTGATGGCAATTGTTAAAACCCTAAACCACTTAAATCACCTATGCCATCTGCACTGGTGTGAAGACAGCATACAGCTAAAATTAAAATAAATTTATAAAATAAAATTTCATGTTGTAAAATAATGTGCATGGTGCTAGTTAAAGAGCAAACAGGATTTCTTACTTTTAAGAGACTTGCCTCTCTCTAGGCTCATTCACTTGCCCTTCCTACATGCGACAGTGGTGAGGCTGCAGATGTTTTCTTGTGCCTAAGGGTCCCAGGTATGTATTTGTTACATTTATATCCCACTTTTCCTCCAAGGAGCTTAAGGTGGCATACATTTCATTTCAGAACAACTCAGTGAGGTAGGTTGGGCTGAGAAACTGTCCTAGTCCAACAACATAACCATTACACTATACTGGAATACCCATCTATCTCCCCAACCTTGCCTGGTATGGACTCTCCGCAAGTCGGAAGAAACACGATGCTTCCTGTACTGATCATAAAATCCCACTTATTGTGATTGGCCCTTTAGCCTGGTGCAAATGTAACACTTCGTGATCTCCTAAATGTGGAAGGGTAGTGGATCCATGCATTTCCTCCACACAGAGATTGGTTTTGTGTAAATATGTTTAGCACCTAGGCAGCAGAAGCAAACTCCATTTGATTCCTGTAGTCATGATAGTGTTATGTTTGATTTTAAAAAGTGAAACCTTTCATGCTCAGAGTGTTTTGGGATTTTTAAAAAAATTGGTTTGGTCTATTTTTAATCCAAATGTATCAGTAATTGCACAGCCTGAAATGGGGTGGGTGGGGAATGTTAATTTTGTGCTTCACAACAAAAGTAATGCATAGGGCTGTTTAAAGCCACCCCCACCCCAAGTTAAGACCATTAATGCAAGATAAACAACATTCAGGTAACATCTGCCTAGTACACTGGTACCTTTGGTTAAGTACTTAATTCGTTCCGGAGGTCCGTTCTTAACCTGAAGCGTACTTACCCTGAAACACCACTTTAGCTAATGGGACCTCCTGTTGCAGCTGTGCCGCCAGAGCACGATTTCTGTTCTTAGCGGAGTTCTTAACCTGAAGCGTACTTAACCTGAAGCGTACTTAACCCAAGGTACCACTGTATTTGAAACTTGATAAAGGCACCCTGAGCAGAATGCAGTTTTCCAGAAAAATGTGAAAGTATGATTTGACAAGGAAAGCTAAATTTAAGCAAAACTAAATTCCACATGCAGCTTAACTGAGCATATTTGGGTCAGTGTTTCTACAATTAACACAAGTCCTAGCTTGGGGTCAATTCCTGTGACTGCTCATACTGTGGCCATTGAAGCTGGTACTACCATCTAGCCACTGGTGGGGTGCACAGAGGTGGCCATGTGAGGCAGATAACACACACAGTGTGAGTGGAAAATGCTGAGTTTCTGGCACACAGGAGATTTGGTCCTCAGCCTAGACATTTTAGCCTAGAAGCAGATAACTAAAGTTTAAAAAGAGGCACAGTGACAAAACTCAATCTGATTCCAATAAACTAAAAATATCCAAACAATTACAACACAAAAAGGAACACTTGCCTGAGAACCATTTTGGTACGGCAGGTTATTTGAGCCAGAAGCTGAAACGAAAGCTGAATCTTTATCAGGTAAGAGAACCCTCTCTGCTCAAAACCTCTAACCTACATTTGCATTAGTGCAATGCCACGTCTCAGACAATGTTGCAACCACAGTAAAACTGATGAGAGGAAACTGATGCTTTCCAAGTTGTGCATTCTTTTTTTCTTTCTTTTTAAAAAAAGGTCAGTAAGCATTTTTGCACATCAACAGCTACGAAGAGGGGAGAAAGGTGCTGTATCAGCAGCTTACAAGATTGTATGAATAATTTTGATGATTACTCTGTTATTTAACAATAACTTTTGTGTGATAGCTATACCTACATAGCCTGTTTCTCCAGGATTCTTGGCAGGCAGATGGGGCTCCCTCAAGGAGGTGTAAGCAGCTAAGGGAGATTCAAGAAGTTCCCAGTTATACTTCTGCCATTCCATTTTGATAAGGTGAAATGCCCATCATCACAATGAACTTGGATTCTATTTTATACTGGACATCAGCAGAACATCTCATAGGTATTTCAGAATGGCCTTTTCTTTTTTTAAAAAAAAGGGTTTAAGGTGTTAACTTTAACCCCAAGATGTTAACTTATTTCATTTTCCTAACCTAGATGTCAGTAACAGCCCATTCAGATTATAGCACCCCACCATGAGGAAGGAACAATGTATGAATTACCCAAGAGGCCTGTAAGGAAAGGAAATGTTTTAGCTACACCAGTCTGGTTGATGGCCCAATGCAAGAAAAATGTGCAATGTGGTGCTAAGAGACCTCCAGGTATAGGGCGGTATATAAATTCAATAAATGAAGAAGAATCACTAGCCTGAAATGTGTTGTGCAAGTGTAAGAATTGTTGGGTAAAACTCACAAGTCAGAGAGGTCAGTCATGTGTTACAAGATAGTTTCATGCATTTCAGCAGATTTACATTCTTCCCATCAGGAACTACTGCATTCTATTGCACTCGGCATGCATGCACCCTGCTTGTACTGAAGTTGGTTTTAACAGATTATAATTGACCTTAAAACCCCTGTTTGGGAAATCCCTTACAGATGACCACAGTGCCTGGAGTCAGACAGGTTGTGTATCCACAGCAATGGCCAGAGGAGGAATAGCCACTGGGAGGAGAGCAGAGAGAAGAAACTCTGCATCTGCAGCAACACAACAGGACTCCTTCATCCTCCCACAGCTGCAATAAAGCATGTCTCTCCCATATCGGTAACCCCAGCCACAGCTGGTGCTGTAACTTCAGCTGCTTGACTTCAACCCCAAAGGTGCACTCCTTGTCTCCTGAGACAGAGAGATGCCAACAACAACAAAAATAATCAGGGGACCGACTCCTGATCACTTCTCATTCCCTAGAATGAAAGCTTTAAAGACAGTATGCCAATACTTCTCCTCCTGTCATATCAATGAGCTTCTTTCAGTCCTCCAATGGGCAGAGAACTCCCATCTACATGTTCCCACATTAGTTTACCTCTTGCAGGGGGCCAAATGACAGACACACCCAAACCTTACAATATGTTCATCACCAGCAAAAATGGTCTTAAAACAAGAGATCCTCAGTCTTCTAAGTATAATTTTTATCTGGTGCAGCAGCCAGCTTTAAAACTGAGATTTCTTGAAAGATTTTTCATATTGATGGAATAAAAATACATTTTGTAAGAAACAGAATTAACAGTAAAATGCTAAGAAATAGTCACACCCTGAATGGTTTAAGCCCAAATATGTAAAGGATCATCTCCTTCCCTATAGACCCTCTTGAATGTTAGGATCAGCAGAGGGAACCCCCTTGGTACCGTGTTTCCCCTATTTTAAGACACCGTCTTATATTTTTTTCCCTCAAGAAAACGCATTATGGCTTATTTTGAGGGGATGTCTTATTTTTATTACGTAAGCCCAGCCCAGCCTTTTCCTTGGCGCCCTCCAGAACTGCGCCTATCACTATGGCTTATTTTCGGGGTACGGCTTATATTTCGCAAATGCGAAAAATCCTGCTATGGCTTATTTTATGACTACGTCTTAAAATAGGGGAAACAGGGTAGTTCCACCACCCTTATAAATATGGGGGTGGGTCACCTGGGAGAGGGTATTCTATGCAATAGCTCCAAAGAGGTGCTCTAGCACCTTCATTATGTAGCTTTTGACAGATGCTGAAGATGCACCTCTTTGCCCTGGTCTTTGACATTTGAGATGTATCCTCTTGAATGTAATGTTTTTCAATTCTTTGCAATGATGAATTTTTAAACTGTTATAGCCCACCATGGGACCTCATGGTGAAGGGTGGGTAAAAAATTAGATGCTGCTGCTGCTATCATTCATGCAATGCAATTTACTTAAATACTGTGGCCTGGAGGATAGGGTATAGCTGGTCAGGGAGTGTGGTCTGGAACAGGTACTGAGGGGCAAATAAAAAGACCTGAAGGGTCATATTAGGTTCTCTGTTCCCCTCCCTGCTTCGGTAGCTAGACATTCCATATTATGCATAGTGTCCCCAGACTTTCCTCTTCCAGCCTGAAATAAGTGAAGCATATGATGCCTGCTCTACTTTTCACTTAAATATTTTCTATTTAATACAATGCTGTTTGTTCAATTAAGTCTTCAATGCAGGAAAGAGTCCTCCACAAAGTTGAACATACAGGCCCCAAAAACGTCATTACACTGTGCGTGTGTAAACAGCCATCATACAAAGTAATTTGGCCTTAGCATTCTTTACAAGTGACTGCAGGGAGAACATGCTTTTGTTTAAATAAACAGCCCCTACTGTAATAATAACTTCTAAGTACCCTTTAAAGCACTTTTTTTTTGTTTCATCCTTGAAAGAAAAACATATCTAAAGGGAAGTGCCACTTCACTGCTACACTCTGACTTTCAAGTTTACTTTAAAATGTAAGTTTTAGTACATTGCTATGTAAATAAGCAGCATTTAGATGAAAAGCAACAGTCAACTTTGGTGATAAGCTCTTTGGCTTGAGTAGAAATACTCAATTTTCCTTCCAACCCCTCTTATGTTTCCTTCTTTTCTCTTTTTAAGGCTTTTTGAATTAGAAGAAACATCCATTGCTTCATTAAGAGGAGTGGGGAAGGAGCCCATTACATTATTTTTATATCTTTTATTAATTTTGTGTTGTTTTATCTGAGATAGGAAGGCAAGAACCAGAAGCTTGTAACCAAATAAAGCAAGGAGTAGACATCTCTGCAACACAAGGACAACAGGGTATTTTATAGTATTTTACAATATGATCCTATGACAGAGTCAGGGTTATTGGTCAGCATGTTGGACTAGGAACGTTGGTCTTCTGGAAGACCAGAATTTAAATCCCTATTCTGCTATGAAGCTCATTGGGTAACCTTGAACCAGAATTACTTTCAATCCTAATCTACCTTGCAGGGTTCTTGTAAGGATAATATGGGGAGTGGGAGAACCATCTGTGATATGAAACTGAGATATGAAAGCTAGGAGCTAAATGGCACCTTAAACCTAGGTTATGGATGCAACAACAGAATGTCTTTTTTAACTTTTTAAATAACAAGAATACAAAGCTGAAAATGAATGAACTGCATGCAGCTAAAGTCTTATGTTCATTTTTCACGTGATCTACCGGTACTCCTTTTCCTGCCCCTAATATTCTTAAGAGGGTCTCTTCTCCAGTCTTCAGAGAGTAGCTGGAAGTGGGGAGGCAGAAAAAGGTCCTCCTTTCCTTCCACTCTGCAGTTTTAATCTGAAATTTTAGGTGCAGTACTGCTCCCAGAGCTCGGAAACTGCTTACGCTAATTAAATTCCCTGTTGTAAAATGTGCCTAGAACAATGGGAGTTTCGAACACTGAGGTACATCACCTTGAACTTCTTGGAAGAAAGGTTGAAGAAAAATACAATAATAAATACATGTTTACTCAAAAACAAGTCCTGCCAATTCTAATGGGATTTATTCCTTAATAAGTGTACATAGGATTGCAATATATAATCTATACTTAGTAGATGGAATTTCTCATGTGGTAACACTTTGCTGCAATTATTTTCACTTCACTGTTTCGTTACACCCAAGTACATTCTGGAGTTGTTCTACTTTCCTATCAACTTTTATTAAAGTGTTTTTTCACCCCACTTTCCCATCCATGTGGACCTTAAAAGGTGCTGACAATAAATTGGTCATTAAAAGGTTGGTGCTACTTAGATTACAGGCAGATGTAACACAAAAAATAAAAGGTAGGCGTGTTGGCCAAAATTCCAATATCCATATTAGCTCAATAACTTTATTAGAATATCACAGAGCAACACATGTGCTAAAGGTAAAGGTAAAGGGACCCCTAACCATTAGGTCCAGTCGTGTCTGACTCTGGGGTTGCGGCGCTCATCTCGCTTTATTGGCCAAGAGCCGGCATACAGCTTCCAGGTCATGTGGCCAGCATGACAAAGCCGCTTCTGGCAAACCAGAGCAGCGCACGGAAACGCTGTTTACCTTCCCGCCAGAGCGGTTCCTATTTATCTACTTGCACTTTGACGTGCTTTCGAACTGCTAGGTGGGCAGGAGCTGGGACCGAGCAACGGGAGCTCACCCCGTCACAGGGATTCAAACCGCCGACCTTCTGATCAGCAAGCCCTATGCTCTGTGGTTTAACCCACAGCGCCACCTGGGTCCCTGTAACACACGTGCTACAGCTAGTTAAATTTTCATTCACTCAAAAAATGGAGGAGGCCCTAGATTTAGAATTCAGAAGGAGGCATATCATTCACAGCTAACCATGATTTTCTGGCATCTCAGTCCTAAAAACACATTGAAAGGCCCAGTTTTAATAAAAATTATTTACAATGCAAGTTGGCTTAGGACTAAGGATCATACCCGGGGTTATTAAACTGATTTCCATTTATAAAGCTTAATAGGGTATTTGTGGCCAGATCCACCATTAATATGTTGCTGTAAGATAGTGATCTGATTTGCAGCACAATTTCCAACATCAAACTAACCTAATAATAATGTTAAGCTAGTTATTTGTGCCAGTAGTCTTTGTTATGCAAAGAGCTCTCTATTATTTGTCTTCTCAGTGCACTCATCAAGATCTAGTAAATTAATGTTACAGCTCAAGTGTCAATGGGTTTTCAATATTCTTTAAGTATTGTCATCTCTGGATAAACGCTTAGCTCATTTTATTTACTTTTTTCTTACCCTGAGGCTGAGTCATAGAGAAAGGGGTGGCATGAATGCTAAATAGCTATTTGCACTTGCTACAGAAGCTGGACTGCATAGAAAACAGCTTTTGAATGGAGTTTGAATACTACCTAACTCCTCTTACAGTTACTTGGTAAGTAAAATAGCACTTTTACTAATGCTTATCCAATATTGTATCACATTCACTGCTTCTCAGTTGGCTTCCAGACCCAATTCAAAGTACAGTGGTACCTCTAGTTACAAACCTAATTCGTTCTGGAGGTCCGTTCTTAACCTCAAACCGTTCTTAATCTGAGCTACCACTTTAGCTAATGGGGCCTCCTGCTGCCGCCACGCCACTGGCACGCAATTTCTGTTCTCATCCTCAGGTAAAGTTCTTAACCCGAGGTACTTCTTCTGGCTTAGCGGAGTCTGTAACCTAAGGTACCACTGTAAAGACCAAAATGGTCTAGAGACAGAATATGTTAAGTACCACTTCTTCACATATGATCATATTCACTCAGCAGAGACCTTTGGATGTCCTGCTCTGTCTCTGGTCATCCAGATCTCTGACCAGTGAATCTACAGTCAATGCCTACAGGAAACTTTGGAGGGCATAAATTCTGTTTTAAGCTTATATTGTGGTTTTGTTATGCTTTTTTAAGTATGTTGACTAGTTTAATTGTTGGGGCTCTGCTCTCTATTCTGTGAATCATTCAGTACACATAAAATCCTAGCAAAAGTTAATATTTCTTGTTTTCCTTATTGCAAAGCTGCATTTTGCAAAAGGCAAAATGGTGTGCTATAAAAAGTTCCACGGATTAGCCATTTTAATGCAATTTTAAGTATATGTGTTCATAGGGTTAAAGTGTAAAGTTCCAAGTCTTGGAGACCCATTGCTGCTTTACCAAAATAGTTGCCAGGAAAAAAGGAAGGATTTCACTTTAAGCAGTTCTATAATCTCTTTGAAAGAAACTAATAATTTAGGATTATTGTTGCAGTCACACCTGAGGGAGTGGTATAAGCAGCTCAAAAGCTAAATTGGCCTATTTGCAAGCAGCCATTAACCTAGTTATTTGAAAATGAGACAATTTTGTAGTTCATCCAGCTTCAGCATAAGATCCCACAATCATGCAAAAGTATTAGGGGAATTCCTCCAGGAATTATTGCCACAAGTTTACAAGCTATACAAGAGTTACACTACAAACCCTTATCCAGCTCCCTAAAAGTAAGTGCCAATGAACTCAATAAGGACTTACTTCTGAAAAATATGCATGGGATTGCACTATTAGTCAAGCAACAGCACTAATGAAGGAGGGTGGAACCTGAACAATGTAGAAAACAAATAATGCACATAAGGGTGTCAAAATTGGGTGCAATCCTATATAATAAAGAGCCTGTGTCCGTCCGTACCACTTTCCGTCAGTCAGAGGAAATCGCAACTGCGCGTGCGCTCCACTGACACACGGATTGGAGGACGCAGACCAATAGGAGCGGGGGCAGCGGCGCAACGCGCCGGCCATCTTCCTCCGCTCTCCAGAACCGGCTCCCCGCAAACCCCAAAACACTCACCGCTCCGGGAGGGAGGAGGGAGGTCCAGCTCGGGCCCGCCGCCACCTCCGCCCGCCACGGACATCCCCCCGGCAGCAGCAGCAGCCTGGGCCGCTGCTTCCAGCCAAGCCCAGAGCCCGAGCCGCCGCCTCCCCCGTCGCCGCCGCCTCCTCCGCAGCCGCCCGCGACCCAGGAGCTGATCTCGCCGCCGCCGCCGCCGGGCTCCTCGGCGGGGTCGCTGCTGCTGCCGGCCAGCCTGCTGGCGGACGGAGGAGCCTGCCCGGCCAGGAGCTCCGCCCGGCGCGGGGCTCCCGCTCGCCTGCCAGCGGCCGGCGAAAGAGGAGCAGCGGGGGCGGCAGGCACAGGCTGAGCAAGCCCAGCGCCAGCAGCGCCAACAGCCGGGACCGAGCTAGCGTCTGCATCCCGCCCGGCGCTGCTGCTCCCACGGTCACTGAGCGACCGGCCGAGGGAGCATCGGCTCCTTAGGCTGCCCGTCCGTGCTGCTGCAGCACGGACAGGCAGCTCCAGGAGCCGCCACTCCCTCGCCAGGAGCTGCATCACCGAGCGGGATGCATCCCGCCCGGCGCTGCTGCTCCCGCGGTCACTGAGCGACCGGACGAGGGAGCGTCGGCTCCTTAGGCTGCCCGTCCGTGCTGCTGCAGCACGGACAGGCAGCTCCAGGAGCCGCCACTCCCTCGCCAGGAGCTGCATCGCCGAGCGGGATGCATCCCGCCCGGCGCTGCTGCTCCCGCGGTCACTGAGCGACCGGACGAGGGAGCGTCGGCTCCTTAGGCTGCCTGTCCGTGCTGCTGCAGCACGGACAGGCAGCTCCAGGAGCCGCCACTCCCTCGCCAGGAGCTGCATCGCCGAGCGGGATGCATCCCGTCCGGCGCTGCTGCTCCCGCGGTCACTGAGCGACCAGACGAGGGAGCGTCGGCTGCAGCACGGACAGGCAGCTCCGCTAGCGCCCGTATTTCTACGGGCTTAATATACTAGTATCAATAATGTTATGTAACATATGAATAAGCCAGCTTCCACTGTATAGAAATTTCATATCCCCTTAATATATAAAGTGGTTGGTAGTTTAGTGGTGATTCCTTTTTTTCTCATTTTTTATTTCATGGGAGTTAAGACACCTAGGTATGGCTGAATTTATTTAGTTATGCAGTTTGAAGTTGGTCTCTCAAGTTTAAATAGGTTTCTAATTAATAATTTGACTTGTATGTGAGTTTTTATAACCTGTTAGGACCCATTTTAAACTCAAATTTGCATCTGGGGATCATTTCTTAATCCTTTACCATATATTTGCCTGGTGGTAGTGCTCCTGTTGGGACCCACCTTGGACCAGGCTGCAACCCACTAGTGCAGTGATGGCTAACCTTGACACTCCAGATGTTTTGGAACTACAACTCCCATCATCCCTAGCTAACAGGACCAGTGGTCAGGGATGATGGGAGTTGTAGTCCCAAAACATCTGGAGTGTCAAGGTTAGCCATAACTGCTCTAGTGTAAGGTTACCAGATTTTTTTCAATGAATCCAGGGACACTTCAAACAAACAAACAAACAAACAAACACATACATACATACACGTTCAGGACGTTGATTCTGCAGCGAAGGCGGTGGGAGAGGGGCGGCCGCCGCCTTGACCTCAACCGCCTCATTTCCCCTTCCTCAGTGGCTTCTATCTCCTTTCTCCATGAGCCTGGGCAGCCCCTGAGTTGGTTCTTTGATGGTGGGGAAGCGGTGCGCAGTGGGTCAGGCACGGAAGGTGGAAAAGGAGGGCCAAGAGTGGAGGGGGTGACACTCTGGGCGACCCCCCACGACGCCCAAGCCAAGTCCCGTGGCGGCCTGGTAAAAAGCTATGCTCAGCGGCGGGGCTCACAAACCTGCTCGGCGCGTGCTTTGCTAATTCTGGCTCGGGAGGGCCAGGGAGTTATACGTGCAAAGAAGCAATCATGGTTGTTCCCACGTTTTTGAAAGTATTAATCTAGTAATTGGTTCTGCCTCCAACACTAACTGAAACACATAGATTAAGAGGCAATGCACTATCTGGATAAATTGTTTATTATTTGCCGAATCACTTTATATTAGAAATATCAAAGCAATGTATGAAAAAGAAAAAGAAACTCCTTAAAAATAACTAGCAATAAAAACAAAGAACTTTTGAAATGGATTTTTTTCTACTCAACATCACTGGGATACAGGAATTGTTCATGTGGCTTCCAACACACTTACTTCAGCATTTGGTTCAGTTTTAGAATGTATTTCAGCTAATTTAACATATAAAATAATTAAGAAGCCACAATTATAGACACACCTGTTGATAACAATAAGTTAAGCAACCAAGGAACCCTTGTACTTCCTTATTCCATTCCTCTACTTGTTAAGTCATCATGCTGTCCCATGTCTAAAATTAGGATACACCACTTCCAAAATGTTGTAATCTGACTTGCAATCTAATACAACGTATATAACATTATGTGTTTAGAAATGGCATCCCAAAGGCAATTACAATTTCTAATCTTTTAATGGCAGATTAACAGATTAATCTGGTGTTACAATACTATAAAATTTTACCTTGCAAAAAACACAGCTGAACCATGTTTGACAGTGAAACATACTGCCTCACAAGGATGTAGGGCCTAATTTGTTAGAGGTTTTAAAGCAAAGGTGGCCTACCATCCTATTAGGAGTGCTGTAGTATATTTCCCGCATTGGCAGGTGGTTTTATGGTTCCCTTTCAACTTTGTAGTTGCAGCCAACTACTCAGAGCAGAAACACTAAAAATCAATTGACTAATTTAAGACTAGTGAGTTCAGTGGCTCTGCTCCAAGTATGACTTAAATAAGATACCTCTATCATACAACTTCTGATTAAACACTGAAATAAATCTGAATCTAAGTAAACAGGTATAGGATGGTACGGTAAGCCTAGGCTTTGATTTGAATTTTTGAAAAGCTGGACTGAACACTACTCATTGCAAGCTTAGTTCAGTTTTGCAGTTAATACAGGAAACTTTGAATTTATAAGAATACTTAAAATTGCTCATGAAAATATGTATGGCCACGAACTAGTCCAGAATTCATTACCATAATAGATACAAGCAGAGGAATATTGTGGGGAAAGGGTTATATGGATTGGGGTTACAAACTTTATGTAGAATTATGAGCAACACAAGATGCATGTGCTTGTATACCACAGACCTTAAAATCTACCACAAAGTATACTTGGTATCTGACACCAAATTTTGGATATAAGTTCCAACACAATCTACCAAGCCATACTTGTTCTAACTTTGTTGTGAATATTCAAGCAGTAATCTTATAATGTTTAATCACAAGATTCATTTTCAAATAAACAGTAGCAGGCTTGGGAGGGTTGGGCATGAATCCTTGCTCAGTTGTTAAATTCAATGGTGAACTAGCTTCAGGTAAGTCACTTGCTACAATTGTAGATCATGCTAAACCATGGTTTAACATGATACATATAAACCACAATCCAAGGATTGGATAAAACAAGCTGACTTGAAAAGGAACTGAAAGTAAATGCTTCCGAAATAAGTTCAGGCTGAGACTTGCTCAGGCTAATTTCAATCCATGTATGTCATGTGAAACCATACCACAGTTTGCCATGATGTAGCAACTGTCTTGCCATTTACCTTTATTACTGAGAACATATAATGCTGATCTCAGTTCTTCGGGGAAAGTGTGCAATACAATTCCAACTATGTAGATAGATCACTTGTGGGGAACCTTTGGCCCTCCAGATGTTGCTGAATTACAACTCCCATAAGCCCCAGTAAGCATGGTCAATGGTTTGAGATTATGGTTGCTGCAGTTTAGCAGTATCTGGAGGGCCAGTTTCTGCATACCTGATGTATACAGATGAACTCAGTTGATACAGGTTTGTAATTTATACTAATTCCAAATTGAAACAGAGCATGTATTGGGCCCTAATATGAAATATAGTATATTATATAGTATCTTAAGAGGATGGCATCAACAGACAAAATAACAACTTGCTACTGTTATTTCATCTACATATGAAATAGTTCAGCCTGCTCATCAGCCCTTATCTATTAAGAACTTTGAGCCAACATTATTCACATTGTCCATCATTCAGACCACAAATCCTCAAATCCCTGCATAGTCTTCTCACAAACTTCTACATCCATGACAAATTCCGTATCTTTAAGTTCAAGTACCTCCTCAGTCTACCCGCCCCAACATATTTTATGTATAACTTTTTATTTTGACCTCATCATAGTCTGCTCTCTTTAAAGGTCCATTTCGCACTTTTGCTCCCCAATGTGCAACTCCTAGAATAGTGACATGGTGCCACCTCTTTCCTCCCTCCTTTTAAAAACCTTCCTCCAAGTCTGTGTGTGACTGCCCCGGCATTCATGGTCTCCATCACCAAAGAAAAGTGTAATGGGTTTATTTCAGCCTCTTCATGTGCTATTCTTATTTCTCCCTGTTTATAATAATTCCTATTTATATACCAAATTCACCATAACAGCCCTAGGGCTGAATTTGGCCCTCCAGAGTCCAGACATCTCTTTATGGCCCACAATACTTTAAACTACAAAGGCTTCAGAGCAACTTTTAAAACTGCTAGAGAAAAAAATCATCATCATTGAAGACAGAATTACATTAATGGTGAATAGTGAGCACAACTGATTTCTTCTTTACAAACAGCACTAAGATATGCTGAAAAGGGAAGAACAGTTCCACTGAAAGGCTGGAAAAACCTGTTCAGTGAAGGTAAGAGAAAGTTTTGCCAGTATCATTGAGTTCAACTGAATGATGTTTTGGAGGCAAGGAGTGGTGGTGGTGGGGAAATACAGCACAGCCGTCTTCTAGTTGCCATGCTGGTGCCTTTGTAACAGAGGAAGCATAAATATAAAGCCCCAGCTGATGTTCCATAGAGTGCATATAAAAGAGAGAAAAACTGAGATCAGGAAGCTTGTAAGTTACTCAGCATATTTTAAAGAGGAGGCACAAATAATTGTCCTCAGCCTCCCTGTGTCATCTAAATACCTAAAGATTCAAAGTAGAATCACAAAAATATCAGGCTTTAAAAAGTATATATATATATACTTATAATATTTATAATATTATAAATATATAATACTCAAATATTGAATCTCTGGGCTGCAGCAGATATCAGAAGAAATTATCCTGACCTAGAAATGGCTACTGAAGATGTCAGATGGTAGTCCTTCATAAGGCAGGACACCTACATCTAGGTGGCTGTTGCCTCTCACAGCTTCTGGATCCTGTTGGCGGATGCAAGAAAAAATGAGGCAATAAATGTGTTCGTGTTCCTCTGAGCCTTCAGATGTTCTGACTTTTTTAAGCCTAATATTTTTGTTCCAGTAGCAGCTGGAACATCTGAAGAGGTCCTTGGGAATGGGGCAGTACTGTAATGTACACAACTTTGCCCACTACCATACTCCAATAACATTTTTCCATGTTATTGTATTTTAAATGTCTTGCAAGCTGCCTTATACTGTAAGAAAAGCATCTTACACCAAATATATAAATAATATATCAATTTTCACTTACAGAGGGTTGATTTTCCTTTGCACTGTTTTTATAAAAAGGTAAAGATGGCCACATGACCCGGAAGCTGTCTGCGGACAAACGCCGGCTCCCTCGGCCTATAGAGCGAGATGAGCGCCACAACCCCAGAGTTAAAGGACCCCTGACAGAGTTAAAGGACCCCTGACAGTTAAGTCCAGTCGTGAATGACTCTGGGGTTGCGGCACTCACCTCGCTTGACTGGTCAAGGGAGCTGACAAAAGTGTTTTTAGAAGCACATTTCAAGAGAAGAGAAACTCTATTAAAACAGTGCATATTTACTGAGTGTTTACACAAGCAATGTTTGCACTGTTATTTTTAAGTAGCAAGTTTCTACACCTGCTGCCTTCACAGCAAGCAAAGTTTATTCCCATGAGTTTTTCCTTTGCCCTTCAAGTGGCCAGCATACTGCTGCACCAGGCAATTCAGGTCTGTTACCTGTGGATTTAATCAAGATTACAGTTAACACATTGTGTGTTGATCAGTTTAAGAATGCCAGGATGTTTGTGTTAGCACCAATGGTACGTTATTAACTAATCGCTACAACTATTTTGCTTTCCAGTGGTCATCACTGTTTGTTCTTTTTTCCATTTCTTTTGCATAAAGAAAGTCCATGACTCACTGCAGTTTAAAGAATCAGGTCAGTTAATGTGGAGAAGCGTTGTCTGTCAGAGAAGACTATACCAGGCTATCAGCTTATTGTGCTTCTCACTTGGGCAGGATCCTGACATAACAGAATGGTAGCTGCAAAATAATGATGAAGTAAAAGGAAGAAAAAGAGTGATTTCTGGTGATGAAAGGTGTGTCTGCAATTTACAAATCCAAGAAAATAAAATGGTTCAGGTAGCTACATTTATTGTTTCCTTTTGGGATCTTGAGAAGAAACTTGTGAAGACATGTACTAGATTTTTCACTAAATCTTCTTCCTCTTAGCTTGAAAACACTGAAGATATTATTATCATGCTTTTGCATTCCTTTAAGAGCATTTTTAAATTAATGCCAGATTTTTATACTAGTAGAAACCCACAGAAGACAGCTACATTGGCTAACAAAAATATATTTTTCTCCTTTCTTCAAACCACTGCATTTTTTCCAGTGAAAGAAATTGCTTTGGATTCAGAACTACATTACATTTTCACCTGAACAGATACCTCAATTTCCTTTCTTTGCTGTTTTGGCTCTGATAAGACTTTATTAAAAAATTGTTATAGGAAGTGTCTCTGACACACAAGGGGGAACTGTAAAAGGGCAGAAAAATTCAGTGTCCATGAATCTTTATGTCCTGCTTTGAAAGTGTTGCTTGATAACTATTTCAATATCAAAGGATTTTTTAAAAAAAAAAATACTACAGTACACGTCTTAATTAGCTTTCCAATGGCAAAATGTCAACTATTTTTGTGTGTGTGTGAATGGCCACTGTTAATGTAACTATCACCATCTGTGCATTTCCTTTCCTTCTGACAGTATGTTTGCTATCTCTTCCCCCCAAAAAGAAAATGGGATTATATTCCTGCAGTTCAGAAGTACTTCATGCACAGGAAAAAGTAGATTCCGTAACAAGAGTGTTAGTCTTTAAGGTTCCACAAGAACCCTGCCTGTTTTTACTTGAGTGTAAATAAATTGTAGAGTAATACTATTTTCATTGCATCAATGCTCTCTTAGACCTCTCTTGTTGCAGGCAAACCATACAGAAAAAGGAAACCCTTATGTGCTACAGACCGCAATTACATTCATGATGTGTAATTGTGAAGGAAAGGCCTGCAGCATCTGCTTTGCATACAAAAGGTCCCAGATTCAATCCTCAGCATCTCCTGGTAGGTCTGGGAAAGATTCCCTGATGGAACCCCTGGACAAATGGCTACCTGTCAGTGTAGATAAAACTGAACCAGGATGGACTGTTGTTCAGACTTGGTACCAAGGCAGCTTCCTATGTTCCTAAGCTTACTCAAAGTAAGCCCCTTCATTTCTCTGGAACTTACCCCTGCATGCCAAGATAGTCACTCCACAGTCACTTACGGACTCACTGTTAAAACCCTGTTTATGGAAGACAATCTTATTCGGCTATGAGTGATCACCAAAGAAGAATATATGTATATACACACATAGATATGTATATTTTTTTAACCGTTTTATATATGGACACACACACACACACACACAATGTCATAAGAACTCTTCCATGGTCATGACCTCTGTTCACATCAAAATGAGGCTTTAGCCATTCTCTTTCTCTCAAGGGTAAAAACACACAGAAACCACCGGAAGGGCTTCTGCTGCTCCTACACATTTAAATCCACCCAGATCCAATTTGCATAGCTTAGGCTGCCATCTCTGAAGCAGCACAACAGACCTCTCTTGTCTCGACTGTTCCGGAACAGGCCACTTTGCGGGTTTTGCAACCTGAAGTAGTCCCATCCCCTCCCGGGAGCAACAGCAGCTTGTAGGTAAACAGCCTCCTCCTCCCTTTTGACCTGTCGAACCAACCCTGGCGAGTTCCTCGGAGGAGGAGCCACCGTCGCCCAGGAAGCCGCCCGGCTCTTCATCAGGTGCAGCAGCAGCAGCAGCAACGGGAGCCGTTGGGCTGTGTTTCAAAAGAGCCAGTCACGCGCGCGCTCCCCCTTCCCAGCTGCCCCCCCCTCTCACCTCCGCGGTGGGGATGTTCACCACACCTGTCGAGCGCCTCTTCTCCCTCAGCTTCCTCTTCTCGATCTGCCCTTTCCCTTTCCGGGCGCTGGGGCCGGACGAGCCCTTGCCCTTGGCCGCCACTTTCTCCTCCTCAGGGGAGCCCGGTGCCACGACGCCTTTGGGCCCCGGCGGCGGCGGCGGAGGCGGCTCCGCCACTCCTGCTCGGGCTCCGGCCGCCGGGGTGCTCGGCGGGGGCTCCTTGGGCGCGCTCCTGCTGCCCACAGGGACGCAGTTCGTGCCGGCGCCGCTGCCGTTGTTATTGACCTCGGCCGTGGCGGCGCTAGCAGTAGTAGTAGTTGTAGTAGTAGTAGTATTGGCGGCGGCGGCCCCGGGGGCTTTGCAGTCCCCTGCGGCCGCCGCCGCCAGCCCCCCGGCCGCCGCTGTTGTAGTCGGCGCCTGCTTCGCCCGCATCTTCTCCCGCTTGGCTTTCCACTCCTCCAGGAAGTCTGTGGTGGTGCTGACGCCGCTGGCCCGGTAGCCCCCGGTGGCCATGTTCCCGGCGCGGGGTAGGGGGGGGGTGTCAGAGAAAGTTGCGGGAAACTTCGCGCCCTCTTTTAACTTCGCTCCCGGGCGCGGACAGGCTTCCAGAAGCCGGTGGGCTGGCCGGCCGACTGAGGAGAGGAGGCGCCGGCGGGGGGTGAGCAGGACACACCGCGCGCGCACAAACGCACACGCACACACTCGCAGCCTGCGGGAGACAAAAGCGGGAGCGAGTGAGGCGGCATCCTCGGCTGCACTCTGTAGACCCCCCTCCTTTTTAGTGAGTGCCCCTCCCGTCAAACATCCAGCCGCCACCCCCATCCCGCCGGGAGTTTATTTTCTGCTACTCTCTCCCGCCACCCGGGAATCTTATCAGCTTCTAACGTTCCATCCAGCTTCCTGGACAGATGCATCCAGGGATTCCTACGGTTAACCTCCCCCCGCCTGCCCCATAAGTTTGCCGATATTTTCAGATATCACTCTCTCACTCACACCCTATTTACTGGGTGCAGAGTTAGCAGATCTACTGCTTTCCCATCCCGATTGCAAAAGTACAAAACCCAGGCAAACTATATATCTAGTTTCTTTCCCCCACCTCCCCGGCGCGCTCAAGTCCCTTGCCTTTTAATGAGCAGCAAGTTCTCCTTATCTCTCTCTTCCCCGACCCCACCGCTCAGTCTGCACGCCTCGTCCGCCTGCTTTTGCTTCAGCTCCGAGCAGAGTTTCTATACTGACCCGCGAGAAGTTCCAATCAGGTGGTTGATGCTTCTTTCCAGGAAGGAGCCGGAGGTCGCCGCTTCTCCCAGGTGAGTGGTGCGGTTGGTGCGCCGAACTCTCGAGCGAGTCCCGGAAGGCTCGGCGGCGGCGCTGCCGAAGCTCCCCGACTTTCTCCCACAGGGCGGAGGGTGGCCGGCCGAAAGGAGCCGAAGCGAGAGCGGAAACTGCCGAGGTAGCCCTGACAATGGGTGAAGGGGCGTGGAGGATCCTCCCTCGCCCTGGGTGCCTGTACGAAGAAGCTCATCCGAGTTCCTCGCTGAAACCTGATCGCGCCACCACCTCCTGCTCCTGCTCGCCGCGCCGGCGTTGCCTCCCTCGCCCAGGTGACAGGAAGCTCGCCAGTACCTGATCCTCTGTAGGAGAACCGTCCTAATTCCTTTCGCCCGAAGTAAGCACAGACAAAAAGGCCATTCCAGTGGGAATATACATCAGGCTTGCAAAAACATGACTCTCGCCAGCAGACCGGTTGATGCACCACTGTGGCTGCCAGGTTTTAATAATAATACGTTATGCAGGTGCAATGTGTCTTCTAAGGAACTGGCCGGGTCTGCCTCATCCTACTGCTCTAACTTTTATTAAGCTAATCAGCAGCAGTGTGACAGATGACACACTCAAAAAGCCTGGCCTTTTAATACCTATGAAACAAATAATGCATTAAAATTGGCAGAAGTTTGCCGGGACTATGGCACACAAGTTAAATGCTACCTGACTTCCAATCAGTCACAGTTGGGATAGCTCAGTCAGTGGAGCATGAGACTCTTAATCTCAGAGTCATGGGTTTGAGCCCCACATTGGGCAAAATATTACTGCATTGCAGGGATTTGGACTAGGTGACCCTCACGGTCCCTTCAAACTCTATGGTACCTGACTTCCAATCAGTATTAGACACAAGTACTTATATTAGGGGTGGGATGTCAGAGTTTTGCATATCCTTTATGTGCACTAATAGCAATGATTTCACTGTGGTGCCTTATGTAGCCAAAATGCTGCCAGCCATGCACAAAAGGGAGGTAACAGCAGGCTTAGGAGAATTTCTGTACTTTTGCAGAAGCACAAAAAAGTTTCAGGAACGACTCTGGGTGTGGCATGGGGAAAGAACCCAGTGAATAATGAACAGCCACAAAACACTGGCTGACATTTGGAAGGAAGGGAATAGAACTGTATATCCTGGATGAGAGCATGACTTAACAGGCAGACTCGACACAGCATGCCCCACTTGTACATCTTAATTGATAATACAGATAGGTTGAGTAGAGCCAGGTGGTAGAATTTTGTGGTGTGGCAATTATTGTTCTGAACTAGGACTGGGAAATCCAGGTTCAAATCCTTACTCAGCCATGGAGCTTGCTGGGTGATTTTGGGCCAGTTGCATCTCTCAGCCTAACCTACTGCACAGGGGTTGCGAGAATGAAAGGGGTAAGGAGAACCATGTGCCCCACCTTGAACTCATTGGAGGAAAGATTGGATCATGGGTGTAGCCAGGACTTTTTTTTGGGGGGGAGAAACGAGGTGATTGGTCAGCTATTTAAGTATTTCTATTGTTTTACTTGATGGGGGGGCAGGTGCCCCCCCTTGACTATGCCCATGGATGGGATATAAAAGTAATGGTCTCTGCAGAATTGACTTCCTCAGCACTGAGAAGCAGCATCTGAATATCAGAAAGTAAAGCTGTAGTAGATTCATGAGTGAGGAAATCTTAATTTGTTAGAGCTTGTGAGTTATGAGCATACTTAGTGAACAGTAGCTTTTGCTGAATAAGTTGTGTGCTCTCCTACACTTCCTCCACTATCACAAACATATGTTTATGTTAAGGAATTGTGTGGAAACTTGAATAGATTAAAGCAGTTCATTTGTTAATAGGCAGATGATTAATCAACTATATAATTGTTAATGTAAAATAAGCTGACAGAGCTAAGTGACATTTCTCATTTATGTGCAAGTAACATAATTAGCATGATGCGTTCATAAAAAAATGTAGTCATTGATAGTGGCCTGTTCCAGGTGCAAGAGCTCCGTTGCCACAGAGAGATTCAGGTTTCTTATACATTTCAGCTGAAGGAATTTACCTGTGTGCACATTCCTTTGCGTGCGTGCATCAGCGCTCCCTGTTGAAGTTAATTCTAGATCAGACAGCTGCCTCATTGTAGCCGCTACATGAAGTACCGTAGCAATCCAGGTGATGAAGGAGCCTTGCGTCATTTTAATAGAAGGGACAAATGTACTGTAACATAACCATAGGGTATCATGTTAGGATAATCTAAAGTTATTAATGTGAAAATGTACCATCGGGCTAGCTGAAAAGAAAGAATGTGACTCCCCTTGTGGGGTTTTCTCAGGCTCCCTAGAGCTTTTATTTACATAGGCCCCCTCCATTGGAAATATAAGTAACCATTCTCTAGTGTCATTATTCAACACAGATTCATGATGAGTGGGTTTTCCTGGATGTAAAGTGAGCATTATTTTTCAGAAGGTTTTTTTTAGTGAGTTGTGTTTAAGATAGTAATAGTATTGGAACAAGCATATGTGCTTTCAATGTGACCCTTTAATGTGGCAGCACCTGTGCACTGGGACACCCTGCCTATTGACATTACACGGACCCTCACTATACTTTTTAGAAGTTTGCTGAAAGTGTTTTGTTTCAGCAAGCCTATCCAGACATTATGTTAGTTGTATCTGTTTTTAAAGTTTTGTTAATTTTATCTTTGGTTTATAATGATGGTTTTATGTATATTTGATTTGAAATGGTTGGTGGGTTTTAGTTATGCTTAATTTGTAATTTTATTTGTACACCACTTGAATAATTTTGTTGTGATCAAGTAGCTGATACATTAAATAAATAAATAAAAATTAATTAATTAATTTCTGGACTTGCTAGTTACATAGTTCCACTGCTGAGATTAGGGTAGATTGATTTAAATTAGTAAGGGGGGGAAATCTGTTGTATAAATCTTACATTTCCTAAGCAAATAATGCATGCTAATTGGTTGCTGTAGCAGGTAATTTGTTTGCCACTGAATAAAGTTTTTATTCAACCTAAATATAATCCAAAAGCTTTGGAAATATAATCCACATACTTTTTACACTATAGAACTACATGCTTGGAAGCAAGGCAAACAGACAATTGTGAAACAGGGCAATTTTTGTTTGGCTCTTTGTAATAATTAAATGTCCAGAACTTTCTAAAAATAGACACAGGGGCAAAAAATGTTTGAGAACAGGTTGAAAAGTTAGGGCATAACCCAGTCAAAGTAAGTTTAGTAAGACTAAAAGATGTGTTGAAATGACTGGACTGTTTGGCTTATTAGTAATGAATATTCAGAGTTTACTATGGTACAATATCATCTATGATATGTCAATGTGTAATTTTAAATGCTTTACCTCTGTCAATATTTTCTCATAGATAGATAGATTGATAGTATATGCCAGCCTTTAACTCAAGCATTTGAAAGAGGTTCATTTATTCAGTTTTAAGAGGGTTAAGTATAGGTTTTTAAATGTAGGTCAGATTTCACTTTAACAGTACAGTCCTATGCATGTCTACTCAGAAATAAGTCTCATTTTGTTCAGTGGGACTTACTCTGAGGTAACTTGGTATAGGATTGCAGCCTAAAACATTTTTTGAAGGCTATGTAACTGATTTTTTTATGACATTTTAAAAATCACATATCTTAATCTAAAATTTTCTAGTGGTTCTTTCCTCTCTCTTGAACTAAAAGAAAGCAATAGTCTCAGAAAAAGATTTCAAAAAGTAAGATGTGTTTAAGAGGGCAATCCTGTGCACACTCACTTTCTTATCAGCAAACAGGAACAGTGATCTACTGTTTTGAACTAATAGCTCCATATGTTGTTGTAAGTAGGTATTTCCCAACCCTTGAAAAGATATATTTTAAATTCCAAAAATGCTCAGTGACCCCTATAGTCTGTTATTGATTAACTCAAGTTATGCTGTGGTGAGGTTGGTTTAAGTGCCCAGTGCAAAAATGCTGACATGAGATGTTTGCATCTTAATAGCGGTAGCACTTACTGGGGCTTTCGGGGATAAAGTCCTAAATAAATGTAAGTATCATTTTGCATGTTTTCTTCACCCACATCTTGGAACATAATAGCACTGGATTTTTTCCATCAGCCCTTCTTTGTTATTTTTCTCTCTAAACATTTAAGCAGAAGTAGGGGTTTTTTTTGTTTTAAAAAACACTAGGAACACTTGTGTTGCCATTACTTATGGGCACTTCACAGATGACAGGTTAACTATAAAGAGGGATTCTTTGTGCAGGAAGAAGAAGAAAAACCATGTCTGAAATCTGCTTTCTTAGTCCCGAAGGCATATGTTTGGAAGTAATGTTTCACAATATAGTTAGGGCATAATAAACATATTTAGAATATGGACAGTGCCTCTTTCCAAACTTGAAGAGTTGCTGCATCTAAGTTGAGATACACCGATTTATATTATTCAGTACAGCATTTGTAGGACTAGTGCAGGTGGCACTGTTCATACAGGGCACACTGCACAAACTCTGCAATGTTCTACCTCATTAGTTCAGATTCAGATTCCCATACGTGTGGTTCAGTGCTGACCTAGCAGCATGGAAAGCCCCTAATTTATAACTCCTCTTGGGAAAGTAATTTGTCTTTCCACCGTTTAGAAAGAGACTGTGGCTGCAACCATTTGCATGCTTACCTGCAAGGAAGCCACACTGAACAAAGTGGACTTAGTTCTAAGTAAGTAATTGTGGGCAAATATCTTGAAAGGGTCATGCAATCTTGCTGAAATATCACAAACATAGTGTAAGTGCATGTAGCAGAATGGGATGTAGAGTGATCAGGATATTGCTATTCATAACACTATGTCCCTCCCCTTGCCTACAGAAGCAAATTAAAGTATTCAAAGCAACTGTTGTTGTTGTTGTTGTTGTTGTATTTCTATTTCTTTATATCTCACCTTCTTCCCTGATAGGGACTCAAGGCCGCTTACAGATAAAATAGGAACAATTAAAAACATGGGGAGGGGGGAACCCATCATCAAAAGCCAATTGAATGTAAGAGAATTAAAACAATGTTTCTCTCTCTGTGTATACAGATCATTACAATAAAAACATCACACCAGCCTTTTCCTTAGAAACAGTCAGTTCCCAAAAGCCTGTTGGAACAGGAAAATCGTCATCTGCTGGCAGAAGGACAGCAAAGTTTGCATGTCCTGCTAAGAATACCATAATCTCAATATAGATCACTTTTGGAAAAGGAAAAATAGGATAACTTGCAATTTAGCATACAAAAACCATTACTTGTGAATTTTGCAATGCAGCCAAATAATGTGTTCAATAATGCATATATTAGGGTAAAGTGTGTGTAAATATATTGGTGGAAATAGCATACAAAATGCATTATATTAGGGGGAAATGCTGTGCAAAAATACAAGGAGACATTTGCACTAAAATGCTGAAGATACTTCATGAGGACATTTTTACATAAATGTGCAAATGTGGAAAACTGAACTTAAGTGTGGGGAAAATGTCTAAACCAGAGAAACTGAAATTGACATATTCATACATCCCTAGCAGAAAGCAAGTGTGCTGTTAAGCCCACTGGTTAAAATTGCTCTGTACTATTTAAGCAAGTAAAGATCTTGTTTTGAGAAAGAGGTTTGTTGGGACTTGAGTATATACCCTTAGCTATATGTCTCAATGCCTTGCACATACGCTGCATCAGGAAGATTGTGGGTAACATATGGCAGACAGTCTCTCAAACAAAGATGTGCTCTCACAAGCCCACATTCCCAGCATGTTCGCATTCCTGTCTCAGTGACGTCTACGCTGGCTTGCTCATGTCCACAGAATGGAAGGTGGCAGGATCCTCAAGGAGGACATGCTCTGCTGGGAGTTGGTGTCAGGCACCAGGCCCATTGGCAGACCAACTCTGCATTACAAAGATGTGTGCAAACATGACATGAAGGCTGGCAACATCTCCCCACCATGTGGGAATCCCTTGCAGATGACCGAAGTGCCTAGAGACAATCATAAAGGCAAATCATGCAAAGTCAAAGCCCCCTGGAACAGGCCCCCCACAAAGTGGAGAGCTGCTTATCAGGGTCTGGAAACGTCATGGGGAGGTGCTCCCCTGTGACCCTGGTCAGTGAGGTGGTGCTTTCCTTACAGGCCTCTGGGATGCTTCCAGAGCCCTCTTGCTTACCGGTACTTCCTAGAGGCTGGTAAGGAAAGTGCCACCATGCTTTGGGAAGGTGGCACAAGGACTGTGGGGTGCTTCCAGAGCCCTTGTGTTGTTACCTGCTCAATGCCTGGTAAACGAGGAAAAGCCACTGGGTGGGTTTCCTCCCGCTCTCCATTTATTTATTTATTCATCCCACCCACCCATGCAAAGCTGAAATCATGTAAGTAAAAGCAGCCTAAGTTGCGGGTTTACTGTGTTTCCCTTTCTTTCCTATAGAGTTTATATCCACTGGTCCTCTCCATTCCACTAGATTTCTGTTACGGTCACTATATCAATTCTGTCCTCCAAGACAAAGCACTCCAGTTTGTCCCCCTTAGCTCGTAGGCTTCTAACATTAGCATATAAATGTTTATAATAATATAATAATAATTTATTATTTGTACCCTGCCCATCTGGCCGGGTCCCCCCAGCCACTCTGTGCACCGTGTCTCTCTTTGAGTGTCTTTAGCCAGCCGTGCTTTGGTCTCTCTGAGTTGCTATCCTGTGCCTGTGCATTCCCAATGCCTTATTTACCATTAAAAAAAAAAAAAGATTCTGGGGGGCTTTCTCTGGCTTTCAACATTCTACCGGTATCTAGCAATCTAAATTTTGCTTCCAAGACTGCTCGACTACATTTTTGCTTGTCATTGGTGCCAGCATTCACCTCTGACCCCTCCCCAGCATTATCTACCAGACTACAGTACTGTATCTAGATCAGGGGCCGTCAACCTGGTCCCTACCGCCCACTAGTGGGCGTTTCAAGATTCTAGATGGCAGTAGTGGGTTCTATGGCACAAGTTGAATCCTCCATCCATTGAGCACTGGTGGGTGGTAAAGAAATTTTACCATCAAGAAAGATGCATTAGTGGGCGGTAGGTATAAAAAGGTTGACTACTCCTGATCTAGATACTTGCACATACTTCTTTAGGGGGGTTATCCTTGGAATGACGGGATTGCTATTTATCCATGGGTCCCTTATAAGGGATCATTTCTCTCTTCCTCAGAGATACATATTTCTAATCTGTCACAAATAATAATTTTGTTTTGAGTTATGGAAGACAAGCACTTTAATTTCCTTTTATCAGGTTGCTTGTCCATATAGCTGAATGCCCAATTCTATTCCAACAATTCCATCAGAATAGAACAGCAGTTTAATTTAATGTTGTTAAGAGACAGTGCCTTGAAGAGGAATTCATTTTCATCTCTACCAGGCATGCGAGACATTATTTATCTGTGTTCTAACTTGTTTAATTGGCTCAATCTTAAACACAGCATTCCAGCTGTTGCCACCTTACAGCTTCAAAGGGGAACATACCCAAGATATTAATATGCAATCTAGCAGTTACTGTCTTATTGTCTGTTTCAATCTGAATCATGTTTTTACTAGTTACTAGAAACCCAGCCTTCCTTCTCTTCCTACCCCCATCCCTCCCAATTAACCGCTCTGAATGTTTTCATACTTCACTGTTTTGTATTCATCTTGATCTTGGGAGAAGGTTGCTGAGACTCTGTTTTGTATTATGCTCATAACAGTTCATTTGATCTTGGCTATCAGTTAAAGCTCAATCAACTATCATTCAGACATTGTAATGCTCACTAGAATACTACCTAGCACCCCTAAGCAAGAACTGGCTGAAAAATGAAACCAGTTTTGGTCAAACTTCTAAAAACAGAATTTTAGCAACTTCATGGTCTGTGCAAAAAGCTCCAGAAATACCCTATTATATTCAATGAATCAGTCTCATAGAAAGCTTCTCTAGGCTTGGAAGGCGATTACTTGCTGCACAGTCTTTTCTTTCAGCTTTTTTATTTTTGAAAAGGTCCTCATAGCAATTCTAATCAGACAGGGAACTAGGTTTTGTTGACTCTAGCCCACACAATGAACTAATCATTTGTAGCAAAGTGGGAAGTGCAATACTTGTGTAGCAGGAGCTTATAGATAAAAAATACGGTACTGCATGGGAAACAGTAAAGTGATTGCATGGCTGCAGTCCCAACTAGTAGACCTCTACCTGTGTTTCCCCTCCTGAAAACTGTGCCTTGGTGTGGCCAGGTAATTCCATTACAGAAGCAGAGCTATACTGCAGCATAAGCACACTTCATTTAGAGATGAATAGACACTCCAAAATTACAGTGCCATTCTTTAATACAGTCTTGGATTCTGCTATATGACTTGGCTAATTATAGCTTTGCCAAGGATTTTTTCCCAATTAAGTTTGGGAATATTTCTTCAAAGGATGCAACTGACCTCTGCTTTGCATGCAAAAGTCCCAGGTTCAATTCCTGGCATCTTCAGGGTTGGGAAAGACCCATCTGAAGCCTTGGAGACTGATTATTACTTGGTGTAAACAATACTGACCTCGATGGACCAACTTTGTAGGCAACTTCCTCTTTTCCCACTTTGGCAGAAGCATCTACATCTTTTAGGCAGCGGCAAAGTCTTCTTTGCTCCTACAAATGCCTTTAGATGAAATCAGTGCTTTTTCTGGGGGGATGCAGGGGTACACATACCCCTAAACATTTTGTGAATCTAAGTTTGGCCTCATTGAGGGGCAGTATTTCAATGAGTAGGAAAATGAGAGTGCCCCTTAACATATTTTTTTTAAGAAAAAAAGCACTGGATGAAATAAAACTAAAGACAGTCCCTTCATTTTTATATAGTTTGGAGCCTTTGAAATTAAAAGGACATTGGTTTTAGTAATGGAGCATACAATGAAGTAGTGGCTTTATTAGGGAACCTGGAATGTGAGCAATGTTGTCAAAAGAAAGAAGAGAAAAGATAGTAAGTGAAGATACTCAGTTACAGTGACTGGTGTACTACTTCTTTACATTAAAGCAATGGAAGGAACAGGGATGTGGGTGGCGCTGTGGTCTAAGCCTAGAGCTTGCTGATCAGCAGGTCGGCGGTTCAAATCCCCACGACGGGGTGAGCTCCTGTTGCTCGGTCCCTGCTCCTGCCAACCTAGCAGTTAGAAAGCACGTCAAAGTGCAAGTAGATAAATAGGTACCGCTCCGGCGGGAAGGTAAACAGCATTTCCGTGCACTGCTCTGGTTCACCAGAAGCTGCTTAGTCATGCTGGCCACATGACCCGGAAGCTGTATGCCGGCTCCCTCGGCCAGTAAAGCAAGATGAGCGCCACAACCCCAGAGTCGTCTGCGACTGGACCTAACAGTCAGGGGTCCCTTTACCTTTAATGGAAGGAACATGACCACCACTCTGATTGAAGGGAAGTATCCTGGTTACCCCCAATGGCTGGCACAAGCACTCAAAATTCTTTGAATGACTCAGCATGGAAGTGAAACATTGCTGTTGTAACCAGAACTGTTCCATTATAACCATATACTCCAGAAAGCTGGATCGTATTAGCTGCACTGCATAGGGGTAGGTAGGTGCATCTCTTTTCCTTCAGGGGCTCCTTTGAGGTGGCTAGCTTTATCAGAAAACAACACAACACATGAACAGCTCAGTCAGCAGGCAACCTGTTTCAAACACCAGTAAAAAGCATAAAAATCAATATGCTGCACAACAACCTGACAACAATTTGGAGCTTGAGAAAAGTTTGATATGTAGGTCAGGTTACCCAAGCTATACTGAACTGCTACAAAGCTTATTTTTTTTTCTTTACTATTTGCATTTATAGACTGCTTACTGTCCAAATATCTCAAAGCGCTACTATTTTTCTCCTACCTTTGTACATATGTCTCTCTCTGCTTGCTTTTCTCATCAGCTAGCCCAACCCATGGTCCATTACAGGAAATCTCAAAAGCAACATGGCACATTAAAAAACAAAAAACAACCAGCTGTCTTTTTGGTAAAGGAACGTCTTGAGAGACCAATATTCTGATATTACAAGTCTCTGCAATGATGAAGAGAGTAACTGCTGCTAATGTATCGTTTATGAAGCAAGTCCATGCTTCTGTACTCCCTGTGTAGTGCAGTCTCCAAAACAGCTTAGTGTTGATGCAGGATTGTGCTGAAATAAACCCTGGTAGTTGAAGTGGGGCTCTGAGATATGTGAACATGAGGATATTAAACAACAGTATTATTCTTTTAACAGCAAAAATGTTATGACATTTCTATCCATTCTTAAGGAAATCAGCCCTGAGTGCTCACTGGAAGGACAGATCCTGAAGCTGAGGCTCCAGTACTTTGGCCACCACATGAGAAGAGAAGACTCCCTGGAAAAGACCCTGATGTTGGGAAAGATTGAGGGCACAAGGAGAAGGGGACGACAGAGGACGAGATGGTTGAACAGTGTTCTCGAAGCTACCAACATGAGTCTGACCAAACTCAGGAGGCAGTGGAAGACAGGAGTGCCTGGCGTGCTCTGGTCCATGGGGTCACGAAGAGTCGGAAACGACTAAACAAAGCCTGCTTCATCAAATGTATGACAGCAGGCATATAAACTTAGGCTGAAATATTGCAGCATATATCAAGTAACTTTCCAGTGAGACTTTATAAAAATATTTTCAGAAGAGGATCATCAAGGAGTGGGATAGTGGCACTATATTGATTCTGTGTCTTATGTTTGCTAGAGGGTATATTATATTTCATTGCAGCTACTTTGAAAGCTCAGTAACTTGTTAATGATCCATTAATTTCAGTACATTCAACCTGGAGAGCTATATTAATTAAAAGCTGTTATTGAGATAAACTATTTTGTTATTAGATATGCAAATACAGTGTAAGGTTTTGCTTTAAAAAAGGCCCTTGCTGTGAAACTATGACTTGGAAAGGCTCATGGGTGCCACCTGCTGTCTGAATTTAAAATTACAGTACTTCCCAAATCTTACAGGAATACGTGTCCCAGCGAGAATGCCTTGCTGTAACATGACTGTTGTCAGCCCTGCTACAATTTGAAGCCAAATAAGCACTTTCACTTAAAAAAAAAAAATCCTACCAGCAGCAGTTAACATTTCATCCACTGTTAAAAACAGACAGGAGCAAGGTGTATACCAGAAGGCAAACATAATGTCAAGTTTCTCAGACTCCTTCACAGCATACATAACATATTAATCCAGAGAGATTTAATAGGAAACAGCTCGTTTTCAAAACCACACAACATTCCTGTAGTGACCACAGCAGTGCTGGCTTAGAAACACATTAAAAAAAAAATAACTGGCAAGCTGGAACAGAAAAGGTACTCCATACCATGTGACTAGGCAGGACGTCACAGCTACAATATATTTTAGAAAGTTGTGTGTTCTCTATAGCTCAGTTGGTTAGAGCGTGGTGCTGATAATGCCAAGGTTGCAAGTTTGATCCCCGTATGGGAAAGCTGCATAATACTATATTGCAGGGGGTTGGATCATTTGGTCTATGATTCTACGAATTTTTAAGTCAGGTATGCAAAACTACAAGCTCCTGCTCCAGTTTAAGCCTAAAACCAAGAATACTCCAAGAAAACATTAATCACATACTGGTCTTGCCCAACTAGGACCATTTATTAAAATTCAATTTCCGTGTAAGTTTCACACATTTTGTGGTAGAAGATGGAATTAAAATTCTATGCCATGTGGCTACTCAGTCCATAGTGGCTGTAGTCCAATAGAAAGACCATCATTTGTCATCACCATCAGACTATGGCATAAGTGAGAAGTATTTCTTCACCACTCACTTCCCAGAGTGTCACTAGTTGTAGTGCCAGGGGAAGTTTAAATTGCCTCCTTGGTTAATGGTTTGGAGATTCCTTGTGCTCTTCACTGGTCCCTGTAGCAAGCTCTTCACTATTAATATACTGAGAGTACAACTGAAGATTTAAAAGAAGTGGGACAGTTTGCTGCAGCATCTGGGTTACTACATGCAACATATCTGATTTCAAGACACTACATTTGATTGGATATACTATTTATATTAGATTATATTAGAAGGTCTTAACACCAAAATGCACTGTTGAATTCCCTCCTGCTTATGGACCAGCATAGCTGCCTTTGAAAACCATAAAAAGCAAAGGCACTGTGGATTAAAAATAAATCATGCAATAAAATTTGTGTTCTGGTTTCAACATATTTCCATGCATCACATTTTGAGTACAAATGAGCTTGTCCTCCCAAGGCAAAATGAACTTCGCATTAGCCTTCTTTATGAGCATTTTATGCAGCAATATAATTTACAATGGATAGTAGTTCTTAAATTAACTATTATAACCCCCAAGTCTTTTTGGGAGATGAAGACCAATTTACGAGGGCTGCAAAGCCAAACTGTTCTCCCTTTCAACCCATCCAACAGGTGACCACACAAAGGTAGTACTAGCTTAAAATGCAGGGATGTCATAATTGGGATCAGCTGGTTCAGTGATTGTAGCGGCAGCCCCCCCCCCCCTTCCATTCATCGACGAAACTTGGGATTCCTTTAAAATTGTGTGCCTGGCACTATACATTCATAAATGTTGCTTATGGTGTTATCCTAATGCTCTATTTTCCCCTCAACTGCTCAAGACTGATAACCTACACATATGCACCCCTCTTCCCAGAAAAGGTTAAAGGAAAAAAAGTCACAAAATGACTTTTGCTCACTACTGTACAATAAGCAATGCTATTTAAGAGAAAAAGTTAGTTATTTAAAGACCAAGTTTTTCTTACAGTTAAATAATTTTAAAAACAGCAAAATGTAAAGTTTTACTTAAGAGTGGTAAGAACGGTATTTCCTTTCTGTAGCTCTAGTCTGGTGCTTTTAGAAGCACTATTTGTTTATTGGATATCACTCAAGGGTTGCTAGACTGGTTTTAAATCATGGAACATTCATGCCGATTAACTGTTTTTCTCTACATAAGGCAAGAGCTTTCCTCCACAGAGGTTTATGACCTTATGTTCTGAGCATCACATTTATCAGCAGGCATACTGCCCAGCATAACATTCCCACATCACACAGCAGTGTGTGTGAGACTTCTTGTCCACTTCCGCTCCACTGGAATACTGTAATCACTTTAGTTGGAATAATAATAATAATAATAATAATAATAATAATAATAATAATAATATGCCTAACATCTCTTTCCTGTGTGGGGAATTATGGTTCAATTTGCTTAGAAAATGAGCAGTTACTCTGCTCTGGAATGCACTGCTGTGCATAATGCACAGGTGCAATCCAGCTGGTTTCTTTGGAAAATGCAGGTATCATTCCCCACCATGAGATTTTCAGACTTAACGTACACAGTGAAACTAGATTATGTGCTCTGTTTTATTCTGAAAATGTCAGTTTTTGCTCCATCACCCACATTCTGCAACTGGAATAAATTGTGGAAATTTGTGTGACTGGGGAAAGTCAATGAATGGGTCCCTTCCAACTCTATAATTCTACAATTCTTTGAAGTGGGTGGCACAAGGGCGAAGCAGCAGCAGGATATGGACCATGGGACCACAGACAAGAGCAAACTGAATGCAATTCACTCCAAAGTAAATCCGCATAGGAATTGGTTACTGGGCTGGTCCCCACAGAAGCATGTTTTACAAGAGGCATATCAAACACTTTTTAAATCTAAGAGATTAGAATGTTACTTCCTTTTTAAATGTGAAAGGGCAAATAAATATTCTGATGTAGTTTAAAAGATGCTCCAGGAGTAGACACTTTTATGCCCAAATTCCAAACCTAGAAGTCATCAAAACAGGAAAAGGGCACTTTAGGGAACTTAATTTCATTCTGATAAGGTCCCCTCAGTACAACCAACACACATCCATAACTATAAGCAGTTCTGTGGCTATCAAGCTGAGTTGCCATATTTTGAAGAGCAAAAAAGAGGACACATTTGCCGACTTCTACTTTTGACTATGGATTGCTATGACTCTTAATTTTACATACCTATAAAAAAAAGAGAGGATGTGTCCTGGAAAAAAGAGAGGACATATGGCAACCCTAAAAAGGTACCACCTCCTCCCCAAAAAAAGTTTTGTTTGAGAATGTCAGACACATACCGGTATTACACATGGGAGCACACAGTACTTATGTAAGGAGCAGTTTACAACTCTTTACACTGCTTCCAGAGTTGGTGGGTGGAGTGTTGCATGTTAATGGTGGGTAGAAGTATAAATAAAAGCATACTGGATTAACTAATCCAGAATCAAGACTGCGCTGTTTCAATATTCACCATAGGTGTCTCAGATTAGAACTCCCAATAGTGGGAAGTCTACTCAGAAGTAACCCCTACTGCATTTGATGTACACCAAGGGTTGTACCCTGCAAGGCCCTTGGTTGTACCCTGCAAGGCCCTTGAGAGGGCTGAAAACTACAGAGGCACAGCAGTCACAAAATGGTGATGCAGGGGCAGAGCCAGTCGCAAACCAGCATCAGCTGGTTGACATTGATTTCTACTGATAAATCCATTTTTCGAAATTGCTGACTTGTCATAGCCTTTTTTCTGCAGCAAGGAGTTCCACACCTCAACTTTCAAGTGAAGTACAGGCAGAATTTGCTTAAAGGGGTTTTCAATTCCAAACTCTAAATGCCTCTCAAAGTATTTTTACCTATATCCTGAAATTTCTTCTTCCATTCTCCTTTCACATTCAACTTGTACCTTACTTCCCCACTCTGACTCCCAGCAAAAAACAAAAACCTTACCAGCTTTTTTCCATCCCTCCTCCTTGATCCTTTTACATTCACTTATTCCGATAACTGCTTTCCTCGCTTACCTTTCTCTTTTTCTCTGTTTATTGATAACAATAAATAATATTAGTCTTTTACCTTATTTCTTTCAACTCTTCCTGGTCTTTTCCCCTCAGAGAAAGGAGACCTTGTACAAAGAAGCCCCCCTTCACAGCCCCCTTTGTGGGTTTCTGCTGTGTGTGTGTGTGTGTGTGTGTGTGTGTGTGTGTGTGTGTACATGCACGCACATGTGCTCAAGTCACAAAGGACATGGAAAAGCAAGGAGGTTTTCTGTCCTCCTTGCTTTTCCATGTCCTTTGTGACTTGAGCACATGTGCGTACATGCATACACACACACACACACACACACAGCAGAAACCCACAAAGGGGGCTGTGAAGGGGGGCTTCTTTGTACAAGCAGGAAAAATTATTTTAAAAACCCAATAAAATATTCAGTTTTTCTAAAACTATATAGAAAAATAAGGAAACAAACAGGAGGAAAGGAAGCTTAGATGGTATTGAGGAATGACGTTACCTCAGGAAGTGTTGCATGTGCATAAAACAAGGACGGGCAACATTCAATTTCTAGGTTTCCCATAGGTTAAGACAGATTATGAAACACAATTCTTCCTTCAACCCATTTTGCCTCAAGTCCTGTTTAGATCTTGCCATTATTTTAATGTGCAGCCAAATCCATGTAGTTAACATCTCAGCTATGTTCATTACTGCTTGAACTCCAGAACAGTAAATGCACTCCATCGTGGGATAAACTGACTGCATGTTCCGCAATTAGCTTCCTCAAACAAACAAGTGACATTCCTCTGATGATTTAGCACTTCTTTCATAGTCCAGTATCCAAACATCACAAGCTTATTTCCAGCAGGGAACTAAATGAAAATGTGAACTTAACATTAAATAAAACGTGTGCTGGGATGGAGGAGCAGTTCCTAGTGTAGCTAAAGGAATTTATATCAAGCCTCTGGTATGTTCAGCTACAAAATATTCTAGTGAGTTAAGCAACATTCTAAGATCATACATTCTTACCATGGCACAACACATAAAAAAACTGGTTTCCATGTAGTTTCTCCATGCAGACAGGTTTATGTAAAATATATAAACATTTTTCAATTTTGTTACAGATTGCATAAATATGGCATTTTTACTTTTGCATTTACAGCTGTGCAAACACAATTTGATTACAATCTCTGAAAAGTACTTTGCATCCCAGTGAAGCAATAAAAAAATGCCCACAAAGAATTTAAATACCAAATTCACGTTTAAAATGTCTCCTCAGTAAAATCCACACATTTAAAATAGTTTTATTCATTTTATTTGTATATGTCAAAATACATTTTTTTTGCAAAATAGTGGGTTTTGCAAGTAGTTTCATGCAGATGCAAGGTCTGCTCAATACTACCAATAAAATCAACGTAACACAGTAGCCATTCAGTTTTTAAAGAATAAATAACCTATATATAAAACACTAAAATATTAGATACACATTTAATCATTCACAGGCATCCAGAACTTGACCAAATATAATCCACAGTATGCCTAACAATTCAACAACACTATGCAGCGTGTTGCAGCCATTCAGATGGATATTTTCTCTGCTTGGTTTGTATTAGCTTAAGACCATGAAATATGTCCACCTTCAAACTTATGACTCATACAGACCTACTGTAACAAGATATCCCAGAACTATCCTTGTACCTTTAAAATCAAGAATCCTGAGCTTGGTAGTAAGAGCAAAACCTTACATCTTCAAAAAACCTCCCTCCCCCCTCCCCAAATCACCCAACCCTATGAAGGGGACTCACGTCCTCCTTGCCCCAAACAGTTGTTCTCTTTTGCCCACCCCAAAATGAAGTGAGTCCCATCCCCAAGAAGTAGGAAGTAGAACACAATGACCTTTTAAAATGAAGGGGTACAAATTCACATTTAATATAGTATACAATATAATCAATAATACAATAGCTACTACAAGCTTTACAATATACAATTTATTTTAATGGCTGAGCTGTTCAGTGGTTTTTAGGCAATAGTCTGTAGGCCAGAAGATGGTTATATTTAGTAGGTTTTAGTGAAAATATAAAAGCTGTTTGTTTTCTAACAAAAGCTATCTTCACTGGAGTACTTTTTAAAAGGCCACTGAAATGTATAAAATGGTCTGAACGTGGTGGTATCAACTTAGATGCCTCTTCACATGGCATTAGCAGTGCACGTAAATGAATAGGTTAGGGCTTTCAAATGACTTAAAAGATTACTTTGGCTAGCACAACAGTTTCAGACAGCACTCAAACACAGATATGTGAAATGTAGTGAAGAAGTTATACTTAAGTTTTATTATGGGTGATCACTCAAATAAAAAATGGAAGGGGATAAAATATTGTTTTTAGTTTCAATTTTTTTGTAAAGACTGACTCCATACAAAGTAGAATTTCTAAATTTAAACCAAATGGACTTTGTTAAACACTACTGTGGATCAGCCGGTTTTGTTTTAACACACAATTGCAATAGGGAAATATATTCAAGCATGTCAAGTGGTGGTCTGAAAACTCCAAACAATATACATTAATATATACAGCATCACTTAGTACCTGCTAAAATGAATGTGATGGTTACAGGATCTAACAACTTGCACTACAAACCTTTTTCTTTTCTTTTAAAAAGTGACCAATAAAGGCAGAAGACAGGAGTTTTAAAATAACCAATCTACTTGCAACTGACTTTTAAAGCATCTTTTATAGGAAATAATGCATATTGCACAACAGTGAAAGCAAAGGTTCCACAAAACCTCTCTGTTTTGGGGTGGCTGGCTGGACAATACAGGCTTAGTTAGCTACATGTTGCATTTTTAAAGGGGTGTGTAAATGTAAAGCTGTGAAAATACTGTACAACGAAAAAATCTGGTATATGAATAATTAGAAGGAAACACACACAAATCCAAACTTAAGATGTAAGAGAGAAAAACTGCAGGATAGGGGGAAAAAACCAGGAACCGTGACACAACAAAATAAAAGTAACTGTCTGTGGTAGCAGAAAGCTTTTTTTTGATGCATGTGTTTATGTACAACTAAGGCTTACTGGTTAAATATCTGAGGCTTATCTGGCCTTGAACACTTTCCTTATATGCAGTAGCTGTAAACAAGATTTCTCAGTCATTATGTCTTCTCAGCAGCTGCTTTAACACATGAAACAATGATCTTGGTTAAAAAAAACACACACCCAGGTAAGAGGGCATTTGGCAGAATATCTGAAAATGACAGTCTCCAAGAAATCTTCCCAGACTTCCAGTGACTTCCATGCTATGGTCCACTGGAGATACTAATTATGTGCATTCCCATGATTTGCAGCTGGAGTAAACAATTTTATTTGGAAAGCTTGCTGATAACTCTGATCAAAGCCCCATTTTCATCTTTTAGCCTCTGGTTATCGGCCTTCAGGTCTGGTAGCATCTATCAGAGAAAAACAGAGAGTAAAGTGTGCAACGCTTGACAAATAACAATATACTAAATACAAAGTCTCTTCAAAGACAAATAGTCCTCCTTTCCTGCAAACGCCAAATGGTTTGTTTATTTAATACCATTTATAAACCAATTGATATTAAAATATTGCTAAGCAGGCTGGTGACATAAATATGTGGCTAACGGTTTAGAACTCAAGGGCCATCCGCAGCAGCAACTTACTGTTTTATAATCACTGAGAAGTGAAATATAAAACAAACCAAAACAGATTTAGTCAAGTCAGTCCCACTCAAAACGCATAGTAAGCCACTCACATGGAGTAATGGAAGAAAAGGGTTTTTCATAGGTGCTCCTCTAGGTAAAATAAGCATGCATATATTTACTTAATTTGTAATTAGCTTTTTGTGGGGTACAGTTCACACAGCCCTGGGTGTGCATTAACTAAAGCAAGGTTCCAATTTCGTTGTACTTGTACAATGACAATAAAGATAAAGATAAAGACAAAGGTTCACCAGACCTGGGCACTAGAACCAATTTTGGATGTCCTGCCTCAGGTTTCAGAGTTGTAACAAAGAAAAGTGATTCAGAGAATGTGTAGAGAGCATTCTTCACAACTACACCCTTGTCTCCAAACATCTGGGAATAAGGGTGGGAGAGTGTCGAGAGAAGTGACAGTTATACCACAGGACTTCACTTCCAGACAGGCTTGAGCTCTGAGCATATCTTAGAAACTGACATGTCCACTATTTCGAAATCCAGCATACACAAAATTGTGTGTTTTGTTTTTGTTTTTTTTAAAGAAGATAAGGTAAGTAAGATAAGGCAAGTAAGTTATAAGATATGCCTATATGTGGCATTTGTGCAAACCTGACAATGTTATTGAAATAAATAGGTATTAAATGCTCACTTAACCGACAATCTGCTGAGCCTCATCATGCCTTTTATTTCTATTCCCATTATATAGTCACTGCTTTGATCCAAGTGATATATTAATGCTCTTACAACACCTGCTATAAGTTTATGAAGTTTCAATATGCATCTAGTCAGCAGATAAATTGTCATCTAAGTTTTTTAAAAGTCATCTTTATAGAGCATTTTACTGCCACTCCACTCGGGAGCTGAAAAACATGTCTTTTAAATTCCCCCTTAGAAACCAGAAAAAATAGGCTCAACATCTTCCTGTGGAACCCACTATATTACTTTGAAAAATACTGGTATGTTGGATTGAAAATGGGACAAGAGGCACTTGGAACGGCACAATACTATTTCTGCTTTAGTAAGAGCAGAACTCTTGAAGGTAAGGGAAAGCTTCAATATCAAGTCCAATTCCTAATGAGGTAGGTACAATGGTAAGGGTGAAGAACAAAGAGAGCCAGGGTTTTGAGTACGGAGAAAGAATGCAAGAGCTTAAATACTATTTTCTTCTTTTTTGCACCATAGTTCCTCCAATATTTTTTACAGAACTAGAAAGGGCATAATGTGGGGAGCAGATGGATGAGAATGACTGGCACTGATGTGATGCTACAAGATTAACTGTTAAGTCCAGGGCACAAACAAGCATCTGGCCAGAAAAACACACACACCCAAAGATGGAAAATTGCCTTTGCTTAACCAAGCACTTTCAACATGTGCCCTCAGAAATCGGAAGCCTGACAATCAGACCCACCATCTCTAACAAAAGAGATGTTATTGAACTACAAAGACACTGTGTGGCTTAATGGTCAGGGATGATGGGGGGCTGTAGCTCAACAACACCTGGGGATCCAAGGTTGAGAAAAGTTAGCTTAGAGGCTTCTTCCTTTTGCCTATAACAGTTAGGAAGTAGAAGAGGATGAATGTAAATCCAGACAAGATGGAGGTACTATAGGCAGGCAATACTGGTACTCAGGTTCACCAGCAGCTTTGTTTTCCTGAAGAAATCAAACATGGTCCAAGACATTGATGCCAATGGCTACAATCCTAACCCTCACTTATCTGGGAGCAAACCCCACTGAATTAAATAGGACTTACATCCAGGTTGGTTTACTGTAATGTACTTTATGTGGGGCTACCCTTGGAAACAGCCTAGAAGCTTCAATTGGCTCAGGATGCTGAGGGCAGACATTTGTTTGGGCCTGGCAGGACAAACAGGTCTGTTTTCTCAATTTCATTGGCCTCCAGGCAAAATTGACAGTGATCAGTGTGACATTTAAAACCCGAATAGCCTAGCCTAGGCAAGGCCAGCTCAGGAATTGTCTCCTCACATGAATTCTGCACTCCCTGAGTCCTTGTTGCATTTCTATTGGCAAATAAACAAGAAAGGGGATGCTTTTAGCTTTGGTAACCTGACTATGGAACAATTTCCCAAAAGAAATTGAACTGGCTCCACCTTAACCTGCTATTAAATGGGTTCTTGTTTAGTCATAACACTTAATAATACATTTTCAATTTGGCTGTTGAATGATTTTCAGGATGCTTTTTAAAGCCTATTGTTATTCTTAGGGTGGTTCTGGATTTTGTTGTGCTTCACTTCTTATTGTAAATGCCTTAAGTTTGAGATTTTTTTGTATTGAAAGGAGGATATAAATGGCAAAATAAATAAACAAAGGAAAAAGAGTTCTTGCGAGTCGCTCAAATAAGCAAGGTTACACCATGCATAATATCAAAATACTTTGTATTAAAATGCTTTGTATTAATTTTTTTGCAAAGCACCAAATGCCAAGAGTTAATAAACATATTCTTTGAAAAATCAAAACTGCATTTAAAATAAATTATTATACATGTGTGATCTCTTTGGATTGGGTCTTGATATGTATATGATCATATTCTAGAATGCATGAGGTATCTCTAATAAGGTACATTCACTATAGTCATTTTGACACCTGCTTAAAGTATTTTTCTTTAGGTAAGCCTATTCAGACATGTAGAAATTACATGTGTTTTATTTCTTTTTAGCTACTGTTGATTGCAAGGGTAACTTTTCAGTTTCACAGTAATGACACATAACTTTCAGCTATAAAAGCTCATGCCTCTATGGTATTGGCATGGCACGGCACATGTTAATCACTTAGGGGGAAATCTAGGCTCATATAAAAAAATTAATTCTGCTGTATTTACAAGCTGCCTCAAACAGTTAATGCAAAATATTGCAACTGATCATATCTTCTGTATTATTATTATTATTATTATTATTATTATTATTATTATTATTATTATTATTATTTTCATCTGACACATTGCTTTCCAACCACTCACTAGAACTTGGTACTGATGGTTTTATTCAATTAAGTTTTATTCAGAGCAAACCCATTAAAATGAATGGACCTAAATTAGTCATGCTCATGAACTTCAACGGGTCTACTCTGATGGACCCCGAGTATACAACGTTAATATATTTTTTTAAAAAAGTTTAATATGCCAATTTGGGAAAGATAACACAACCCTGTGACATTTTCCACTCTAAGTAGTATGCTGGTACCAGAGGTTTCCAATTAGCACAGATGAGTCTTATGTTTTTCAGAAAGTTTATATTCAGATGTAGTACTTAGCTTCCAGTGAAGTGTCAATTCAACTATTCAGATTAGGGTTTAGTTTTTCAGCTCCTCAATATTCTTATACATATCCAAGGAACGGAGCATCTCTGAACTGTGGTAGGTAGTGAGGCCCACAGATTAACATCAAAGTAATCTGCCAACACGGATGCATTCACCATATACATATGCCATGCTAAACCACAGCACAACATGATAACTGAATGTATCGCAATAAGCCTCAGGCTCAAGCACTCCATCCCTACCCTGTCCTCCCGTGTGACTGGGAGGAAGTGTTTGGAAGCTTTTGCTTCACTAGTTTGCCATGTCATATGCCCTGATAAACTGTGGTTAATAGCAACTACAGCTAGTTTCAAACAAGCCAGCTTCAAATCATACTTTCTAAAGCTGGTTTATCTAACACTTGCCATAGTTAGGATTTATCAGTTCTTGGTCCAGACAACATGGAAAGCTGTGGCAATTCAAAAGAGGAAGTGAAAGTTTCTGAACTCCTTTGCAACTAAACAACATCAATATACAGTCATACCCCAGGTTGCGCACGTAATTCGTTCCGGGGTGCCGTTTGCACCCCGAACTGTGCGCAACTTGGACGGCGCTTTTGTGCATGCGCGAGAGCATGATCTCGCACTTCTGCGCATTCACAGACTGTGCGGACATGCGCAGAAACGTCCACGCTCCGTGTTATACTTCCGGGTTTGCGGAGTGCGCAACCCGAACATACGTAACACGGGGTGTTTGCAACCTGGGGTATGACTGTATCTATTAGTAATAGGGTAAAATTGGAATACTGGAAACTGTGTATTTAAGCTGAACTTATAGTCAAGCAATATGCCAGTCTTCAGACACACAAGCATTAATAGTGAGAGATGCAGGCCATAACACTCACTGAAAGTCAACACCTGCCCAGCTACAGAAAAAAGAAAAGAGGAAATTACAAGTCCACAGAATGTCGATGCCTGCAGGCACCTGACAGCTTGGTAACCACTCTGGTCAAGGCCCTATTCTCAGTCAGCAGTCGCTCATTTAAATGCCTCAAAGCCTGAACATGCTTTACTTGAAATGTATTCTGCAGGAATCAAAGAAACAGGAGCCAATGAGAGAAATGCAATTGTGGCATGTTGAAAAGGTATCACAGGTGAAGACAACTAAAAGAAAAAAGAAAGAGATGTGAAGATAATCCTTTCTTTAGCAGTAGCTTGTTATGTGTGAAACTAAGAAAATAACTAACTCTATATAGGGAATCAGTGACTGTGCAAAGGCTGGTGCCAAATGTGTTGCTCTGCTTTCTTTTAGACCACATCAGTGGGCTGAGAGTGGGGGGTTGTCGTCTGGGCAGCCCACGACCTCCATACACACTTGCGCCCTGGAGAAGTCACTTTGGTGCAGCCAAAACAACACAGGAGGTGCTGTGATTTGACTTCACCCCCAGAGGTGCTGCTGGTAGCCTTTTAAGCATTAAACAATCTGGGCCCAAATCCCTGTGTCCCAATATGACTACAGTGGAACCTCTGCTTCGAGCGCCTCAAAAGCCGAACATTTCGGTTTTCGAATGCCAAAAACCCAGAAGTAATTGCTTCTGTTTTCAAATGCGCCTCGGAAGTCGAATGGCTTCCGCTGCGTGTTTTCTAATTTTCTCAATGGATTTTGCTGACCGCTCATTGTGCCTCAGTTTTCGAACGTTTTAGAAGTCGAACGGTCTTCCAGAATGGATTATGTTCGAAAACAGAGGTTCCACTGTACTAAGATCCTCAGAAGACTGAGGAAACAAGAGAGAGCTCACATAATCCTTTTTGAAATTATACCTACTGTATCTTGGTATCTGAAAATCTATATGCTGTAATTGCAGATGGGTGCCATTTCAAGGCTGCTGAAATGATGCCGAAACTAAGACAACTATCTGTCTTCTCAGTCTGGTTCTTCCCTGTCCAGGAGTGGGGAGGGAAGGAGAGCTTATCTGCCTTGTTAAACTGAGGCTTCCTTTTTTTATTAAGCCAATCAGCGTCTTTCCAATGGGGTGTAGGAAGAAAGCCATATTGTGCCCCAGGAATCAATCTTGCCCATCTCTAATTTGCATGTATCTCTAATTTACGTATGTGTGGTTGGTGTATGTGTGTGTGTGTGTGTGTGTGTGTGTGAGAGAGAGAGAGAGAGAGAGAGAGGGAGGGAGAGAGAGAGAGAGAGAGAGAGAGAGAGAGAGAGAGAGAGAGAGAGAAGGGGGGGGGACAGACAGACAGACAGAGAGCTTATTTCTTCATTAGGTCCCTGTGAATTAAAGGTTAGATAAGACAGGAAAAAATCAAGTGATAGGTTTAGAAATTTTTGTGACCTTAACTTCACTCTGACTGTAGCCTAAAGGAAATACTACCCTTGATGTGAAGACTGCCTGATAGCAGAGGAACCTGTATTTTCGCAATTGAGTTAAATCAAAAGTACTTAATTATTAAATTATAAAAATGTTTTGCCTATACTTTAAACACACACACACACACACACACACACACACACACACACACACACTTGGGGAAAGTATAGCCATATTCAACCAATATAGGCTTTTGATTTTTAGCAGAACCATATGTCTCAACCCCAACTCAGACAATCTCAGGTAAAAGTCCTCTATTACTGTAAACAAAACTGTATGGCACAAGCTGTGATTACATGGCTGACCATGTAGTAGAAAGCCATTGAAAATCAGAAGAATGTTCTGTAATTTGATGCACTCCTAATTAATACATAAAAATAAGAATGTGCACATTGTAGCCTATAAACAATGCTACTGCCCTAAATGAAAATAGTTGAAGCATGCTTACTTTGAGTTCCTCTTCCATTTCAGATATCCGCCTTTCTAGAGCTCTTCTTTCCTACAGAAAACCATTTGCATTAATAACACGATTTGGATATATATATTTAAGCATCATCTCTGTAGAGCAATTTCAGATTTTCAAGATTAAACAACCATAAGCACAGTGAGGACAAGAAACTTGCGAGGCCAGTGATGTGTAAAAAAAAATACTTCGAATTTAAAATCAAGACAACAGAACTAATTTCGGTCAAATTTTACCAGTTAAATACATTCTTTATATAAAGCTGATCAGGCAATAGTTTTTGTAACATCAGTTGGGTATTACTCCTTTAACTGTATTTTGTGGTAGTTTAGCATACAAGAAATGCAGAAAAGATACCAACTGCCTTAAGAAAAAGGAAGCACAAAGCATTACATTCCATAGACAGGCAAATGTTAGTTTGCATTCTGTACTACACCCAAGTAATACTAATCGTGTGTGTGTGTCCTAGTGCATATTCTGTCATCATTCCATGGACAACAGGTCTTAAAGCTAAAGTATTGCTTTGTGTTAAGACAATGCAGTGAGTCTCATTAAAAAGCAGCTGCTGTATCCAGTATCTGACATTCGAATATTTTCAAAGTGTGAAAGACAAAAGCAAATTGCTACAAAGTAGACATTCAACAGTGTTATGCAAAACAAGCAGCATCAGCTGAGGTGTGTAAAACTTTGGTTAGATCATACCGCTGCGAGGATACTGACTCTTGTCGGTCACCTTTCAGATACAAACCATTTGAATTTAGTTTAATCATAGTTAAGTGAGTTCCTAAACAATATTTTACCCAGTTTTAGCAATTAATTTCAAGAGTTTAGTACAGTCATAATTCATTTTGGTCAGTCTGTCATTCATTTAACCCTCTGTGATAAGAACCAAGTTTCGTTAAAAAAAAATCTTGTTTACTTGTAGCAGTGCTCAGTTAAGTAACAGTGAGTTAACTGATTTAAGCCATTTCCACTCATCATATGTTTTTAAAAAGTTGCCGGACCAAATCTAGCGCGGAATTTTAAATTTAATTATTTGATTATTATTGCTCTTTATATCAATACATAAAGTGCATCCCTTGTGCACACACAGTCTGTCCAGAAATCTAATTGCCTAACTAAATTGTTGCAGTTTGTTCTTTTTTGCATACTGCTTCCCAATTCAAATTAATATTTTGTAAGAATATTATATAAACATAAGAGGACCAAAAGCCCAGAAAAAAACTTACCCTTTTTTCCATTTCTAGCAGAGACCTATCAGCAAATCTTTCCTGCCTCTGAAACAGATAAGTGATCACACGCAATGTCACTCACAAGAAAAATAAAGGAGGTGGGAAATGCAATTTAGAAAAGCATTGTTGAATTACCAGTGGTGGGTAGAATCCAGACTAAATTAGACAGTGAAAACAACAGAACCAACTCATTTCTAAGGGAATTAACGTCCGCTATGTCTGAATCCAACCCAATATTTATTCATTTTTTTCTGTAACATGAACTACAAAGAGTGCCTGAAATTCATGGGCACTCTCAGATTCATAGGTTTGCTGTGTATAATCTCAACAGGAAACCATAAATACTTTTTTGGGGGAAAATAGAAGATACAGAAAACAATGAGGTGGGCGCCAGAAACAAACATCACAAGCCATCCTTTAATAAATGGCTACTTATTATCTATACACAAATTGAATATAAATTTCTTGCGATGGAGATCAATGAAGTACAGATACAAGGCCAGAGTTACATTTACTAATAATTTCAAAGAACACTATAATACAGCATGTGGCCCATCTAGCTAATCAGATCAGATCTCCAATGTGTCTGGAATGTCAGAGTGAACATGAATGAATACACTTAAGGGTCTTTATAAGGATATGTGCACATTCAAGGCTACCTCTGCCTGTTTTAGTAGTCATTTATCAGGTGGCTGGAATAACCACTTAACATTTCCCATCCTGCTTCTAAACTTGTTCTCAGGAAGTTTCTGCCATCATATATCAATTTCAATTAACAGAAGTTGCTGCTCAAGGACAAACACACTGCTCCCTTTGAAGGTATAAACTTAAAATCAGTCTCTCTCAGCAGCAACTTCCTTACACTCCATGAACTCACCACCTTACTTTTTACCCATATAAGTTAATGATTATTGTTCACTTCTATGGAGCAGTAATACTAGGGATAAAACTTGACACCTAACATTAGCTGTCTATTGAGAAGGGCCAGATGGTTTGCAGGGGGAAAACTTCCAACTCAGCTTTACAATATCAAGGACACTGTCTTCCCATCATAATCACATAAATTTTGAAGTCATTTATGCAGCAATTAAAGCAGAAATGTTCAAGGGTTAAAGACTAGGCCTTATTTGGATATAATGATAAACTATGGTATAGTGTTGAATGAGCCTGCTATGCCTCCACCTCCAGTTTTCACTAACCACAGTTTATCATCAAATCCAAACCTGGGCAAACAGCGGTTAGCATCAACCACAAGTCTATTGAAACAAGCCAACTTCAGACCGTGGTTATTAAGAAAATAGCAAATTTCCCTAAACCATTCATAACAGGTACCCGAGTGATCATTCTAAAGAGTGACAGATTTCAGTGTCAAGACAGTGAATGAGCTAGATAATTTTACTCCAGATATAATAGTCCTACATTGCCCCCTTTTCTTCACATACCCTATATACTCGAGTATAAGCCTAGTTTTTCAGCACATTTTTTGTGCTGCAAAAGCCGCCCTCGGCTTATACTCGAGTGAGGCAGGCAGTGGCTCCTATGAAGCTTTCCCAGGTTTTTTGTGGTAAAATTGGGTGCCTCGGCTTATATTCGGGTCGGCTTATACTCGAGTATATACGGTACTACTTCCTACTCCACCAGCTCCACAAATAAATTTATGTAACCGGATTCTATGCATATTTACGAAGAAGCAAGTTCCACAGTGTTCAATAGAGCTTATCCAAAGTGTGTGTTAAGAAAGTAAGACAGAGAGAGGGGAAGAAATTACTCTGGAACAGAGGTTGAATAATGTGCTTTTTCAGGTCTTTCTTTCAGGTTCTCCCTGTTTTAAAGTAGGCCACATTTGCTGAAGAACAGTAGCCTCGTAACTATTTTGCTTTCGTTATCTTTTGCTATCTACAAAAAGAGCTGAGCGTCATAGTGAGGACCGTTTACTCTGCTGCCCAAAGCTGGGATCCCAACTTGGGATTTTCTTGAGCACTTGGAGGACCCATGGAATTGGGGTTGTAAAGAAGGATGAATTAATTAATTACTCCACAGCCCCTTTGTCTCACTCTCTTTACAATCCTAGGCCCTGCATCCAGCAGAGGCAGAAGGATGTACGAATCAGTTTGGGCTCACTACCTCCTTCCCTGTGCCATGCCATCTTAGCAACCCAAAACCATGGAGAGAAAGGCAGCAACAGCACAGCAACAATGATGAAAGGGAAGGAGAAAGTCAGGGCTGGCCTGCCTAGGCTTCAGGTGGCAGGCTGGGGACAGGTGGGAGGGGCAGCAGATCCACACTCCAAGGAGTGTGCCGCTCACCTCCTCCTCCATCAATGTAAAGTAGCAATTTACAACTTTGCCCTATGCAAGTTGTGTATGAAATACCATTCTGGACACTTAACTTTTAAAATGTATAAAAATTCTGCACTTCACATTTCATTTTCGAGTTTGCCACCTCACTGCATGTTATTGCCTGAGCTCCACCTAAGAGACTCAGATTCCATACACTTCCAAGAGCGCTGGTAAAGCCCAATAGAAACCTTCTAATATGTGAAACGTTCATTATTGATTTATATTTCTAATAGAACTTTTGTGCCAGGTTTATAACAAACAGAACTAAAGCATGACGTTTAAAAGGAACTATTAAAAAAGTGTGCTTCCATATCTTTGGAAAATGCAAAGCTGATCCTTGGTGACACACATTTTACTGAACCTACCCATGCTTTTACTGTGGTGGCGCCTCATTTATGGAACTCCCTCCCTAGATATTGGACTATTGGCCAGCCTTCAAAAGGCTTTGGAAACCCATCTGTTTTGTTTGGCTTTTAACAATGATGATTTTATTAAGGTTGCTGCTAGATTTCAGAGTATAGAGTTAAGACTGCTTGTTACTAGATTTCCTGATAAAATATTTTTCAGGCCAGCAAAAATTTGAAGGGTTCTCTAATTTGTACGTACTGCCCTGCCTGTTATTTTATTGTTTGTAATCTATTTTAAACTGTATTAGAGAAATTTGTGATTTTATTTGTTATATGTTTGTAAGCTGCCTAGAGAGGATATCATATAAGGCAGCCTGAAGATCCTTTGAAGAAATAAAATTAAATCGAGAGTTTAGAAATACAAACCTGAGTTGCCTTTTCCAACTGTAGTTTGAGATCCGTCAGTTCCATGTTGGTATCATGCAACTGTGCTTTCAATTTTTCATTTTCAGCTACAATCTGTTCATAAAGCTAAGAAATATGCAATAATTTTATAAATCATGCACTCCTTCAAACTTCTATCATAATTGCATTTATAAAGCGATAATTGTAGAGACATAAAATTTAACTCCTAGGATTAGAAGGGCAGTAGGCAAGGAGCAACTGTTTAGATTTCTGGGTTCTGTGTATGGCTGGGCGATATATGGTTTTCAACATCATGATATATCACCAGCTAAACACTAAGATATTCCAATATATCATGATGTCTGAAATAAGGATTTAGCCTAACTTCTATCCTCTATGCTTTGGTAACCTCTAGGTTTGATTACTGCAATGTTTTATACGCAATGCTGCCTCTGAAGATAGTCAAGAACTTCAGCTGGTGCAGAATTCAGCGGCCAGGTTGCTCACTAGCACAAGACGGCTTGAGCATATTACACTGATCCTGGCCTGACTGCACTGATTGCCAATTAGTTTTCAGGCCCAATTCAAAGTGCTGGTTTTGACCTATAAAGCTGTAAGCGGTTCAGGACTGCAATATCTCAAAGACCGCCTCTCCCCATAGGAACCAAGCTGGACCCTGCAATGATCAACTTTCTCCATACACCACAGTCACCTCTCTCCATTCAGGCAAGCAAGAGACATTATACTGGTTCAAGGACACATTCCAGTTATGCAAAAACACTAGAGGAGGGTGAAGGGCTGGTGAGGGGAGCATCCTAGGAAAGGGGTGTAGCCTGAGGAGAGTCCAATGGGTGACATAGGGAGGCCTTGTGGCTCACATTCAGCCCTGGGCCTGAGGTTCCCCATCACTGTTCTAAATGAAAAAGGAAATGGGGTAAAGTGGCCATGCATTTGCATTGTTGCTTTACAAATAGCACCTTAACAATGGCCTCAATCAAAATTTACCTCAAAACCAATACCATAGAGCTTGAAATTGCATCTTATCGTCCCCAGAGTGTATGTATGCATATGATGTCAAACTGAATTAAGAGAACCATACAGAATGACTTCACAAACTTGTAATAAAGTCATCTTGTTAACACACAACTCATGGGGTCAGATACCTTTTTAAAATCTGTTGTATCTTCTTTTTCTAGCCTGCTGGAATATGATTTGCGATCTTCCAAGTAACTGTATCCAGTCCGTCCTAGTAATGAATCGTAACGATCTCCTGATGATCCTGTGTCATATCTTCCAAAAAAGAATAAAAGTTCAATCTCTCACAGCTCAGTTCAGAATTACAACAAACTATGGTCTGAGCTAGTTCTAATTTAGAAACTAAGTCACAGTGGCTTCATTTGCACATCAGAACTGTCTGTAGTTAATTGTTTAGCATGATCGTGCAGGTGGCTCCTCCCCTAGCGTGAGAGACAAATCACAATTCCTGGTGTATTGTAATGTCTGAGCTTGGGATCATGATTTGTTTCACTCCAAACAAATCACAATGTGAAGCCAATGTTTGTTCTTAGCTTACCAAGGTGGGGATTGGGGCAACAAAACAAGCCTGATCCCTCGTTCAGATATAATGCTACATCAGAGATCATGGTTTGCTGTTCCTGCTGGCACTATGAAAGGAGCAAAGCTGCAGTGATTTCCATGTTTATGGGAAACTATTAATGATGGTTTACTGTGACATGCAAAACTGGGCCCTACATGAAAACACAATTTATACTATTTTTCCTTAGTTGTCTCCTCCAAGGGTTCCAAGATGCAATTATAAACCGCTTCAGCTTCTTGTACTTCCGGCAACACAACCACAGATATACAGTGGTACCCCGCAAGACGAATGCCTCTCAAGACGAAAAACTCGCAAGACGAAAGAGTTTTTCGTTTTTGGAGTCGCTTCACAAGACGAATTTCCCTATGGGCTTGCTTCGCGAGACGAAAACGTCTTGCGAGTTCCCAATGCATTCCTATGGGAAACCGCGCTTCAATGCATTCCTATGGGAAACCGCGCTTTGCAAGACCGTGCTTCGCAAGACGACAAAACTCGCAAGACGACAAAACTCACAGAACGAATTAATTTCGTCTTGCGAGGCACCACTGTACTGTCTTGTTGTCATCAATCAGTAACGCTAAAAAGGGCAGCACAACTGAGAACATTCTTCTTTTTATTTGCTCTCAGTTGTGTAGTACAATGCTTTCCCAGCCAGCTTTCTGCCAAGGAGCTTTCCCCTCTTCCTGATGTCTTTCATCTCTCTGTATTAAGAAGTGTTTTTTTCAGGTGCGGGGGGACACTCCAAGTTGAGCAAAGAACTAGGGGGTGGGACATTTTTCTTCCTGGCTTTGTCCACTCAAAACCACTGCCCACACTCCAAAGCAATGTTCCCGCCAATGTTGCAGGTTCCATATCCCTTGGAGTGAAATAGTATTTTGGGAGGGAGAATGAATGTTGACCAGATAAATGTCCAAAAAGAAAGAAGTCCCTTTAAGGCAGTGGTGGCCAAACTTGGCCCTCCAGCTTTTTTTGGACTACAACTCCCATCATCCCTAGCTAACAGGACCAGTGGTCAGGGATGATGGGAATTGTAGTCCAAAACAGCTGGAGGGCCAAGTTTGGCCACCACTGCTCTAAGGGCACCCATAGCTACTCTCCATGAAAAAAGGGAAAGCACCGTTTCATTATTGGTAGTGCTCCCCCATCCCTGGCACCACTTTCCATTTTACCACATCTCCTGGCTGCTATTTTCATGACCTACATTCCAACTTCCCCCAATTTCAGCCACTAGTGATTAATTGCTACCTTTGCTTTTCATAACTCTGTTTATATTTCAAAAAGAACCTCACTTTTCTTTATAAAACACAAAAGTGGCATGCAAACAACTTTTAAAACACCAGTCCTTGGGGAGAAATGGGAGGCCATAGGTCAAGGCTAAAAACCTAAAAGTTATTAATTTGATTCAGTTTCTTTTATAAAAGTTGTTTGATAAATAAAAATCATGTAATTCAAGTGCCTGCCTTTATTTTGAATGGGAACTGGTTTAACACCTAGGGGCAGAAAGATCAACAGAGAAATCATGGCTTTCGGGTAGACTTCAGCAAGACTTAGGACAAGAGAGTTGGTGCTCTATTTTTGTCTTTCTCATATTCTTGATTTCTATTACCGTATGTGACATGATGGCCTCAGAGGGTGGAATGCCAACTATGACTTGTCAATTGGGACATTTCATTAACCTCATGGTTTTAACATTCTCAAACTATGATTTGTCTAATTTGAACATTGTGGCGAATGATAGTTAAGCTCTGAAAATGATGATTTGACATGACATCTGAATTAAGTCACTGACATATTAATATTATAACTCAACTAAAGATACAGGGAACATCCTCCACTTGGGGACTTCCCAAAAGCTGAATCTTACAGATAAATGGTTAAAATCCCCTCGATTTAGGTGTGGCAAAGCATACAACCTTCATCATGTTTGTAACCAATGAATCATATTGCTTGGCTCTACTGGAACATTTTATAATCCTCAAGATGTCATGGTGCTGCCATGCTGACGGTCAACATGCTAGCATAATAGCAACTCTGTGGGCATGTTGAAACTGGATGTAATCTACAGTTTTGGTATTTATGGAGAACTGAGCTGTGGGCAGCTTCTTGCATCGCATCATTTGCAAAGCGCCTTTTTCCATAAAAGCATGCTTAACCTTTCATTTCATTAGCAACATTAAACAATTAAGAATGTTATACCTCACATCATAAGGAGAGCTAAACGTGAAGAGTACACATACCTTGAAATGCTTTCACCCTGAAGGAGGAAGAGGAAAAAAATATTTTAAAAGACTGCACCTATGTTTAACAAGCCAATTATTCACAGTTTACTAGACAATTAATGAGAATTTAAGTAAGCTCAGCAACTAAAGTAAAATGGACCATAAAATATACTGTATGGCAGAGGTGTGGAACCACCAGCCTACAGGTCCACTCAGGTCAGCTAGGGGTTCTAATTTGCCCTGAGAGGCCGTTTCCCCCAAACCACACTCAGCTGCCCCATCCCTGATGTCATATGTGACATCAGGTATATGGCAGGTAAAGGCATGTCTGCTATAACTTTGAAGTCCATTTCCAAGCCGTGTGTATTGAAACTTATCTGCAAAACAGTATTCAAAGGAAAGTTCTTTTCAAGTTGTCACCCAATGTTATAACAACATCAGGTGATTGACAGGTGGGCAGTCCCACCCATGTGTCAGAATTGACACTCGGGATTGAGGGGAAGGAAGGCTCTGGCCCACTGGCCGTATGCAGTTATCTACCCCTGCTGCATGGAATCATAGGCTAGAATCCAAATAGCTAACTTAAATACACCAAGGGATTCGGCATGCCCAAAGGCATTTTGGACTTCTTTCTTTGAATAACAGACCTTCCAAGCCAAAGAGCATTTCAAAGACTTCTATGATTTCAAAAGTAATTTGCAATGCAGCTTAGGGAACTTCTGTTTGAGTGATACAAGCCCCAAGTCTCCATAGCCACATGAAAGTAACTGCATGTTTGGATCCTAGCAACAATTTGCAGAATCTTCACAAGATCACCAATATTAGAAATATAGACCCCATGTTATGACAAAGTTCTAAAGAGTTAATGATTCTGCCTTCCTGTTCTTTTAGTATTCTATGCATTCCAACTGCTCTCTCATTTTTCCAATGTGGACAGTTCACTATGTGGTGATTTTAAGTCAACTTTACACCATTCTTTTGTCTGAATGTATTTTGTAGGGTCCACTTAGAGCTCATTCAAGTGACACGTTCACATGAAACAGATAATGTTGGCATTATCACAACAAAATGTATGCAATCTCAGTTAATGCACTATTACTGAATTTAAACAGGATGCAATACCTGTGGGAGTGTAGCTTTTGTAAAATATGGCACTCAAATGAGAATCAGAATGAAAGAGAACAGGGGAAAATATACATGGAACAGCACTGCACTATGAAAACAACTTTGTGCACTATGAAAGATAATCAACAGGTTATGCTTCTATGAAGGCCAAATAAAATTATCACATGATCTAAGAACTTAATGTTTTAACCCCAGAAGACACCATTTTCTCCACAGAACCTTGAATAAAACCGTAGCATGAGATTATTTCTTTTATGCAAGGAAAACAAAACAGAACAATTACCTGTGTTTCTTTTTTATTTGTTCCCTCTTCTGAATCAGATGGGTGTTCTTGTTCATTTTCATCACTCTGAGGGAGGAAACCCATTTAAAATTAGCATATATTTACATTCTGCCTCTGGACAGAACAACTTAGAAGGAGGGCTTCCTCCAAACAACATTTTCAGCCTTTAAACTGCTTCAAACAAGCAGATATAGTTTGCCAATAACAAAATTCTATCCTAGTTGCTCACCACCACTCACACATTTATACTGGAATATAATCTATGTTTGCACTCTTCTAAAACAAAATTTCAACTATTTTTGTCCAATTCTTCAATTCTGGAACAACTTACTGTAATCAACTTATTTTTTTTTAATAAAGCGATTGACACTCCTTTCCTATAAACAGCGGATACACCGAATCTGTATTTTCAGATTTTATTGGGGCTATTGGGTTGTTGTTTTTATTTTTATTAGGTATTTTGTGGTTCTATATCTTGATTTTATTTTGTGAACCACACTGAGACCCCTGGGTATAGACGGTCTCAGTGTGGTTCACAAAATAAAATCAAGATATAGAACCACAAAATACCTAATAAAAATAAAAACACGCTTCCAGTCGGCGTGCCGGAGGGGAAGGTCGGGGGACATGCCGCTGCTGGCATTCCCCGACCCGACCGGCTTAAAGGGGTGCTTGCGACAGCGACGCAGCCCCCAAAACTCCCGGGAGGTTGATCCCGGGACCTTCTGATCCGGCTATAGCTCTTAACGTCTCCCCAACTCCCACGGTGACCACAGTAGAGGCCGCCGTGCGAGACGCGGGGAGACGGAGCTCCTCGGATCGCCATTGCCCGTCGGGCTGAAGCTGCGAGCCCTTCCCATCTGAGCGCGCTGATTTCTCCGCAAAAGGACAAGATTGGATACCTTAAACGTGAGTACTAGGACAGTACTGAAGGATTTGGACTAATTTGGTGAAGTATAGGGATGTAATTTACGGAGGTCCGTCCCTTGCTACTGTGGCACTAAATCAGGAACTTTATTACCGATGCGGTTGAAACTGTAATGGAATTTGGCTTTGCAACAGAGATTCGATCCTTTTGACACCCCTGATCGGGGGGGCAACTAACTAACAATTTTGACAGCTAGAGGATCTGAATCGGACCTGTTGGATTCTGCTGTGGAAATTTGGATTTTGGCTTTGGATTTGGTTCGGTGTGGAATTTTGTACAACTATGTCTTTGAAAATGGAGGATGATTTGGAAAATGGAGGCTGGAAGAAGGTCCTTGAAAAAATCTGGGAACTGAGAAAGGAGTTCCAAGCGGAGACTGCAAGAATGAGAGGAGACGTAAACAACAGTGATGTCATGCCAGCTGCACAAAGGATGGAAGGGGGAGAAATCCCCCTCAAGGTTAAAGACAAGCCTCGCCGCAAGAAAATTCCTTCTCGGCGCAAGATAGCTGGACTTGAGAAAAGAATTAAGAAAACAACATCTACAAAAGTTTACTCTTTTCGGCGCAAGAGGACACCAATGAAGGAGAAGAAGAATTTCTCTAAAAACTGGGAGTTGGAACAGCTGAGAAGACAAAGAGATGATGGAGCCCAACTGCAAGCAAGCACTTGGGCTTGGACTGGGGAAAGGCGAGGGGAGGGCTGAGCAGGGCAGGTGGGTAACCTGGGACTGATTATATTTGCGGATTTTGAGTATTTACGCCGGACATGGTTTTGAGCTAGGATTATGTTAGGATCTTTCGAAGTTAGGAGCCTGAAGATTAAGGGGAGTCAGAAGGAAACTTATAGAAGATTTGGGAGGAGGACGCGGAGGTTGGAACTAGAAGATGAGGGGAAATAAGAATTAAGATACTGTATTTGAGCTAGAATTATGTTTTGAAATAATGTTAAAGATATGTTTAGTATACCTATGTACCTGAACCAGAATTATGTTTTGTTTAATGCAGCCACTGGGGAGGTGCGGAGGAAGTCACTATGATTATGTTTTGTAACTAAGAGTGGTCTACCCGAGAAGAGGGTTAGGCCGAAGCCAGATAATGTTTAGTTTAAGGTCAGGGGAAATAATGAATGGGTTTACCTCCGTGAGAGGGAGGGTAAGATTAAATAACTCCCCATGGTGAGAGGTGGGGGGTAATGAATCCTGACCGAAATGTAATGTTCTATGTTTATAAAATTTTAAAATTAATAAAAATTATTTAAAAAAAAATAAAAATAAAAATAAAAATAAAAACAACAACCCAATAGCCCCAATAAAATCTGAAAATACAGATATATAAATAAATAAATAATATAACTAAATAAATAATACCAAAAAACCAGCAATTTATGGGTGTTAAGTCCATATTAATGTTTAAGCAGTTAACTTACATACAAGAACTTTTACTTAACTACTTTACATCACCTCATTGCAGCATCTCATTCATCTCATTGTTTCTGATTTATAGTCACACACATAATCATCCAAGCCCTAATTAACTAAAATGCATGCTTATCCAATGTATTATGAATTATCTATGTGTTACAGTTAATGTCACACATTTTCCATATTATAGGTGGGGTATATTCAATGATTGCATTGAATAGACCTACTAAAATTAATGGCCATGACTAACTTGGGTCCATTACTTTCAATGTGTCTATTCTAAGTAGAACTTAGTTGGATACTGATTTTACTTTAAGGCAATGACTAGTAACTGAATTCTTTAATTGTCCAAAAAAGCTGTGATATCAGTGATGAAGAAGTCTGTTGTTTCACTAATAAAATAATTCATGTATATGTTGTAGCTATGGTTTTCCCAGTAGTAATGTACGGAAGTGAGAGCTGGACCATAAAGAAGGCTGATCGCCGAAGAATTGATGCTTTTGAATTATGGTGCTGGAGGAGACTCTTGAGAGTCCCATGGACTGCAAGAAGATCAAACCTATCCATTCTTAAAGAAATCAGCCCTGAGTGCTCACTAGAAGGACAGATCCTGAAGTTGAGGCTCCAGTACTTTGGCCACCTCATGAGAAGAGAAGACTCCCTAGAAAAGACCCTGATGTTGGGAAAGATTGAGGGCACAAGGAGAAGGGGACGACAGAAGATGAGATGGTTGGACAGTGTTCTCGAAGCTACTAACATGAGTTTGGCCAAACTGCGAGAGGCAGTGAAGGATAGGCGTGCCTGGCGTGCTCTGGTCCATGGGGTCACGAAGAGTCGGACACGACTGAACGACTGAACAACAACATGTTGTGGATGGGTTGGTGATTCATGAAACAGTTTGAACGTCTAGATCTGACAACTGGGTATAACCACCACACTTCTAAAACCAGATTGATAGCTGTGTTAAGCGTTACATCAAGAGTGCTAATAGCTTTAAAATACATGAATCTCACCTATGTGTGAAACATAAATCTGCAATATGAAAACAAAAACCCAATTTCCACAGCTTGTTTTATCAACTGTGTTGCCTCAGTTCATTGAGTTCTCCCTGAACTGTTTCTAAATACAGATCTATATGCAATTTAAATGGGTTTTTACTTACATCCTGAGTCCAAAAAGATACTCCTGTAGATCTTCGTTTTTCTCTTGGCCGTCGCCTTTCCCTTATTGATTTTGTCTGTGATTTATCTTCTTCTTTTTCTTCTTCTTTCTTCCCTGTTTCTATTTAAATAGCAATGCATTGAGATTTTAATGAAGTCCAGTAAATATACTAATTTGCAACACTTTACATTTCTGTTCTCATTCCTGAAGCAAGACATTCAGGATTCAAGTTTATGAAAATCCTAAAATGCTTTTGAGAATATGGTAAATGTAGTTCACTTTTAACGTGCCATTATTCTCTTTATACATTTCCCCATCATTTCTAACTATAATATTTCATTGCAGTATTATATGGACTTTAACATTAAGAATCAAATCCTAAGACATATGCATACATTATGACATCTACAAACACATGTTCATCAAAGCAACCAGAGCACACTTATTCAGGTAAGTATTTGTTTAGCCAGAAGCATCAAGAATTCAGCGTGCAACAGACTCTTTCAGAGAGAGATTTGTGTTCAAATTAGCTAGATTTGCTTTTCTTTGTATGGTAATGCATTTAATGAAATCCAGCAATTTTCAGACCATGGTAAGGTGCCACTTCTGTAAACTAAGATTTAAAGTAACATGTCAGAAAGATCAAAGTTTAACCTTTCAAACTGATTCTTCAGCTCCAAAATGCTTTTATTAACTTATACAAGAATTATTAAGCAGGGCCGCACAAGCATATAACATTCCTTTGCTATCATGCACTTTATCCATGTGTTTACCCTTGAATTAACATAAGAAATCACAAACATCCAGGTACTTGTTTATTTCACTGCTCCAGTCTTCAGGGCTGAAAAATGAATCTATATTAAGGCAACACAATACTCAGCCTCACTCTAAACTTTTTCTTTTTTTAAAAAAAGTTGTTCCTATAACAACTCAACATTAAAATTGAGAGCCCAGGGAATTATGGGAACTGATGAGGAAGTTTAGATTTGCTCTACAGAAAGCAATTTAAAAGTATAATTACTGAGGAATTGCTGAAATACTGATTTTAGGTGGCGATTCTGCAGGAGGATTCCCAACTGTTTTACCAATTACTCATCTAAGGTATACCAAACTTTCTTGAAGGGGGCAGTGGTTTATTTGATAACACCAACACAGAAAAAGAAAAAAATAAGAGAAGCCTTACCTCTCTCATTTTCCTTTGCTCCACTTCTGGAGTAAGCAGAAGTTATACCTATAAGGCTGTTTGGTCTGTTTAGTTGGCTTGAAGAACTAGATGTGGCAACTGAAGAAGTTGATGAAGTAGTTGTAGGTGTAGTTCTATAGCGATGATATGGCTAGTCAACAGGGAGAAGTCCATATCAGTTTTGAAATATTAGGAAGCACAGAAATGCTAATTAAATCATTTTAATCGAGTAAGCTACCTCCTACAATTTCAGAATGGCCGCCTACCCTGCTCCATGTGAGTGGCAGTTGCAGCCCCTTGCAAGCTACCCTTCATTCCCAGGGCAGTTAGGAGTCACATCCCCAATGGCCGGCCATTATAAATTCCCTGACCAGCTGCATTGCAGGGTACGATAGTCCACCAAGACTAAAGTTTAAATCAGGCTTCCTCAAACTCGGCCCTCCAGATGTTTTTGGCCTACAACTCCCATGATCCCTAGCTAGCAGGACCAGTGGTCAGGGATGATGGGAATTGTAGTCTCAAAACATCTGGAGGGCAGAGTTTGAGGAAGCCTGGTTTAAACTGCCCATTCATGGGCAGCCAACGGGGCGGAGCCTGGTCAGTGGAACTGAGTGCAGAAGTTCCCACTCTAATCCATTAACTGGGGATAAAAGTCAACTGTGCCTAGCGTTCAAAGCAGTTGGCCGATTCATGCCTATACAATAAGAGAAACATGAAATACCTCCTCTATGGTCCGTGTATATCTTTGCCTATAATCATCATCTTTCGATTCAGATTCTTTCTTTTCTTCCTGTTTTTCTTTGTCCTGTTTTTCCTTTTCCTCCTTTTCTTTTTCTTCGTTTTCTTGCTCTCTGGTTCGTGTACCACGACTTCTGCCAATAGTTTTTTCGGCTTCTTGAAGATCAGTCAGCGTTACCCCCTTTAGAAGAAATGAACCCCCCAAAAACGATAACATGTCAAGTCTCCAGTATCTAATTTGACATCTGTTGACATTCAAACAATAACTTGTTAAAGGTAAATGGTATTTTGTAAACAAACAAACAAACAAACAAACAAACAAACCTGAGGCTACACCCCATTTCCTAATCTCACAGTTTATTCTTTCTTGTTTGTTTCGTCCTCATTTTTCATAGTATCTAAAAGCTCTTCCCTTCTATTTTTAATGCTGTTTCAAAACAACTGGAAGGGACAGTATTTTATGTGATAAAAATAAATGGATGCTTAAAAAAAACTATCCCCCTGATTGCAGGCTTTGGGGGAAATATATTTTCCTAGCCCAGAACTAATTGGTAGGCTTCTGCCATGTGATGTGTACATGTGGATATGTAGATTAAAGTCAGAATGCAAATACTTAACTTGCTTTTCTGAAGAGCAGCTGTATTACTCTGCTGCACTAAAAAATAAATAAATAATAATACTTGCCTCTGGGAAAGTTGTGTGAGGGTCCTGGAACACGCCTAGAGCCCAGTGAGGCAGAGGGAAAGGCATGCTCCAGACAGGTAGGCATGCAGGGGTTAGGAGTTCTGGGGGTTTCTGCCTTCACATGATTTTGGGTTTACACATGAAACCCTGGAACCAAACCGTTGCATAAGCTGTGAGTTGCCTGTATATTATTACATACTTCCATTTTCATATTTTCATTCTCTCTCTCCCTCTATGAACAGAAACCAATTCATAGGTATTGTACCGCCAGTGTATTGGACTAACACATATCCCCTAAATATAACATATAAGATCACTGTACCTGAGTGGATCTTCTGGACTGCCTTGCTTGCCTTGATCTAGCTTTTCTTTGGGATTCAGATTCTTCATCCCGAACTGGAGTGAGGTATGACCTGGAGTTAAAAGACTTGCTAGTTAGTTATCACTGTATAAAGTAATTGCATTTTTTGAAAATAATTTGATAGAAAAAGGAGCAACCGAAGCCTCTCATTTAAGTCACAAATAAATTAGGAAACTGAAGGTTTCAAACAATAACATGGTTCTTTTGTGGCAACAAGATCACTGCTTGCGTTTTGATGTAATTCTGCACTGAGCAGATACAAACTCTTCATATTCTGATAATACAATGACATTACAATATCAAGTCAGCACTTTAACCTAAGGATCAGCAACAGAAATACCCAGGATCAAATTGAGCCTTCTGAGAGGTTTTACCTGCCACTTTCTAATACAGATGCAACAGTGTTTTTAATGAGTTCATGGCAACTGGCTATGGGATGTAGGTGTGGGAGGGCAAAAGCCCTGACTGGAAATCTTTATTATTCCCTCCAAATGGTACTCCAAGTAAACTAGTTGCTGATGAACTATACTAGCAAATGTTTTTATTTACAACCAACTTGAAGTGTTGCTGCTTTGCAAAACTGGTTTTAAAAACATCATTTCATACTATTAGATCTCTCAACACTCAATCAAGCAAGGATTCTACGGCAATAGCCTAGTTTAGATGCAATGGGATACCATGATTCCCAGTTACAAGAATGTGTTGCAACAAACTTGTTCCTCATCTCTCCTTTAACCATAAGAAACAACTGGACACTTCCTTCGGGTTTTTGAATAAACCATAGCTATGTTCAAACTCAGGAAACTGGTTCATTCTACATATACTTACTTAACAAACCAGAACCCAATTGTGAGTGTAGGTCAGGAATTGTTGAATCCAACCTGCTGGAACAGATTACCCTTTCCTGAGTTTAGATTTAATGGGAGAGAAACCTGTCAGGTCACTAAGCTAAATAGTAAAGAGAGACCTCATTATTTATTAAAGTAAACATTTCTCGAATTACCCCAAATACCACCTTCCAATTAATTTCTAGCATAAGGAGAACACATCTTGATAGACATTAACAAAGTACTCAGCTCATCCAGAAAGCTCGTGGTATGTACATTTCTGAACATTTTGCTGTGCCACTTCCTTTCATTTATTTTCTGCTCTGCTTTATATAAGATATCTTAAAGATACCAGAATCCTAGTGTCATAAGTGTTAAGTATACTGCACTAACATACATAAATAAATGCATTAAGCCTTACAGTTAGCTATTATGTTTATGCCTCATAACCTATGCCTCAACTATGACCGTTTGAAGTATGACCATTTAAAGAAAGTGGGGAAATATGAAGAGCAAACAAACACCCCACAACATATTCTTAGTAGTAGGCAATTCTGTCATCCTAGGTTATTCTAAGCAGCCAACAAACTCACATAATCAAACAATGAACTCTTAATGAATAAATTGCAACTACTGTGGGACCATGTAATGCCACTATGTACAGTCATGGGAAAAAGAAAGTGCACCCTCCTTGAATTCTGTGGTTTTACATATAAGGACGTAATAGCAATCATTTGTTCCTTACCAGGTCTTAAAATTAGGTAAATACAACCTCAGATGAACAACAATTCATGACATATTACAACGTGTCATGATTTATTTAACACAAATAAAGTCAAGATGGAGAAATCATTTGTGGAAAAACTAAGTACACTCTTACTGCTGCCACAGCAATTAAGAGGTTAAGTAGCAGACAGGGGCTGCTAATCAAATGCCCTTGCTTATTTGATCATCAGCAAGTGTGCCCAACTCTATAAAAGCTGGGGTTTGGGCAGTTTGCTGGTCTGGAGCATTCAGGTGTATTTTAACAGAATGCCAAGGAGGAAAGATGACACAGTGCTCTTAGAGAAGCAAGTGCTGCTGCCCATGAAACTGTGAAGAGTTCTAAGGCCATCTCCAACCAATGTTAAGTCCATCATTCTACAGTGAGAAAGATTTTCAAAAGTAGAAAACATTCAATACAGTTTCCAATCATTTCAGGAGTGGACGTCCCAGCAAATTCACCCAAAGGTCAGAAAGTGCAATGCTCAGAGAAATTGCAAAACCCCCAAGAGTTGCATCTCAGGCTCTACAGGCCTCAGTTAGCATGTTAAAAGTTCATGACAATACAATTAGAAAAAGACTGAACAAGCATGCTTTGTTTGGAAGGGTTTCCGGGAGAACGCCTCGTCTCTCTAAAAACAACATGGCAGCATGGCTTTGGTTTGCAAAGTTGCACCTGAACAAACCACTAGACTTATAGAGCAATGTCTTTTGGAAAGATGAGACCAAAGTAGAGATGTTTGGCCATAATGCACAGTGCCACGTTTAGCAAAAACCAAACACAGCATATCAGCACAAGCACCTCATACCAACTGCCAAGCATGGTGGTGGAGGGGTGATGATTTGGGCCACAGGACCTGGGAACCTTGCAGTCACTGAATCAACCATGAACTCCTCTGTATGCCAAAGTATTCTACAGTCAAATGTGTTGCCATCTGCCCAATAGCTGAAGCTTGGCTGAAATTGGGTCATGTAACAGGACAAGGATCCCAAGCACACTAGCAAATCTACAACAGAATGCCTGAAAAAGAACAGAACCAAGGTGTTGCAATGACCCAGTCAAAATCTAGACCTCAGTCCAAATGAAATTCTGTGTGGGACCTTAACAGAGCTGTGCATAAACAAATGCCATCAAACCTCAATGAACTAAAGCAACGTTGTAAAGAAGAATGGGCCAAAAATCCTCCACAACGATGTGAGAGACAGATAAAGTCCTACAGAAAACAATACATGATATATTGCACCGTGTCATGATTTATTTAACAGAAATAAAGCCAAAAGGGAAAAGCCATGTGTGGAAAACTAAGTACACCTTACGATTCAATAGCTTGTAGAACCACCGTGGTTAGTTTTTCACACATGGCTTTTCCATTTTGGCTTTATTTTTGTTAAATAAATATTTGACACGGCGCAATATCATGTGGTGTTGTTCATCTGAGGTTGTAATTACCTAATTTCAAGACCTGCTAAGGAACAGATGATTGTTATTACATCTTTATACATAAAACCACAGAATTCAAAGAGGAGGTAGGCACCTTCTGGACAACACAATTTAAAAATCAAGGTACTTTAGACCATCAATAGAAATCTAAATGTGTTATTTCATCCTGTGCAACACACATGCAAAACCTTGACACACTGGTGAGAGTGAAGAAACAAACTGAATGCCTGGATTTTGAACTTCCTTGCTTTTTCAGCTCCTCTCAGGCTTTTTAACTATAGTATTTTTAAAATAAAAAAACACTTATTATAATAAAGTTTAGCCATTACACACACCTTGCATTTAATCCTAGATATATTATGCAACACTTTTAATGGATAAAGGTGCCTGGTTCACCAACTTTATTCCTATTATTTCCAGACATGATCCTTCTTCAAAGCATACAATGTGCATTGTGGCAATACTTGATTGTCTTCCACATTGATCTTTGAAAGGAACTAAGAATGCAGTCTCAGAGCATTCATGTTTGTGTGCATTTATGCCAGAACAAACTAAGAACATTGCCACACCTTAAAAACATAATAGGTTAAAGGGCATGGGCTTTCAAAATTAACAACCTACATCTTCAGATGAATGAAACAGGAAGATAAGCTGGTTTGTGTATATACACTTTGAAAATGCCTAGGTTTATTCTAAATTCTGGTGTCTCGTCTTCTCCCCACCAAAATACACATCCTCTTCTCTCTCTCCCTAGAATATTTTGTGAGGTCAGTGGACAGGCAAGTTTGTTTGTTTGGCAAGGTCAAATGGTCCCTAATATGACACTTTGAGCTGCTTTGACCATTCCTCAGAATACTTGGCTCTCTGTATCAAAGGTCACTTCCTAAAGAGATATTGTGTGCCACTTTCTAGATCTACAGTACGATACATCTACTGGCATGTCTTTACAGGCATTACAGCAGCCTTTTTCCTTAAAAAAAAAAAAAAAGCTTTTTCTTATTTCTGAGAGGGGAAATGCACAGCAAGTTCAAACCATGGCATTTTCCTTAACACACAAAGTCACTTGGGAAGAAAGATGACAAAAGGGATTTGGGGCCCAAATGACACATTTCCACAGGAAAAACGAGAAAACATAAAAACAGCAACGTAGAAGAAAAGGTGCTCTCAAACACTGACATGTACAACATGTTGCATTTATGTTTATCAAGGTTTAAATACATATGGTGTTTCCATATTGACCAGAATCTTATATGTTTGGAAACAGTTCTTCCCATCTAAAAAGCTGATAAATTCTTCTCACGATTCATGAAACTGAAAAACTTTTCTCAATTCTCTACAGATAAAGAACTGCTGTGAATGTGGAGACACTGAACATGCATACCACTCTCCACCTTAGTTTTTTTTTTTTTTAAGTGGCATAGAACCATGGGAACTAGTGAACAGGGAAGATCTAAAATGGCTTCCTATTTTTTATTGTATTCCTTGTTTTATTGTATATTTGATATTTTGTTGGAAGCCACCCAGAGTGGCTGGGGAAACCCAGCCAGATTGGCAGGGTATAAATAATAAACTGATGATGGTGACGATTATGTTGATGATGATGGAAGCTGAGGATTGTCTACGTGTTTCCCATCACATATATTACATGTGGGCAAAATATCAACATATTTACAATTGTATTAATGCATCTTTTGTGAGTAGGCATTTGTTTACCTCACACTAATGAATCACAGCACAAGTGAAGTATCATTCTCAGAACTTTTTACACACCTGCGTCTCTCCCTGACCTCTGAAGTTGAGGACACAGTGCCAGAAGTAGTTGTAGTCAAGGCTGTGGTAGTCGCAGTATTTACAACTGATGGTGCAACAGGAACGGTCACTGCCGTAGGAACATTGTCTTTGTCTCTCTCAGTACTATCCTCAGCCCATAAACGATTTGAGGTACTATAGCATCATAGCAACAACACAAAAAGAGAAAAGGAAACAGCTAAACAATGAAAGCACTTTACTAAAACAGTGTGATACAAAGGGGTGGATTTTTTCTTTTTTTTTAAACATACAAATTTGAGACTGGTTTTGCTACAGAAGTATCTACATAGCTCCTGGGGAGCTTTACTAAAAGTAAAGCTTTGCCTATATTATTACCCCATTCCTATATATTATTTTTTTACCCGTTCGCAGACATGCATAGCTATTGCTTTATAATGCAAGCTTCATTTTGAGCCAGATTGCATACTGACCACAGGTAACAGCAAAAATGAAAAAAATCCAGAGCCCAGTACCTTCTACACAAAAATGCATGCACATACATAAAGCACACAGTGGACATAACACAAACGACATTGATGGTCCCACCTGCTTTGTATGCCTGCTGTTGCTGAACCCGTTGTAACCTTTGTAGCAGTGCTTGTGCTGGAAAGCAGGCTTTTCTGAAGACCAGCGGGGGAGGTAACTGTTGATACTGACGTAATACTTGGAATACTAGAACTAATCAAGTCATCTTGTCTTCTACCAAAGGAACCACTGAAAAGTCATTTGAATTTACAAAAATAAGCACTGTGTATTTATTAAGTTATAAATCACCACCCATTCTTCTACCAGTTTGATGAGCCCTCGATTTCCATCTACTGAATAGCTCCAGATATTTGCAAAAAAGATGAGCATAATTACAAGAACTCTCATTTCCCTCTCATTTCCATAAAAAGACTACAAAGATTGTAAACCCAATTTTAACATCATACCAATATATCTGCTTGCAATCTTATGGCACACTTAATAACACTGTGTTGTTGCTATTACAGCCCATCACTTACATACAGAAAATCTAATCGCTGATTAAAAGTATAATCAACTAAAATATATGAGCCAAACTGTGTCTTAGACATCACTTACTCACACCGAGCATGACCGTCACTGAAGGGCAAGGATACTGCCACAGTTGCTTCATAAACAGTATAGCATTAAGAGGCAACAAGGAAGCTGTTATAAGAACTGAAAGTGCAGCTTTTCTGGAAGCCAATAACTGAGGAAGCTGTGACTAGCAGTCCTCATCTATTTGGGACTGGAAAGCACCAGAACCATCTTTCCCCAAACACTGATTTCCTCATTCAGCTGATGGCTTTGTAGTGTTTATCCAATGAAGGTATAATAACAAAACAGCTCTCACCATTTTCAGGTAAATAGCTAATGTATAATACACAAAACAACTATACCTAACCTTATTTTAAGGACATGAATACTGCTGTCCTTTATATTACTATTTGTAAATGCAGACAGTATAAAATTCATTATCTACCACCATGCAGTTCAATAAAAATACCTGGAATTCTTTATACTTTTAACATCTACAAAACATACACTATTTACCTTCTTTGATAGGTTGTGTTTAGTGGTGAAGAGCCTTCATTTGAGATATTTTTCTTTGCATCTTCTTCCCATTTTCTTCTTGTGTAAGAACCACTACCACGTATTAAACTGGCTGACGTATCCCTGTTTTCTTTCTCTTCAATGTCAGATGTACTGGCCAGCCGTCTTGGAATTGTAGGAGCAACATATGCAAGCCTAGTTCCTTTTGTATCTTTATCCTGCAAGAGACATTTTTTTACAAAGTTTACAAGTTTGACTTAGATTACGATTTTTGAAAGGTCAACTGCATGTGTAGCAAACATGACCCCAATTTTAATTACACCCACACCCACACCCACCCACCCACACACACACACACAACTTGCTCCCATCAATTTATGGGCCAAATAGTGAAATAGTGTTAAAACAGGCACGCTGTTTCTAGAGTTTCTAGTTCATGTGTAAAAATAAGCATCTAGAATAAATGTTCTAAAGGGAGGTTGCCCATTATGCTTTGCATATTTTACTGTAAACAATGTCAAATAAACTTTGGGATTTGAAAAAACAAATAATTAGTTGTCAAACCTGAACTAAATTACACAGAGCCTAACACACATGACTGGTAATTGTACAGAATTATGCTTCCTACACAAGTTGTCTGGAAAGTCTAGCCTTCCCATCACTGAACTACACTGAAAGTAACCTACTACAAAGAAAGAAAGTAGTTAAACCTTGTACACAGACCACATATTAGGAAGCATCTCCTATCTGAAGGATGGAAAAAATGCCACACCATTCTTGAAAGCACATCCTTTCCCCTGGAAACTTTGTCCAAGGAACTAGATGAAAAATGTAGAAAGACATACAAAGATCACTGAACCCCTGTCTTTGATGAACGGAAATCTTTCATGGTACACTACATACCAACTACTAGTACCTCTTAAGATTTCACCAGGAACTAGGCACATAAGTTCATGATTTGTCTTCACAGCTTTTAGAAGTAGAAACTTTATTCCATGATATGTGGAAGTCAGAATTTGGTAAGGAATTCATCATCTTCAGACACTGGCCTTTCTTTTTTTAAAAATAAAAAAACCATCACCATCCATAATTTAATTACGTCGTGTGTTCTGGAAAAAATGTTACCTTGTCTTTGTTGTCTAATGAAGAGGACAATCTAGGGCTTGAAGCTGATCGCATAACTCCTGTTGAATCCTTTTCTTTCTGAGTTTCTTTGCTAGCTGTAATCTCTGCCAGTGCCCCATAACTGCCAGTCTTTCGAAGACCTAGTCTCCATGAAGCAGGAGACTCATCTTTTCTCTCTTCTTCTTTGGGAGAAACCTTAGTTGAAGTTGGGAACTGTAAAACACAGGGTTGCTTTTCTGTAAGTCTTGTTCTTCCAAGTGTCCTCTGTGCAGTCAAACATTTGGAAGTGTACATACACAGGCCACAAAATGAGTAATTCCACAACTCTGACAGGAATGGAGTATGTCTGTGCCCTTCTTGCTGACATATTTGCCCTTTTGAACATGAACCACGGGGCTAATGTATTTCTCCTCAGTTCACATGAGATCACCACTGGTGGCAAACCACCAATAATTTTTAAGACAAGTTGAGTTCCTATACTAGAGAAGGAGGGTAGGATGTGCAACTGCACAGAGCACACTTGGAGAACAGGGATTACAGGCAAGCAACCCTGTTATCTCCTTCGTGATCTTTGTGAAGTCCCACATTTGACAAGCAAGTAAGCAACATTGTCTAGTACAGATTCATCCACCATGGACTCTAGATTCAGGGAAAGCAGTAATGGGCCTTGACATTGCTTCACTCCCTTCTTATTGAATTCCAACACTGCCCCAGATGCAAAGTCACTTTTGGTGTGTTTAGGTATTGGGGAAGAATGCCAGCCATTCATCTGAACAGCTCTCTTTTTACTTAGCTTTATACTCTAACACAATGGTTGTCCATTGTGAAACATGGTTTAGAGCAACATGAACTTTGATTTCGCATAGCTGCTACAGAAATCCACCCTGAACCTTGCTGCTTACCACTGTGTTCTGTTCAGCAGTCACTAATATTCCTTTGCAGAAATATGCTCTGACCCAAACCTAAGTTCCAGTAAGCTTGCTTCATGAATCCTTGATTGAATCTGCTAGTGCCCAGGTTGTGACCTTCCTCAAAATAGAGGCAAGGGGAAGGAATTATCTTTACTACAAGGTATACACTTCTTAAAACCTGCCCTATCACCAAAACTCATTTAATTTACAGTAAACTGTTAAATAAGATAGCAGGGGAAGGGGGGGTACTGGGAGAAAGATAAACAGAATCTGCCAAGTCATCCAAGGTAAAACAATGCAAAGCTTGCTAGCTGCAATATTTTGTGGCAGTTAAAGACATTCATCCAACCTTGGATCATGTAGATGAGGGCAAACATGGCTGCCAAGGTAATAGGTACAAGCAAATGACTTCTTCTGTCAAAGCCTAAGAATTTCTACATGGTGGCCTATGTTTGCTCACAGCAGAAAGTGGGACTATACAGAGGTCACAGAAGAAAGACACATTCTCAACCTCAGTATTTTTAATTCCAGAATTCCATGCTTCATGGTATATTTCAAAATGAAATTCCCTATGGATGTATATTGTATGTATGTGGAAAAGGAAGCAAGACCTCACACAATTTCCTGGGCAAGTTAATAAATTCCAAACACTTGGTAAATCAACTTTTCAAAGGTTAGCTTTGTAAACATTACACTATAAACTACAAATTAACAATGAGATGCAAAAGAGACACACCATTTAAAATCATGCAGCTACAGTGCCAATATTTGAATTAACACTTGTTATTTTGCAACCTGGAGGGGGAAACCACACACAGAGCCCTCACCAGAGACTTTTCACCTTTACTGGGAACAAGAATAATGCCAGTTTTACGTAAGCCCTGCCTCCATGATGCAGGATCTACAGAGTCCACCACAGGCATGATAGCAGGAAGAAAGTCATACTAAAGCCAATTGGGACAAGACATATAAAAGAGATATAAAGTTTGAACGAAAATATATGTTGGCCTTTAATTTAAAAGTCTACATGTTTTAATCCCTATTTACATTTTACGGAACTGCAGTAAAGTTTTTTTCAGCACATATTCACAGAATTATAGCCATATATGAGCAGAGATGTACAAAAGTCAGAGGAGGTCCTATCTTTGAACAGGGGAGCAGGAAATTCAAGAGGGATTTAGCCCTCTAGCCCTATTAATTTTTTTCTCTTGTGAAAGAAAGCAGCATGGAGATTGGAAAGGAAGAGAGGGGTAAAAGCATATGCACTGGAATGGAAAAGCAGAAGGAAAATGAAGAAAGGAAATAGATTGAAAGATAGGCAGTATGTTTCTTTTGCACCCATACTTTAGGCACCAGAACTCTATCTATGCTTGTAATTTTAAAAGCATGAAAATTAGTACTTGTGTTTGAATGGGCGGACACACCTCTGTTCCATGACTACTTTCCTCGTTACTCCTTTACATGGTTACTTTAAGATAGGGTGAGAGCAGAATCAGCTGTGCAGTGCATGAGTAACCTCACAACTGTGTATACATTTTCTTACAGGCTTTCTTTCTCAAAAATCTCAGCCAGACACAGATTAGGGGACCAAGGAGAGGGACTTTTCAGTGGCAGGCTAGATATACATCTATGGCCGTTTATGAGAATGTACACATGTGTACATTAGATAGGTAGGTAGGTAGTAGATCAGATAAATATATAAAACACCAATGGGCTATACTCAATTTTTCATGAGTAGAAATCTGCTCTCACAGCGGGACTTTGCTACTCATGAAAAGCCTCTCTTGATGGTCACAGGATTTTCAGAAAGGGTCCTGGTGGAAAGGGGAAGGCAGGCTGCCAAGTAAAAAGTAACTTGTATAAGCTACCTTCATCTAATTTTGGCTGATTCTTTCTTCCTACTGCAGTCCTTCTCACCACATCCAATGTGTTTTCCTGAGGGTCCCCCAAACAACTAGATTTTGAGGGGTTCCAGAAACTGTAGTATGAGAAGGGTGAAAGACCCATTTTATAAGTGGACTCCCCCTCAGACAGGACTGACTACAATTCCATAGTTGAAATAAAAACATATTTTTTCACATTTAAAATGAAAATACTGTACAGGAAAAATCTATCAATTTCGGTTTATGAGCATCTTGGCTTCTGTAAGAATATTCCTCATTATATTGAATTGTGCTAGCATTCTTCCAATCACATATATGGTGGTGATTCATTCTTCCCCACTTTTACCTCCTCAAGACAGTTGGTATTTCAGATCAACTTGTAACTGCCTGTTATAGCCTCACAAGTCACTCATGCCATGCCTCCTCTTCCCTGCCAGCTCTACACAGCTGCCACTGTTTCAGAATTGGTATTTCACAACAATATTGTAAACAGTTGTTAACAGCACCAACACTCATCCATATCATGACACCTCATCCCACCAGCTCCACGCTGCTGCCACCACCTTCTCACACAATCAATGTGGGATTCTCCAAGAAAAAAACAGCAGGGAAAGAAACATACAGCCTCCTCTGTGTTATAAAGGTGGCTGCATTTGCAAAGCTGCAGTCTTTCTTTAATAAAAGCAACTGGTTGAGTACTAAATTACAAGGCTCCTTTGGAAGATATACCTTCAGGGTTTTTTGATATGTTTTACTTTTTTATCATCTATGCACACCTTTCTGTAGAAAGATACTCTACAAGGTGTTCCATAAAAAAATATCTATCGTGTGAATTTGTTCCTTCAAAGACTGCCTTATTCCTTACATACCTGGCAGGTATGGGTCTCCTGCAAAACCCAAATATCTCAGAAACCCACTCAACAGTAACTCAGAGCAGGGTTTTAAGTGTGGCTGTCCTTGTTCTGTGGAACAGCATTCTTGTCGAGATATGACAGGCGCTCACTATCTGTACTTTCTGGAAACAATCAGATGTTTTTGTTCCAACAAGCCTTCTCAGCTGGATGAACAGGTCTCTGCCACGGATATCTATTTGGTGTCCCCCCCCCCCTTTTAATTCCTTTTTAATACTGTTTTAAATTGTTTTAGCTGCTTATATTGCATTCTCTACAGCACCTTGAGACATATATGGAAGGTGAATAATTAATTAATAAGAATCAATTTTAAAAATGATGTCTCAAATTCTTATTTGCAATTTACCTGAAAATATCAATTTGAGGCTTGGGGGGCATTAACTCATATCTAGTACTTGATCTGAAGGTGCATCTTAGGAGGAAAGCATTGCAGGTCTTAAAAAGAGAGAACTCAAAATCACAGGTGTGTAAAAAAAATACTCAGGCAACAAGTATTAAAACTAGATCTTTCTCTTGGAATAACACAACAAGCACAGGTATTTACTGACTGTTTCTCAAATGAAGCAAACTAAGAATTTTTGCAGAATTGACATCATCTCTATGTGCTCTAATAACAAAAGCTAACAAAGTAATTAAAAGTGACCAACTCTGTTTATTCTACATGAAGTCTACATTTTAAACAACCTTCCCGACTAAGCCAAAAGGATGAAAACCACATTCGTTTGAACACACACACCAACTTCATATGTAGACTACAGTAAACGAAGGTGGTAAGGCCCCAATCTCAAGTGAAAAGATGTGTACAAGGGGGGAAATGATGTTTTTATTAAGCCCAATGCAGGGAACTCTTGAACATCAAATCTGAGCCTGGTATCTGCAGGTACAACTTGCTCCCATTTCGAATGAACATGCCATGGATTGTATCCAATAGGCCCCCCTCTTTGATTGGAGGCTTCCACACAAAGAGAAAGAAGCAATTTTGCCAAATCCCGTCACCTTCTATGCTGTTCCTACCCAACCGTCTGAAGCCAATTAGGGGGAATTGAAATTGGCAAAAATTCCCATCCCTCCCATCCGCTGAGGAAAGCTTTCACTGAGTCAAAATGCCTTCAGCAACACCACTGGATACAAACCTATAATCTTATTTGGCATAATATCTGAAACCTTGAGAGCCAGCGTCAGTCAGTGTAGGCAATACTGAGCTAGTTGGGTCAATGATCTGACTCGATGTAAGGCAGCTTCCTATGCAACAGTTGATCAATCAAGGCATTTTAATAGTGCGAAGTTCATGATATCATGTCTACACTTTACTCTTAACTAAACAACTGAAACAAACTGTTTTACCTTCTTAATGGGGGATGTAGGTGTCACTTGACCAGTAGTAACTGATGGTGTTGTCACAGCTATATGAGCAGCTTGCACATTGGTGGTATTTGAATTATTTGTTGTAGGCTTGTTCTTGTCTGTAAATAAATCATTTAGAGGATAAAGTAATTCACAATCCATTTAAATATAACTAATACTGTTTACACCACAGAGGCCCATTCTGCACAATAAAGTTTAAAGGCACTGGGGGGGGGAAGATATGTTCATTTTTTTCAGGTGTTCCTGTTGGTTATTTTGCTGCTTGGTGATTCTGAAAGACTGAGGGGAGCATGCCTGCCTCTCACAATTCTTTGCTCCTGCCTGCAACCATGTGACGAGGAACAGCCCACACCATTGGCCCTGGTATCCCACGAAGTAAATAAGGGGTTTGCTTCACTATGGAATATTCCGTCCAAATGGTTTATTTACAGTGGTGATCTGATGAGCTAAGTGTTTTGTCGTTCCTATGTTGTAAATGGAATTTATAATTTTATATGGATAGGATTTATATGGACTGAACTAATCTAATCTATTTTATTCTCTCATGCCCCATTTTATTTTGCTGTATGATGTATATTATTGTGTATTGTGTGTTGCTATTTAAATATGGGCTTATGGCTGTAATAATGATATTCTTCTATTCACTATGGAATAAGTGTCCCAGTACCATATTCCTGCTACATTATAGAAGAGTATGAATTGTTTTATTGTATTTTATTTATTTACTGCCCAGAAGATACACCAAGTAACTTCAGGTTTTGTTCCAAACTATTTGAAAATATACTTAAAGAGCACTATTAGTTGAAGAAGATAATCAGGCTATGCATCTAACTACATTCATTGCGGAACACTACCAAAAAAATAAATAAACCAGTGTTTTCTTGCTATGAGAACAGTAGCTCCATAGAAGAGCACTGAGATGCACAGACTTGAAACAAAAAATTCCCAGCTATTTTATTTTTAAAAATGTTTTTAGTCATTATGGCTACAAACAAAATTGTAAGGCTATGATAACATTAGAGAATAAAAAAATCACAAGAAATATGAAAGAACTGAGAACCATGATTCCCCATCATCTCTGAACCTGGATTCAATTTCATTAGTACCACTTAAGGCAGTACTATATGTATACCACAATGAAAATAGTTTTTTTAAAATACAGAAAATCTCCTGCAATAAAAATGCTTACAAATTATGGGGACAATACCGTCTGACACCTTGTGCACATCCTCACAAGCCTAACATTGTATGCAGTAGAAGCAGGACTACCAGGGCTGGTGGGTGTTGACCATTTAGGAGCCTTCCTCCTTCTGTTTTATTAAAAATATTTTCACCCCATCTTTCCATTAGCTGCCCAGAGTGGCTGGGGGGACCCGGCCAGATGGGCGGGGTACAAATAATAAATTATTATTATTATTATTATTATTATTATTATTATTATTATTATTATTATTATAAAAAACAATACACACTTGGCACATGGAAGGGAATGGATGTGGAGAGGGGCTGGAACTTCCCCAGTGTCTGTTTAAAAATACAGAGCTGTGTTTAAATAACTGTACTTTAGTAACACAGTTTCCCAAGAAAATGCAGTGATGTTTGCTTTTTAGTATTTCTCCACTTGAACAAGGGAAATTTAAGCCCTTTTAACATTCCAATGTTTATTTCGCAAATCACTCAAAGCTCCTTTCATTTAAATATTAAATTTAAATTCACACTACATAAAATATACACCAGAGCAGGCTCTACTCCACCTAGAATATTCCAGGTTCCAAAACATTTTATTGTGAATCCACCTTTAAATGAGTAATAGGGAAAGGGGAAGGTACAAATTTGGAACACAGAGATTCAGCTCCAGGGAAAAGCCTAAGTTCTCTAGCATGCCAAATAAAGTATGATGAAAGCCTTGTTGATATTTAAAAACCTCTAAGTTTACATAAATTAATTCTTGTGTCACAGTCATATTTTCCTGGCACAAGACTGCATAGTAGCAACAAAGAAAACACAGTAATGAGAGTCATATAACTCAAGAAATGCTGAAGTGATGAGTCTGAAACTTTTAAGCTATTAGTGGAAGACATGCAGATATATTAAATTGTGCTCCTCCAGCTTATAGCTGCTATTTAAGTGAGACAAATAGATCCCTTTTGATTCATTATTCTAAAATTAACCTTAAAATGTGTTAAAAAACCATGAGTATGAGGAAAAGGTAAGGAACAGGGGCGTTTCTAGACATCTGCATGGCTGAAAATGCATTGTCATGGTGCTAGTTAGCTTTCTGATGCAGCTAATTAGCACATTCTTGACATCTTCCAGATAAGATGTAGATTTATTATATATGAATTCTAATAAATGCACTATGTGTGAGTTTGCTCTGTACAGTTTCTAGTTACTGTATTACCACGTTCAGGTTTCTGGACAATCAAGGGACATAAAGATAGTTAATTTTGTTTAAAATGACGTATCTTGTGGTTTGCACATTAATGAATTTTATACTTGTCCCTTAATGACCTCCAAACTTGAAGAAGCCTGAAGTAATGAGGAAGTAATCCAATGGTGAATTAAACTAACCTGAATTTAAAAGCAATTGTAAAGCAAAATTGTTGTTCTATAATACCTGTTTCTGCTTCAGATTCGGAGTCTTCTTCCTCATCTTCTTCACTAGAGCAACTGGACTCATCTTTCTTTCCTTCTTCCTCTTCATCAGCTTTTTCTTGCTCTAGAGACTCAATGTTTGATGCATTCTTATCTTGCTCAATGATCAAAGTCTCTTTACTGGAACAACATTGTTTTGAAGCATGAAATATTTATTGCATTATTGGCTTCAGAAAAAAAAAGATACCAGGGTGGGCTGTGACAGGAGCACAGATATGGACTCAATGTTATTATGAAAACTCCACTCCTTCCTATGCTTCTTCAGTACAGGTATCTTGCCTCTTACATGAGGGTTCAGTTCCGGGACTCCATGTGTATATGCAAAAATGAATAAAGACAAGAATCCCCAGGACACACACCCTCACCGCAAGGTGGAGGGCTGTCTATCCGGCTTTAGAAGGCAGTATGAGGACTCTGGTCCCAGAGCCCTCCTGCTGCCTTTTCAAAGCCCGGTAAGCACTTGTGCAGCTTTGGGAAGGAGGCACAAGGGCTCTAGGACCCTGCTAGAGCCCTTGTACTGCTTTCCCAAAGCCAGGTAAGCCTGTGATCACAGTTTTCCACTGGGGTGTGTGTGGGATTAAATAAATGGAGAGTGGGTTTCCTCTGCTCTATTTATTTCTCCGCCCACCCACGCAAAGCTGTGATCAGTAAAATAAGTGTAAGATCAGTTACCTATACTTTCCAAGTAAACATGTAACCGTCTTCAACATTCCCCCTATACAGAGTTTATTTTAACTAATCTACTTACTTTTTAAACGGTTTTTGAGACTGATTATTGTCCATGTTTGCTGTAGATTCAATAAGGGGTGATTTCTTCTCCTTTTTTTCACTATGAAGCTTTAAGAGATATGAAAAGATTCAATTAGATTTCTATAAATGCAGATGCAAACACAAAAACATTTCAAGTCACCTGAAGTACCGGTAGTATAACATAAAAAAAAGCATTTACAAGATTAACATCTCAGGACAGATGTTAAGTGACAAATATTAAATAGCTATGTAATAAACTCCTTTAACATTTCAACATTGCTAACACTTTTCAAATACGATTAATAATAACAGCTGTATTTGCACATCACACTAAACTATAGCTGCAGTTAACCTTTGTCTCCCCCTCCACATTACACATGGCTGGGGAAGATGACTTTGGAAGCTGTTACTTTCAGTTTTCTTTACTGGCCATTTGCCATGTTTCCCACACTCTGTACTCAGATTAATTCTAATTATTGTTAGTTTAAACAAGCCAGGCTCAGAAATGAAAATGGCTTTCTTGAAAATGACTGAAGTAAATGTTAAAATACAATTTGTTACACCAGATGACATGATAAAACAAAAATTGGATAATTAAAGCCCAAAGTAGAAGCTGTCTAAATTCTCCTCTCAGTAACTGGGGGGTGGGGAGAACTCTTTAAGCTATGACTCGTGTGATATACAAATGTGGCCAATATGTTTCAATCTTTGAACATTTCTGAATTAAAGCATCAGAAGCAAAATCCACAATATTAAAATAACCACATCACTTGATACAGTGTAAGGCTAGGTATACTGCATAAATTTAATTCAGATTTCTCATTTGCTGTGTTTCCTTCATCATCAAAATTAAATTAGCACAAGGACACAGAAATTGACTGTGTCCAGGTTTACAAAAGAACATCCTCAGTTCATTCACACTTCTGATAAAATATGGACTCAACCACTGAACATATGCCAACTATTTTTAAAAACGCCACCACCAGGAGGTTCAGAGCTACTCATCTGCACTTCCATGAATGGGAGCACATGCAGGAGCAAAATTATGTCACAGTCACTGCTGCTTCCCATTTGAACTTTTAAGTCACCGAGAGGGGAACAGTTATTGCTAGGCATGCAGAGCCATCACTTAACCTTCTTATTTGGAGGGAATTTTATAGCTGCTCATTAACAGCTCCAGTAGTGCTTCCCTTCTGATGTAAAGTACTGTAATTGTATAATTTTGGTATGAAAATCCTCACGCTCAGAGTTCTGGTTACTACCTAACTCTCTGCATAGTGTGGGAGAGGGATAATGGGAAAGAACATCAGTGCACTATTTGTGTTTTAAAAAAATACCAAGCACCTATTCCATAAAGTGAAATACACATAAAATAAAGATTATGGCCTTTGGCTAGAACAAGACACTTATGAACTGAACATAAAATAAAGAGTAGGCTTAGTTGTAGAACACAATGCTTTGCATGCAGATAATCTCAAATTCAATCTTGGTATCTTCCATTAAATATCCTCAGCTTAAGACTCTGATAGTCAGAGTAGACAATACCAGGCTAGACAAACCAATGATCTGATTAGTTTGTTCTCACAGTACTGAAAGAGCTCACCATATTTTGTTTCTTTTGAAGTTCTTCTAAATATCCTAAAATGTCTTCATCTGCTACATCAAATGCTGTCTGACCCTGCAGGAGAAATAAGCAACAAAATCAAATTATGGTATCATTAACTTATCATACAGGGAGGGAGTATGCCACCAAGCTAAGCCCAACACAAAGAATGGGCATGAAGTGTGCGCTTTGGGGGCATGAAGGGAGAAGAGTTTAATGTGAACACTGACTTTTATTATTTAGACAATCAATTTAAAGCAGACCATTGCACTACATAGCGATTCCCTTCTTCTACTAAATAATGGCAACCATTATTATTTAGTTACTAAATAATGGGAACCATAGGGACTGTTTCAAAGGGCCACAATCAGTTTCAAGGTGATCATTCTATCGGCATGTGTCAAAATTGTTCCTTTTGTGGTTGTCCTGCAAATGATTGTGAATTGGACAATAGTTTCCAAGTCACAGGAAGTAACAGCTCCACATTAGTCCAGTATAAAGTACACTGTCACTCCTGGTGATTTGGAAACTATAATTTCTATTTAAATTCCTATAGACATTCAGGAAGTTAAAGAAGGGGAAATGTTTTACTTAAAACACTTGGTTCATGTCCAGACACTGAGTTATAAAGAATTCTACAAATGAGTAAAGGAATAAGCTAAACATGTTAAGAGTTTTCTTGGCTAAATGCATAATTCATGCTGGAGAGGTCTTCAGAATGTCAGCTTTTTATTTTTCTTTAGTAATATGCTATGAACTGCTCCATTTTCCATGTTTGGCATTTATATTTAATATTATGAGGAAGGGAAGATGCTGCTAAAATGATTCACTACAAAGATGCATTTATGGCTGCTTTGTTCTCAATCTTTTATCAGTATACATTTCGGCTGTCATGTCTATATTCAGCTACTGCTTGTTTCTCTTATGTGTGAGAGCCTTAAGAGAAAAGGTTACAGTGAGCAATTTTGAATTTAGATATATCTTTATGATAGAGATCTTAAATAGAAAGTCCTATGTAGGAAATAGTCCTCACTGAGTTAACTAGAGTGGAATACACTCTTTGCCCATCCCATATTTATTTAACCTTCTTGGGAAGAAAGTAATTCTTCTCGTTTCCCCTTTATACATCACATTCTACTCTAATACAGTACAACTTACTAGGAAGTCTGCTAAATTTGCACACAACTTTCTTATACCACATCTCTAACAATGTTCTGTTGTAGCTTGTCACGCATCTTGCAACTCAATGCCTTACTTCATACATACTGCTTATGGTTGATTGGTTTTATGGATGATTGGTTTTATCCAATGGTGGCATTGCCTCTGCAGAAAGACTTCCACACACACAAGGACAAGACAAGCGATTTTTGCCAATTCCTCAGCTGATCCCCCCCCCAAATGCTGTTCTTGAAGATTTGCAACCCTTTTATAATGGGACATGCGGATTGCAATAGCTTGGGGGATTCGTAAAATCTTGGTGTCCCGAGGGGTGAGGGCAGTTTTATGATACAGCTCACAAATCATGAGTTCAAAGGAAAATAATTAGAGTTGCAACTCTTTAGCAAATGTTAGTAGCTTCTTTGAGTTCCAGCCTTTAGAGATGTAAAACACTTCTATTAACAAAATCTACTAGTTGAATAATGTAAAGACTGCTCATAGACAGATAAATCTCCTCAAAACTTAAATGGCACCCTATCTCTCCCCTGAATATGACAGCACTGTGATATGAGTGGCTAAGCTTATTGCAAACTTTGTAATCAAGTGCAATGCTTTTCAAAATAAATCTTCATAAAAAGTTTAAGATACAGCTCTTCTCTGTAAATTTGGCTGGAGTAGCAGCGTAGAAATACTTGTTTCCAAATAGGCCCATAGGGTGGGAAAACAAGATATGAGATTTGGCAAGGGGCTGGGGAAGCTGCAACAAAAGGGAGAAGAAACCAGATGGTGCTTATAAGAATGAAAACAAGACAAGACATGCCACCAGAATTCATTCAAAAATCTAGCTCCACTTGAAACCTTCAGCCAACAGATCTTTTACTTTAGCCATTTAGTCCTTATATTCTTCCCTGAGCAATCTCCTAACATTTGTTTTAACACATTTTAACATAAAATCATTGGGGAAAGATGTGTACTTTTGTATTTTAAAATTAGAACTACTCAAGATACAAAAAGGACTTTCTGGAATTATGCAGTTGTTTCCTGAACAGTATGTTCCTCTTAATGAAGTAAAAATGTGTGTGTTTAGTAGCTGTACTTAAATGAACTGATTTCTTGCATTTTATTAAGATTAAAAATTGGTTGCATTCACCCAGGCCTGGCCTTCCAAGCAGAATATATCAGATCGCCTGAAGAGGCAAGCTACTACTAAATTTGGAGACATGCTAGGATTTTTATTTATAAGCTAAGATATGGAAAACATCTGGCCATGATAAAGAATGACTTCAGCCATACTGTATTCTCACACCGATACACAATACAGTCAGCAATTATGTAAGGACATCAAGAGCTGCATCACACAAAGACCTATAAGAGTCACAAGTGTGTCTCCCAATGTCTCCCATCCTCAGCTTTAAGATTTGTGGAGGGGTGATTGAGAACTGTTTTTGTACATTATGGCTTTAACAGTAAATGCAATGATTCTAATACCCAATAACTCAAATTGTGTACAAACTGCTTTATAATTGTAGCTAAACCATGATTTAAACAAGTACTTCAAACAATAGCAACCTAATAAAGTGACTTTTTATTTCATTATTCTTTATAAAGTATAAAGTATTTTTAAATGATATCACCACAGCTCAGATGCACATCTGAACTGCCAATGGTCACATTAAGGTAATCCCTTGGTGAAATTCAAATATATTTTATATGACAACTAAAAATACAGTGGAACCTCGACTTACGAATTTAATGCGTTCCGAAAGCACACTCGTAAGTCGAAAATTTCGTAAGCCCAAAAACGGCATTCCCATAGGAATGCATTGGAAACGTAAGTCGAAAAATTCATAAGAAAACCCTATGTAAACCTTCGTAAGTCGAGTAAACCCCATCTAAAACTTCGTAAGTCGAGTAAACCGCATCTAAAATCCAAGCGGATTTCCTTTCGGAAGTCGAAAAATTCGTAGGCGCACGGCCGCTTTTTCCCTTTCGTAAGTCGAAAAATACGTAAGTCGAGTACTTCGTAAGTCGAGGTTCCACTGTAGTTCAAATTTAGAACCAGCATTTTCTTTTTAGACAGCTAGGATCATTATAAATTAGTTTTACTTGTTTCTAAGATGTACAGCAAAGTGTCTAAGTAGCAGTGGCGAATACAGAATTCATAATCTACTTTTAATCAATAGATCAATAACACATTTTGACAAAGATTATGCAAAAGTCCTACCACTTTGTTGACAGTCTCCATATCACACAAGTTTTCCACTAATATTCGACATGCTTCTTCTTTACCCCAATGAGCAGCCGCATGAAGTGGTGTCCAGCCATCATAATCTTTAATATTTACATCATAGCCAGCCTGTATTAAAAGTCTGAATAAATTTGATAAATCAAATTAAAAACAGCAAAACTGAAATAAAGTGCTATAAAATTTAAAAAACTGAAGGATTTGCTGGCATTTTCAGAGCATTGAACCATGTGAAGGGTTTAATGAGCATAGAAATTGCATTACAGTGGTACCTTGGTTCCCAAACAACTTTGTTGTTAAACGAATCAGCTCTTGAATGCCAAAAACCCAGAGGTGAGTGTTCCGGTTTGCAATCATTTTTAGGAAGCCAAACGTCCAACACGGCTTCCATGGCTTCTGCTTGAGTGCAGGAAGCTCCTGCAGCCAACCGGACGCCACACCTTGGTTTTTGAATGGTTTTGGGAGTCGAATGGACTCCCAGAACGGATTAAGTTCGAGAACTAAGGTACCACTATATTTTCTCACATGGACCACCATTTTTTGTTTACTCTACTGAATATTACAAAAACTTAATAATTTACTATGTTTTTATTTTCAGATTAACTAGCAATGAACATATAGGGTTCACTGCACAAGCAGACATCTGCTGACAAAGCAGGAATTCTTCCTCCTGCCCCCCTGCCCTCTCCAATCTGCTACATATTTTGGGGGTGCACAGAGCAAAGGAAGGGGAACTCCTGTTGTTCTAAAGGAAGTCTGCTTCACTGCCAGGCAGCCATGCTTGAATATTATCCATGGAAGGGTAGCAGAAATTGTGGGCATAGATGGAAAAGTGGGACACACAACAAACATCCATTTGAGTTTAAGTCTAGCTTTCAGTAGACTACACTCATAGTGAGAAATTTTCAGAACATACACCAATATATGCTAAACATTTCTATATTGACTAAAAAGGTTGTACACAGAAAGACTTTAAAAAGTCACAATTTTAACATGTAAACCAAGGAGCTGCAGAATAGTCTAAACTACAGAAATTTGTAACTACAAAGTGTGAATCTGCATTAGAAATTAACTTACTTTAATACTTCTGTATACCCTTTAGCAGCAGCTACATGGAGTGCTGTGCCACCAGATTTTGCATGCCGAACATCATTTATATGACCACTGTTAAGCCACTGTCTTGCATCTCTAAGCATTATTCGTTCTTCTTCTTTGCGAGCTGCCTCTATATCAACCCCTGAATGGAAAGAAATATTTTCATTTCAAAATATGTACACAAATTCTTATTCAAATGACATAAACACTGACACAAGATATCACAGGAGCCTCGCCCAACATTATGGAAGCTGACTGCAATAATCAGCCACCTCTGCTCCACTTTGGAAGGCAAGAGAAATGAGGAAAGGCAATGGTACTCCTTCACCCACTGAACCATTTCAATACTGTATTACTTTTCATAAAACATAGAATAGATATTGCCTTGGCAGAGTCATGGGCTCAAAGTTCAGTGTGGAAACAGGAACAGTAGCCATGCATCAGCATACATTTTAATATAGCAGAAAGCTAGCACGGATCTACAACAGGTACTCAAATTGAGCCACCCAATGATTTCCCAGCATTCCTGGGATGTATGTGGTGTGGAAGAGAGGAAAGTAGAGGCAATGCCAGTCTGTGCCATACACTGCTGGAAGTGGCATTCCCCCAGAAGAGTCAGGGCATCTCATGAGAAAAAGAAGAACTAGATTGGTTGGATCCTGTTCAGCAAACTGGTTGAGCCAAGACATCCAGCATAAAAGCAAGGCAAAACTGCAGGTCAGAGAGACAAAGGTCATAAAATGTAGTCTAGATGATATTGGCGAGAGAAACAGGTAAAAAAAAAACTTGTGTGGATTAGGACCCGGGAATTCCTTATTTCCATACTCTTCATTTCCAGAAGATACAGCTATCGTCTTCAGTGTTCTCTAGTTTCCATGGCTAGGCAGCAACTCTGAATGCACTGCCTGTGAAACTAAATCATAATATAATAGTTCTGGTGGCCTACTTTAGGGGGTCTCCCCCACCCTGGAATAGGAATTAGTTCCTTCACCTACAGGAAAACCTCCCATGTCCAGCTCAGGTTAAATGGGAGGGTGAAATGTATTATAGATTCATTCACATTTAAAATTATCTAATGCTCAACCCTTCCATGTAGTGAAAAAACCACAGCCATGCCAGTTTAAACAGGCAAAAGACATAAGACACAAAGGAATACAAAGGAAAAGTGGGTAGAGAAAGGCAGCAAAGGCACACAATACCTCAAGGACTGTCTTTTCCCACATGAACTAAACTGGGCTTTGCATTTGTCATCCAGGGCCTTTTTCCATTTGCTCCCTTTTCATTGGTGGCCCCCCACACGTTCTGCAGGGAGGCACACCTGGCAATATCATTACCGGTATCTATTTTTAGGTGTCAGGAAATAAACATTTATTTAAAACCAGGCTTTCAGTCCTTAATTTGTAAAGTATTGTGTGTATTTCTGGCCTCTTTATTATCTAGCTTTGTCTTGTATGTTGGTTTTGGTTTTATACATAGTTTTAATGTTTGTATTATTTTGTAAGTTGCTTCAGGTCACTTTTTATTTTAAAAAAGCAAATAATAAATGCAATACAATGATTATTGCTATTGTTACTATTATTTCCAAGCCACATCCCCCAATCAATTTATGCATGTAAATTGGCGTAAGTTAATAAGTAACTCCAAAAATTCATATATCCATTGTGTACTGAGAATCTCTTATTATTTATTTATTTGTTTGTTTGTTTGTTTGTTTTAATATTTAGCATAGTTCAAGAATACAAGTTTAAGGCACAAAGTACATTCTAAGAATGGTCCACAGATGGCAATATTGCATCTCTAGCTCAGTGTTCAGTTTATTCCTTTAAAACTATTATTTGATCTCTCTCAGGTACACTACAAAATCATTTTACATAAAGGTTGGCCGGGGGGGGGGGGACTAATTAGCTACCTTTACTAGTTAATCAGCTGAAATGTTTTAGCTTAATTCTAAAATATATTGCTCAGCAAGCATTTTAAAACATTTCAAAATTCTAATTCTCAGCATTTGTTAGCCTGCCAACAAGTATTGCTGTGTCACAAGCTCTGGGCACTTACCAACCTTGCATAATCAATCTTTACTGCTTAAAGATGGAAAGAAGAAAGCAGTTTATATACTGACCAGTGGCAACTGAGTAAGTCAGCTATGCTAGGGTTGCCATATTTCTAGAAGTAAAATTCAGGACACAGAAGTTGCTGAGCTTTTGGGGGGGGGGGAATTGTTGAGCTTTCTTTAGGCAGTCAACCTCAAAATCCTAGACATTTTACCTATTTTCCTAAATTTCCCCCGGATGCTATTTTCAACAGTTAAATCCCAGACATGTCCAGGAAATTCCGGACATATGGCAAACCTAAGCTATGCAGTCACTCCTTTAAAAATCCTCTCCAGCCCCAGAAGACTGTAATAACTATTACCCAGTCATATCACTTTGGGGGCAAGATGCTCAAGCAAGTGGCGGTTGTCTAATGTTAATCTCCCTTGCTTGAAACATATTATCTAGATCCATTTCAATCCTGTTTCAGGTCTGGATTTGGCACTGAGAGCCTTAAATTTCTCTGATGCATGACCTCTGTCAAGAGACACAAATGGGGCTTTGATCATTCTCTTCAGTCTTTAGCAGCTTTCGATACCATCAACCAAGGAATCCTTCTGGACAGGAGACTCTGTGACTAGGAGGTATTGCTTCTACTGTATTTGTAAAGTCAATTCCAGAAGGCAGCATTATGGAACTTCTGCTCAACCTCACCATTGCTGCCACCACCACATGTTTTTAGACATCCATATAAAGTGGCTGGGTGACTTCATCCAAAGATTCCAGCACACAGGTGATATTCCAGTATGTTGCCATTAACATTCTGTACCATATCAATGCAACAGTCTATATGCAAGCGCACATGCACACACACAGGATGATGCAGAGTTGCTGTACTCACTACTGTTTTGGACAGACTCTTGTCCCTCAGATAGCTTCATTACCAGCCAACTAGTAGTGACCACATCCAGTGCTTGGAATGAACTAGCTCAAAAATCTCTGAACTACACCTAAAAGTAATCGTTGGGTGAATTGTGTTCATTTTGAGGTAGAACCTGGACACTCAGCTTTCATTTAAAGAAAACTATATATATAAAGAAACTTAGAAAGCAAGGCTCCAAGGCTTATTAGGCAGATGCTGCTGTTGCCAATGGCAATTACTCAGTTAAATCACTGTTGCTAAGCAATCAGAAGAAAGGAATGTGAAGCATTTCCTGTATCTTTCCTACTGAAGAGATTTACTCTCTTCCAATGGAAGCAGCTTAAAGCAAGAAGCACAGGTACAGAAGCAAAGCAAATGATGCCTTGTGTATGGCTGTGTTGCTGACACAAATGAAACACGTTAAGCCTTTTCTACAACTGAAATACAATTACATGCAAAGCTTTACCTGTGGCTATTCCGGCACACATCCTATTACTTGTGCGTGGTCCTTTTTTTTTTTTTTTTTTTACACTTTTGGACCCTACTCTCCAACACAGCTTCTAACATTCTGAATGTATACTCCTTTTGCCCAAAGAGGATTTTTAAAACGTGGTTTTCAGGCTATGTGCATATATACATATTGCCTTTTTATTCTGCTTCATGAATATAATCAAGATGGCTGTTGCCTACAGAAGTTTATTCCAATGAACTAACTCATGCTCAAGCTACCACAGCATTCTTGATCTTTTAACATGTTTTATGGGCAACCATAGCTACAGTAAAACCTTTCATCTGGCTATTTTGAGGTCCAAACAACACTAACACAATCCTATCTCTCTAAAAAACCCTTCGAGGTCCTGCATTGCTTGGTATTAATAACCTTTGTAAGTTTAAATGCATCCCACAAGCCTACTAATTCTATTTTATATCTATGATCATATAAATGCTGACATTTCCTTTAAAAGGTCCCCATCTTTGCATTTCAGAGATCTTATTTATATTTGTTTAATTTATTTTATTATATGATTATCTGCAGAAATGGCATAATAAGTGACCAATCTCCAAGAAGAGGCCGCTGTGTTACCATGCCTTGAGGTGACTATTCCTTGAGGTTGCTATTCACTGCCTAGATCACTGCATTCTGTTCTACCAGGCCTACCAGGGAAACAATATTACACACCCACACACAGTGGTCTATTGATATTTGTTTTAATTTTCTTTTTGCTTTTAACTTGTTTTTAACTTTTTATTATTTTATTGATTGGCTGTACATTTCTGATACAGTGGTATACAAATATTTTTATAAAATAAATAAATAAAAATAAGTCCTTCTTTCTTTGGCAAACATTCATAGCCGTGTTAAGCTCGTCCTCCATGAACATGATTTTATCGGTATGTCTGTAAGTGACTGTGGAGGCCAATTCTGGATCCACACGCCCTTCCACAGTGGGAACATAGGATTTCGGGCAGGAGTTGATCATGGTGAGGATTTGCCAAATGTGTTTTCCTCTTAGTTCATTTCTCCCTTTCGTCCGGAGTTTGTGCTTCTTCAAAGTCCATGACGCCTTTGCTAAAGGCTATTCTCCAATTGGAGTGCTCGCAGTATAGTATAGACAGACATAGCTGCTCTGTTTGTCAAGGGTCAGGACTATTGCTATACTATTTATATTTAGATACTTATTCAATACTCTTATATAAAAAGGGACCCACTAGGAGCCCTTTTCTATCTTTCAACTTTTACATTGATGTTTAGTTTTAGTGAACTTGACATTTGTAGATAGTCTGCAGAAAAATCCATCCACAGTGAATCAAAATGTTTCACTTAAAACAGATGCAAGTATTAAGGCAGGTCACTGGGAGAAGGGATTTGGTCGTTATTTCCCCAAGAACAATCAGCAATTATTTAATGCGTAAGATGCTTTTAATAGCTTCAACAGTAAATGCTATATATGCTATTGTTAATGCCACATGCGTGTACAGAGGTACCTCGGTTTTCGAGCGCTTTGGAAGCCAAATGTTTCAGAAGGTGAACACCGAAAACCTGGAAGTAAATGCTTCCATTTTCGAACGCGCCTCGGAAGTCGAACGGCTTCTGTTGCGTGTTTTTCAATTTTCTCCATTGAACTTGCAGCCAGCCCTTTGTACCTCGGTTTTCTAATGTTTCGAAAGTCAACGGTCTTCCGGAACAGATTACGTTTGAGAACTGAGGTATCACTGTACTCTGTTACTTAAATTCCCTGGATTTAACAGTGCATATATTAAGCATAGGGCCTTACAACCTGAAGCACAGTCTCAGTCCAGAACTCATCAACAAAAGTGCAGGGACATCCATTTATTGTCTCTGATATCTCTGTTTAAGCACACTTGCTGACCAGCAGCATTATAAAAGCTAAATATGTACAAACACAAACATCTGAACCAGCTATAGAAATCTAAAGGTGCACCTCACTTCCCATCCCTGTCTTGATTACAGAAGACTTCATTTTGCCTCCCTTGGTGGTCCAGTCATGAGAGCTCATGCATAGAATTCTTAAACCTGCTCTTCTAGATTGGCACTAGCAGCTCTCTGCTCAATTATCTGTGTGTCTTCTGAACACAGACCTGAATGATTTATCAAAACATGTCAAGTCAATTCCCCCACTTTCAAATCAGAAGGACATATTTCTACTCATAATAATTATTCAGAAGCTACCAACAGCTGACTAGCAAAAAAGATTTGTAATATTATTATCTTCAAGGGAGAAAAGATCAGAACTAAAGATTACCTAATATTTTATCACCTTATTCCACTGACAAAAATGATTAAATATACAGTGGTACCTCGGGTTAAGTACTTAATTCGTTCTGGAAGTCCATTCTTAACCTGAAGCATACTTAACCTGAAGCACCACTTTAGCTAATGGGACCTCCTGCTGCCGCTGCGCTGCCAGAGCACAATTTCTGTTTTTAGCGGAGTTCTTAACCTGAAGCGTACTTAACCTGAAGCGTACTTAACCCGAGGTACCACTGTATAGGTTTGACTCCTAGGATAAGCTAAAACAAATATGTTTATGCCAGGAAAGCTTACTGTCTCTTCACCTATGCAGCCAACTGCACCTCCCCACAAAAGCCTCTCCAGAGAGCAGAAGGGTGCTGAACCATTTGGGATAGGGTGGGAAATTTTAATTCCATTAGCTTTGTTAAGTCAACTTATCTTAGAATTCAAGTCACAAGATTCACTCTCACATTAAGATTTTATAAAACCATAGCCAAAATAGTGTATAGACAAGTGGCTGATAACATTATGATGCCTCCTATTTTTAAAAATGAACTATAAATTAATTCTGTTCTCTTTAAGATCTGAATTGTCTTCATCCTTAAAGCAGTCACTAAGACTACAAATTAGGTAAGGTAAAGGTAAAAGACTCATGGACGGTTAAGTCCAGTCACATTAGACTATGGGGTGAGCCAGAGCTCACAGAAACACCATTTACCTTCCCGCCACAGCAGTACCTATTTATCTACTTGTGCTCGTATGCTTTTGAACTGCTAGGTTGTCAGGAGCTGGGACAAAGCAACAGGAGCTCACCCCATCGTGAGGATTCAAACTGCCAACCTTACGATCAGCAAGCTCAAGAAGTTCGGTGGTTTAGACCAGAGCGCCACCTTTACTAGACATTAGATAAGACATGGGACCTTACACAAGACATGCAACCTTACATTACTATAGTTCTGTATCTAGCCTAGAATAAATGACTAAACAACAACAACGCAAATATTTAATGTTTGCTTCAGACATGAATGTTAGAAAGTTTGCAGAAAGCTTTAAACTAGTATTGGCACAAAAGAAATATTTTATTTTACTTTTATCAAACATGAAAGACAAAACCCCTCTGAATAGTCCTTTCATGATATATTTTACACAACGAAGGATTCTGATTTAGTACAGCAGTAGGCAATTTGAAATACTACGCATGACTTTTCCCCCAATGCATTAACCACTGAAAAACATTGTCTGCATTTTCTTGCAGTGGAGCCACACTTGCATGTTAAGCAGCAAATGTTTTGACTATTTTATCAGCCTAGTTGAAAATGTATTCTGATAATCTCCTTGCATTTCAGCATTACAGTACTCAGATGCCTTGCTGGAGCCTGAAGATGTTCTTTCAATTATTGCTGATTACATACTAGCTAAATGTCAATCAGGTTTGATAAGATGGGAAGGGTTGAGAAGTTCCAGTTCTTTCTGCAAGTCCACAGCTCTACTAAATATCCTACCCTGCTCCCACCCAGCCACCCATTCACTGAAGTCACTGCCTCAGTTGAAACAAGAGGCTGAGCTAAAATTGCCTTCCCAAAGGTGTCCAAACCCTAATTCTCCCCAAGTAAAACATTGCACCTAAGAACAGTTCTCTTATTAGTCTGACTCACACCTGACAGAAACTTACAGAAAGTTTCCCATCTAGATACAAAGCACACTAGAACATACGACAATAAAGAACTAGAAAGATATCAATAATCAGATTATTATTATTTTTTTTAAAAAAAACTTAGGCTGTAAAGCGCAACTGAATGAAGTTGGATTTTAGGGGGAAAGTTTCCAGGACTGTTCTATTAGAATCCTATACAAAACCTTTCCTTTCCCACTTCTTAGATAAATGCCCCAACATCTTGGTTTCTCTACCGGCAAACAAAATTTAGGCCTGAGCTATCTCTACAATCTACCACTTTCACAGCCTTACCTGGAAAAGGCACAAGTTGAATGTGGAACATTCTGCATTCAAAGCATGCCCTCCTCCACCTTGCTGGGTTCATTCTACTTTCACTTTGTTACTTGCATCTTAAAATGCACAGATAATGCTATTTCTTCACTAACACTGATAGTCATGAATATTCTCCCATACACCTGTAGTTTCCACTGAAGCCTGTTGTGGTGCTTGATCATACTGATTCACAGATATGAACACCAGCAATTGAGGCACACAGTGTTTTATTAGTCTGGCAGGACATTTTTTTCACCAAAGCGGCATTTTTTTCACATACGGCAAACTGCAAGACTGAGATAAACATAACATAAACTGGCTTCAATCTGGTCACTAACAAAACAACTGAAAGGCTCCATCATATGCAAAAGTTTTTTAAAATCCAATGGTCATTCTATCATGCTCATTTTGGAAACCACATTTTTGTTAGATTCAGTTCTTTTTCAGATGTAAACTCAAACCTAATCAGCACAAATAAATGGCAAGCCCCATAAAAATACATTGTCAACACATATTTTACTGAAAGTTCCATTCAATTTTCCAGAGACATAATTCTTCCTATTTCTACAGTGTATTTTCTTACATAATCAGGGGCTCTTAAATTTGTATTCAGAATTATAGTTATGTGGCATTTTTTTAATTGCATATGGTCAATCTTATGCAACATTTTGGTTTCAATACAGATTCTTTTTATGTTTTAATTTTTTATGCAGTAAACCTTTAAAATTACCTTGCCGATTCACTTCATTTTGAAGCAACTCTTCCATTGCCTCTTCTTCAGCAATATCTAATGGAGTGTCCCCTTCACTATTTACAGCTCCTACATGTGCTCCTTGACTAATTAAATATCTGAAACAGAAGAAATAGCTTGATGTTAATATGAAAGCACACCTTTTGATACAAGTACTAAATACATTTCAGTGATCAAGCTACGTAAATATAAACCAAAGCCTCACACACACTAAAGGGATGGTCTCTGATAGCACCACCTTCCTTACATTTTTGAAAAATAATTTTCAAATTACTTTTCCTAATGTGCTGTTAATCATACAAGTTCTTAATATTTTCTATAAAAAAAAACAACAGCTCTCCAAGTGCTTAGTTTCTAACAATAAGCTCCACATCAATTTTTGAATTATTTCAACTGGATATACTACAGTGGTACCTCGGTTTAAGAACAGTCCGGTTTAAGAACGATTTGGTTTACAAACTCTGCAAAACCGGAAATAGTGTCTTGGTTTGAGAACTTTACCTCGGTCTAAGAACAGAATCCAAACGGTGGAAGGGCACCAGCGGCGGGAGGCCTCATTAGGGAAAGTGTGCCTTGGTTTAAGAACTGTTTTGGTTTAAGAACGGACTTCCAGAACAGATTAAGTTCGTAAATCAAGGTACCACTGTACTTGAATTGACCTACTTGGCATTTTCTACTGCTGCCCCATATTATGGAATGTCGTTCATTCTGCTATACATGAAGCAGCAATCACCAGTTGTTTCAGCTATCTTGTAAAGACTTATTTGTTTACGCTTCCTCCAACCCAAAAGATCAGAACCTGTTTTATGTATTTGAATCTCCTTCCCATTTGTTTTTATATGCTTTTATGCTGCTGCTTTACTGGTTTTAAGATGTATTTTATATATTAAGAGATTTTCAAAAGATTAAGTGATTTACCTCTTGCTGCCAGAAGGCCTTTTAACAGGACATGCCAGGAATTGAATCTGGTACCCTCTGCATGCCATATACCCTTCCCAACAATAAAAACTTAGACCAAGATCAAGTGCTGTGAAGATATATGGCATCACAGTGTAATGTAAAAATGTCTTCTTGGGGCAGATGGAAGAAATGATAATGTGATCATGTGATGGATAACAAACTAGACACTGAGGGGGATGGGGTAAAGAGAGAAATAAAAAAGGTGTGCCAGCAGTAGAAAATTGCCTTCAAAGCAGAGACAACTAGTTTGGAACACACCTCTTCACAGCAAAAGCAGCTCTTCAGTAATTAGCCAGTAATTTGATGAAGTTGTACGCAGTTTTGTTTGCTTAGTTTCATGGCATTAGAATTACTTCTAATGCCAACTTCTAATGCCAACTTCAGAACTAAGAGTAGAGAACAACCTACAATGAATTATTTCTGTGACGCTGCAAAACTGAGTAAACAGAACACATATAAGTGTAAGCAGAATGAAGGTGAACAAGTGAGCAACGGAACTGTGCCAAAATTTTCAAATGGCGGCTATATCCTCCCTTTCTAAATGAATCTAGAAGTGAATGATACTCTAATTTCTTTCTATACCTACAGCCCAACTCACCTTAGAAACAAAGATGCAATTACTGAGCTACATACAGGGGGGCTGATATGACCCGCTCACATGTTGACAAATGTGGAATCAACACCTATTCACGCACCAATTTTATTTTCTTTAGTTTTTTTCAAGGATATACAAATGTATACAGACAGACAAACATGCAAGTGTCTGGGGGAATAATAGTTTTTCACTTGAAAGATGGGGGTTGTGGTACCGTCTATTACAACACACAAAAAAGAATGCAAAAGGTGCTGCATTGACCCCAATTCATCCAGAGAGTAAAATAAATGAATCTGTATCCTGTTTCAAGATCCTCTCTAAAGAGTAGTAAGAGGGATCTTTTATCTCTGATCTTAGCACTAAGCACCAAAGCACTGAGCTTGGAGGTGAATCCCCCTGGCCGCTCTTTTAAGAACATTGCCTTTTAAACTTTGAACAGATCCTTGAGTGTTGGAGTGGGAAGAACTTGAATGGTGATGGAGGGGGTGGAAGGGAGGGCTGTCTGACGGCATGTCTGGTTAGTATACATTGTGTGTGCCAAATGTGTGTGTGGCAGGTACATATGCGCTTACATGCCACACCAATCAATCAATCTTGATTGCAGTCAAAGACCAGACAGCAAACACTAGCCACACCCACATGGGCATGTGGTCACCAGACAGGTGGGAGACCATCACTGTGGCCCTGGGGGGTGGGGTGGGATTAGTCACCCCTGCCTTGGATGCCATTGCTTAAAGATCAGATAAGCACCATTTCAAGAAGTTAACCTTAAGGGATTCTACATTTCAAATAATCTTCCCTCTCCAGGAGCAAGCCATGCATGGCATGGGGCTTCTCAAAGTTCCTTGAAACATCAGCACATCAACTATGTGGGAAGTTAAACACAACAAAAGTATGTAGACTAAAACAACTGTTAGACAAAACATTCCCCCTGTAATGTCATCTCAGGGCCTTTCTGACTATAAGATCTATGATTTTGATTTTGCTGAATATACTAAATTAAACTTTGGATATATTAAAATAGGAAGTACTCAGTTTGATATATTAAAATTAAATCTAATAATAAAAGATATGCCCTAATATTGTTTTTGCCATTGGCATCAATTCATTGTTACTAATGAACTTAAGAAATTAAAAAAATTACTTGGGGAACACAATTACTGGGAGGAATCAACTTGATTCCCTGTCTATGCATATAAAAGAAAATAGCAACTTTTGTAAAATCTTCCTGGAGGTATATCCATAGTCACTGCAGGCATCTAGGTTATTTACATGTCTGTCATTATAGGAACCTGTGGTGTATCCACATTTAGAATACTATTTAAAGTTGAGGCTATTCTGTTTCCAGAACAGTATTAGAACTGGAAGCACTACAAAAATTATTTACTATCTTTCAACTGAGGCTTCTTCATCTACATAAAGTTACCTAAGTTGATAAATTTTAAACATTGTGGAGACTAAAGTCCACATGACAATTTAAAAAAAAAAAAATCACTGTGATATGAATAAAAGGTTTCAGTTATGACTGATCCTAAAAGTCTTCACAGATTATCAGAACCGATTTCATCTTGTTTTTTTCAGCATCTCTTCTGTCAGCTTTGTGTTAAGGTGGGAGGTCATGAAATACATCAAGAGCCTGAGACAGCATTTAATAAGTTTAGACAAGGGGAAGCCTTCCAGATGCTATGGACTGCAATTCCCATCAGTCCCAGTCAGCACAGTCAATGCTAAAGGACATTGGGAATTTTAGTCCAAAACGTCTAGAGGACACCACATTGGCTCACCCTGGTTTAGACATATAAATGGAATATACTGTATAGTCTATCAGAAGCTTGTTAATTTTAAGTTACAGGTATATATAGAAAATCCCTGTCCTGAGGCAATACCCCTTATAGACATTGGTGATAAAAGCAAGCAGGGGGGAGTGGCTACTTCCATGAGGTATGACTTTTGAGCTAAATAATAATAATAATAATAATAATATTTATACCACACCCATCTGACTGGGTTTCCTCAGCCACTCTGGGTGGTTCCCAGCAGAATAGTAAAAACACAATTAAAAAATTAAAAACTTCCCTAAACAGATATCTTCCAAAAGTCAGATAGTTGTTTATTTCCTTAACATCTGAAGGGAGGGTGTCACTACCAAGGAGGCCCTCTGCCTTCCAAAGCATCAGGCTTGTATTAAGTTACAGATAGTATACTAGACTAGTTGGACCTTTTCATCTGAACCAGCATGACAATTGTGTTCATACACTAACATCTACCTCAGAAGAAAGAAAAACACTTTGTCATGTATACAGAACTTGCCAGGAATTTATTTATTTATAGAAGTATTTTTATACCACCCTGTCACAAAATATCAGGATGGTGTACAACAATATAAAAACGAACAACTGAAAGCAGTAGAGGATCAATCATTAAAACGACCTGTTATTTAAAAAACAAGTCATCGATTATATTTTTAGAAAAAACACATGCACCACAAAACCAGGACACCCTAACCCAGGGGTCCTCAAACTTTTTGAACAGGGGGCCAGTTCACTGTCCCTCAGACACTGTTGGGGGCCGGACTATAGTTTGAAAAAAATATGAACGAATATTTAACTCACCCGCTTTTGAAGGTTTGTGGCCTTCCCATTCCCTAGCCTTATGGCAAAAACCCAGCGAGGCTTTGCTATAGCTGGCCAGAAGCATGTCCCATCTTTAGCTGGCACTGAATCCCTGAGATGCCCGTCTCTCCCTGGAGCCTTCCTGCAGAGGAGGAAGTCCTCCCCACCCCCACCCCTTGGGTTGTTCTCCCTTGGAGGTTGCCTCTCCCACCCCCGTTCCTCTGAGCACATGCCTGCCTTTTCTACCCCGCCCCCCTCCTTTGTACCGGGACCCGTAGAGGGTCAAGGCCAAAGGCAGCAAGAGGCCTCTTGGCAGTGCCCTGGAGAAGCGCTCTCCCTCGCAGGCAGGCTACTGGCCGGGGGCCCCAGCTGGGGCAGAAAAACCCCGGGACTCTCCCGGCCTGCAGTCTTCTCGGGGGTGGGGGTCGTCCTGCTGCTGCTGCACCAGAGCGCTTCGTCCTCCCGATTGCCACTGCAGCAGCCAATGGACAGCTGTCCTTGGCGCAGCAAGAGGGAGCGTGATTGGTGGCAGCTGATTAATCGAGAATATTTTCAAGAATATTCTCCAAAAGATTATTGTGACGAATTGGGGCTGGCTTGAGTAGAACTCCAGGGTGTTAGGAGTTAAACCCAGCTTCCTCGCGGATTGACGCATTCCATTCCCTGCGGGGCGGGACAGCCTCGGGTTAAAAAGCGGTTGGGGAACCGTTGGTGGGAAGAGTGTGTTGAGAGGGTTTTTGGGAGCGGGAGTGTGAGGGAGGTAATGGTAGAGTGTTAGAGAGGTTTACTGAGTTTGGAATAACCAGTTTGAGTTATAAGTAAAGAAGATGTTGAACCAATGAAACCATAAAGAATTATACATGAACTACAGTTAATTAAAGCTTTCCTTTTTGTTGTGAAATCGGATGTTCCTCTTTATTCCAGCAAAGTATCTATACTCCGAAAAGGGGGGTGACTGAAGAGGAGAGGCGAAACTAGGCCTGAAGAGTAGGCAGATAGTTTGCATCTCAAAGTCACTCTCAGTAGAGGCAAGTGCGGGGGAGAGGGTGCCACAAAGTAGCAAGGGTGCTGGGGGCACGGCTGCTGGGGTGAACCTGAGGTGAACCTAAAGGCACAGAGAGATTCCTGTAACATTTGCCTGGAGATATTAAAGATACTGAACCACGTTGTGTGGAGAACTGGAGCTACATTCTATGTACTAGCGAACCCATAATAAGACAGGGAGTCTATTTGGGTAAAAGAAGGAATAGAGTGTCGTTTAAAACAACAATTAAATTCCTTTAGGCACACTGCTAGTAATAGTGAAGGAGGTACATCGCATAGCGACGTGGGGTACGTCGCAATTATTCTCGAGAATTTAACATCGCTAGTCAGAAGTCCCATTTTGTTCAGTAGGACTTTTTTCCAATATGTATGCCTAAGATTGCTGGCTTCATTGCATGCACAGAGAGCCAAAATGCTTCACTTGTATGCTGATAAAGTTCAGCAGATGGTTCTCTTAAAAACCGTTTAAATTATTGTTACATTGGTGTGCACTAAGGAAGTGCAAGTAGGAGCAGCAACAAATTGTTGCAGCAACTGTTAAACTTAACACAGGCTTTAAAATAAGGGAGAATAAAAATTGGAATAGGGAATGCTAGAAGTAGAAGTGATATCTTTATGTATACAAATCCATTCTTTTCACAGAAAAGCATACTGTACAAAGCTAAACTATCATCATCTCTGGCGATCACTCGTAGCCAAGTAAGATTGTCTTCCATGAACACAGTCTTAAGAACCACAGTGATTACCTAATATTAAATGAGTGACAAGGTAAAAACAACAACCAGAAAATGCAATCTTATGAATACCTTGAGTGATCCAGTATTCTATAGTGTCATCCTAGTAAAAGAATATTCAGTGTTGGAAGCATCTCAAAATATGTTCTTGGACGTTATGCTCATTTCAACCTAGTTAACATCTGAGACACAAGCAAATTAATCCATCGATAGTATCCATTTTTTATTGGCCTTATGCAGCCACTGAATTAAAAAGCAAAGTACAAACTATAGCTGCCAATCCCCTAGACTTTTGTTTCCCAGCCAATACTTAATCATGGAGTATCTAGAATAGTCTGCCCCATCAGGTCACTAACATCACCAGCACCAGAACTAAGGCCCAGGATATCTGTTCAGCACATACAAGCTGTTTTTCAACATTAGAAAAAGTATGGTTTCTCAATTCATATACTGTATATGCAAAGCGAATAAAGCACTAAATAACATCTGTTTCAGGAAAGTCATACCTCCTTTCATGAGCTGAATACCAAATTGGAACTAGAACTATGAAGGAAAGCACAAACAGAACATGACACTAGGCTAGTTACTTTCTTAATTTTACCTACAGGAGAAAAGCATCCCATAAAAGATAGAACAAGACCAAAGTAAGTACTGTGGTACCTCTGGTTACAAACTTAATTCGTTCTGGAGGTCCGTTCTTAAGCTGAAACTGTTCTTATACTGAGGCGCGCTTTTGCTAATGGGGCCTCCCACTGCGCGCGCACCTCTAGCGCGCGATTTCCGTTCGCAACCTGGGGCAAAGTTCTCAACCAGGAGCAGATACTTCCGGGTTAGCGGAGCTCGTAACCTGAAGCGTTCATAACCAGAGGTACCACTGTAGTTATACTATACCAAAGCAAGGGGGAAACCTGTCTGAAGTTGAGGATTTCTGCTCCATTCCCCACTAAATAAACTACAAATCTAACTGGTTTGCACGTCATCTAAGCAGAACAGCAAACTGAGCTTTTCTCTATGAACCGTCTTCATTGAGTCAAACAGCTACTCCAACAATACGGATTGTATTCCCAAGATCAGGGTAAGAGGCAGACACGCAGAAGTTAGTTTAAAACAAAAACCCTCCTTTAGGAAAAACCAGGCCCTTTCCTGCAATCTTTCTGTCAAGGGCTTCTAAAGCAACAGGCATAAAACAATACAAAAAGGAAACCTCAACATATTTTGAAAAGGTGAAAACAGGATGGTTCCAGTAGATGCGAAGATCACTAATTTCCTTCCAAAGAACAAGACTGTCCCCAAATAACTACATCTTCCTGATAAGAATGAGGTTTCAAAGTCCACATTCCTCTCTCCAACCTTTCAAAATGAAAACAATAAGTTGCCTGCAGTGGGACTCAAGATTCCTAGAATTGCCCTTCTTAACTTAAGAACCTAGATGGTCATTCTTCGAGTTACCTCTAGAACTGCTCCAGAAGCAGCACAACCCCAGAATTTAAGGAAAGGAAAGTATGCAGCACTGAACAAAATTGTCTCTTCCCATGGACTTACAAATAAAGTTTCTAACAGTCAACTGTGCTGTCTAGTCACACTAAACATCAACATTATATACACTTTCAAAGCAGTTTCAATGTGAATGAAATTATGTATTACTCAGAACTTAAGGTCAATTAAAACATTAAATTGTTTATTTTAACTTTAACAGTGCAATGCTATGCATGTTTACTTATATGAGAAAGAGAACACATGGTTTGCATGGAGAGGATCCTACACAGAGAAGATCTGGCATCTCAGATTGAAAAAATCAGGTAACAGGTGATAAAATCTCTGCCTGAGTCAAAGTAGGGCTAGATGGATAAATACAGTCTGATTTAGTAATTAAGTAGCCTCCTACACTTGACTTTAGTAAGTGGATTAAATAAATCTGTGGTTAAACAGCCTTTGATTGTGTTTTTTCCTTGCTAATTTTACCCCACCCCCCCGGCAAACATTTATTAAAAGCTGAAGTATTAAGTTGTTGTTGGCATCCATCTGTCTTGGGAGACAATGGAAGAGGGTGCCATTGGGGGTAAAGTTAAACCATTGGAGAGTTACAGCGCCAACTGTGGCTGTAGAGACCAATATGGGAGAGACATGTTTTATTGAAGCTGGGGCAGATGAAGGCATCCAGTTGTGCTGCTGCAGATGCATTACGTTTATTCTCTCTGTGCTCCTCCCAGCAGTCATTCCTCTCTGGTCACTGCTATGAATGCATGACCTGACTGCCTGTCTCCAGGCACTGTGGTCATCAGCAAGGAATTCCCACATGGTAAGGCTAATGTTCTCAGCCTTCATCTCATGTTTGCAGACATCTTTATAATGCAGAGTTGGTCTGTCAACAGACCTGGTGTCAGCTCCTTGAAAGCTTTATCAAGAATCAATTTTAGGTTTGTAGCTTGCAGGAGCCATAAAGCAACTCTCTCCCTCTCCACCTGACACCATTATCCAAGCATATACTGATTCAAAACAAAGAAGCAAATATTGTTCTTCTGGCCACACAGCACAACCTCAGGTACTTTCTCCCCATGTAGCTTCACACTCATCTTAAGCAAAAAAGCAGCTTTAGTCTTGGTGAAAGGCAGATCTATGCCCACATGATCCAAACAAAGCACTGAGAGCCAGAGTGACCATAGGAAGCAGGTGCAGACTGACCACACCTCTTTGAGGTAACAATAACTATTATCATTTTAATTACAAACCCAGCAGAAGGAGAAGATAGTCCTAAGCAGGTTTTGTCTATCTGAGCCGAAGAAATAGTGTGACCAGCAGTTTGGCAGAACTCAATAATACAAAGGATATGAAACATCAGTTGTGATTGAAGTATCAATTAGAAGTTCTTGCCTTGAGTCTCACGTGTCTTACAAGTTGTCAACTTTTTACAAATAGTCAAGCCAAGTCCAGCAAGTCACAAAAATAATCGTAATCAAATCAGCTGTTCACTTCTATCACAATGCAGATCAAACTTTCAGTATTAGGGTACCTAGGGAGCACTGTTCAAAATCCCCCAGGCACTAGGCACGTTTTGCAACTGATGCAAGTCAACTTGCAACCAAGGGAAGATATCTTGTCATCAGGTTTGGAGACTGACATCTCCGCCATCTGGCTGGCATGCAACAACGTTTTCTGCTGCTGTGCATGCCCCCACGTTCCCCAGTATCAAAAGATATTGTTGTGCACCAGCCAGCTTGTCGATTTGTAGTGATCTATTGTCGCTGTCTTTTTCTGGTTTGTTTTATTTGATATTTTATTGTGTTGTATACTGCTCTGAGATTTTTCCTTTAAAATACAAAGCAGTACAGAAATAAAATTAATAATAACAGTAATAATGATAATAATATAATAATAATAATTTATTATTTGTACCCCGCCCATCTGACCGGGTCCCCCCAGCCACTCTGGGCGGCCTCCAACAAACACTAAAATACATTGAAATATTACAGATTAAAAACTTCCCTAAATAGGGCTGCCTTCAGGTGTTTTCTAAAGGTCATGTAGTTGTTGATCGCTTTGACCTCTGAAGGGAGGACGTTCCACAGGGCGGGCGCCACTACCGAGAAGGCCCTCTGCCTGGTTCCCTGTAGCTTTGCTTCTCGCAGTGAGGGAACCACCAGAAGGCCCTCGGCGCTGGATCTCAGTGTCTGGGCTGATAATAATGATGGTGATGATGATATGCCGTAAATTTCATATAAATGGCAACCCAGGTTTAAGGTGCCATTTGGTGACTAGCTTATGTATCTGAGTGAATCATGGGTATTTTATAGCACAGTGATATCTTAGCTACCGTATATCATGCTGTATACCAGATGGCAGTCCTCACTGTCCAATCTAGTCATGAGTGAAGCATATCTTCTACAACACCAAGGTCATAAAACAGCTCCAGACTGCATAACCAACAGTCAGGGATGATGTGAGCAACATCTGGAGGGCCACAGATTCTCTATCCCTGTCTTAAAACAAAACTAACTAGCCTATTATGTTTAGAAATATGAAGAAAACAAAAATTATTAACTTCAACCAAGAATGAAGCTAGACCACACAGCATATATCAGATGGACAGGTTCACAAATTTTTTTGTCAAGCATTGAGAAAATGTGGACACTCTAGCAATACATGACGTTTAACAGTTCTGGGAATGCTGCAAGACAACCACGCAAGAGTCACCCTACCCCAAAAAGGTATGGGTGAGTATGGACCCTGTGTCTTAATCCTTAGCCAAGCCAGGAAAACTTCCTGCTTACAACTCCTAACATACCGTAGGCATTCAACTGTGAGTAAATTATTTGTTTGAGATCAGGACTGCAAGAGTTTGAAGGGACTCCAAGGGTCATCTTGTCCAACCCCCTGCAATGCATCAACAATAAAGCCCCATGTAGACAGTAGTTTTAAGGCTACTAATGTCTGAATCACAGTGGCCAAGCCAAAAATGGCCACACTTGTCTGATCAGATAAAAGTTTATAGAAGGAGCTCCCAGCTGCAGAGACCACTTGGGCCCCAAGTGATAAAGATGGACTCAGGTGCATCTCCAGGCTGTGAACCTGTTTCATGAGAAAAAGCTCAACCTCTTCCAGAACAGACATTTTGCCACAGGATTCAAACTCATTATACTGGTCTTCATCCAGCCCACTAACTGCAGCCAGGCCCTGGTCCAAGGTTTCTACAGCCTCACCCAATTTAGATGCAAAAGAAAGCAGGTTCAATTGTGATCAGCATACTGAAGGCATCCTGCTTCTCAACTCCTAGTGCCTGCTTTCAATGGTTTCAGAGAGATCCTAAAAAGCTTTGGTATCATTTAGATCCCAAAAAACTTTGGGGATAAAATGTGTCCCTGTGGGACACCATAACAAAAACACCATGGGGCCAATGAGCATTTTCTCAGTGTAACTCTCTGAACTTGACACTGCAGAATCAGAACTATTGCAGTACAGTGCCTCCAATGCCCATCTCACAGAGTTGGTCCAGGAGGATACTATGGACAATGGCATCAAAAGCTACAGAGGAATGGGGGTGGGGGAGAACACCTGCAGTCCCTGTGCTGTGCCCACAACAAAGGATATCCATTAAGGCCACTATAATTGATTCATTCCCATCACCAGGAAAGAACCGAGATCAAGAAAATGAGAAACCTCCAGGAATGTCTGCAGCTGCTGTGCCCCTACTTTCTCCAGCACACTCCCTAAAAAGCATTAACTACATTCTGAGCCTGCTCAGTCACATCCTCTTTACTAGTTTTTGTTTGGCAAGCAATTATTTCTTTCATCTTCAACAAGACTGTTTAGGAGGGTATGCTCTGGATGAAATGCCTATTACCTTCACACTTGAAAAATTGGAACATTTATGTACAACTGCTCTGCAAACATAAAAATGTATTTTTATGACACACACAGAGGGAGAGACTCAAAAATAGTAATATGTTTGTATTTCCTGATTATAATTTTTATTGATATATAATAAGTTATTAATAGATTATATATGTACACATACAGACACATCTGTATGTGTAATACATAAAGGAGGGGTATGAATGTGTGTGTGTGTGTGTGTGTGTGTGTGTGTGTACTGATGTACAGCATAAGTACTGCTTAGTCAATGGAATTACACACATTTATTCTACTATAACAGGCAAGGTGTCTTTAAATCTTAGCAACGCCATGGGCAAATAACTATTAAAACTTCAGTCCCACACACCAGAGGAAGAACAAATGAGATACAAAAACCATATACAATAAACCTACTCATGTACCCCTTAAAAAGTAGTTTCAGTTGCCACACAAAAAAATTGCTGAAATTTACAGCTGCTAAAATGCCATTCTAGTTTATATGTTAGCTCAAACAGAATTCTGACACATACTGCAGAGTCAGAAAGAATACAGCTAGTACCGCTTCCTTTTAAGGACAAACAGGATCCTACGTTACTATATGCAATGCAAGAGGTGTCAATGTATAGCCTGGACAGGTTTAGGTTTCTCATGCTCAGAGTTCTTCCTCATAAGGGCACCTAATACATCAAATTGAAAGGTTAAAGATTGTGGAGAGCTATCCTTAAAAGCTACAGCCACCCTATTTGTAAACTTCCCAGAAAATTCTATCAGCATCCCAAGGTAAGACAAAGACAAACTTTAGCTAAATGCAGTGCTTGTTTTTTAACCCTAGATATAATTAAGTATCAACAAAAGGTCTGGTGCTCCAGTGTTGACTATTTCACAGTGAAACAAAAAACACAGGCCTCAAATCAAGTATCAAGCGCTCATTTCTAGAATATATGTTCAGATATATGACTTTGTTACAAGATGATTAACAAATGTAGACTGCCGCAAATTTCAAATTCACCTTTCAACGTAATTTTATTATGAGGAGTGAGGGAACTGCATTTTTCTTCTTGTCATAAAGAACCCAGTTCTCATCTCATAAAATATGGAATACATTGCTCAAAGTATCCTGTCATTAAACAGCTTCTTAGCAACGGTTGCATCATAAGTCCGCTAAACAACAAGGTAAGTTATGTTAAATATAGGGAAAAAATCCTTACTCTGCTATATCAAGATATCCACAGGAAGCAGCCGCATGTAGAGGTATCCAGCCTTCATTATCAGGTTGATTAATACTGGCTCCATTTTCCACCAGAAATTTCACCATATCTACATTATCATCTATGCAAGCCTATAAACAGAAGAAAAAAGTGTTAAGGTTGTTTTACCAATTGGCCAAATGTCATTCTATGACAATAGATCTAACCGCTAACAGCCCATTCCACAACCAAACAGGCAGCAATAAGCCATTATCCCACATAAAGCACATGTTCACATGATTCGTGCTACATGAATTAGCCCATCATTTTCTTTTATTTATTCTGCATAAATATAAGAATCTCTATTGCCATTTTGAGTTCACTATAGACACCTGCAACATGTTCCTTCCATTCATGACAAAATGTTCTTCTTATACGTGGTTGTTTGGTATATTTCTTCTCTGCCAGCTCACTGCCAGCCTTAGAAGGATAGAAGAGAATGCAGAGAGCATGTCTCCACTTTGTGATATATACAGAACTGTGAGGTTGTATGTCTTATCTGCCATAAGCTAGCCTAATACTCTTCACTTTTTGACAGTGTGAGGAACAAAACAGACATTGCAGAGTTTCTAAAAGAAAGATGTAGAAGAGAAAACACACATCACAAGATATAGCAAACAGCAAATTATGTCAGTTTCCTTACGGTGTAATTCAGTTTTGAGCTTATACTGTAAAACCATGCATGCTTGGGTACCTAGATACCTTGAGAAACCTCTATGGAAATTTAGATTTCTATTACCGGTATATGTATAACTAAAATACAGCTTTCAATTCACACGTGTAAATCACAGTTTGTATCAAATAACGGCTTAGTTGTGACTATGCCCCCCTGCCATGTAGGTCCCCACATTGGTTCCTCCTCAACTCAGCACAGTACCCACACAACATCCAAATCCTGGGGCGGGGAGGGTATGTTCTCAGACAAACCACAAGCATTAAATCAGAAGTAAACCAAGAACAAACCTTGGCTTCTTTATGGTTTACCACTCAGCCACAAACTGGGTTCAGAAAACATGGCAAGCCATACTACGGCATGTTTGAGCCATGTGCAAGGGGGGAAAGCCACACAGGGACCTCCAACAGTAACACGGAGCTTTACAACATTAAACTATCAAAATCCAATGCGTTCACTCAAGGCACGTAATCCAACCACAACAATGTCACATGTTTTTGTCCTCTTGGGTCTGAAAGTTTGCTTTTGTAGAAAGCAAAACTACCGGTATGTCCAACAATTCTATGTCAGAACTGTTACTCTCTAATCCTAAACATCTTCAGGACTCCAATGAAACCCATGAGCAAAAGGCCATGACCCTCATCAGAACACAACCTACAGCCTGCAAATTATTAAGGTTAACAGAAACAAGTGGCCAACATCACATGCCTTTTCCTTCTCCACTGGACTAGCTACTCATTTACAGCATGGCTCCCTCAGCGCAAGCATTCCATTTTAGACTGAGAACTATAAACCATATAGAAAGGTAAAGGTAATCTCATGGGCACCATCAACATATGTACACATGAAAACACTCAAAAAAACACTGTCTTAAAACACACTCAGTGTAACCCTACACAATACACATGTCTACCCAAAAGCAAGCCCAAGAGAATTTATGCAGCAGCGGAGACCTGTACTGCTTGGTGTTTACATTCATTTTTCATTCATGTGCACTTCACTGACAATTTCAACACGGTTCAAACTAGCCAGCATTACTGCAATTTTGCTCAAAGGCTCATAGAAACTGAAAACATGGAGCACTATTTCACCAAAAATGAGACTATAATCAATGTTCTTTATGAAGGGGTCATCATATGCATCCATATAGAGCACTTGGGTGAAAACCATTGCATTGTGACTACAAACAAAAACTGGACTGGTATATTCACTGAACATGTGGTTCTGAAGGGAAAGAGAAATAAAAACTACCAGCTGCCAGGAAAATCAGTTATGCTATGGGCATGGGTAAAAGTGTAACTAACCCATTAACAAGAGGCCTTGCAAAGTGCAACATGTGGTGATACAGGGTGAGATGGTCCTGACCTACCAACCAGAAGCCTTGGAAAAAGTGAGACTATGGTGCAACCTCATGTTATGGACGTGATACTAGGGACGGGGGGGCCTGCTATGGTTTGGTTGGTGGTTTCTTGTGATATGGCAGGTTAATAACTGGGTATAGAAAGCAAATCCATGGTTTCAAGAAATATATCAGTTAATGTCTGAATGTAAGATTATGGAGAGGAGTTGACTAGATAATCTCGTATATTAACAATAATGCACTATATAGCTGCTCCTGCTCCAATATTGTTAGGTAAAGGGAACCCAGACCATTAGGTCCAGTCGTGGACAACTCTGGGGTTGCAGCGCTCATCTTGCTCTATTGGCCAAGGGAGCCGGTGTACAGCTTCCAGGTCATGTGGCCAGCATGACTAAGCCTCTTCTGGCGAACCAGAGCATCGCACGGAAACGCCATTTACCTCCCCGCCGGAGCAGTACCTATTTATCTACTTGCACTTTGATGTGCTTTCAAACTGCTAGGTGAGCAGGAGCTGGGACTGAGCAACAGGAGCTCACCCCGTCGTGGGGATTCGAACCGCCAACCTTCTGATCGGCAAGCCCTAGGCTCTGTGGTTTAGACCACAGCGCCACCCGCGTCCCTCCAATATTGTTACTCCCAAGTAAAAAAGCATGCATTGAGTTATCCCATTATATTTTCTCCTGCAACCTCCTCTCAAGCTCCAAAAGTGAGCTGACAAGGCTAGAATTCCCAGTGTCTGGAATACAGGCCATTGTTGACAGAGATCATGGGAGGTAGTGATGAAACAGTGAGTTAGTGCTTATCGGGCATGATGGTGGCAGCTATCCTATTGTAAAAGAAGCTGATGCAAGTGTGACTTCCTGTGGAAACAAGGGTGCAACACAGCAAGTTAAAGAAAAGAAGACGCTGCATTTCAGAAAAGACGCAGCGGGATATAACTGCTGTCTTAGTTACTAATGGGCAAGAGGTACCCTTGCTTGTGCATCCCTGAGCAGAGATAGTGAGGGTAAGGTAAAAGCAGCAGGATGCAACTGATTGTTACCAAAATAGCTTGCCTCCAAGTTTCTTGCCATTGGGAGAAACTCACACAGCAAGCTCAGATGCCTTCTAGGAATTGTGGTAGTGGAGATGAATGACTGGTAGCAACAGCAAAGGCACTATTCCAGTTATCAGGATGCAACTCTTCAGAAAATTGTGCCTGTATTGGTGAGACACTTTACAAAGTGAAGACAAAATAAGAGTGCAGAGGATAGCTTTGTCTGCATTGTTTCTCAAATGATCCCATAGCTTTGTCTGCATTGTTTCTCAAATGATCCCACCATGGAAGGCACAATCTACTGGACATGATGATGTCATCACACTATATACGGTAGTCTGATTTGGCTATCTGCTGGTGTCATTAAAGGTAAATAAAAGTCAGGGTAATCCTACCTATACTAAACATATAGGTGTCACAATCACAAACTGCTAGCTATTGTGAAGTCCGTATTTTGCAGTCCTTTTGCTACAATACAGCTAAATAGTTGTCTCAATTCTGATGAAGTTTTGCATAAAACATTTTTTTCTAATCAGTCCTTTTTAAGGTTCTTTGTTCATATTTACCCTAAAACAATCAAGACAATTATAAAAGAAAATTTGATCTTTCTTTCTCTTCCCCCCTTTTTTTCTATGCTACCAACCACCACCAGATAGCTGTTACCCTAAAGTATTAAGCAATTTATGAGGTGATTTAGAATTATGGGGTCTAGATGGTCATAAAACAGTTGCAAGAAAAACACCCTCTTTCTCAGTTCAAATTCTGGAAAGTTGTTCTGTACTTATTGAATCAAACTAATGCCCTGAAATTTCACTACTAATTCTATGTTGATCCATATAATTCTATATCTTTAACTTTTTCTCCCCTGAATCTCATAATGAAACCAGCAAATAATGGCATATGCCACTGTCTTGTCCAAAATTGGTTTTGCCCATGAAATAGTCAACCCTGAGTGGTCAACACTAGACCAGGGTTTCCCAAACTTGGTTCTCCAGTTGTTTTTCGACTATAATTCCCATAATCCCTGACCACTGGTCCTGTTAGCTAGTGATGAGAGCTGTAGTCCAAAAACAGCTGGGGATCCAAGTTTGGGAAACTCTGCACTAGACCATCTCTCCTTAAACCTTTCCCCAAGTGACTAGTTTAGGTTAAAGAGCACTTTTTTCTATACAGCAGTTGAAGGAACAAATTTGTGCAGAATGGGAAACAAAAGTGAGGCACATCAGTTGCTCCCTCCTGAAACCTCCCCTAATAGCTATGGGGCCGGTACTTAACCTTCTGGCATGTATTCCTTCTGACCTTTCCCCCACTCCCAAAACTGTAACCTGTTAGCAGCTCAAGCAAGCCAATTCCCTCTCATCCCCTTTTTCTTTAACTGACACCCCCCCCCCCCCGGAGGCCACTGTGATGCTCAGTCTGTGTTGAGCTGTTTGATTTCAAAGAATCATAGAATTGTAGAGTTGGAAGGGACCACAAGGATAATCAAGTCCAGCACCCTGCAATGCAGGAATCTTTTGCCCAATGTGGGGCTCAAAACCACAACCCTGAGATTGAGAGTCTCATGCTGTACTGTCTGACTTTGATTTCTGCATGCCTAGAAAGTCCTCCAAGTATGCAAAAATCACTACCGGTACCTGCTCTGTCAGTTGCCGCTTTTTATGCAGACAGGCACAGAACCACCAAGATCAGTATTATAAATAATTAGAAGTCCTCACGCAAAGTGATGCTAGTTTTCAGATCTCTACACTAAGCAGCTATAGACCTTGTTATGAACCTTTACTAAAGTAATATTTCTGCTCTCTGAATATATCCAGCTATCAAATACTACCAAAATTAATTTCCACTACCTTTGTAAAAGCCTACATTTAAATTGTTAGGAGTGTTAGCTACTGTACTACCGCAGGAGGCCAAGGAAAGGGTACTAGATAGTTAAAGACAATTGGAATTTTTTTCCTTTGGATGGGTGCCTTCAGTTCACTGCAGAACCAAGTTAGCTGACCATATAAGGCTCTGGGATTCCCATGCAAAAGGCTCAAATATATTAACTATATGTATGCTAAAATCAAAACAGGCTTCTAAAATGAGCCTGAAGTGCCTATGTGCTAGCAGATCAGGAATATGGCTCTTTCAAAGATAGTAACAGCAAATGTGTCCACTTTAAATAGTACTTGTGGTGGAAAATTTTAGAGTCTTCAGTTAGTTAGGGAACAGTAGATAACTTGTGTTCAAAACAACAGGAGAAGTCTGCTTCCAATGATAGCTGTAAAACTCTATCATGTCTCCTACTTCACTTTTACTAGATACTCTAGTTTGATTAGATGACTCTATCTCCCCCCCCCGCCGTGTGTGTGTGTGTGTGTGTGTGTGTGTGTGTGTGTGTGTGTCGACATCAGTGCAACAGCACTCTCCCACTTGTGCTCCCCCAGCAAGGCATAACACCTTCAGTACAGGAGCTTGTACACAGTCATGGTTAGTAGCCATTGAAAGCCTTAACCTCTGTTAATTTGGTCTAACCCAGGGGTCAGCAACCTAAGGCCCATGGGCCACAAGCGGCGCACGGGGGTCGTTTAACCGGCCCACGAGCTGCCCTCGAACTGAGCCGCCTGCTCGGCGAGTCCCTGCGCGCTGCGCTAAACCAGCACGGCACGGGGACTCACTTCCGTGGCGCCAGAAATCACATCTGTGCAGACGCCGGAAATCGTGGGCACGATCCGGCCCACAGAGGGATCTCCGCTGGAGTGAACTGGCCCGGGTGAGGTAAACCTTGCTGACCCCTGGTCTAACCCCCTGTTAAAGCTAACCAAATTGGTGGCCATTTTGTGGGAGTGCATTCCATAATTTAACTATGTACCGTGGACTTCCTTTTATCTGTCTGGACTCATCCAACAGACTGTTTCATTGGATAGTCTCCAGTTTTATGAGAACGAGAACCCACCCCATCTCCACACCATGCATAATTTTATGCACCTACTATATACCTTACGTACTTGTCTTTCCTCTAAATTTAAAAGTTCGCAAATTGGCAAACTTTTCTCATAGGAATGTTGTTCAAGCTCCATGATCATTTGGGTTGCCTTTCTTCTGAACCTTTTGAGGCTCTACACTAACCCATTTTTGAGGTGTGATGACTGGAACTGTACACAGTATTCCATGTGTTGTCACACCACAGATTTCTGTATCATTATGATATTGATAGTTTTGTTTTCAACACCTTTCCTATTGAACCCTAACACATAATTTGTCTTTATCAAAGCTGCTGCACACTGTGGCAAGATATCTTCATCAAGCCATAAACCAAGCACAGCCCTATCATGAGGCTGAGTGGGGCAGCTGCCTCAGGCAGCAAATCCTGAGGGGCAGAAAGAGGCTAGAAAGGCATGACTTGTGGTTTGCCCTGAAACCCTGAAGCTAGCTTGCTGCCCTATGAGGCTGCATGAGGCAATCTACCTCAGGTGGCATGCTTCACAGGGGGTGGGAGATCCAGACTGGGATTTGGGGGAGCCAACGACGCAGCTGAAAGCCAAAGATGGGGAGAGAAGCAACACCACCTTGCAGAATGCCTCCTTTTCACTAAGAGTGAAAAGGGGATGGTCCCACAGAGTGACTGTGTTGCCCCCCCCCCCCACACACACAGAGTGCAGGCCTAGATCAGGGGGGACATCTTGCCTCAGGCACCAAAGCGTGTTGGGCCAGCCCTGCTATATACCATGAACCCAATATCATTTTTCCAGACAACCACCGCTGATTCAAACCATGCAAATACATACAATAAATTGTCAACTTAGCCATAACTACAAACTCCAATATTTTATACTTCCACTATTTGATTGTGGGTGTTAATGGTGAATTCCAGTATTTCACAGAAAGAATTCTAGCTACCACAAGCATATAAAAGTTCATTATGTTATTGCCTAACCAATTGTTCCACATAATGTAATGGAAAGAATACTGGATGAAATTTGCAATACAATTTTTTAAAATCACTGAATTCCATTTGCCATTGTGCTAGTATAGAGACATACTTCTGAAGCTCCTTACAATCCCTTCTTGTTTTATTATTATTAATTCGATTTCTTATTCACCCTTCACCACAATGCCCCAGGGTGGAATACGGCAATTTAAAATTTAAAAAAATCAGCAGCACATTTCTCCAATACACAGAACAGCTTTTGACTATACAGCACAGAGTGAAACACAGTAGATGTAGATGTGTCCATTATACCATGAAATAGAAGTATTTCTGTTAAGTACAATGGGTTTGATCCTACATTGACACTCAGTTTACAGAAGGACCCTTTTATCAGCACAATTCTCCTTCCACAACAAAGCAATAATACTGGGCTCAACTCATTTTAAAGTGCCTGTGTGAACAGATAGACTTTGGAATGGAACAACAAATTGCTGTTCTCATTCCACACAGAAGTCATTAGCAAAATAGACAGACCCAAGGTAACTGTGCCTACCATCCCCACTAAAAAGAAAACAAAAAAGCAAAGAAAATCTAGTTGTTGGGAATGGGACAATTTAATTGTGGACTAATTTAAAAAACCTGGGGGTGTAATTTCTGAAATAAGCTTTGGGCTACCACAATGATATAGCAACACAAGCTTTGGGCTACCACAATGATATAGCAATAAGATGGTCTTCTACAAAATGGCATTGTATATCATCAAGTGTTGTACCCCATACCAATAGCCAACATATGTAGAAAGGAATAAGGAACTGGGATATGTGCACCTCAAATTAAGATTTGGGCAAATCATACACCCACGCACCCATTTAGAACTTAGGAGACACACACACCCTTTTTCTTTAGCTTCTGCTCCCAACGGATCCTCTTAGTTCTGGGGTCATCATGCATTATTACAGAAATGACTATAAAAATTCCTAGTATAAATACCGGTATTATCATGCTTTTGAGGTTCAGCAAGTTACAAGCTTTCTAAAGGAACTTAATTATATGGCAGGCAATAATCAGTAACGCCAAAACAGAGAAGTGCATAAACATGTGGGGAATTAAGAGTCTCGAAAAGCAGGACATACCTACTGGTTCCAAAGTTTTGTAGAACCCCTATCATAAGAGTTACTTCTGAGAACCAATGCTGCTGTGCTTAGAGCAATGATGAGGAAGCTAAGGCCCCAAGCCTTTTATGCAGTCCTGCATGTGCAGCACTCTCACTCTTGCTTTCTTAGCCATCCCTCTGGAAATTTATTCTTTTTGCACAAAGGGGGAGAGGGGAGGTGTGGCTGTTAGGTAAGCCCAAGGCCAAAAAGAGCCTTGCAATGACCAACAGAGTAGGAGAAACTAGGAGAGGAAAGGAGAGTAGGACGGAAATACAAAAGTAGAGAGTGTGCTGAAAATGAGAAGCATTTGACAAATGATCATTTCCCATATGCATTAATATGGAAGGGGGAATGGAGAAAGGCCCAAAACAAAGAGATACAGATTGGGTAACAGAAAGACAGAGATGACATGGAGGGGGGAGGGGGCACTGTGGAGTCCAGCAGAGAAAGTAAAAGAGAGAAGAGAAAACTCATTCACCACCAGTTCGTGCCCTAGCCACTGCTAGCCTGCAACCCCCAAAAGACGCTCCTCAAGGGAATGCAATCCTCAACTGGGAAAAAAAGGCTCGCAAGGCTTTGATATAGAAACTTAGTTCAAATTCTCAGTCAGCATAGAGGTCCCCTGGCACATGCTACCAGCACTCAGAAAAACTCATTATGACACTAAAATGCCACTGAGAAGAAGACTGGAAGGAATACAAAATATAATGAAGAAAATTACGTGATCATAGTATCAAATTAGAACACTATTAGTTTCATCATGTGTCAGGTTTAGAATTGTTTCTACCTTTCAGACGCTTTTTTACTGAATGACCACCTACTAATGAACATTCTCTGTCTGCAGCAATAATCTAAGAGCTCTTTTCAAATGGATCTATTTCCATTACTAGTTTGTCAGAAACAGGAAACAATTTGAAACTACTCTTCATAGTTATAAACAAGTACATAAAGCTGGGTAGGTTTGAAGCCCATCTATTTACAAGCTAAGAGTTGCTGTTCTGGTTGAGCATAAAAAACAATGCTTATTTGCAACTTGGACTGAGTGTCAATTAATGTTTGTAAGCAATGAAATAAGACTCCCACCCTACATTTCAATGAAGAATATGTTTACCACCAGTCTCCAAGGTTGCACTTGAAATTTATGATACAGGAGAGTGATGCCTTAGCATCCAAAGATATTTTGAACAGGGGGGAAATGACAACTGATGAATACACAATCTCCCAAGCAGAAACAGCCTATGTGGTTGATAGAATTATAAGAAAACTGATTTACCCTAACCAAAACAAACATCTTTGGGTATTCAAGGGTAATGACATAGCTCTGAAATAAAACTTTACCTAGGCTCTCATATTACTTCCCATGACAGAACATACTACCGGTACTTTAAATTCCCCTCAACTATACCACAGCCAAATTAGTCTTTAGGACCTTAAAATAGGCATACATTGTTTACGCTGGCATTTGTGCAGAGGCTCCTAAACTTTTAAGGAGATTCTTAAAACAATATATTCAGGAAAAAAGTAGAGAATATCAATTCAGACAAATTAAGCAGTTTAGGTTCACAATTCTTATAGTCAAATATAGGGATTGTCAATCCAGTGTCCATTTCTTTAAATTGCAGGGGGGATTTTTTTGTTTGTTTTGGAAATGGAAGATGCTTCCTTTATCCATGTAGGGTCTTTTCTGAATGGGGGATTAGACAGCACAGGCATGAGAGAGACAGAGGGATATACTTGGGCAGAGAGAAGAGACATATGTGTGGCTGTATAGTGTGTGAGATAGATGATACTTGTGTCTGTGGCCTGCATGCATGCTGCGAGTGGTGCATGCACATGCAAGAGGAAGTGTGGACACCTTGTACATTTTACATGGTACTGGGAAATGCTCCCTGTTATAAGACAGCAAATGATATATTGTGGTGCAAGGGAGGAGTCCAAAGTGCACACTGAACCACTGTTATCGGAGGCACAAGTGTCTGCAGTGCCCAAAAGTTTTTTTCCAGTGCACCTTACTTGGTGCACCAAGAGCTACTAGACAGGGATGTTCGGGCCACAATTATCCATGTGCTGGCAACCTCAAAGCTGGACTACTGTCATGTGATCTATGTGGAGCCCATTATGTTAACGTAACTTATCTGCTGATAGAGCAGCACTAGGAATCAATCTGTTGCTGGGTCACGTTTAAAATTCTGTTGACGAATTAAAGCCATGAACAACTTGCAACCTAGTTATCCAAGGGAACACAAACTATCCAAGGGAATACAAACTAGCCCAGCTACTAAAATCTCAGGAGGGACCTTGTCAGATGTCCCACAACTAGAGCAGTCCAGGGGGAGGGCATTTTCTGTGTTAGCGCTCAGTTTATCAAACCATGTCCACTTGGAAATAAGGCTGGAGCCTACGTTGTAGAGTACTCGTGCCCCCTGAAGACACATGCATTCATCTAAGCCTTTAAGAGTTACTGAGGCTTTGAGAACTGTTCTACCTACTGAACGTATGGTTGTATTTTAATTTGTATTTACTGTAATGTCTATTTACTGGCTTTAAATTTTGTTTATTAGATTGCCTTTTAAGGTTGTAAACAGTCTTTATGGAAGGCAGCCTACACAATATTCAAAATTAAGAGCATGCTACTTATCTGAGAGACCCAGGTGGCGCTGTGGGTTAAACCACAGAGCCTAGGGCTTGCTGATCAGAAGGTCGGCGGTTCGAAACCCTGTGATGGGGTGAGCTCCCGTTGCTCGGTCCCAGCTCCTGCCCACCTAGCAGTTCGAAAGCACGTCAAAAGTGCAAGTAGATAAATAGGTACCGCTCCGGAGGGAAGGTAAACAGCGTTTCCGTGCACTGCTCTGGTTCACCAGAAACAGCTTAGTCATGCTGGCCACATGACCTGGAAGCTGTACGCCAGCTCCCTCGGCCAATAATGTGAGATGAGCGCCACAACCCCAGAGTCGGACAAGACTGGACCTAATGGTCAGGGGTCCCTTTACCTTTACCTTACTTATCTGAGAACAATGGTTACTCTATAAAGACAGTAAGTCTTAATTTTGTGTTCAAAAATTAGAAAAATCACATGGCTAAAACATATCAAGATAGCAAGCCAATCATTAACAACTACTCCATTTCTACTTCACAAGATGGGAGAGTTCTCTCATTCAGAACTCATTATTGTTTTGCTTCCTTTTTAAGGAATGCCAAAAATGTTAACATGCTTTTTATTTGGATTTGCTTTTTATGGCCAAAATGAAGCCAAGTTAAAGGGATTTGATCAGATCTGATTTTGGTTTTATTTTGAGTTAACAATCCCAAGCTTACTTATGGAAGATATTTGGAGTACTTATGCATATTGGGGGGGGGGTTCTTTTTAACAAGTTAAAAGAAACCATTTACAGTGCAAATGCTGTGTCACTCTGCTTTCAAAATTCAAACACAAGTAGATCTAGTCTTAAGCATTTAATATACAATAAATGGCAGGGATTCAATGTCCCATTTGTATGACAAAACCATTTCTACAAGAACACTACAGCATTACTGATTTTCACATAACACAGCAACTCAAGTTGTATAAGATTTTGAAGACAAGGTGCTATGGTCTAACAATCTCTTTCCCACATTAGGTCCTTAACTCCCCAACTGAACCCTAAAGAGCAATTTAAAACCCCAGCACGTTTGGATCCCACACAGTACTTGCAAACTTAACTCCATGGGTTTTGCTTGTTTCAAATAGATAACATTATTTGTTTCTGCTCTATGTGGTTGCAAATGACATTATTAACAAACAATATTTCATAAACTCTGAACAAGGCTTCTGTAATTCTGGTTGTTAGTGACAGAAGAGGCAACTTAGGTTTGATCTATTTAGTTCATACACTTAAGAAAAAGGAGAACAGGAACAGAGGTTAATATCATACACCACAAAAATTAGGCAATTATTTCCGGTTACATTTTAACTGCTAACTGAATCACTGTACTGGTTGGTCAACTATCTGCAAAGAACAAAACAAAAACAAAAATGGAGTAACCTTGTTGGCAAGGCAGCACCAATAGTTTAAATGTTAAAGATTAGCATTTCAGATATACTAGATGCAGCTGAAAAGTAAACAGCCAAGCAGACAGAAGTCATCTAGTACATTGAGAAAATTATTTCTTAAAAATGCAAATACCCATTTCAAAATGTATCAAGACAATATTGCGTTAAATCCTATTTTCCCTCAAACTTTAAATAGTCCAACTCCAAGCTTCTGGCTAGACAATCTAAAAGGGGAACTACATACAAGTGTGCTGATGGAAGCGTCTTTTACTCAAGAAAATATAAACTCTTAACGTCTTACCATTTCACATGATTTGAACTCAGTTAATGGACCTCTTGAAGCAGTTAATAATGTAATCTTCATTCAAACATAGTTCAGAGTTTATGAAACGTAAGATAAAAGATATAAATACAACACTTTTCAACCCTGATTTTAATCAAAGAGGAGTATGCACACTTCCTTAAAAAATGACCAGAGCAATTCTGTATGCATCAACTCAAATAAGCCTCATTGAATTTGGTGGAACTTATTCACAGGTAAGTGTGTCTAAACTTGCAGCCTTAGTACTATCAGCTGGTCATGAAAAATACACAAGTAAATACTGGGAACAAACAAGGAGAAAATTGGATTTCCATGATGGAGGCCAGTAGCCCCAACTGGTATTTTCAATTAAAGGGGGACAGTTAATGTGACCTAAATATATATAGGCCTACCGGTATATCTTATATTCAAAGGAGAGGTTATTTGTTGTTAACTTGCATGCTAAGATGACAGTGATCTGTTATAAAATGAAAGATTCTAAGAGTTGGACTCAACTGTTTGATTTATATTTTCAGATGAATCTGGGCAGTCACAGAATTCTGAAAATATTAAACAATTATAATTATTTATTATCGTCTAAATAGCAATATAAACATGTGTGTTCACTATCAATTCCCACTGCAACACACCAGATGAATTTCTAGATAGAATGTACCTGTACTACACACACCAATAACTGCTCCAAAAAGGCACAAATTCCTTCAAGGAGTAATGTTATTTCAAAATTGTGTTTAAAGTTGTCAGTTGATCAGGTGTGAAGAACCTTTGGGCCCTCTAGATGTTGCTTGACTCCAACTCGCATCAGTTCCAGCAAGCATGAGATTATGATAGTAGTAGTTCAGCAACATCTAGCACCTAAAGTTCCCCACAGCTGGCATAAAACTACTGATAGCGGTGTTGCAGCCAGCAGCAGTAGTCAAAACAGGGTGCTCAATGGGAGTTATGTGGGCAGCTTTCAATCCACTGGAATTAAGCCCCCTCATTCCTCCAATATATCCATGGATCAGTCTCAAACCAGTTTGAAGCTGGGACATGTTTTTCCCTCCATTGACTAAAACCAATGGGTCAGAAGGGACTCTAGATGTGTTTGGGGCATTTTTTCACTCTTTAGATATAACATTTATCCTTTAAACAATCCCTGTATTCACACTCCCATACCTCTGACATACCCAGAGTGGTGTACCATTCAACAAACATGCAGAACGCAAGATTTTGTTTCCTCCAGTTTGAGAGATTTGGGGTGCAATTCCTGGAGAAACACTAGTTCCTTTTTTGAAAATCTCACCTTCGTGCCTAGACACCAAGTCCTTCCACTCTTATAACAAAGTGCCATTCAATATATGCATCATCTAGTCATCCTGAGACACTAACTCCCTGATCTATTCCATTCCCCCAGCCCAAACAACAAAAACTCTTCAAAACCACTAACAAGCAAAACATCAAGAACCCCTCCCTTCCACACCAGGAAAGGTCTCAGGTCAGAAAATCCATGTGAATCGACATAGGTACTTTTGCTGTGGCAAACTGAAAAAGGCAGTAATACCTCATTACTACACCCCACACCCAACAAGCAAAAAGGTTTGTTAGCTGACCTTGTGAACCACTTATTTATGTTGAAGTATCTGTCTTATACCTGGCAACCTAGCAGTTCGAAAGCACATCAAAGTGCAAGTAGATAAATAGGTACTGCTCCGGCGGGTAGGTAAACGGCGTTTCTGTGCGCTGCTCTGGTTCGCCAGAAACGGCTTATTCATGCTGGCCACATGACCCGGAAGCTGTACGCCAGCTCCCTCAGCCAGTAAAGCGAGATGAGCACCAGAATTTGTGTTCCCTGCATCTTGGTGTGGCCTCATAACTTCTTTTGCTATCCTTAGACTGAACTTTCCTGCACCTGACTGTTTGATCCTTGCATACTGGGTCTTTGAGGAAACACGAAGTCTGTGAGTCAGCAATCTAGTTTCTCTTTACCCCCACTGTCATCTTCATCCATCCATCTCACCTGGGTTTCAGATGAGCAACAGCACTTACTCTTCATTCACTCTCCTTATGGGTCATTATGGTATATGGAATGGGTCATTCTGGTATACAGAATGCTATCATAAATGAGCTTGAATGGATAATCTCACGATTCCTACCTTTCTGAGTTACTTTGCATACTATGTGAAGTGTCTTCATTGCTGGAGCATGTCACTGCTTGAATCATGGTACACACACCCCCCAAAAAATTGCCTGCAACTTTACATCATCTACTGTTCTCACCTTCTGAAGTATATCTGCTTTGAGGAAGTAGCAAGCAAATTGAGCAATTATGTTCCAAATCCTCTCCCCTGGCACCAGCTTCAGCTACGGTCTTCTCTACATCTTGGGTAGTTAAATTTAAGCTGGAGGTCAAAAAAGGTATGGCGTTTAGTCTGAATTTTCTAATGAATCTTGGATCCCATCACATGAATATGTTGGCAGCAGCAATCTTCCAGCCAGAGTCAGAAGTTATATTGCAAGTGCAAAAAGGGTCTTAATGGCCACCTTGTGTTTAGGCCCAGATTCATTGGCTGTGGTTGTAAATGTTAGCAAGCATACATTCCTGCTATTTGCTATTTTGGGACTGTGGACCACCCCACAGTAGATTTTTGTAAAACTGGAAAAGGATCCTGGTCATTATTTCTAACTCTTCCTTAATGAGATCATGCTTTAGATCCCATTGTAGGCCTACTTTTTTCTGTCCAAGTCCTAGGCCCAGCGTGCCATGTGGACTTTGAAACATATTTTCAAGTCTCTTTTGGTACTCTGGGATAACTGACTCATGCTCAGTGGGGTGCTCTATTTGAGGGAGGTTTTCCTTTGCATGGATGCAAATTTTCTAGTGCTTTATGAAGAGTTTTAGGCAGTGTTAGAAAAAGAGATATGAAAGCTAGGAGCTAAATAGCACCTTAATCCGAGGTTATGGACACAACAACATAATATCTAGGCACTCTTTTTTATAACAAGAATACAAAGCTGAAAATGAATGAACTGCAGTTAAAATATTATGTTAATTTTTCACATGGTCTAGTCCTTTCCCTGCTTACCCCCCTAATATTCTTAAGTGGGTCTCTTCTCCAGTATTCAGACAGTAGCTGGAAGTGGGAAGGCAGAAAAAAGTCCATCTTTCCTTCCACTCTGTAGTTTTAATCTGAAATCTTAGGCGCAGTGCTGTGCCCAGAGCTCAGAAACTGCTCACGCTAATGAAATTCTCTGTCGCAAAATGCACCTAGAACAATGGGAGTTTCGAACACTGGTTTTAGGTTACTCTAGTTTCTCTTCAGATATAAATCTTTCGCCTATATTGAAGTTTTTTTAATGAAAAAGTATAAGCTGGCTCATGTCTTGCTACTCTTCTCTTTCATGTTCTTGTACAGGCTGATGTTGAAAGCTATTTGAATCCTATTATCTGCTATTTGTTTGGAACATACTAAAATGCCTTTTTCTACCAATCAAGATGTAGCAATCAGGTTTCCATTTAACAGTTACAGAACCTTTTTGAAAGCCTAATTTAAGTTTATTCTATTAAAATAAGTCTCACAGAAGTACAACACTACCAGCATTTTCACCAATGCATACCTAATCTATGTATCACAAGGCAGTGAATCTGGCAAACTACTTACCCAGAAGCAATATTATATGCCCTGGCTCCCAGGTGAGCAACTCTAACTGCAATGCTGTAATTAGAATAACCTACAATCATTAATACAGCCAACAACTGCTTGAGTAAGCATATACAGTACAGGAAAACAAAACCTTATCTTATTTTGCTTGCTACTCTTACCGGTAAGTTTCTTTGTACTTGAAAGTGTATTTAGGTGCAATCCCACAATAATTTTCTGGGAAACTATGTCCCATTGAACTTACTAGGACTTACTTATGAGTAGACATGTATAAGACTGCACTGTCAAATCACTGTATACTGGTGCTGCACTGCAAATGCTCACTCCATGGGACAGAGTACTACATCATAGACTTAAACATCACACTAGTGGCAAAATAAACCAACAGCAATGAACCTCTATCAATGCATTTTGTTCTACTGAAAAATTACTGCTTATCTAGTCTATGCCTTATCTTCCTTCTTTCATACAGGATGACATTGAACTTTTGGCATATACAATACTTCCTAGATGACTTCTCAGACTTTAAGAAACTATATTTGCTGGCAATGCTCAGAATAACTATATTTATATGATCAAGTTATTGTGAAATAAGCACATTCTTGATATTCATGGATAACATTTTGTTATAAATATGAACCAGTCATATTGCTTTATTGTTCTAACAATACACTAACAGACTATAAGAAGGTGACAGCTGAGGAAAGCCTCCATTCTATGCCACATTTTCCACTGACTGTCATTTCAGGAATGTATCCAGCAATACATGAGAATCTGGAATGTCTCCGCCCACCAGATAGCATCAGACCTTGCACTGCTTACTAGGAGCCCTACTGTTTTGCAGCTCTAATGGAGTTTGCCTTTTTATACTTAAGCAAGATAAAAAAAAAACTCAGATAAACAGAGCTATGCTAATAAGGATTTCATGCATTTGCATGGAAGTTGTGGCAGTTTATGTGCACAATGCAAATGAAATTGTGACCCTTTACATTAGTGCTATCTGCCTGTAACTCTGCATTTCCTAATAGCCTTCCACAGTTTCATATGTTGAACTATGTACTCAATAGATAAAAGCACTCAAACAGGGAAACTAAATCGTCTCTAAATCCATAACAGTTAACAGTCTACCTTCAATGAAAAATAGTCATTTTCATTCAAAAGATGCTCCTAACTTCTTGATTCTCTCTCTGGTGTACTTTTTCTCTTATTACTATAGTGAGTTATGAATAACAAAATTTTGTATAGATTTAGTCCGCAATACTAAACAAAGTGATGAAAACTTTGCTTATAAACTATCACTAACCAAAGGACAGAGATAAAGGAATTTATTTTTTATTTTTTTTGTAAACCATATCTGAAACAATTTAGGGTCAGCTTACATGCATGTAGAGAAAATGTGTCCCTTATAACCATACAAGCTGTCTATTATAATGACAGGCAAGCAGTAGATTATCTTGTGTATGTGCAAAAAGATAAGTGCAGTCTTCACACCAATATATACAGCTATACTGTTTTTCCTTATCAAGGGTGTAGGCCAAGTGCAGTGTCAGAAACTAATCGCCCAATGACACCTTAAACCTAGGTTGTGGATGCCACAACAGTATGTCTAGGCACCATTTCCCCCCAATGGAATTTATTGTTGTTATGTCATTTCTATACCTCTTTATATTTTAAAGAAAAAATCTCAAAATGGTTTACAACACATTGAACCATCAAATAAAATACAGAATAAAACAAATCCAAGATTCAAGGAAAATATTTCAGATCCTTCTCTAAGTGACATTTTGCTTTCCCCATATTTACCTACTTAATTTAGATACCTGTCCCATAGCAGAAGTACTCTAGGAAGCTAGTGTTTTGTAATGGTTAGAGCAGAGCCGTAGCTATTTGGGGGGGGGGGCAACCTGTGTGTGTAAGCAAATGTGCATGGGTGTGTGTGCCAAACTGGGTATTTGACTAGTTTCGGCCCTGGGTTAGTATGGCAGACTAGGACCTGGGAGATCAGAGTTTAAATACCCACTAATTCATGAATCTCACTGGGTGACCTTGGGCCAGTCACAGCCTCTTAACCTACCTCACAGGGTCATTGTAGGGATTAACTGAGAAAGGAGGTGAGCTATGTACTCCTTGGACAAAAAGGTGGGATATAAATACAATAAACAAGGGTCAGCAAACTTTTTCAGCAGGGGGCCGGTCCACTGTCCCTCAGACCTTGTGGTGGGCCCGACTATATTTTGAAAAAAATAATGAACGAATTCCTACACCCCACAAATAACCCAGAGATGCATTTTAAATAAAAGCATACATTCTACTCATGTAAAAACACGCTGATTCCCGGATGATCTGTGGGCCGGATATAGAAGGCAATTGGGCCAGATCCAGCCCCCAGGCCTTAGTTTGCCTACCCATGACAATAAATAAGCAATTCTGCTTACCTGCTTAAGAACGATCGAAGGGCCAGCCAGATGGAGATGTCAGTCACCAACCTGGCAGCCAGAGATCTCCACATGGTCACAACTGGACCTGCAGCAGTTGCAAAACATGCCTGGCATCTGGCTAATTTCTAACACTGACCAGTTGAACCTTACTTCTGTTACCAAACCAACACATATCACCAGAATACAATTTACCACTCTAACGTATTTTCTATCCTCTAGAAATGTCCATTTCAAAAGCACTAACAGTAAACAAGCAGCGAAATGCCATGAAATATCTGTCAAAAACTTCAGTTATGAGAATATAAATGTTACTTTTTCTCCTGAACACATAAATCCATCTTCAGCATAAAGTAGTTTTGGAGATGTATACTACCCATTCTCATGTTAAGCTATGTTAAAGCATGTTGCAAGTTCCAGATTCCCATTTCAGGAAAATGTTCCCCTAGAGCAGGCATCCCCAAACTGCGGCCCTCCAGATGTTTTGGCCTACAACTCCCATGATCCCTAGCTAATAGGACCAGTGGTCAGGGATGATGGGAATTGTAGTCCAAAACATCTGGAGGACCGAAGTTTGGGGATGCCTGCCCTAGAGCATTTGATACTCTACAAAGGAACTGAGATGCACTAAATCAGATATACATTTTGTGGCTCTCCCCACACAACCCTGCAACATGCATGCATCCATGAATGAACCATAGATTTTCATTGCACATGAACCAGGAATTATGATTAAAAACTTCCAAATAAGCGAGCATCACACGTTAAACTTAAAGCATCTCACATTCTGACTTAAAAATTGTGTGAACACAGCCACTGAGTGTGACTTCACAAGAGGCTTGGAGAAAGACCTAGATTTCAACAAACATCCTATAAGTTACCATTTATACCAAAGAGCCAGTCCCAGCAATGTGGTAATGAGGTTTAGGTTTCTCCAATGTGAAAACATCAAGCCAGAATTTTAAGTAGCCCTAAAATCAAATAGGTATAATTGACACAAATAATAGAGTGCACCTGCAACTTATGCTCACTTTGCAATGCAATCACACCTTGTGGGAGGGGGTGCAGAAAGAAGGGAGGGAGGGAGGGAGGGAGAAACCCGCCATTCCCCGCTCTCCATTTATTTGTTTCCCCCCCACCCACACACCCAGCAGGTTTTCCTTGCTTATCAGACTCTGGGTAGGCAGTGAGAGCGAGCTCCCAGGGCACTCCAGCAACCTTCCCAGATCCAGGTAAGCAGCCCTCAGCCTTGCGGGGAGAAGCAGTTCCAGGAGTTCCTGACTTTGTGCATTTCTGCCTTTGCGCATGGGATCCCAGGAACCAAGCCCTTGTGCAAGTGGTGAGCTAACCGTATTTTAAAAAGTACCTTTATATTCATCCGATTCGAATGGGAGCATTCAGAGTATTATTGGATATCTTTCTTGAATCACTATCACTCGAAAGTGCTAAACATTTGGTTGGATTCTGCCCTTTTTTTAACCAAAGCAACAAAGAAATTGGAATGTAAGGTGTACTGCAATATTGTATAAATATAAATTTTACTTCTAAGTATTTTATATAAGTAAATTAAGTAAAAACAAAATATCTGGGTTAAATTCTTGAGTTTAAATATTAATAATGTTTAAAAACAATAAAAATAAATGCACATTCCCAAAGGTGGGCTATCCATGCTATGCCTCCATCAGTTTAGAATTACATTGAGCTTTAAGACTACACCGTACAGGAAAGCTCTATGCTCACATGCAGTCAACCTCCACACACAAAATAGTAATTTCTTTTTCTTTTCTTTTTTAAGGAACCAAAATTCACATAAACCATTCAAACATCACAAAAATACATATTGGGGAAAGGGCTCTCTGCACAACCTGCATTTTTAAGACAATAGGGATAAGCAGAGAATAGACCATTTTTGGTTGGCCTTGCTGACCAAGCCAAAAATTGCAGTCACTCACCCAGCAAGGATTAGGAAGGCAGGGAGTTACCTAGCTTGGACACTGTTGCTTGAAGATACCTCAAGCACCCAATGAAGACTCCTCCTACCAGTCTTTGCCACTCCTAAGGTCAGCAAAGGGGGATAGTAGCTTGATCCAATCCCAAGTATTGGGGCGGAGGACAGGGATCCTCACCCACCACTGCAGTGTCAAAGTTGGAAGGCTGATTGGTAATCACTCTCACCAGAGGGCAGCGCCACACTCACCATAAAAAAATACTAAAACCTGAAGATAAACAACATTAAAAGAAGTCTCCAGTCCCTATAAATATTTTGGTGGCTTAGATTAAACTTGCTTTAACTAAGGGAATTATAACTTTTTCAAAGTTAATGCAGACTCTTCCTTCAATGGTTCATGCTGCGCTACCACTACAATGTTAAAAAATCGCAAACTGTACAGGTGTCAGAAGTTTAAGAGCAATGATTAAGGTTTCTAATTTGGCAACATCTATTCTTATATTGATAGATTCATGAGTGTCAAAATCATAAAAATAGACAACATCTGCCACTAGCAGAAATGGCTTTACATTACACTGAGAGGCAGAACAAGGAATCTGGTCTTCACTAGTCACATGATTATCCCCAAGTTGTCTTTTTACATGCATCTGGTCGACACAGCGGACTTACACATGGTACCCAAGCTTATGGTGAGAAACACACACACACACACACACACACACACACTTCCCATAGGACAGGCAGCATTTCATGAAAAATTACTGGTTGGTTACTCTAGCTACCTTTCTGTGATACACTATTAATAATTTCTTCCTAGCATCACAATTTCTGTATGTTTTACACCAAGGGTATCACAATGAACAAGTTCATTCTCTTGAACCAATACAGCAACAACTAACTAAAGCAACAGAACAAGAACTCAATGTTTGTGCTATTGGCATAAAATCTTGCAAACACACACTAGTATTGTTGTTGTTTAGTCGTTTAGTCGTGTCCAACTCTTCATGACCCCATGGACCAGAGCACGCCAGGCACTCCTACACACTAGTATACTCTGTAGCTTATCTATACAACCTTAGCCGAGTTATGTGCCCTGTAGTTAAAAGCTTCTTAGACTTGATACTTAATAACATTTAGCACCAAGGGTTACTATCACAAGTTGATTTACTTGTGCAACAAATAAAAGATCTGCTGAAACCCTAGCAAGAGAGCATACATATATAGTTTTGTCCATTGCTTCAAATTATACCACCCAAAAGCAAAATCATTTAGCTTACTTGATAATGAACTCTGGTCAACTTAATAACACATTAGTATCACTGCACTACGAAATAACTTCTCTTAGGGGAAAAATAGGGGGGAATCAATATACAACTCTATCACTCAGTTTTAGTTATTGCATTGATTTAATTTATATACTATCTTCTTAATACTAGCTGCTCAAGTCAAATCACAATAAAACCAAGTTAAAATATGGTAACTGATAAACCACTGGTTTTTGCTGAACTATTTGAAAATACTGACAACTGAACTTTTTAGAAAAGTAAAACTGACAAATGGAAAGATGTGGGTTTAAGGCTCAGCCTACCACTGTTAACATACTCAATGCCCCAAACAGAGTTCAATTCACTGGTTTTAGTGGAATACATTTAAGTCAATGCTCACTTCTATTGAAACCAATGGGATTTAAAAACATTATAGTTTACTGGAACATACCCAAAGTTTCAGCCAAACACCTCAAGACACTTTTCCAAGTCCACCCTGAATCTGCTTCAGGTTCTATTGACACAGTGTTAAACTAAGCCTTGTAATTTGTCATCTTGCTAATTAAAACCCTCTACATTATTATTTTAAATTTACTTCTCGATTGTGAAGTACTAAACAGGAATTAGTGCAAACGAAACTGTTCATTATCCTGTCAATGAACACACTAGTCACATGATTTTTACAAAACACCTTTGTGTGTTGCTTGCAGCATGTACGAAGAGGGTAGTTCAAAAAAGAAAATTATCCATTTGGATTCTCTCAAGCTGTGTTAGAACTAAGGTAGCATGCCTATCTTACCATGCTGATCCATGCTTTTGTAGCTTCTAACCTAGTCTAATGCAGTACACTTTAAATGGGGCTGCCTCAAAGAGGACTTGGAAGCTTCATCTGATGCAAAAGTGGCTGTTTACTTTCTAACAGGTGTTACAAGGCACACCCACAAACAACTTGTGCTGTGCAAAAGCTGCTTTTGTGCTTCTGGTGCAATTCAAGGTGCTCATTTTAAGATTTAATGTCACACCATGGGACACACATAGCTAAGGGACCAGCCCTGCTCTGTATGCATTATCTATGCCAAATAAATTTAGTGTTAGCAAGGGGAGGAGAGGGCCTTTTCTGCTGAAGCCCCATTGTTCAGGAATGCTTTGTCCATTCAGGGAAAGAAATTATCTTCTTCAGTGTTCGGTTGATTGTTTTTGGCATGTTCAGTGATTATTTTATTTGTTGTTCCAATTCATTGGCTAGCATTTCTAATTTAAATGTACAGTACTTTTATTTTGTAACCTGCATTGAGCTATTTGGAAATGCAATGTTGTACCTAACTAAAGCAATGTGCACAAAGTCACAGCCAGAAGCAGATGTGTTGCTCTAGCCAACAATGCATTTTAGCATGCATCAAAACGCTTTTAAATGGAAAATTAAGTTCAAATGCCATAAATGCAGTTCATATGAATATATATTTTGAATCTATATGAAGATGAGCTTTAGAAGACAACAGGTTTTGGAGGTCATTAATATTTATTTACCTACAAAAAGAGACATCAAGTAAAATGTACCTTTCTTACACAGGAAGATACAGGTTTTGGAAAGAGATGAAGTTGTATTCTAGTTCATCTCAGAAAGAGTGCTACTGCTCTGTGCCAGTTATGTTTGATTTGACATCAAAAGACCACTAAGTATATGGAAACATGGCTTCTGCAGAAGAATTTCCTACGTAGGAAGTCACCAAAATTCAAAAATATTAATAACTGCTATCAACTGACAACAATGTTGAACCATCTTTCACTCTCATTTTGCATCATAGGAGAATAGCACTGAACAGCTTCTTCTTACTTTCTGCACAAATATACAAAACATATTCATCTCTTTAAACCAAAATCATGTTACCACTACAGAAGACTAAAGAATAAACAAAGTAGTGATCCATAATAGGTAAGTCTTTCCTCATTAAGCCAGTGTGACTGGCCCTTATTTAAAAACACTAAATCACATAGTTGCATTTAAAATTGTTTTGAATGATGGCTGTCTGCTGACACAGAGAAGAAAGGTAAAATAGCTTTTATTGCAACTCTACAATTCTATGATTCTATGCACCATATCATGTTGTTGAGCATGTGCATTCAGAACTCAATCTTGACAAATGATGTGTATGCACCAACAGAAACTGACCCAGCCACCATATATTTTGCCCAGCAATGGCAGCAGCAAAGTTTCAGTTTCCATTAACAGTACAGAAGGTCCTAACAGCAGCTGAGTGACATTTCCTTAGTATGAATAAGTTTTAAGTTTAAGAGCATATTACAGGCTCTATGTAGTTGATGAAATTCCAGATTTAAAAACCTATTTGGGGGATACAGTTTGACAGATGCAGTATATCTTGGAAAGTTAACAATATTTTCAGTCACATTTTATCATGCACAAAGTTACTGAACTCTGGTTTTCCGTGGCTTACATCTTGACTCAAAAGTAAGTTCCACTGTGTTTAATGGGGCTTGCAGCCAGATAAGCATGCTCAATGATTCCTGTGTGAGATTCTTATGGCCCACTATGCCTAAAAAAATATACACCCAGTAGAGACAGTAGCAATTCCTTCCGCACACCAAGTTCTTTATTCTTTGCCAGTCCCAATGGAACTTCTTCAGAGATTCCCTCACCACATACACAGCCTATGGCCAAAGTTTTATGCATACTTTGAAAATTCCACTAGGATTTGCTCCCAAACATAAGTAGTCAAGAGCAAATTACACCATTAAAGCATTGATTTTCCTTTTCAACCATCTACATGTTCACAAAGCCTCCAAGATGCCTATTGATCTTATAGCCTAACCAATGTTATGATATTACGCTAAATGACATTAGTCTAAGGGGACAGAAGTGGAAGTTTAACACAGACAAAGCCCACGTTGTGAAATTATGCTACCAAGAATGTGCAGAAGTTGCTAGCCAATGAGGTACTGTTACCTATAATCTTGTGATGATCATTACTTCATTAGCACTGCAGTATCAACTTTTTAGTATTGTGACAAGTAGTTCTATGAAGTTTGGATTTTCTAGTACTTGTAAATAAATTAACATCTAACCCAATAAAATGCAGCCTCATCAATAAAGCCATTTTTTCAGGATGAAGAATCACAGTGAAGTCTTTAGAGTCTTGTCATTTTTCATCCTAACAGGTTTTAGTTATTCTTTGGTTTCTTGTCTCTGAAATTTATTCTGTAAATAGTACATATATGAATTCTCTGAACCTGTCAACAGAAGAATGGCAGGTTTTATTCAGGAGACACAACTCATTATACACCTTGCACAATAAAAAAGCAAGATATGCATAGCATGTAAGCCATCCTCAGCCCTCTTGAAGCAACACAACAGAGAAGCTTTCCTCACATTCATTTCATCATCATAAATTTTTAATACATACTAAATTGAAATCTGTATTTCAGAGATTAGTAAAAGACTCCACACACTTAACCAGTCAATATACTGCAAAGAGAATTTCTACCTGATTCAACAGGAGATACTAATTACCATATCTCTATGATGCTACCAAGCCAACTGGAGTTGAAAACCAAAATCAAACTGTCAAAGTGATTATACTTGCTTTTCTGATATTCACTGACCCTAACGTTGTTATTGCTTTTGGCCTGCTAATAGAACCTTAACGTATTCAAGCAAACCCACATTATCTCTGGATTGCCACAGTCTTTCCTTATTTGGCTAACATTATGAGATTCCAATCAGACTCCTATAAAACTTTAACATGCACAAAGCATCCATTTTGAGAAAACCTCACAAGTGGTATTCCTTCCATTTTCACTAAAACGTTAAGTTTCAAGGAGTTGGCCAAACAAAAACAAGGTAAAATCACTATTTTACAACGACTGGGGGGGGGGCAAAAAACAGGCATACCAAACACGAATTCGAGTTTGCGTTTCACACCGCAGAACAAGTACTGTTCTAGACCTGTAACACAAGTTTTGTTTTGTTTTTAGCGAGAGAGCATGCGAACTATTTAGGATTATTCGGGAGGAGAGGGAGCTTGAGCAGCGAGTCTAATCTTTTTGGAAGGGAGACGACAGCGTTCACACTGGGGGCAGGAAACGGCAGCCGTTCAAACTGCAGGACAGGCAGCCACTTCCATCACTGCCAGAGGTTGCCCCCTTTTCTCGAAGGTAAGGAAGGGACCTTATTCTCTCAATTCCTGGCCATATACCGGGGACGAGTGGGGGAGCCCTCGAGCCTCCCTCCCGGCAGTCGGCGTCCCCTTCCCCCCTCGGAGGAGTCTCCCCACCCCACGCCTCACCTCAAACCCTGCCAAGTGCAAGAGAGGAAGGAAGAGGAGCCTCGCAATTGTCACTGCCTGCCGGGGGCGGGCGAGGGGAGGCAGGCAGGCAAAAAAGCAAGGCCCGGCTCCCCGGCCTAACCCGCCCAAGCAAGCAGGGAAGCACCCTCCTCCTCCTCCTCAGCAAAACACAACATTCCTACGGCACAAACAAGGATGCGCGCAGCCGGCCTGGCTCCTCTCTAACGGCCGGGAGGCGGGAGAGAGATAAGGGGGGGGGGGTCCTTCTCAACGTCTTCCTCGTTGCGCTCTGAGGGAAGACGGATGTTTGTTGGCGTTTTCCACCCGCACCCCTCACACAAGCGCCTCAGGCGGCTGCCTCCCCTACCCAACTCCCCGGGGCAGCAGAGGGCTCCTTCCCAGCTAGGCCCCAGCCCCCGGGGGGCCAGAACACAGACCTGGTGCAGCGCGGTGAGCCCGTCCACATTGGCGTAGTTGATGTCGGCGCCTCGCTCCAGCAGCCGGAGCACCTCGTCGGTGTCTCCGCTCGAGCAGGCGGCCAGGAAGACGGCGCCGTCGTCGAACTTCACCTTGGTCTTCTTGCGCTTCACCACCGGCGGTTCCTGGTCGGTCTCGGAGCCGATCCAGCGCTTCAGCTGCTCGTTCCGCTTCTGCTTGGCGTCCGCCATCTTCATGCCCTACTCGGCTCTGGTTCCCTTCTTCTCCCGCTCCCTATCGCCTAGCTAGCTATCACTCGCCCGCCCGCCCAGCCTTGCCTCGCCTGCCTCCCTCAGCGGCGGCGCTCCGCACCCAGGGGGAGGAGGAGGAGGAGGGGGAGGCGGGGAAGCCCAAGCGCCGCCTGGTTCCCACACAGCACCGCGCGGCCGAACGCACCCTCGCTCGCAGGCTGGCTGGCTGGCGCGCGCGCGCGCTCCCTCGACCCCGCCCACAAGCGCCCCAAAGCGCCGCCTGAGAGGATCCCCCGCGCGCCTACTCTGCCTTGCCTTGCCTGCCTAACTAGTTAAGCGCTGGGCGGGGCGGGGGCGGAAAGAGAGTGGGGAGAGGAGCGCCCGGCTTCTTCCGCGTAACGTCTCGCGAGAGCCCCCGACGAGAAGCGGGCGGCGAATGAAGTTCGCTCTTGAGGGAGTTCCGGGCGGTGATTGGAGGGAAGCGGCCGGCGCTGATACGAGCGTGCCGCGGGAAACGAGGAGGGGCTGCAGTCAGGGCAGCAGCTGCGGCGAGAGTGTGAGATGCCCGCAGCTTCCATCTCCTCTGTATTGCAAGGCCCTCCCCGCGGCTTACGCGAGAGCAAGCCCCCATTGAAGTGCATGGGATTTAGTTGCTTCCCGAGCAAAGGTTGCGGGGAAGCGAGTTCCATTGACTTCAGCAGGGTTTTACCCCTGAAGGAAACGCGTGCGCTTTAAATTCTCTTGCAACTCCGGAGGAGTTGCAGAGGCAGGAAGTGGCGACTTGTGGGCGATGTTGGAAGCGGAGCCGCTACTACGAGCCTGCCTTTGCCGGGCTGTCTCGGCAAGCGCTGCTTTTGCATCCGTTCTTGTATTATACTGGTACATTCGCGACAAATTCCGGAGTAGCAGCAGCAGTCCTCAGCAAAAAACAAAAAAAGGGGTGGGGGGTAATCTGTTAGTTACACAGTATAGCGGTCTTTAAGGTGCCCCCGAAATGGATGGATTGGTTTTGTTTTTAATCGAGCTTTCGAACAGCGTACATGATGAACACAGTAGCCAACAATTCACAAAGAGGTCGCATCCAGTTTTCAGACCAAAAAAAATGTAAACAAGCCCTGTGTGCAGAAGGTTGGGCTGCAGTCTTCCCTGCAGTTAAACCTGGGCGTGCCCTGCCCTGACCACAACATACATAGTCATAGCTAAGATTAATGCTCTTGAGGTATGCAGACTGACACTGTGGATGTCATTTAGAAGTCTCACTGTGTTTAATCAAGCTTATTCCCTTGTAAATGAGGCTTACTCCGGTATCACTCCAACTTTAAAACCTGAGATTATATATACCTTATTTCGAAAGGTGCCAAAGTTCAAAACTGCCTGCAGACAGCAGGAAAGGGGTAAAAGCTTGTGTGTTTATGCAGGGATCTCATAGTTTTGAATGGGGTTTTACCATAAGGCTACTACAGTCCTTTCAGCACTAAGAGCACTTATGTGAGATTAGGGCTTCAACTATTAACTATTCAATGGGATTAACTGAATACATTAATAACTTTTTGATAAAGATTCTATTTATTTATTTGTAGTTGTTTTATACCCCAAGCCAAAAAAAATACTACCAGAGCTGCTTACAGAGACTTGGTGAAAAGTTTTGTTCTGCCTTTTGATTACTCTGATTAATCAGGCAGATTTCCATTATGTTTAATTGTATGCAAACTTATACTGATTTAATCAATCAACTGAAACTTACATTACTAAGCAACTAAGATATGGTAATTGAGTGACACCTAAAACTCATTTGAATATCAAATTGTTGTTATTTTGTAAGAACAGGGTTGATTTTAGCAGATGCCAGATTGGTGGTTTAGTGGCAGAATGACTGTTTGCTGCATCAGGGCCAGATGCAGTGCTTGGCCAATATAGAACATCCTGTTTATGAAAGCAGGTGTGCTGTGGTGGTTAAAGGCTGGGTTGTGGAAACACAGGTTTGAGCCCTGTTGGAAGTCTCGGCACAATTCGGCTTGCATTGTAGGCTTATGTACCTGCATGAGAAAGGATAAAGAGGAGCTTCCAAGTATCCTAGACTATACTTATGCTAACCTATTGATCTTGCTTCAGGTTAGACTGATACTCTTCTGTTGCTGATCTGACCTCATTTCCTCCTCCATGCCGTCCTTATGAAAGCAGGCATACTTGGAACACTGTTCTGCTGAGATGAAAGAACAAGCATGGCTCTTCCCATCTCCACCTCAGAACTAGGGATCTTACATAGCAAACATGTATTTCCTGTAAACACCACCACCACCACCATAGCTTTCTTATTTTCCAAACCCAGAGTCTCAATGTGATTATATCTAGGGTAAGGTGTCCAGCAGAGGTTTTGTATTAAAAATAATTTCTGCTGAATGTTTCAATTCCCAAATGCTATCAAGCTCCTGCTTCACTAATGAAGTCCAATTTGACCTTAAGCAAGGCATTATCTCTTAATCAAACCTCGCAGAGTGGTTCCACCCTTCTTGGATGGTCATATCCAGAAAGTGATGCTTGGAGAATTCTCTTCGGCCCCATGGAGCCTTCAAGGTGGAGTTCCTAAGGGTTCGATTTTATCACCCATGCTGTTTAACATCTACATGAAAATGCTGAGTGGGGTCATCCAGGACTTTGGAGTATGTTGTCAGCAATATGCTCATGGCACACACCTCTATTTCTCCTTTTCATCTGCAGTTGTGGCAGTGAATGTGCTGGACTTGCCTCAGCAATGGACTGGGTGAGACAATGCTAGTGGGTGGTTCCCTAGACTGGATGGATGGGAGGTTGCCTGCTCTTGATGGAGTTACACTCCATCTGAAGGAGCAGGTGCATAGCTTACAAGTATTCCTGGATCCATTGCTGTTGTTTGAGGCTCAGTTATCCTTGGTGCCACAGAGTGCCTTCCATCCATCACCTTTGGCTGGTGGCCCAGCTGTGCCCCTATCTGGACAGGGGTAGCCTAACTTCTATCGTCTATGCTCTGGTAACCTCTATGTTAGATTACTGCAACACGTTATATTGCCTCTGAAGATGGTTCAGAGACTTCCTCTGTTGCAGAACTTTCTGCATGTTCTCACTGGGGCAATATGGTTTGAGCATATTACACCAATCCTGGCCTGACTGCACTTGCTGCCAAATAATTTCTGGGCACAATTCAAAGTGCTGGTTTTGACCAATAAACCCTTAAGTGGCTCAGGACCGTAATACTGTAAGGACCACCTCCCCCATATGAACTGAGCCAGGCCCTGCAATCATCATCTGAGGCCCTTTTTTGTGTGCCTCCTCCACTAGAAGTCAGGAAGGTGTCAGTGCAGTGACTCCGTTTGTGGAATGCTCTCCCCAGGGAGGCTCACTTGGCACCTTTGTTACAGATCTTTAGGTGCCAGGCAAAGCATTCCTCTTCTCCCAGACCTTTGGCTAATTAAACAATTATTTTTAAACTGGAGGGGTATTGCTTTTGTTTCTTACTATGCTGTGCAGTTTTGTGTTTTTATGTTGTAAACCGCTGCGTGATCCTCAAATAAAAGGTAGTATAGAAATTTAATAAACAAAAAGAATAGAATAACATAATATAAGGTAATAATATAATATTATTAATTATAAGGTAATAATCTTATGTAGCCATTCTGAGCACCTAATAAAAATAGAGATTGGATGATACCAATACAACATAACATAAACATATGTTGTGCACCTTGGTTTGGTCTAGCAAAATGCCAACAACACCAGCAGCTTTTCTCACTAATTATGGGATTACATAACATCGTTCTGGATGTTCCTCTCATCCTCAGAATAAATTGAATCAGGCAAAAGCCAAGCCTTCACTTAGTCATTCCCTTTCCTCCTTGCCTATATCCAGCAAGCCTGCAGAGGTCAGATCAGTCAGATTGGAGAAAATGCTTGTTCAGTGGTCTAATCCCAATTATAAAACTCCCTCCTGAGGCAGCTCTGCCTGCTTTTAATGAATTGATCAATAAGTAAATCAATCATAAAAATTATTCACAGAATGGGGATTTGTGCTTTCTGTTTTTTAAATGTGCAAGAACAGGTGTCTGTTTATTTGCGATGACAAATGAAAGCTAGAACTTGGACTCAGTAGATATTTTCTGAATAATTGACTTTGTTGAGGGCTAATTACCACAGAAGTGCGCTGGTGAAGCTTGTGCAGTCATCCAAAATCATCGAATCCAAACTCTGTTAGGCTATGGAAACATTAGCTTAAGCTCCTCCTTCATTTGCTTCCTGAGCAGCACTAAGCACATAAGTAGTGCTTAACAAATAATAGAATCTGCAAACCAGGATATTAATGTTCTTCAAAAATGTTTGCAAAAAAATACAAACACGGAGTGAGAGTATGTAAAGCAACTGCACTACTGCTATTCAGGAGAGTGGGAACATTTTTTTTTAAAAAGAAGAAATGCAGCTCATTGCTGTGATAGTGTTCTACATAAAGTGTTACCCTCATATTAATTATGTATTAATTTTCTGTCCCAAGATAAATTGTGCTTTAAAAGAGGATTAGGATTATGCAGTCTTATTCATCAAGGGAAAAGTGGACTAAGTGGTTATAATAAATACTAAATGTAGAGCGTTTCTTAAATAAGTACTGTACAGTTGCCGTTCAGAGTTCCCCAGTAGTTGAATCCCCCCCTCCCCCCGGCAACATCTCTTACATGCAACATAGATAAAGATTAAAAGGTATGATTCATTTTTCAGTGGGGAAGGTAGGATCTATCAACATTTGCAGACTATTACCAGCCAAGAATAAATAACACTCTTAAAAGTATTCATCAGATTTTCACACCTATGCTTTGCAATCCGTTGTAACTAACTGAATCAGATATTCACTGCAAATTTCTATCATTCCTCTGTTAACGTGAGTCTCAACACCCAGAATCAAATGTATTTGATTGCCCTTCTTTATACCTAGAGCAAAGTATACATCAGGAGGCTTTAGTTTGCTCAGAATCGAGTCTACACGTCCAGAATTAGTGCTAAATACATTACTTCTGGTAAATGAATTACCATAGCCTCTAGAGGGCCGTGAAAATTTGTGTCCCAGGCTTTTCAGACTCGTCTACCCGTGTACTATCTGAAACCAAAGGGGCACATTGGTTGTCAGGTGTGATTTTTTCTTCTTCAGCTCTCTTACCCTACTAGTTATTTAACCAAGAGACAAAGTGAAATAATTATGGAGGGATTTTAAACTCAGCAACTTCAAAGTAGAAATAAAGCCCATCTATTGAGCAAGGGAAAGTATTTGTCCTTCACAGCAGAGTAGCAAAGAGTATGGCTGATACTCTTTCATCAGATTTGTTCCATTATGACTCCAGAAACAAGGGAATTCCATTGGGCCACACTATGGAGCCACTGCTGCTCGGTGGTCGCTTTGATTTTGATGTTAAAATTATGCAGCTATGTATCTGAGAACGGTACATTAGACCTATTGATGATTTTTATTTACTGTAACTTGAGGTGCTTGAGGTGGGAGTCACCTTCTAGATACTGCATAAAAATGAGTCATCAAAACTGTAACTCGTATCATAGCAACCGTTTCATAAATTATCTGGCTTTGAATCAGACTAGCAACAATCTATAGTCAGATTTGCCAAACTACTTACTATCGAGTAGTCCTATTGCAACAAGATCCACTGCTTTAAAGACTGTTACCATGACATTGTCACAAATGTCTTGCAAATCATTTCAATCTAATTATAATTTCGCTGCAAGTCTTACTCAGAAGATGAGGTTTTGTTTTAGATATTACGTAGTAGAAAGAAGATTTGACTGTATATTGACGCCAAATGGTGATGAGCATTGAAGTCAGTGACGATTCTAAAGATTTAATGCATTAATTTGTAATCAGAGCTAAGCTGTTGCAGAGGCAGTCCCACTGCTGTCTTCTCATTAACAAATAGCTTATTCATTTCTCCTGATGACTTCTGGGTCACCACACTTGCCTGACTGCCTTGTCATTTGCAGCCTCATGTCTGTATGTCACTCTTCTGTAAATCTTGTTTTCTCCCATATACAGAGTGTCAGTATCAACATACATCATTTTTCTAACTCAGTTTCAATATATGGGAAGAGGAGGGGGTCAGTGTGCTCCCACAGTGTCTTGCTCTTCAGTATTGCCCCAATCTGTAGATAAATTGACTAGGGAAAAGCCAGAGGAGAACGTGGGTACCTAGAGGCAAGCAAGCACCATAGGTAAAACCAAACAGCCCTATTGTATTCATGGTGGGCACCTCCATTTACAAACTCTACACTTTTGGATGGATAGTTGAATTTAACGCTTCTCTTGAATCAGAATATTCATCTATTGCAGACAGGGGTTGAATTCGGATGCACAGAGGTTTCTGCCTGGATATTCTCCCCATTAATATTTTTTTAAATTAAAAAACCCCCATTCTTTATTATGTAATAAATGGGGACATGTTAGACTTTGCCAGACATCTCTAAGGAAGGTCAGCTTTGCAGTTATGCATTAGTATGATTTATTTTGAAAAAAATGGCACTTAAATATTTAAGTGTACCAGGTTCTATGTGTTTAATTTCATTGTTTAGCTGTTGCATAGTTTCCCAACTATGTAGCTGCTGGCAAAAAGCAGTGGGCTGCTCTTTATTTATGTGCTGCTGCTTTCGGGAGCTTTCATGACCGGCTGCAGTTATAAGTTGTTGCTTTATGCTTTGGAATATGTGTGTCAAAATGCATAGGATACCAACAAGCCCTCCTTTTATGGTACAGAAGATGAAGAAGACAAAGAGGAAGAGGAATTTTAGACTGTTTGCCATAACTGGTTTTATAAGAATCCCAGCCCAGGATTTTGTTTTTATCCTGGTGCACAGAGAGTCAGGCTTGTGCCTGTTCTTGCTAACAGCAATAGTTAAACGCAACTACAGTTTTCCAGCACCTTGCTAAAAATGTCCCCTGAGAACTTGGATGTCCTGGCTCTCTGTTAGCAAGCGGAATGGAATTCATAGTGCAACATGGACTATTGTGCCCTGTTGGTGTGCGTGGCACTTTATAGACCACAAAGGAAGAGGTCCCTGCCCCAGGGACCTTACAGTCTAAAGCTGGGCACAAGAAGGGGAGGGGAGGTAAATGGGAAATTGGTATGTGGTTATTTTATTCACAAATGCTCAGGCTTAGTCACACTAGGGCATGGAGAATAAGAGGTTGTTGTGCCGAAGGCTATCGTCCTCCTTGCAGAAGAGCCATGCTTATTAATATGTACACACACACACACAGCTCAGTTCTCTGCTGACATGCCTTCTTTTCCCTAGAAAACTCTGGGAAAGAGAAAGCTTGTGAGCACCTGATTCTCACCCACTATTATGTTTCACTTCTATGTTGCATTGGTGAATCAGATATAAACAGACTATGGGAGAGTCCACTATAGCTTGGGCCAGTGGGATGGTGGCTAGAACACTGGGCCAGGGTTCAAATCCCTGTTCAGCCACAAAACTCCCTTTTCCTGTTGTGGCTGCAAAGTACAATGAAAGCGGGATGGCTTGATGTTTCCCCAGAAAGAAGCCGCTCTGCAGGCTTTTAGCTCACGAGATCCATAGATGGGACAAAAGAGCAAGCTGTGTGACTTGCATATTTATTTATCCTTGCAGCACTGAGGAACAGCCAATAAAAGGGCTGCACTTTGGATGCCTGCTGGTCAGAAGACAGGTACACATGACTCAGGCAGCCTTCTCTTGTTCATATAGAAAGGAGGAGGCTGCTTGTGCAATTCTGGAACTTGGCTTTAGAAATGAGAGAACATTTGCAAACTATTCTATTAAAGGGTATGTTCAGAAAAGGGACGTAAATAGAGGCTGGAATGTCATCTCTGAGGTTCTCATGGCTTATGTCAGCAGCAGAGCCCCTACATGGAACTCTTGCCTTCTTATGTACAGTTCACATAAGGACAAACAGCCGTCTCCATTCCCCAGGGAAGCCCCGATTACCAGCCCAGTGCAGAGTTTCTAAAGGGTTCCATGCAAAACAAAAGGCAGAGCCTGGATTTGGGACGGAGCAAAGCCAAGACACAACTGCACATTTAGAAAAGTTACTTAGGTAGACTGCTGTAAAGTCCTACGGTGGGGATATTTTATAGCTGACTTTTGCCAATGTAGTTGAATGAGCTACATCATTTAAGGGCAGATATGTCCACTGATGGGTGTACTTTATTCAATCTGTGCAGCTGTTCTTCCAGATCCTCCAAGTGTCCCTATTATCCAGAGACGTCCCTGACTCAGAGAAGACATCCTGGTTTCTGATTTGATCCCGGAATCTCCCACTTTTCCTTAGGACGTCCCTGTTTTCAGTGGAGAAATGATGGGAGGTTATGGTAGGATGTCCCTATTTTCACTGGATACATATTGGAGGGTATAGAGTTATCTGACCCCAGAGCCATCTGAAGGCAATCGTGTATAAGGAAAGTTTTTTTTTTTTTAATGTTTAATGTTTGATTATGTTTTTATATATGTTGGATGCTGCCCAGAGTGGCTGGGGCAACCCAGTAAGATGTCTGGGGTATAAAGAGTAAAATAATCATTATGGAATGGGACATCCCTATTTTCATTGGAGAAGTGTTGGAGGGTATGCTCTCCTCCCTAGCCCTTTTCCCCAGTAGGAAATGGGCATGTAGAAAACTGTCTCTGTGCTTCAGCTTCCAACATGCACAAATCATAGATGGGGGAACGTAACACAGCACGCTGAGGGAAAACTTCAGATTGCGTTTGAAGAAATATGAGCTACACTAACATTTGGTCATGCACACATTTGACTTAAATCGAGAAGCAATGTCTGTGCAGAGTGGAAAATAATCCCCAAAGCTGACTGTATGAACCATAATCAATAATGAAGCTGAAATCCTCATTGCGGTTGGGCTATATAGATTCATCTTAAAAACTTGGCTATATGTAACTACATCTCTAGAATTTGTTTTTGTTTTTTTATACTGAACATGTTCCTTTTAAGGTTCTGCTAATGTTTGTACGGTTATGTGCTAGTTTGTAAATATGTTTATGATAAATCGATAAAAATATTAAAGAACTGAAGCAGAAGAATCAGGAAACTGGTATGTTTTCATAGCTCTGCTTATGACCACAAGCAAGGGATGCAGTGGGGCCGTCAGACAGCCGTTGACCCCATTGGGATTTCAGTGCCTACTGATGACGTTTTTAGTCCAGATAAAGCCTTCCCAGAAGGGCGATCCCGGCCATGCCTAATGTCAGTTTTGCAAAACAGAACATTTTTTAAAAATGTGTTCTTAACGTTGTTGTATATTCTGATTCCATAAAACTTTTTGTTGTGCGCTGCTTTGAAATTCTTCAAAGATGAAGCAATTAATGCATTTTTCAAACAAATAAATAAGAAGGCAAAGTTTCAATAAAAGGAGGAATTATATTGGAGTCATAGCACTCTAAGCACAGTTTTTGTTCGGCACCTAATGCCATAGTTAGACATATGTTATGTATGCAAGAGTTTACATCTGGAAATAGATCTGCCTTCTGCTTTTGTGGCATCAGGCTACAAAAAGGTGCTCATTTATATTCTGATTTCCAGTTATGCCAGAGGATCCAAAGGGAGATAATAAAAATACATATTGTGGTGTAGAAGGGAATTGCGAAAAAGGGTTTAAGGTTATCAAATCTTTTCTTTAACAAGTATGTGGTAAGTTTAAGAAAACAGAAAGATCCCTATTGGTTCAGGCTACAGTTCAGCATTTTGTTCCCAAGGTGACACAACCAGAAGCCCTTGTGCAGGCCATGCAAGCAGTAGCAAGATACCATCTAGTATAATGGCCAAGTCACTCTTCAGAGACAGCCCTATTTAAAATACAAGTTTTCAATAGACACCTAGATACAAAAATAATAGACACTGGCCAAAGTCCACCCATTTTGGTGGTGGGATTCACAGAGGAATAGTGTAGGTAGTGGTACGTTGCCAAGCTTTCTGAAGGTGTCAGGATAAATGTGGTTGGGACTGCTGCAAAAAAACCAACAACCTAACAATATCCCTTCAGATGTCAAATGTGCAAGGTTGGAAATGCTTTACATACTATGTTGGTGATAATAAAAGCTTTAAGTTACAGGGGTGGGGTGGGATCTAACAATTATAACCCCTCACCATTCCGTACAGGTTTCTCAGTTTAATGTCAATGTCTCACTTTTCCAGTTGGCAATAAGCAAAAGAAACCTATAAGAAAAACAACAAAACAGGCAGAGTAAGGGAAGCACTAGGACTCTGGTTTTGAAACATTTCCCCACCCCTATGCACTGATGTACTAAACATATTTCACACAAAAAATATGTATTTATAAGCGACTACAATATTCTAGCCAAGTTGCCTTCAGAAGCCATATTGTTTTCTTTAATATTGGGTGCTCTGTTAGTGCTTTAAAATGACTGGAAACCAAATTAAAGTTAATACGTTGTCTAGCAACCCAGAGAAACAAACATTTAACTGTTTTCTTATAGTGCATGCCATTTACTTACTCCACGCGAATGAAACAAGCTCACTGCAAGGAGAAAGTTAATTGTCCCTCTTGAGAACGTGCTGGAGGTTTAGACTCTGGATAAGAGATGGGTCACTCCTTGTGAAAGTTATCTGAGCCTCATTAATTCTTTCTAGTGTAGTTGATCAACCCCTTCATTTTTACTCCTCCTTATGGAGTCTAGACCATGCCACAAGGTTGGAAGCATTAAATAAAGTAGCTCAAGAATATGATGGCAGGGAAGGGGTAGAGAGAAGGAGGAGGGAACAGGGAAAGATCACAGTTCCTACCATTTTTTTCTGAAGTCTTTCCCTGTTGCATGATAGAATGGATTATAATGATTCAATTATTAGACCAATTGCTCCAGAGCTCTAGTTGGGTAGAGGCCCTACTGCTGGCCCAGATTCTTAATTTTTAATGGTGTTGGTGGTGGGTGTTAATGATGCTAGTCACCAACCTGAGTTTTGTAGTCTCATCCAACGGGGGTGATGGGCTGTGGGGGAGTGGCAAAAGGAAAAGAAGAGTTGATGGGGGACGCTCCATGAAACCAGATCTCTTATTTGTATTCCATTTTGGATGATACAAGAAGAGAAGCTACAATTCCGTGGTTCCGTTTTCCTGACTATATTTACATGGAAAATAGATGTACGAAAGTCAGAACTGCAGTTAGCACTGCAGTAAATCACATTGCCTCTGACTTAAATGGTTGTTCGCTGTCAGCAAAATGAAATGATTAAAAAAAGGGATCCAAAGAGATTATTTTTCCTAAACATCATCATCATTAAGGTTTTATATCCACAGGCTGTTCCCCTGCGGGGCTCCACCCCCACTTCTGCTCAGTGTTACAGATTTATTTTTAAATATGATAGAGAGCCAATTACACAATGGGCATTTTTTTTTTGGTCTTTCTTTTTTCATTACATAATGGTAAATGGAGTATGGGAGTTAAACCTGGGAGACCTCAGCTAAGTACACAAACTGGGTGGCCTTGGGCAAATCACTAGCGCTGTCACTCCATGTGTAAAGAATAGGAACCTGCCTGAAGTGCCCTCATGAGGGTGAACATAAAGATGGCAAATCATTTTGCACAATAAACCCTTCTTTGGATAATTTAGATTTTTATCAAAATGTGTCACATGGCGGCTGAAATGAGCTGAATTAACTCTAGTGTACAGATAGACTTTCAGCATGGGACGTATTGCTTTTCAGACATCATCTGCACATTGTTTGGAAAAGATGGATGTTTCTGAAAGTGAAAAAAGACTTCATTCAAAAAACAGACTGGAAAATTAGCCTTAACAATAGATCTTTATTAGAAAGGGCACCGGACTGCTATGCATGTTCCACTTGTTCATGGTATTGTATCGTTCTGAGTCAGCTGGCTCAGGCAGGAATAACAATCAGAGTTCTGTACAGCAATAATTGCTTGCTGAGGCACTAATTGGAACAAGTTGCCCCCCAGGGGCAAAACATTGCATGATCTTTGCACCATTGAATCTGTCCATTTCTCAAATACTGCAGTGAGATTTGAATGCAATACAATTGTGATCACGGTATCATGGTACTCAAGCAAGAAAGAGGTAGGCAAGTGAGTAAGACCTGCATCATTTTCAAGATGTTCATCTCTGAAGGATTACTTGCTAATTGGTAATCTGATGTATGATGAGATAAAGCAAAGGACTGAGTGTAACAATTTACTTGACAAAAACAAAATGTGGTTTGGTTCCCAAGTATTTCAGGGAGTACTTTCTCCTGTATGAACCTCCTCCACTCCCTCACAAGGCCTTAAGGTTGACTAGTATAGCCTACTCTGCTTTATTTCATTTAATGGTATATGGCAGGCATCCCCAAACTCAGCCTTCCAGCTGTTTTGGGACTACAATCCCCACCATCCCTGACCACTGGTCCTGTTAGCTAGGGATGATGGGAGTTGTAGTCCAACAACAGCTGGAGGGCCGAGTTTGGGGATGCCTGGCATCTGCGAGAAGCAGGGACATTTTGTGGTGGCCCACAAGACTCTTCCCAAAAAGTGTGTACATCGGGGTAGCCAATGCAGCATGACTGTTGGCCATGCTGCCTAGAGCTGACAGAAGTTGCAATCCAACATCTGTAGTACACCACACTGGCTTCTGCTTATGTCTGTTCCCTGGTCTCCTTTCACAGACAGGTGAAAACACTTTTAATTCTGCCAGGCTTCTGGGGGTTAGTGGAGATTCTGTCTCTATGTAGTTGTAAATTTTGTTTTTTGCTTAGCTGTTTTTCCTATTTTATTAAGATTTTTAATGTGTAGTTTTTGAGTGTCACAATTATTAGCAGTTTTTTGTTTTTTATATATACTGTATATTCTTGCAAAGGGGCTGTTTTGATGCTAAACTGACTATTATTTCAAAGGACACACCCAGATCTTACAAGAACAAAAATCATCTTGCTAGATTTGACCACAGGTTCATATAATCCAGGATGCTGTCTTCAACATTAGCTGGTTAGATGGCTCCCGGGAAGCTTACATGATGGAGACAACAATTCAAATTTCCCAGAAGTTAGCCCCATTGAACCAACAGGATTTACCGGTACTTCCAAAGAGCATTCATGGTTTCCAATGTTTTTTCAGACTTGTTCTGAGATTATTTTTCTGGGTTGATGGGATATAAAATAAATTAATATAACAACAACAACAACAACAAACATTTGCAGCACCAGCTTTTCCAGTGTGGTTAGACAAAGTACTACTGTGTTTCTCCTAAAATAAGACACCGTCATATTTTCCCCCCTAAAAAAAACACAGTATGGCTTATTTTCGGGGGATGTCTTATTTTAACCACTTTGCGTCGGTATGCTGCATAGCCACACCTATCCAGGCCGTCTTAAGGGAGAGGCGCCGCGTCACTATGTCTTATTTTCGGGGTATGGCTTATATTTCACAAATGCGTAGAAATCCTGCTACGGCTTATTTTATGGCTACGGCTTATTTTAGGAGAAACAGGGTATTAAGCCTTATTGGAGCTCCTTTGTGTTTAATAGGACATTTCCCAAGTGCAGCTTCTGCCAGTTTTATGGTTTATTTATGAGTGCCGGGGAGGGAACTAATATTGAATGGCCTATTAATTGCCCTTGAATAACCCTGCTTGATTGCCCAGTGTCAGTTTCTGTTCCTATGACAGAGTGAGGGAGTAGAAGGCTTTGATTCTTTTTGCTTGGTTTTCTTTCTTTCTTTCATTTTTCCCTTCAATGTTTTATTCTCATTTTTATAATGATATGGTATAGTTGTTCAGTTACGCCTGAGCTTGGAGCTCACAGGGGAAACAGGCAGAGTGACCAGTCTACGCCAAGGTCAAGCTGAGAGCTGACAAGAGCTGGACCTTGGACAGCTCCAGGAGAGCCTTGTTCTCTGAAGCTACAGATGTTGCCTCCGCAAGGAGCTAGAGCATGGGTCGGCAAACTAAGGCCCGCGGGACGGACCAGGCCCAATTGCCTTCTAGATCTGGCTCACAGACGGTCCAGGAATCATCGCGTGGATTGCCAAGGCGTGGGTCACCAACGTGCGCATTCTTTCCCTCTCTCTCCCTCTCCCTCACACGGCGGCGCTTTTCTCCTCAGGGACGGAGCAATCTTGTCCCATGCTGGGCGCCGTCGACAGCAGGAGTTGGCTCGCCTGCCTGCCTGCCTCAGCAAGGGGCGCTGTGTGACACTGGCTGCTGGCTGCTGCTGCATTTTCCTCCTGCTCCTCCTCCCTCTCCCTCAGTCCGGCCCTTCCTTCCTTCTCCGTGCCCCCTTTCCACGCCACTTCCTTGCGCGTTTTCTTCGTCACCGCCTGCCTGCCTCCCTCCCTCCTTCATTTCTCCTATGGTGTTCAGGCAGGTTGTTGTGGTGGCCGCGGCTGCTGCTTGCGGGTTGGCGGGCGGCTCTGTCTTCTTCTCTGTGGTGCCTCTTGGGAAGCAGCAGCAGCAGCAGCAGGTGGTGGGTAAAAGCTCCGGTGATGCCCCGGTTCCCCTACCTCTGTTTGCGGCTCCTCCGCTGGGGCTGCTGCTTCTGTCTTCACCTCCCAACACAGCCTCCTACCCTGCCACGGCACTTGGCTGGTTGGAGAAGCCCAACTGCGGCTATTGGGCCGACAACTGGGACAGGTAAAGTGAAGCATCCTTAGGCCTCTTTGCGGGCGGGTGAAAATCATCCCCCCCCAAAAAAATATAATCCGCCCCCCCCAAGGTCTGAGGGACAGTGGACCCGGCTGAAAAAGTTTGCTGACCAGACCAAGTTTGCTGACCAGACCTAATGTGTGGTAAGCTCTGCCTCTCTGGAGGAACCAACTGGCTGGTTAAATGTCTCTCACCCTATGTTGCAGGAAGATAGATAGTGGTGGGGCTGTGTCGTTTGGTCAGGAAGGTCCCCAGTAAGGTACAGGAGGTAGCCTATATGTCATTCTCATAAGAGACCTCCACCATCCATTGCAAGATTCTTGGTTGTGAGTCATGACAATTATTCCACTATTAAAATTATAAGAAAAGAATTGAGAGAAAATCAGTAACTAAAGCCCTCCTCTCCTTTGGTCAGCAGAAATAGAAACCGACCCTGCAAATTTTCAAGGGGAAATGGAGATACACTAATTTCCCAACAACTCTCATATGAAAGCAATGGCATGTAGGAAACATTTAGCCAGTGTTTCTGAGACCCTTTGCTAAATAGGCTTATCTGTGAACAAACATTATAGGATGATATTGGCCATAAGGAAAGGGCAATGCTGGATGATATAGTAGTACAGTGATCCCTCAACTTCCGAATGACCCGACTTACGAGTTTTTCGAGTTGCGAGGGATCAAAGCGGCCGCCGCTTCCGAATTTTTTCGACTTCCGATTGGAAGTCACGGCCACTTTAGATGCGGTTTCCTCGACTTACGAGGTTTTTTCGACCTACGAATGCATTCTCCCAACGCATTCCTATGGGGACTCGAGTTACGGTGATTTCGACTTACGAGGATTCCGTCAGAACAGATTATCTTCGTAAGTCGAGGGTCCACTGTACAATAAATGCTTGTGTGGGAACTACATTTCAACTCTGTTTCACCTAAATTGTGAGAAAGTAATGCCTCAGCAGCAGACTAAAGGGCTGTAGAGGATTTAAAAAAAAATAAAAATCTAGATGGGCTCAAACATATATTTTTGCTAGATCTGGAAAGCTCATTATAGCAAGGGTATCATTATAGCATAAGGAATCCATGTCTGTGTTCAAGAAACCTATGTGGAACCTATGCAACTCTGTTAGTACTAGTAGATCTCGTTGTGTTAGTGGTGAAATGAGTGAAGCCTATTAGAACTTCCCAAGAAAGGATTATTACCCTTAATCCTTCTCCTCCCCTTTTTTAAACATAGGCTTCTTACAACAAGAAGATGAAATACGATGATTTCCTTAGGATGCAATCCTGACCACGCATACCTGGAAGTAAGCCCCACTGAATTCAAACAGACTATGAGTAGACATGGTTAGGATTGTGCTGCTAATTTTTTTTTATTTTCCCCCCCTTTTAAACAGAAACTCTTTTTTTGAGGCTAGTTCTTACCAGTACATTTCAGTGTGGGCTGGAGCTTCTCAGTCATGCAGACCATAATTAATATCTTTTACATTAGAGCTGAACCACAAACCACAGCTTTAAAGTATAACTTTTTGAAATCTTGATCTGACAGTGTTCACCAATGAGTACTTTTGTACCATGGAAGTTGAATGGCACTGCAAATAAGATTAAACAGAAATCCAAAGCGAATAACTTGCAGTTTGGAAAGCAGCAGCTGGGCCTTGGTTAGAAAAAACTGCTCAGCTTTAATAAACTCTGTTTAAAAAGTCAGGACTGTCCAACAAATGGAAACTCTGTGTAATACTGTTTATTTGAAACCTAAAGTAGTTTAGCTTGTATCAATAAATTAACTCATTTAGATGTCATTTAAGCTGACCTAAATGAGAACTGAAGCAGTAACAACCCTGGTTTAAGTACATATCGGATCCTTAAACCCAGTCATAGCAAGCCTCACTCATCCTAGAAAACTAACAAAAACAACTGTTTGCATTCTCCATTTGTAACCAAGGAAAGTAAGGACACATATACTGGCATTACTTTCACTAATTATTGCTCCCAAATTGAGGGTTCATTTCACACTTACGGTAACACGAAATAAGTTTGTCATCAAACATAAGTTTGCAGCACAATCCTGCACATGCCTGCCTCAACCCATTATGCCCAAGGTTTCCCAAACTAAGCTTTCTAGAGGAAAATATATGCCTGGAGGCTTAGTTTGGTCGGAATCCAGTACACACTTCCAGAGTTAATGCTAAAGACATTGCTTCTGGTAAATGAGCCACCATAGCCGCTAGAGGGTCATGAAAATTTTGTGTACCAGGCTTTTTAAACTCATCTACCCGTGTACTATCTGAAACCAAAGGGGTCCATTGGTTGCCAGATGTGAAATATATTGGCATTGTTTTCAGCTCTCTTACCTGCTACTAGAGCTATGTAAGCAGAGACTATATAGCCATCTGTCAAAGATGCTGTTGTTGCTTCCCACATTGCAGGTTCTGCATTCAGCAAGACGTTGGAGTAGACAAGTGCCAAGATCCCTTCAAACTCAGATTCCTCAGATGTAAATCCCTTCCCCAAATTTCAATAGAATTAAAGTTCATGTAATTTACTTAAAGTAGGGATTTTAAATGAGTGGCAGTTAGGAAAGTGTTGCATTTTGTCTTTTGTTATCTGCAGTTTTCTCTGCCTCTGCTCACATTCCATAGTGCAGTGGGGATTGGAAGCCGAACTTCCAATTGTTTAAACCATGGGGCGGCAAACTAAGGCCCGCGGGCCGGATCAGGCCCAATTGCCCTCTGGATCTGGCCCACAGACGGTCCTGGAATCGCCGCTTGGATTGGCATGATCGTTCGGGCTGTGCCATTTTTTTCTTTGCAATTTTTTTCCAGGTGCCATTCCCTCCCTCCCACCATGGCAGCGCCCCCTCAATCCTCCTGGCTTCTGGGCGTGTCGCGGGGCTTCGACTGGAGATTGGTGCACCTGCTGGCCTCGCGCCTGTTGCCCGGGAAAGCTGGGCCGGAAAGGAGAGGCGCCGCCAGCTTCCAACCGCAGGCAGAGCAGTGGAGGAGGTAGGAAAGCAGGGGGAAGGGAGAGGCTGGGGGAGAGAGGGGGAGAGAGAGAAGCCCCCCTACACCACGTATGTGTGCGTGCGCCACAAGGTCTGAGGGGCTCTGAACTGGCCCCCTCCTAAAAAAGTTTGTTGACCCCTGGTTTAAACTCTGCATTGTCTCCACAGTACCATATATTTTGGAAGAAGCACAGGCACACATTTTTGCAGGGCTTTTTTCCAAGCCAGACCTCAGTTCCAGCAACTCTTTGGTGGTCACCACTGCCATTCTAAGAGAATGAGGGATATGTTCATGGTGAATTACAGCACCTCTTTTTTCTGGAAAAATAGCACTACATATATGTGGTCCTGATCTGAAATGCACATATTGAAGTATCTGGTGAAATTTGGACTCTGTACACATACAGGTCTGCTGCAGCATCCAAACCTGAATTAAGGGTAGAAATCTCAGAAGAGAATGTACAGTTTTATAACTGAACTATGGATATCACTGGAACTATGGTGTTCTCTAGGAGAAGGCACCCCTAATATGTTGCACCGTTGGCATTACCTAAAATAAAGATTGTTCATTTGAAATCAAGGACTTCTGGTAACTCTGGACTCAGCTATACAGCTGCAAATAAAATGTTTTAAGTGTGTTTTAAGTGTAGTATACAGTGTGACACTAGATGGTGAGCCTTATGGAAAATTCAATGTATTTTTAAAGACGCTTTTTTTATTTAAAAAAAAAAAGCATTTTCAGAATGGTTTTTATATGTGTGTAGATGCCATCCCGAGCTAGGGACCTGGATTTGTAGCTTGCATCTCCCTCTGGCTCTCTTGCAGAGCACAGAGTTTCCTAGCTGACAGTTAGGAAGAATACCAGACGCATATTCATGGGGTAAACTTCTGTGGACAAACTCTACTCTCTGGCAAAGGAATAAATGTCAAGGTAGCTTGGCAAACTCCTTCAGTCTCATTCCAAAGATACTATCTCTACCTTCCTTTGTACTTAGTTAAGGGCCTAATGATCTTTATGGGGGACATTGCATTAGATCCAAACTAGGGGCAATCCTGACTTCTACTTATCTGCGAGTAAGCCCCATTGAATTCAATAGGAATTACGGCTAGCCTTGTGTTACTGTAATTAATGAGAATTAAAAGTCTTGCTGACCACCTTCAGCCCCTATCACTTTCAACGTGTGTACTCTAAATATGACCTAACCTAAGATCCTGGGGTGCTTCCAAACAGGTGTTTATTTTGGGATCGGTGGTCCTCTTCATGCGTGCAAGCTTTTTTGCAGAGTACATATGACATCATTGTTATCAAAATGCCAGGCTGTTATTTTCCTCCCATTTAGATCTTGCACACGTTACCCCCTTAAAACACAACTAGGTTGTTCTTTTTCTCAATTCATATTGAAGCTGGGTTTTTTTTTGGGGGGGGGGACACATCAAAATGCAGTATTTCATAAGAAACTACAGGATATATAAGGCATAGATATGAACTGGGTCTAACGTCCTGTGTTCACCACTTCCCAAACCAGCAGATGCAGAGGAACGAGTGGGGGTGTATACAGCTTTAATCTGGACTGACCCTTTCTAGAAGAACTCCAAAAGTTTTTTTAAAAACTGTTGCCAATGACCTGATTGAGATATTGGTGGACATATTTTGGGATGTGAATATGAGCATTATTCTCTGCAAGCAGGTTGCCTGGAAAACAAAGTACCGTATATCACAGGCTGTTCCAGAATCATAGAGTTTCAAGGAATTTGAGGATTATCTAGCCTCTCCCAGCTTCTCCATCAACAAACGAGTAAAAATCACATGCTTGTGAATAGCCACAGTTTCATCTGCTTGTTTTAGATACTACAATTCTTCACAACATGAAGAATTATAGTGAATACTCCCATCTTAAAACCTCTCAGCAACAAATCCTAAATTAGCAGTGGGAGACATTCCAAGGCTTTGCGTCAGAAGAGAATCACAGTATTCAGAACTTTATTGTTTTGGACATCTCTCAAGATCAGGCTGTATGTGTGTGTGTACGTGTGCATGAGAGAGAGGGAGTGTGTGTGTGTGTGTGTGTGTGTGTGTGTGTACGTGTGCATGAGAGAGAGGGAGTGTGTGTGTGTGTGTGTGTGTGTGTTCTGGTTTGAAAGAGGCCAAAAATAATCTTTTTAATGGAATATTATTTATTTCACTGCCCTGCAGGCAAAATATATTGCCTTATATATTAGATACCAAAGCAGATATGCACCAGAACTGAAAAGGTAGTATCAAATTCCAACTATTTAGATCAGGAATGTGCTAGCTTTCAAATTTGCATAACCAAAGGGGTGTCTGCCAGATAAACACATATATTAATAATTGTTTTTAGACATAGTACCAAAAGAATGGCTGCAATTACATTGTTGTGTTAATAAGGGTGCACCATTAATGATTCAGACAGCATGATAAACATTGAATTAATAATTCCTTTGGAACATCCAGACCAGAAATGCTGGTAGCTGTTCAATGCAGTCTAGTGAGTAAGTGGTACTTTGCAAACTCTGTGTTGAAGGCTTGATCTGAGTCAAGCTTTCTGAAAACAAGCAAGGCCCCAGGATTCGAAGTCTTAACCAGGAGGAAGTAGATGAATATAAAACTCCCAGTGAGTTTGTATGTTTGGTACAGTGACCTCTCATATTAGGAATATTCAGGTATTTCCTGAATGCTAACAGTTAAGGAGACTGGTGGGGTGATCTAGGGAAGGAGTTCCAAAACACAGGTACCACCATTGCCTTTTGTGGAATCAGATACCTAGTGGCCACCAATTCCTAGGGAGTGCAGGCACCTAAAGTTACAGACTCAACTGGGTGTCAGACGCTGCAATGCCTGCCTAAGGAACAAGCATGACTCTGGAATAAAGTGATACTCATAAGTAAGCTACTCCTCATTCGTAGACCCAAGCAACATGGATGGTCCACAGCTGTGCTATCAGACTGTGATTCTGGCCCTGATCCACTTTTAGCTGCTCTGCCTGTGAGTCACCTGGTTGAAGATGTCAGCAAGGTGTTGGCTCTATGGTGATGTTGAATGGAATGTCCCTATTTTAACCTCAGGAATGTTGGAGCGTGTGGGTCATCAGAACTCTGTTCTCATCTTCAGGTGAGTCCTATCCAAGCAGACACAGATGATGGATGGATTAATCATTGAACTCTGTTCTGGTACAAGGCCTATAGTAAGTTCATGGAAGGAACGTTTCCCATCTCCTTCTCCTTCTCCCTGTGCCCCCTGAAAAGCATCGGGAGGGTTGTGGGCTCTGCTGGACCATGTGGGATGGGACGTGGTGGCCAGCTGGAAGAACTGCTGGATTCCAGCAAGTCCCCACTGGGAAAAAAGCCCTGCCTAGAACCAAGCGTTCCGGAAAACAAAAAGTCTGCTTTCAGTAGTCAGCCCCACTGATAAAAATAAAATAAAATAATAATACAGTAAAAAATACTCAGCCCCACTGATAATAGCTGTCAACAATCTGCTACACACTACACAAATGAATCAATTTGATCTTTAGATGTTTAGTCAAGTGCAAGGACAAAAGCTTGCAGCCCTAAAAACACATTCTGCATATCTCCCAGCAACCCACAGGGGAAAAATTGAGGCAACTTCCCAAGATGATCATGTGATTGCTGCTGCCTGCTTTGACTCCCCCCTGCCCACTTGTGACTAGAAGTTTTCAAGTGTCTTCCTTTGACTTTATAGGCTTCCTGGGGGCTTTTGCTACTGGTGTGTTTAGAGCTCACTCCATCATTTCCTTTCAAGAGCTGCCGAAAATGGCACTTTGGAGGAAACAGATGGGCCGAGTGTGGCAGTTAGAAGGCTTATTATCACCCTGAAATGGTTTCTATAGCAACTAGAGAGATGCTGGATCATTGGTCTACCCTCCTACAGGAGTAGGTGATGGCTCATCAGACTGGCAGGTATGTGGAAAAAGCTCTGGGCACATCCTTCCACTCCTCCCCAACACCTATTTTTAGATGGCAGTGGAAATAAAGTAAATGCACATTCATACATGGCCATGCCCATGGGGTTTTTTTTGAGCAGGAACTCAGGGGAATGGAGTTCCCTTACCTTTTAAAAATTAACTAATTATTATTATTTTTGTCTGGGGGGATTAGAACAGTTATAAACCCAATAACTGAACCAAAAATTCACCTATATCTGTAATCAATAAAGTTGTGGCTATTTCTAATCCAGATCATTGTCTGCTTGAGTATATTAATCACCTCTTACATTTAGCCACTGCCCCCCCCTCTCTGTGTGTGTCTCACTGTGACTGGACCTGCAATAAACTAACCAACTAACATTCATTTAAGACACATTTAAAGTGCATGCCCCCATCCCAAGAATCTTGTGAACTATAGTTTGTTTAGGGTGCTGGGAATTGTAGCTGTGTGCAAACTTCAGTTCCCAGGATTCTTTGGCAGGGGGAGCCATGTGCTTTAAATGCCCTTTACATGTATGGTGTGGATGTGACTTCAGACATCCTGGCAACCGTAACTCGTGCCTCCAAAATGTGGAGGTGCCTCAATTCTAACTCATCCTGCTAAGCCAGTCTCACCAAGCCAGTTTGATGTGGTTGGGAAGGGAAATTTATTAGGAGCTCACTGTTGACTCTAATGGACATGTTTATACCTCTGCCATTTCAGGGAACTCAATGTGGTGTACATGGTTTACCCCTCCTCATTTAATCCCCACAACAACCTTGTGAGGTTAGGCTACGAGGCAGTGACTGACCCAAGGTCACCCAGCAAGCTTCAAAGCCGAGTGAGGATTCAAACCTTAGCCCAGCACTGTAACACTGGCTCTCAATGGATCTTTGAGCGCTATTTCTTTCCTGCCATGACACCACCTCCAACCATTTTCCTTCCCATGCAAACATTGTGCTCCTAGCAATACTGGAGAACAGCCTTTACCAAAGGTGTCATGGACTTTGAAGACGCTCGAACTCAGGACGAAAGGGAGAAACATGCTAAGAGGAAGGCACGCTCGGCAAACCCTCACCATGATCAACTCCCATCTGGAAACATATATCCCCACTGTGGAAGGACGTCTGGATCCGGAATTGGCCTCCACAGTCACTTACGAACTTACTGTTAAACCCATGTTCATGGAAGACAATCTTACTCAGCTACGAGTGATTGCCAAAGAAGAAGTGGGCATAACTTGAAGGTGAGATCTACATGACTTAATTTTTTTGTAAGTAATGCCCTTGCTCATCTTGTAGCAAGTCGTCTTGGTATTCTGTATCTTTCAAGTTTGACTGCGGTTATTTTTTTACTTTGAGCAACTACGTAGATCTCATCATTCCCAATATATTCCTTTGCCCCTCCTGCTGTTCTGCTTGCCCCTTGCTCCAACATCACATCCTTTAATTTTGCTTCCTCTTAGGGGGGGGGAACCCAGTTCTGTTACATTTAGTATGAATTTCTTTGCTTGCTCTGTACCCTAAAAAAACAATGTTTGATTTTGTAAGAAGTTCCTGACTCCTTCAGGGTGTAACACAAGCAAAACACATGCGTAAGCAAAGAAACAACAGCATTGAACAACAGCACCATGTTGTAATGGACCATTGTTTATTTACTATAACATTTCATTGCTCAACTTTAATCATAAATGCAACATCATGCTATTCGTCAGGAAGACCTTTTGCCTGCTTAGCTGAGTCATGTAACCAAGCCACATATTTACAGGTCTATGAAGAGATGACCGTTCAGTTGTCTACGGACAGTAGATTGAGCTCCAGCAACAAGAGGGCAAAAACCATAGACTTGCTGCTTGGACTTGTGCCTCACTTTCACGGGTGATGCTTAAACTGATTTTAAAGTAATCTAAATTTGCCTTCAGTGTGAATTTAAGATGAACCAGAATTTACATGTGATTGCTCATCTGTATTGTCTCATAGGCATACGCTGTCACAGTGCTACAAATAACACCAGGGAGACTCCTGTGTGACATTGCAGAGTGATAGAGCACTTGCGTTGCATGGAGGTTCCTGGTTCAGTCCCTAGCATTTCCTGGAAAAGCGGGGAAAGACCCAGACTGAAACCCTGAAGAACTGCTGCCAGTCACTGTTGACAATATTTGACTCATTCGACCAATGATCTGACTTAGAATTGACAGCAAGATGTCTTATACCATCTTCATAGCTTTGCCCTTCCCCAGAGCAGGATGAAGACCACAGCCAATATCCTTCTAAATGTTTCCCTCACCCATGGAGAGAATGACAAGAAGGGGAGCTGGGCATACACCTGGGCGAGGGCATTTGCAGTCATTGCATAGCCATTTCCGTATGCATTCGTTATATTTCTATGCCGCTTTTCATTCACACAAATCACAAAGCAGCTCACAAACAATAAGTAACCATAACATAATAGAACATCACAATCACAACATAAATCATATAGAACCATGTTTTCCAACCTTGGCCCTCCAGCTATTTTGGACTACAACTCCCATCATCCCTAACTAGCAGGATCAGTGGTCAGGGATGATGGGAATTGTAGTCCAAAAACAGCTGGAGGGCCAAGGTTGGGAAACCCTGATATAGAATAAATAACAAATAGCCAGTAGAACAATGGCAAAACTAACTGGCCGTAATGGTGATGATAAAGGTATGTTATCTGCTGCTCCCAGCACCAGTGTGACAGAAAACGCCCTGCAATCATTACATAATAATGTATAAAAATGTGAGCAAGCTCAGTGGGTGGATGGATGGACGGATTGAGAGGGAGACAGGTAACCCACATCCGTCCACTACATCTCCCCTTAAAACTAAACCTCATTTCCCCTTTTTCCAAATGCACATCTTAGCGCAGCCACCAGCTGGGCTAACCAAAGCTTTTAGCTCCCTTGTAAATAATAAACAGCTGATGGATGTATCATTTCCTCTTCCACTAAGGTTGCAAATCTTTTTCTTCAGGCTTTTAATGCCTACAAAATCCTCGCTGTTAAGAGGCTGCTCTGCCCACGCAGCTGTGTCTGTGTCAGAGGAATAACATGTTCCCTGCTGTATCGTGTATAGTTTTTCTTCTCCAGCAAGAGGCAAAATGAAAGCTACTCAAAAGCAACTTCCTGATCAGCTTGAGAAATGTACATTATAGACAGCAGGGTGATCAAAGGGGTATGTGCTGATTCATTGGCTATATTCATCTAGAAAGGTGTGTGTGTCACGTGTACAATTTTGACAGCTTCTAGGGCTGTGAGCAACTATTACAAAGCCTTAAAAGGGTTCTAGAATTGTTACATAGGCAGTGCACTGAAAAAAATGACTTATTAAAGAACAAAATCATTACGGATGGAAGATCAGTAAGGATGATTTTTTTTCGACATTCAAGATGCTGGGGAATAGGAAGTGTGGCTGACTTAAACTTCCTGCTCTCTATGATTCTTTATCATATCTGAACTGGAGACAGCTCAAAGAAAATATAATGAAGATGATGTACCGGTGGTACATAACACCCACCAGATTAGCTAAGATGTACAGAAAAAAAGATAAGAAATGCTGGAAATGCACGGTGGAGGAGGGAAACCTCTACCACATGTGGTGGAAATGTGAAAAGGCCAAATCTTTCTGGGACTCTATATATAATGAATTAAAAAAAATACTAAGATACAATTTCCCGAAAACACCGGAAAGTTTTTTGTTAGGAATGGTGGGAGGAGAAATTAAAAGGATTGACCAAAAATTGTTTCTATATGCTACGACGGCTGCCAGGTTATTATGGGCCCAGAAATGGAAAATTAAAGAGGTACCAACTTTAGAGGAATGGAGAATAAAAATGATAGGATATATGGAATTAGCGAAATTAACAAACAGAATAAGAGAACAAAAAGACCATGAGCTTCAACAAGAATGGAATAAATTTATTGAATATTTGAAGAAATACCATAATGAAGGGAATACATTCACAGGGTATGAAAAAACACTTACAATGTAATTAATAAAATTATACAAAATATTTGGAAACGTTAGAATTTTATATGAGAATTATACTGAAGAAATATAGTATATATAAAACCAATTTATGTAATAGAAAGCGTAGGAAAGAACCAACTTATGAAACCCAGGGTGTGAAAGGAGGGAAGTCAGGAAGCTTGAGAGAGCTTTAGGAAATTAATGTATATGTAAATATGGTGACATTGTATTATATTTGTATTTTTATTTGTTTTTTTCTTTTATATTATTTGTAATTTGTTTGAAATGTTAATAAAAAGTTAAAAAAAAAAATGAACTGGAGACAGCCAGCTCCCCTTGCACTAAGATGCATCAGCTATTCCTACATCAGAAGCATGCACACATATCTCACAGCTGAGGAGATGCATGTGCTTCATTTTGGACATTGTACAGAAGCAGAGAGAAGAGGAATAAGCATTAATCACTTATACTTTCTGCCCCTTCCGTAGATGTCAAAGGAAGGGTACCCTCAGAGAACGGTGGACAAACTGAGAGCTTAGAAGCCTGCAAGATAATTTACATTTCTTGAAAATGGCCTGTCTGGCTGGTCACCTTCCTTTTCTGCTGCAAAATTTTGAACTACATCCCAGATTATCAGTAGCAGGATCTCTGTCTTTCTATATGATGATTTCTCCATGTGGATGTAACCAAAACATATTTGGATTGAGAGGGAGTTGGGTGTTCTGATTTTTCAGAGGTTCTCAAACTGTATTCCTAAGAAGTTTATTGGGGTTCTTCAGTGATAACATTTAGGGTAGACAAATGTCCCTGAAAGGCAAGCACTGCTTCATTACGAAACATCTCCAGAGATGCTCAGGTCCAGGGGAATGTTAGGTTATAGGTTGGCACACTCTTCTTTTGCACAGAGGAAGGGCAAACCCCAGAGCCTTGAGTGGCATTCGGTGTAAAAGAAGCCCCAAATCTATTGGCACTTGAGGTGGTCTTGCAAACATGCACAGAGTTTGGGAAGAGGTAATGAAGGTAATTTCTTACATTATGGGTGTACTTGTGCCTTTAAACCCCAAACTGTAACTTCTATCAATTACTGATGAGTTGAAAAGACTTAATATGTAAACCACTTATAATTTTTCTATTAGTAGCTGCTTGTTTGACCATATCACAGGGCTGGAAGGAGTTTTGGGTTTTTCTTTAAATAATTGGTTCAATGGTAAATTAATGGTTATTCTCAGTTCTGTGAAACTGATTTATAAATTAAGGGAATCTCCGGGGGGGGGGCAGCTACATCTATGGATTTGGCCTCCATTTGGTAGCAATTTATTGCTTATATGATAAGGCCAATCACAGGGATAGCAAGTCCTGATGAAATATGGCTTTATTTGGTATTCATAACATTTGTTTTTTATTCTTCCTATATCAGGTCAGTTTTTGTTGTAACATCTAATTCATTGTGCAGTCCCTTGAGAATGTATTTTATGAGGTAATGGCTGTGAAGCTTGGGTTTGTTTTTATTTAACTGTTTCCCTCCCTCTTCTTTTTTATTTTTTAAATTTCATATTTCTTATCGGATTGTGATTTTAACTTCATAATACATTTTTTAAAAGAACTCCCCAACCCACCCTGGAATTATCATCTTTGCAACGTTGAAGTGACTCAATAGGCAAACAGTGTTTTGTGATGGTTCCCAGAGGGCAGGAAGTTTGAGAAGAAAACCACTAGTTACAGGGAAGGAGGTAATGCTTTTAAGTTAAAAGGCAACAGCACACCCACTTCTCATCCTCTTTGCAAGAGTTCTACAGGATGGGGGGAAGGAGATACCATTGAGGCATGAAAAGCAGAAGAGCTGTTAAAGCTATAGGGATGGTGGGGCTACCAGGTTTCAACGCAAGTTTCTTCCATGACTCCTCCAATGGAGTCCAGTAACACTGTGACTATAAAAGGTAAAGTATGCTGGTAAGCCACTGGAGTCCTGCAGTATTCCTGCGGCCTATCAGATTGTTTGAATAGGGTAGATAACCACTGGACTAAGCTGCTGTGCGTGCACATCCTGCTGTAGTAGTTAATTACCATGCCCTAGCTTTGGCATGCAGATTGGGAACAACCCCTTTCTTAGACAAATAAATATATGTGAGTTGTAAAGATTAATAGGGGGAGAGGAACGGGCGGACAGGGAAGGAGATCTTGGTTATAATCAATACCAAGTAGCAAAGTAATGCCTTTCCCCAAATACCTTATACGGCTATAGCCAGCCTTAGTCACTTCTTGCCAATTTATGTTCCCTTTGTGTTGGTGCCATGGCAACTCCTCTCCATTTATTGTTGGCATGCTTGACAGAGGAGTTCTCGGAGGATGAATTCCTTGACCTTCCCAGATGCTGCTTATTTGGAGTTCAGAGGATTGTTTCTTTTTATAGGCAGCAAGTTAAATTGGGATTTTCTTACATATGCAAATAAATCAGCTTGCCTCCGATCCACCAACCTGCTCCCCCAGTATCTGCCGTTGCTTTATCTAGGATTTTTGCCGTCGTCTGAAATGAAGATTTCTAAAATGAAGTATGTCTAAAAGCAGAAGTAATGTTGGATTTATGGTTATGATCTGACTAACAAACATTGTATGCAAACCGCTCAGGTAATTAGGAGTCTGGATAAACAGGAGTGCTGTGCTATATAAGGAAGGAGAGCTTGGGGGTGGGGGAGTGCAAAGGCAATTGCAGGAATAATGAAGTATGGCTAGACGAGATATATATTAGATGCCCAAGTCCAGATTATTGCAAATATCTGGAACATGCAGGTGCAGAGGTAAAGACTGGCATATTGCCAACAAGCTGCTTTACCTGAAGGAATGCAGTTTTATAGCAGGCCCTGGCTTAAGAAGAGACAGTTTGGGATCATCCGAATCTCAAGATCAGGAGCTAAGTTATCGTGCACAGTATCCTGGCCCCATCTGTATATATTATTCTCTCTCTCAGTCAGTCACTTGATGCCCTGGACTCCTGGTTTAAGTCACATAAGGTTCAAGTCAGGGGTGTGGAATCTTTTTCATAGAATAGAATTGGAAGGGACCATGAGAGTCATCTAGTTCAACTCCCTGCAATGCAGGAATATTTTGCCCAGCATGGGGCTCGAACCCACAACCCCAAGATTTAGAGTCTCATGCTCTACCAACTGAGCTTTCCAGTTTTAGATTTAAAAAAACTTACGGTATGTATATACCATATGTATATACCATACAGTTAGAATATATTTCAAGCAGCCCCACAAGGAATTCAGGGAACTGCCATTTGCTCCACACAGAGGTACCCTTAACAAACCACAATTCCCAGGATTCAGGGTGGGGTGGAGAACCTGCTTTACATGTGTGCTGTGTATGCACCTTGGGGGCTACATTCTCACCTGGGCAGCCTTCTGGGGGCTGCACACCAGAGGTGAAACAGTGAACAAAATCAATGAATGTAAATTTAAACTTTGTACAGTAGGTTAGTTTCTATACCTACTCACACCAACCAGACAACCAAGGGGCCAAGAACAGATTGCAGCCAAGAAAAAACACTGATGAGAGGTATGAAGTAGGGTCAGTGAGGGGTTAGGCCGAGATGTGGTCTGGGGAAAGAGTCCCAAGGCTTGTACAGAGAGAGCTGGAGAGCTGCATTTGGTCCCCAGGCCTGAAGTTCCCAATCCCTAGTTTACGTAATGTGGGAAAGCTGCCTTATATGAATCACAGTATTGCTCCATCTAGCTCAACACTGGCTACACTGACTGGCAGCAGCCCTCTCATATTTCAGATGGAGGGGTGCATTCACAGCCCTATCTAGAGATACTGGGGACTGAACCTAGGTCTCTCTGCAAGCAAAGGAGATGTTCTACCATTGGGCTACAGCCCTTTGGTTCTCCTACTGAACTACAGCTAGAAGGAAAGGCACTTTCTTTTTCCCATGAACACTCTTTATTGCTACAGTTCTGGGGGAAACCCAGTAGGGTTTAGCAACTAAGCCAGTCATGAAAACCGTGAAAAGCAAGGGAGTAAAAGAGGCAGGAGTGGAGATCTGGACAATTTCGTTTTGACAGCACTAATTCTGGACTGGGCATTCTGTATCAAGGGAGTGGGAGTCAGACAATGCTTTGGGTAAACCTGCTGCAAGGCCTTGAGTCAGGGCAACGTGCTCATCTGGGGAGAAAGATGACCTGTCTGGTGTCTCTGGCAAAGCCTGGAGAACACTGGAGTTGACAAATATCTTCACGGCTTTCTTCAGATACCTTCGGCAAAATTCCAAGCTTTGAACTGACCACTGGAAAACAGGAATCCCTGGTGGGAGAGTGTTTACATTGAAGTGAAGTATTCTCCTTTCTATAAAATCGCCCCATTGCTTTTAATTAGCTGTACCCACTTAACTTTATTACAAATATTGTCACTGAATCCTCAAACGTTACTTCAAAGGGCCACAAATAAAACAGAAGACATTTTCTAGTGGGTTAGTTTGCTTCTTTACTCAGCATTCAATGGCCCTCTGGTGCCAGCTCTGTGAATTGCAGCTCAAGAGCCGAATCCAGAGTTCAAAGACTGGAACAGACTTTTGGATCAAACAGCAGGTATTTGTGAAAACAAACTACTCAAGGCTTGTTACTGTTACCTTGTTACTGTCAAAACTCCAATTTCCTTGCTCAATCCATGACATCATAACCCAAACCAGTTTTTTACTTTGCTTTCTGGAACTTTTTCATTCATAATTGCCACATAAAGATTCTTCTTCGCTCAGTCCTATGCATGAGTAGAATGGGGCTTGCTCTCAAGTATGTGTGGTATTGCAGCATTAGTCTTAAATTGTTGTTTAAAGACAAAATACTCCTGTCCTGATTCACCCCCTTCCTCTCTGCCCAAAAGTATTTATTTAAGGTATTTATAGGCCACTCTTCATTTTATCAATTCCAGTGTGGTTTGCAGAGTTAAAAAGACTTCCTTCCCAGCTTCTTTTCCACACTCAGTATCCCCCTGCCTTGGATCTTGCACTTATCCTCTTGCTCAATCCTGCGTGATTTGACTCTGCACACCTTCCTGCTCTCCACACCCTGCTTCTTCTTCATTCCAAAACCCAGAGGTATGACACCCTTCAGTGGTTACAACTGCCTTCCTCCACCTCCTGCTCCAATGAATGAGGTAAGGTAGGTCAGTGTAGTCCTTCTCAGCAGTGGGTCATCTGGGATAGTGATTCTCAACTCCCCCAGACCCACTTGAACGTTGCTGTATTGGAATGCTGTACTTCAAAAAAGCACACCATCAGTATATTTGAAAGTAACCTTAAACCCACTGAGGCTTATTCCTCCTGCGCAAGATTGTAAGATTGGGAATTCTAAATGGAGGTATCCATGGTGACAACTGAAGCAGGGTGCTCTTTTATCCTGAATTTCTTATTTCAGAACACTTTGTCTCTGGCAGGATCCAGTGGGGTGGGAGCACAGCAATAGCTTCCCAGCAGGAGAGTCACTACTGCTTACTAGGATGGGGAGAGGCAAGGTGGTGCTGAGGACGCATCTGTGCTATCTGTAAAGCCCTGACCTCACTGCCACTTCCCTCTCCCAGTAAGTAGCAGTGGCTCCCCTGGACAAGTCACTCCTGGTCTCTGCCTCTGCAGATCCTTGCCTCTGTCTCCACCCACCTCTGACCTCTACTCTGAACAGATGAGCCCTGAAAAAAATGCAGCCCTTGACAGACAACACAGCTGACCATTCCTGATCTGGAAGATACACATGCTGGAGTTTGGCTAGTGCTCTGGATGCTCTCAGTCTTCCGAAAGGTCAATAGAGATGCCAACAGCTTCATTGCTGCCTTTTAATTTTTTGCTAATGTTTCTGCAAGCATTACTTAACCAAGAGTGTGTACTTCATTGAGATTCATGTGTAATGTGCATTAGCAAGCTGGAAATGGTTTATAAAGCATTTAATTGCATGTGATGCAGCCAAGTATTTTGTCCTTCTTTCAGGGTCCTTGCTGATGTGTTCCCAAGAGACCACAACTTCCCATCACTACTTTAGGAACAGCTCATCCTTTAATGGTTTCTTTTTCATGCTGACTAAAGATGGTGGCAGGAAGCCACTGTTGCTAAATATGTTTATCTCTCCATCTGACAGCCCTGACAGTGCAATGCTGTTTGCATGGCAAGGAATTGTGGTAACTGGAGGGGGGGGGCACTGTATGCTAAATGGCATTCCCAGCCTTTAATTTGATACAGATTAAGCGGAAATTGTTTGAAAAGCTGTAATAAGCTAAAATGACGAATTAATATTAACCTTTAGAAAAAAGTCTCACTTGACTTTGAATAACAAAGACATGTACATCATATACATCCATAGTTTGTCACAGTTTATTCTAAGTAGGGTTAAATGGAATATTTGAAAGGCAAACAATTTCATGGGAGGGGGAAATGCCCCAAGTTCCCTTAAGCTCCCTCTACCTTTTTGCATATGTGTACATATTTACATATCCTCTTGGTACTTCAGCACCACTTTTCTTCTTTCATATATCATCTTGATGCTAGCAACGCAACCCCAATTAGGGACCAAGTCTGTAAATCCAATGTGTGAACAGGAAAAAATTCTGATGCAATTTTTTATTAAATATGCATGAGACTGGGCCTCAAAGTTTTAAAATAAGTTTTGCAAATGATGGATTGTATGATTTTAAAGTTCAGAATATACAAGCACTGAATATATAGCACTGACCCCATCTTCAATATTTCCCTAGTGTGCAGAGGAAGAGCAGAAGCATGTGGGTGCATGAGGCTTAACTTGTAAGTGAGCAGAATATGCAAGACTTAATAGTGACTTTACTGCTTGCCTTCACACAGGTTGAAAGTTAATGCAGAGGCCTTAAGTTAGTGCTTTTTGATGCACAAGTGATTTACAAGACTTAACTATTATCTTAAACTGAAGGATTTTATTATCCTAGAACTCTGATTTATGTCTAGCATTCAGTTAATATAGACATTCTCAAAATAATAATCATAGTATCAACACCACCAATACAACACACACACACACACACACAAAATGTTGCTGTTGCTGCCAGTTTCACAAATGGCTTGATTTAAAGGCAATATAAAACAAAACCACCCAGGTTTCTACAGACATTTATTTCTGCATAATTCAAGTATGCCTCTCGCATGTACTGTTCTTGTAGCACCAAATGTAATGTTTATCTTGGCATTTTAATTGGTTTTTAATTAATGGGATTCATTATTAGACCAGTCTCTAGTACACTCTGCTTCACGTATGATATGGTGGCAATAAATCAGGGTTGCTTAGCCTATTAAGAATTTACAGCTGCTTTCCTTTGCAGAATAGGCTCTTTTTGGTGTGTACCTATCTCCCAATGCAACCAAGTAAGCTGTGCTGTTACAGTACACGTGTAACAAGCAGTTCAATCTGATTAGAAACCAAATCCCTCTTCAATTGGATAGTCAAAAATAAGTAAATAAAGCAGCCTTGAATTTAAACACTTGCCTGGCAACTATAGGTGACCAGGACCTCAATGCAGGCGAGTGTGTCAGCTCCTAGGCTTGTGTGGTGAAGATCCCAGAATGGATTTGCTTGCCTCCAAGTGATGGCAGTAGCGGTAGCTCAGGATACTATGGATTTACACCTGTCTGTTTGGGCTTCTGCCTGCTATTTGGGTAGATGAACCAGCAGAGCTTCCTGGCTAACAGCAGAGGCTGGCAAGGGAAGGGGACACTTCTGCTCGATCCAAACCCCCTGCAGCATGGTGGACTAGAGGGTTGGATTTCTCTGTAAATAAATAAGAAGAAAGTGAATTTCTCCTTCATAGATGAAATCTTCGCATAACCAGCTTCTTTGCATTAACCCCGCTTCATACATTTTCTTAATGGTAAGCTTGTTGCTACTCCCAGTTGCACTCACGCCAGTCAGATAATGTCTTAATGTAGGGTTGCCATATTTCAGAAAGTGAAAGTTTGGACACAAAAGTTGTTGAGCTGCTCTTTTTTTTTTGCAAGATCTCAAAGAAGAATATTTCTTAAAGGAAATTCGCCAAAATCTACACTTCCAACATGGGTTGCCATACTCTGGATTTTCCTGGACATTTAAAGCTGACAGCTGAATGCTGGCAATGTCCAGGAAATTCCAGACATATGGCAACCCTATTTAATGTCTCCTGTACAGATGAGCAGCAAATAACATCTAAACCTGAAAAGACTTTTTTGCCCATCCTTCTTTCTTTTGGCACTCACTTTGTGTGTGCCTTGACTCTACCTTGTCATATTTTGTAGAATACAGGCTTGTTTAATTACCGGTATCTCCTACATTTCAATAGCATCCTCAAAGCTGGTGGCAGCAGTAAAAACAGGATTCATGAATTTGAAAAATAAATGAATCACATTTCAAATGCTAGATAACAGCTCACAACTGTTGCTCTCTCATCATTAAAACAAACCTATGTCTTTTACATTGTGTGCACAAGGCCTGTTTAAAGAACCTCATTAGATGTGAATTTTGCCTGCCTAAATAAAACCATCTGGTCTAAACCATATGGTTTGTCTAAAAAAATTCAGTCTCTGGAGTGTTACTCACACAGGCCTATGTATCACCAATTCTTCACAGACCTTGTAGTTTTGTAGAAGCTTTCCCACAGCAATTTGGGCTTAATTGTTGGTCTGTTTCTAATCTTGTTTTTCTTTACAAGAGTGACATTTTAATATACTTCCTGATGTTCAGTGTTTCCACAACTGCTTAGGGTGTTACTACTGGCTATATTTTGCTTCCTCTGTGCGCTGGGACAGCTGAAGGAAGAACACATATTGATATGTTAGATTTCTGAGTCATGAAAATGATATGGTTTTTTGGACATAAAGAATAGCCCATAAATACATTCACCCTATTGCAGTTGCATGGCTTGTTTATCAGGTTTTCTGCATTCTCAAAGTGTTCAGTGTGCTCAAGTCTGACAAAACTCCCAGAAAGCACCTGTATGTTTTTCTTATTTGTTTGTTTCATAAAAGTTATGCAGCACTTGATGGGTGGGTGGGTGGGACCTCAAAGCAGTTTATAGAGAAAATAAAGCAATAGAATTATTAATAAAACAACTATTTAAAACACTTTTTAAATCAATTATTAGTATCAATTGCAGTTGGTAAAAGGCACTTCTAGCCACTGAGGCTAGCTGAGCCTCCAGCGACACAACTGGGTCCAGAAGCACCCTCAGACTGCAAGCCTGTTCCTTCAGCAGCAGCACAACCCCCATCCAGGGAAGGAAGTTGACCAATTTCTCAGATACTACTCACTCACAGTACCTCCGTCTTGCTAGGATTCAAGCTCAGCTTGTTTTTCCTCATCCATCTCACCACTGCATCCAAGCACTGGCCTAGGGACAACACGGCCTCTCCTGATTCAGATGTTATGAAGAAACAGAGCTGTGTCATCAGTGTACCGATAATGCCTTGCCACCAAACTCCTAATGACCACTCCCAGTGGCTTCATTCATATTGCAATTATAGAATCATAGTTGGAAAGGACCCCCCCCCAAGAGACATCTAGTCCAACTCCCTGTAATGTAGGAATCTTAACTAAAATATCCATAACAGATGGCCATCCAGCCTCTGCTTAAAAACTACCAATGAAGGAGAGTTCACAATCTCTCAAGGGAGTCTGTTTCACTGTCGAACAGCTCTTACTGTCAGAATGATGTTTAGACTAGCACTGAAGACAAGAAAGTGCCCTGCAGCACCCCGTAATGTAGCCACCAAAGGGCTGAGTAGCACTCTCGTAGTGCTGCTCTCTGGATTTGGTCCCAAAGCTAGGATTGGAACCACTGTTACACGATTCCTATTCCCAATTCCTATTCCCAGTTCAGGATGATACCATGGTCAAAAGCTGATGAGAGATCAAGAAGCAGGAGCAAGTTTGCACTCCCCCATCCCACTCTCTGCAAAAGTAATCCATCAGGGCAACCAAGGCAGGCTCAGCCCCGTGGCCAGGCCTGAACCTGGACTGGAATGGATCTAAATAACCTGTCATCCAAGAATTTCTGGTTGTTAAAATTGCAGTGCATGTTTTTCTTATACATCTAGTATGCTGAATTATGGTTACGGTTTTCCTTCCTTATAACCCATTTTCTGCCATGCATGCAGTTATACAAACATTTCAAAGTATCTCAAGGTATTTTTTATAAAACTGTTTGCTCACTGTGTGTTGGTTCATGGCACATGATAAAGTTGCTTAACTAGGCACAGAGGCAATTAGCAGCTTTGAGCAACAAAACTCTGATAAGTATGAGCAATAGGGAGAGAGGTGTGTTGTCAAACACACCCCATATCAAAAGGAGCAACTCATTTAGCCCTTTTCTTGTCATGGGTCATGGCAGCTGGAAATGAGCAGCTTGTCAACAAAGAGGCATCTTGGCACTGCCAAACTGGTTTCTGAAAAAGCAGGCAAGAAGATGACACACCCAAAGATGGACTACTGTTGCCATGATCCATGCAAATCTTCTGAAAAACTAATTTGTGCTGGTATAACATCCCCATGTGAAAAAAGGTATAACATCCTCATATGAATTTCTCATGTGATTTTAGGGCGTGGTATCTACAGTATATTTATTTTAACACAAGGGTGGGGAATCATTATCAGTCTGAGGGCTGCATTTCCTCATAGGGAAAATTCCAGGGGCCAGGGGCCGTTGATGGGCAGGGCCAGAGGATGGAGGGATGGACTCTTATGTTTGCACAATGGGCTACATTCCAGCCATGCAAAGGGGCAGAGGTTTCCACACATACTTTTGTATATAAGTGTCTCTCCACCCTCCAATAAAGCACTTATAGGAAGAGGCATTATTATAGGCCATTTCAGCCAGGCAAACACAAGGAGAGTGTAGTGCAGGATGGCCTAGGGAGAGACCCAAAGGCCTTAAAAAGAAGCTGAGAAGGTCATACCTGGTTTTCCTCACTTGTCTTAATCATTAAAAAGAGCCACTGAAGCACCACACAAACCTCTGCGATACATTAATAAAGCTCCATTATATTTTGGGACTTAAGAATTCATCAAGTTATTCCAGTAGTCTTCTATTTTTTAAATTGGACATTTAAATATTGTATTGCTACCACAAGGGACGCGGGTGGCGCTGTGGTCTAAACCACTGAGCCTCTTGGGCTTGCCAATCAGAAGGTCAGCGGTTCGAATCCCTGCGACGGGGTGAGCTCCCGTTGCTCGGTCCCTGCTCCTGCCAACCTAGCAGTTTGAAAGCACGCCAAAAAAGTGCAAGTAGATAAATAGGGTACCGCTCCGGTGGGATGGTAAACGGTGTTTCTGTGCGCTGCTCTGGTTTCAGTGTTCCATTGCACCAGAAGCGGCTTAGTCATGCTGGCCACATTGTCTGCTGTCTGCAAACAAACACCAGCTCCCTCAGCCTATAAAGCGAGATGAGCGCCGCAACCCCAGAGTTGTCTGCGACTGGACTTAACTGTCAGGTGTCCTTTACCTTTACCTTTATTGCTACCACACTATTTTTTTACTGCCTCGCCAAAGCCTAGCATGATGATAAAAGGGCCAGATCTGTATGAGCAGGCAAGGCTCTCTAATGCCAGATTTCTTAGCTAGAACATTATAGCTGTTCAGTGACATATATAAAGAAAGTCAAATCACAGACCTTGGTAATCGGTCAATTAAAAAACTGAACAGATAATACAGTTTAGTCTCAAACCTTTTTACACAAACCCAGTTCACTTCAATGACAGTTTGAACCTGTGTAGTATTTTTGACAATAAGGCTGTGGAATATTTTTGACAATAAGGCTGCTATTAGCTGCTTCGCATTCAAGCTCTCCTCTGAGAGCATTTAAATGTGTGAGAAAAGCATTTATCCTTTCCTAGGGTGATCAGATGCTTCCATTTCTAAGGAAAACAACTGGGCCTCTTGGGCCTCTGCTTGATCTTCCCCTTCTGTCATATGACATGTAATCAAAGGCAGAAAAAGTCAAAATTAAAAGGAGAAAGATTTCAACTAAAGGCTTATAGATGAGTGCTGCCGGACAGCTGGGTTTTGGATCAACAAGCTCCAATAAGAATTGGGGGCCCTCTAGACAACCTGTTTATGAAGCATTCATCCTGATATGCTTACCTAAAGCTTACATGGATATTAGATTGTATCCAGTCTTTATTGAACTTATGTTCTGATTGCTTTGTAGAGTGTTTGTACAACAATGAGCATTTGTTCTGCATTCATCCCAATTGGCTTGTGGGATGTTCATACATCATTCCCTTAATCGTTCCTTCATTCTGCCTTTTCAATGCATTTCCCTGTCACTTTCTGAACTGCAAAAAGTCAGATCCTTTTCTAAAGTGGATTTGTGTGTGCGCGCAGTTTAATCCATTTTAACTGCACAAACCTAAAATTGTGGCATGTGCTTGAATTCCTCCTGCAAAATAGTGAAAGTTTGGAGGTGCCCTCAGGAGGCACATAACTGTGGTGGTGATTATGGGAATGCTACATTTTTGGACCCTGCTTGCAGCGCTGGCCTTTCTATTCCCAAAAGCAATGCAAAGTCTCCGTGTTAGTTAACAGGCAGGGAATGGCAAGACCTGAGTTGCCTCACTTGATGTTCTGCCAGATACTTCCTGTGGCATCACTCCCCTTCCTGTATCAGGGGTTTTGGGGTGGGGAGGCTTCCTATTGGTCTTTTGCCACAACTCTGCAAGAGAGCTGGTAGCTGCCTTGCAGGGAGAAAAGGGGCAAACTGGTCATACAGGACTTAGTCCTTGCCTTTCCTGGAGGACCCGTTTTCTTTTGGGCTCTTGAGCCACCATGTAAACCCAATCCTATGCATTTTCAAACCAACAGTAACCAAGTTATCTGTGATGCAATTGGTCAGTTAGTTAAGCATTTTTATTTCTTTACTCGATGGGGGGGCAATTGCCACCCTGCACCTTGCCTCCAGCCTCCCAATGCCACCTTGCCCACTGTTTTCTGTACAGTGGTACCTCTGGTTACGTACTTAATTCGTTCCGGAGGTCCGTTCTTAACCTGAAACTATTCTTAACCTGAAGCACCACTTTAGCTAATGGGGCCGCCAGAGCAAGATTTCTGTTCTTATTCTGAAGCAAAGTTCTTAACCTGAAGCGTTATTTCTGGGTTAGCAGAGTATGTAACCTGAAGCGTATGTAACCTGAAGCGTATGTAACCTGAAGCACCACTGTATTTAAAAGATTTGGAGTACTGCAGTGTGGAGAAGGAATTCGTGAAAATTGTCTCCTACTTCTGTTTGTGGGAGTCTCTGCTGGAACAAAGGTTTTGGATCCAAGTCATGGTGCATATGCTAACTGCACAAAATCAAGGTAAAATAGTTTTAAAATTAAATAAAAATGTATTTGAAAACAAGTGCCAAAGAGAACAAAATAATCAAGTCAGCAGTAACATTTCTGAAAAATCAACAACTAATATACTGTACACAATTCGTTTCTGTTTTTGTTTGAAGGATATAATACACTTCTTTTCCTCTATGTAACAACAAGATGACATCAGTTTAGTGTTGAAAATGAGAAAACAGAGCCAATTTTGTCTTAGAAGGGCTCATTAATTTCAAGTCATGACACTGAAGATGCATATCTCCAAATATGATGTGCCTAATAATGCATTCATTGACTCAACATATACTGAGAAAGCCAAGCATACTCAAGTTATAATGTCCATGTTGGCAAGAAAGAGCGAACTCACACTTTCCATAGCTTACTGAAATACCAAGTAGTTCATGACTGTCATTTATAAAATATGCAAGAAAGAACGAGATGACGCATGTGTGTGTTCACAGCAATGGTTACAGCGTTCATGTTGAACAAATTTAATATGGAAATTATGTATGCTGAATGCAGTTCACAGAGAATGCCATCTGTGGGTTATGGATGTCAGGACCAATGCTGTCCATTTGTCCAATGTAAATTCAATTACAAAACAAATGTGGAAGTACTCTACCTTCTAAGGAACATAAGCTTTGCTATAGTACGTACCGGTAGGTCTATTGAAATCTCAGGCGTTTGGTATTTATCCATCAATATCAAAGAAAAGAAAAATGCGAAAACAGGATTTATCTTCTACGTACAGTACTTTCATTAGCCCCAAAACAGAAACTTGGGGGCATGATAAGCGTGTGAATGTTCAAATTTTCCTCTACTTCAAAGCTCACTGGCAAATAAGGTACAGTCATAGTGGTATTATTCCTATCCTGTGTTATGCATATCAGTGATAAGAAAATATTTAAAATAACCGCTAGGTGGCATACCAATTCTGGCAATTTGAAAAACCAGCTAGTCAACATGGATCATATGGGAAGAAGGAAAATTATAAAACAGGAGGCTTCCAGTTCTAATAAATAAAATTTTAGTAACATTTTATAGTTTTATTCTTATTACTAGTGGAGTAACAACAAGCAAGAGAGAAGACAAACCCTGGATGAACTGAAAAATGTTTCTTAATTTGAAGGAAGTCCCACAACATTTGGAGAAATACATGACCTACCTAGAAACCATTACTTTCAACCCAGCATTATTTGTTTACTCTAATAACATTTGTATTTAATGGCTTTATTCCTCAGAGATATCCATTGTGATGTATACCACAAAACTTGTTTATTTGAAAGTGAATTCCCCTGTATAAGTTGGATTGGATAGGGGAAGCAGGACTGACTACAACTGATAGATTCAGTCTGTGGCAGGGGCTATGCACCAGAAACAAAATACATAGTGGTACCTCGGGTTACGAACTTAATTCATTCCGGAGGTCCGTTCTTACCCTGAAACTGTTCTTAACCTGAGGTGCGCTTTCACTAATGGGGCCTCCCGCTGCTGCCACCGCGCAATTTCCGTTCTCATCCTGGGGCAAAGTTCTTAACGCGAGGTACTACTTCCGGGTTAGCGGAGTTTGTAACCCGAAGTGTTTTTAAGCCAAGGTACCACTGTATTGGATCCACTATTGCCCTTGAACTGCTTCCATTTTCCGTAAGTCAATATGATGGCACTGTGGGCAAATAGGAAGTTTTTATAGCTTCCAATTATGCCTAACTGCTTACAGTGAATTCAGTGCAATCCTCTCAATTGCATAAATTGCAAAGAACAAAAAAATGTGTTGCTGGACCATGGAACAAGTAGAAAACAATCTAACAGAAATATTAAATAAAGCATGTATGAATAACCTCTGTGATTGGAGCTGGAAAATATTATCAATCAACACTAGTGGGCTTGTCCACACTTACGGGTACCTTTTGCCCCCTTTTCCAGGCACAGGTCCATGCTTTAAACATCTGTGTTCCAGTATTCTTTTTCGGGTTTTCCATGGAAAAAGTACAGATAGTGCAATCCTGTATGTATGAACTCAGAAGCAAATCTCATGGGGTTCAATGGTATTTACTCTTAAGCAGATACAGGACTGCAAACTGAATCTGATTCCCCTACATCCATGCAACTGCAAAGCTGCGGCATGACATTATTATGCAAGAACTAAACTGCATAGAACCAGCAGCTGCACTTTGGTCCAGTGAGTTGCCGGGATAGGTGCAACTTGTTTCAGTTTCCTGATACAACTATAGGCTTAGTTCACCCCTTGCACCTTAGATATTCAGTGGCCCTTTTAATTCACAGCATAATTCTTTGCATGTCTAAAGGTAATACCAACTTTGGAGAGGTGTTAGTGGGAAGAGTACAATACTAATAGGTGACAGAATATTAGTTTATCCAGAGCAAAAGGGCATTATTTTGTGTGTGATCCTAACAATGTTATCCTTTGCTTATTCTATGTGCTTAACATTGCACTTACTTAGGCTTGCCATATGTCAGGAAAAGTCCTGACACGACCTGGTTTTCGGGGGGTGTCGGTGGGGGGGATTTTTTTTGCCAAATCGGCAAAATGTCAGGGAAAACATGGATGTATGGCAACACGATAGAAAAAGCAGGGGAAACAGCTCCCAAAGCTTAAAATCACTATTTTGGGGGTAGGTTTCCCCCCAAAAAGCTCAACAACTTTGCGGGTGTCAGGAATTTTACATTTTGAAATATGGCAACCCTACACTTACTTATCTGAGTTTAAGCCCCACCAAAACTGCGGAATCTGTTTCTGAGGAAACAGGAATAAGGATGGCTGTAAACTCTAAACAGATTTACTTGGAAGTACCGTAGATCTCACTGCAATAAAGGGAATTCATTTAGAAATATAAGCAATGGTTATGGAATGGGTGGCATTATTCTCACACTATCTGGGTTGTGGAGGGAGGATATAGCATAATCAGGAGATTAAAAAAAAAAGCTAATTGCTACCCTGCCATAAAACGCCTGGGCAAAGCATATATTCAAAAGTCTTCTGTCTGAGTATCCATGACGACCGCTTTTCTAACACAGGATGACGGGGGTGAGTAAGTCTGCACACACACTTATAAAGCATATCTGAAGCCTTCCCTCATATAATTATGGGAACTGTACTCTTCATAAGAGTTCCAGTGCCCAGCAACCTTCAACAAAGTCTTTGGAAGGAGGAGGCTGAGGGGGGCGGGCGGGCGGGCGACGAATGCGCTTTAAAGCGTTGGTGCGCTCGCAGCTTCAGCAGCGCGAGCATCAACATCAGGTGAGGGAAAATGTGCCTATTAAATGAATGCGCTTGACTGCCTCCTCCCCCCACCCTCTCTCTCTCTCTTCTCTCTCTGTCTCGCCACACACACAGGAATGACGCTCGCGGAGGAACCCCTTCGAACAAGAGAGCCGCGAGCGCCGCCATTTCCCTCAGGCGGCGGCGGCTGCGACGGGAGACCAAAGCGGAAGCTTTGACAGGCAGCGCGCGGCGTCGCCGGAAACGACGTCACGCCCGGCGCGACCGAGCCTGCCCCTGCGAGATAGGCCTGGAAAACCCCGTGCGCCTCCTTTTCTCTTCCGCTCTCGCTGACGGCAAGGTGGGTGATCCGTGGGGCTCCGGCCTTTTCCTCATCGCGGCATTTAACGCGGGTCTCGCGAGCTGGTCTCTCACTCGCCCGTTTCTTTGTGCTTTTCTCCCCTCCCTCAGGCGCCATGCCGGCTAAGGGACCCCTCCAGAGCGTGCAGGTCTTCGGCAGGAAGGTGAGGCTGGCGGGGCCGAGGGGGGTGGTGGTGGTTGGGCCTGGCTCCTTCCCATGGCGACTCTTGGGCTGTACAGGGGGAGGGAGGGAGCGGGTACCGGACCTTCTCGGTTCATTCTGCCCCGTGAGTCTCGGCTGCTCCGGTGGAGGCGCAGGTTGTCTCCTTTTCCTAGCGCGCCTCGGCTCCCTCGCATAATTCATTGTCCCTTTTTCTCTCGCCAAAGATAAAATAACTGCAGCTGCTGGAGTAGAGGGCGAACTGGGTTCAGCGCCCTGCTCCTCCCGACGAGTTGTCTTGTTTTTTCATTCCTTGGCAACTTGGCGGGGTGATGGGAGGTCCTTCTCCACGTGGCTTTTGTAGGCCTCTCCCTCCCCGTTTTTTTCTTTTTCTTTTTTTACTTAGACGTCCGGCAAACACATTTCCCGCCCTTTGGCTTCTGAAAAGCTTAACAGTGTAATTTTTTAAAAAATCAAATCGAGTTTTGTTTTATTGTCTATTTGAATGGGCTGTTTCTGCTTTGGTTTGCTTCAGTTTTCCGTAATAGTTTGTGCATTATTCTTAATGTTATGTCAATAGTATTCGTTTCCCCTTTCTATACTGTATTGTTAACTGCCCTACCCCAGCCTTGGTATATATTAAGGTCACATGCGACAATCCTCGCTTTCTTATAATGGGTCTTTGCCACTCCATTGCTCCACCAATGCTGAAGTCCGGAGTTGTCCTTAAGAACACAACAAAAAGAAGAGTATTGAATTGGGATGGGGGCCCATCTAGTCCCAACATCCTGTTCCTGCAATAGCTTGTGCAAATGCCTATTGGAAGCAGGGCATGAATGCAACAGTTGTGGTTCCCACCAATTTAGTGGTGTTGATCTCTGCAGCGTTGTTTTTTTTAAAGGATTTACATTGCATAATGAGAAATGAGGATAGGATTTTATAGATATATGTGAATAGCAGAAGCTACACAGAAGTGTGAGCCAGATCTAACAGCTACTGAAAGTGGTTTTAGTAGTAGTGATCTGTATATAGGGGTTGCTTCACATTCTAAAATGGGAAAGATACAATTAATGCTGCTCAACTATATACTATATGTTAGAATTGTTCTTGTTTTTTTCCTACCTTATTTTAGAAAACTGCCACTGCAGTTGCTCACTGCAAAAGAGGAAATGGCCTCATTAAGGTGAATGGAAGGCCTCTGGAAATGATAGAGCCCAGAACTCTGCAGTACAAAGTAAGTTGCTACTTTCATTTTAGCATCATGAAATGATTGTTGTATAGAGGTACCACCTAGCATACTAGTACTAACTGAACCCCCCCCCCCAAAGTAAATAAAAGTGTCATGCTATGCAAATACCTTTTGTGCGGGTGGACTGGGTGAAGAAGGCACCTATCACTGCTTCCTAACAGTCATTGCAGTGGGACAAGCCTCTTTTCTTTTTTTTAAGCTGAGATTGGGGGGAGTATGAGGCTTTCCAGTTCTGTTGAACTCCAACTCACATCTTTCCCAGCCATCATGGCCAGTGGTTGGGGATTATGGGAACAGTAGCCTCACAGCATCTGGATGGCCACATGTTGGCCACTCTGGTTTAGACCACCAGTACTGTCTTTCTGCAGTGCAGTGGAGAAATAGGACTGAAGTGTGTATCTGGATAAATAATCAAATCTGGTCAGAGTGGCTGGGGCAACCCAATCAGATGGACAGGCTACAAGTATTTATACACACATTTTATACCACTAAATCAAGAAGAAAAAATGGTCTCAAAGCAGTGCACATAACAGTGAAAACATAAATAGGCAAATATGAAAGCAACATAACTGGGTCACATGGTAGGATAAGCTGGTGTAAATAAAAATGTTTTAAGCTGATGTCTAAAACTAAACAGAAAACACTTGTCAGATATACAGATACTACAGTATAGGTGCTAAATACCTCATCTCTTGTGGCCTCAAGACATGTCATAAAGGGACAGTTAGCAATTTTTTCTCCAGCAGATTTCACAGAATGACTAGGAATGTATGGAGAGAAGTGGTGCTTCAGGTAGATTGAACAGGAAAAAATAATTTGCATTCTAGGTGGTGATGCAGTCATACACTGAAGTAATTAAAAGCACAATCATTCTTACTATATCCCTGGGATGCAACCCTGTGCATATTTACCTGGAAGTAAGTCACACCAAGCACAGTGGGACTTTTGAGTTGACATGCATAGGATTGTGCTGTTAGTGATCTATTCTCCTATCCTACATACAGTAGGTTCAACCTGGATGGACATAGAGCAGGCTTATTTTTTTGTAATTGCTACATTACAGAATCAGAACTTGTAGCTGCACTGCCAATTAAAATGTGCTGAGATCATGAGTGCTTAAGCATTTTATAACTTACATGTTCTTTCTCTAGCTGCTTGAACCAGTTCTCCTTTTGGGCAAGGAGCGCTTTGCAGGAGTCGACATCAGAGTCCGTGTGAAGGGTGGAGGTCACGTAGCACAAATATACGGTATGACTTATAAGCAATACTTGTTCGTTTGGGCTGAAAAACAGACATTTGCTTACATATATTAGCCGCTTCCTAAAATGCTCATAAGTATTTTTAATCCACCTTCGTACAATTATAGATGATATAAGAATATTGATAGGTCTAGAGTCTCATCAATTAAATTTGCTAGCTAGTTCTTGTATCAGGTTTTTTCCTCTCTCTCAAATTTATACATGAGATCCCAGATCAAAAGAGCAGGAGTGTTGCAGGATAGTATTGCTGTAGATGTGCACATGTATATGCAATAAGTGTGCATAGTCATATTAGCTCAGAGGTACTACCTAAATAACCCCAGTCACTCAATAGTTATGTGCTCTGGTCTTCATTTCACCTTGCTAACCAGCTTGTATCTAGTGCTAATTGTTGCTTTCTTCTACAGCAATTCGGCAGTCTATTTCCAAAGCGCTGGTGGCTTATTACCAGAAATGTAAGTTTCTCCATTTAACTTTTTTTCTTGTCTCTTACAAATGCATAACTTCAGACCAGTTGTGTAGGGCGACAGTTTGTAGAGTATTATTGTACTGTTCTGAGCCAGATCCAGCATTGCACACAAGTGAATGTTTTGAGGACTAATGCAATTATTATTTTGTTTTCCCAAGATGTTGATGAAGCTTCCAAGAAGGAGATAAAGGATATCCTTATCCAGTACGATAGGACCCTTTTGGTTGCTGATCCTCGTCGTTGTGAATCCAAGAAGTTTGGTGGACCCGGTGCTCGTGCACGTTACCAGAAGTCTTACCGTTAAAAGAAAACTATGCATTTGTTCAGTCTTTTAAATAAAGATGGAGAAAACTGAATTCTTGTGTTTGTCTGAAAACTTTACACAATTCTCTGCATATTTGGGTGTTCAAGAAGAAAATTTATCAGTTGGTTGAAGTTACAGGATATACGGTAACTGCAATGTGTAGAACACATTTTTAAGCTGCACAGTCCTTCCTGTTGTGAGATCAGGGAATCTTAATGGGTCAAAGGACTTAAAGGGATCACAAAAGAAGCAGTGGATGTGATTGCTTCTGGCTGTCTCCTCTTTCCTGGCACTTGTCCATTATTTGGTAAGGAGTCTGAGTAGGAAAGAGCATTTTAGAAGCATCAAAAAGTAAATGCAAAAGTTATTTCACTGTTGCTGCTACTAGTTGTCTTGAGGTGCAATTGTATGGGTGAAAGTCAATAAATGAGATTTCCTCTCGGGAAAGTGCGTCTTAAGACTGCAGTTGTTGAATTAATTCCACCGTGTGATTATACAGGGTGAGTCCTTTAAAAGAGGTCCCGTGGATACAGAGTACACATGTTCCACAGGGCCTCTTTTAAAAGACTCACCCTGTATATAGGTAACTGATGGAGCACAGTTATTGGGAACTAGCCTCTACAAATTGAGTTTGACTAGTAGAAGTCCCAGAGCTCTGATTACAGATGGCTGCTGTTGCCCACATGATAAGCCTGCACACTAGCTTTTTCTCACGCAGTTGTGAACATATATTTTTTGTGGGAGCACTAGCGTATATATCACAATGGACATCTGAGGAATAAAACAGTTACTTAAAAATAGAGTAAACAATGCTGGGTTGTGCTTGGCAATAAAGTAGTGATATTTTTCTAAATGTTATCCCAACAGCTCGTGTACACTGCATCAAATAGGAATGCCTAGTGCAGGTTTTCTAACTACAGGCATCCTTACCATTTTGACCAAGGCCAGATAAACATGCTAGTAAGACTAGTTTATAGCCTATTGTTTTCATAATGTGCCTACTAAATTTATCCTAGAAATTCATTGGGGTCCTTCCTCAGTGTCTGGCATAGGCCTGTGAGTTTCATAATAAGGTACGGTACTGGTTTTGATAATGCCAGTGCTGAAAAAAAGATTCTTAATCTGTGTCCTGAGACTTCCAGAAATTTAAGTGGTAGAGAACTGGTCTAGGGTCTTCAAATATTCCCCGTTTTGTTTGGAGGGCACCACATTGACTTCCTTTGCTCCAACTTCCTTCCATGCACACTACCATTCTGTTAATAGATTCTCACAAGAAGAGCCAGCTGGATCAGGCCAAAGGCACTTCTAGCCCAACACTCTTGGTGGCCAACCAGATGCCCATGGGAAGCCTGAAAGCAGGACCTGAGTGCAACACTACTTTCTGTACTTGTGATTCCTAACAACAGATTTCAAGCACACTACTCGGAGACAAAAAATGAAATTCAAATCTCTTTTTTTGTAGAGGATGTTCTGTTTGTCAATATCTAATAGAGACAGAGCTGTGCTGCTTTCCATTAACAGAATGTTTTAGAACGTTACAGGATTTGCAAATTGCTGGGAGCTGTTCATTATTGACAACCAGATTAGGTAACCTAATTTTTAAAAATTGAGGTTTGTATTGATCGTAATATAAATAAATTGGAGATGATGCACCCTCCTAATACTGGTGGTGATGGCCGAAACAATAAGTCGGTATGCTACTAGAACAAGCAGTAACAAGTGAGAGATGGAAGGAAAAATGTTTTTCAATTGTTCAAAATGACTAGTAAATCCAGTATGTATGTTGCAGGCATATATTCATTCCTGGCTATCATATTGTTTCTGGAAACCACGCAAACTTGTGCATCTAATTAGAAGCAAATCCTATTGAGTTAATGGGGCTTTCTCTTGGGTAAATGGACACAGGACTGCAGCATCCCTTTTGTTCTGTTGCTTTGTTACTAAGCTCATATGGTACCTGGTAAGCACCCCTTATTTGGTTTGGGACCCATTTCAAGCAGGATTGCTGTGGCCCCAACCTGACTTGGGCTCTGAAGTGTGGGCCTTGCAGGCAGCAAGTGGCATAGTGGTGGGGAGAGATGATGTGGGTGAAACTTCCTGCATCAGTCTTGTTCCTCGTAACCTCATTGCTCCACTGCTTTTGACAGGTCCAGATTACTTGGAGTGGACTTGCACCAGTCTGGAAGAATCCCAGTTGAATCCAATTCATTTCAGGATTTGTCCAGATGGGTGTCACAGCCCTGGTAACTAGGACTGTGAACACAATTAATTCCTTGTTCTCTGTGAGCATTAATGTCGATGAACACTTAAGGGAGAGGCATGAAGCAGAAGATATTGTGGTTATACTCTATCTTGGTATTTGCACTGGGCTTTCTTGTCTGCAAAAGCACTACATAGCATTACGCTACCGTAGCACTATCTCAACTGAACACTTACTTGCTACACAAAATGTTTTAAGTAGAGGGCCACAATGGCTTTGTGTAAATTCACAGCAACAATAAGCTTATAAGCTTTTAAATAATATTAGTGTCAACAGGTTGCATTTGGCTCCCCTCTAATGCCTGAGCATACTTTTTGACCGTGTCGAAGGATTTGCATGATGCAACCAATAAGAGCCGGAGGGGATTACAGCTGGAAATACAAAACGTTGAGGCTGTGATTGCTGTTTTCACATCCCTTCAGGTAAAGAACTTGCCCATGTTCTCTTCTGAAATAGTTGCTAAATACAGGAGGTCTGGTGATATAACCTTGTCCTTGTCAGATCATTTTGCTTGTTTATTTGTACTTGCAAAGCTTGAGTTTTACCAAAACTGGTTGAGTTACAAAAAATATCACAATGAAAACAAGTACAGTGTGTATTAAAATAAATAAAACCACGACACCAATCATTAATAGAATAAAAGCACAGCAGTGAGGAGGGAAGAGAAAACTCCATCAAAGGCTTGGGCAAAGAAATGTGTCTTGATCAGTTGTCAAAAAGCATACTATGATGGTGCAAGTTGTACAACCTGGGGTCCGACAGGTCAGTTCGGAGGGGCCAATGCACTTTTGGACCTCACAATTTTTTTTTTGAGGGGGCCAGACCCCCTCAATGTTCAGAGGGCATTCGGCTCTGCCCCCTGGCTCCTTGCAAGTCACATGTGTGATGTCAGGGCATCATCTCAGGCCCCCTCAATCATCTTGAGAAGATGGCGCCTCTGTCTGGGGTGCACCACAAGCAAGGTCCTTTTATGTTTTCATTGAACCAGGAAGGGTGGCAGACCTACCAGCAGGGCCTCCCTTATCTTAACATCCAGACATGGAGGGGGTATGCTCCTGTTGCATGACATACTGACCAGATTCCAACACCAGGAACTAGTGTTCCCCTAGCCCCATCACTTGAATGGAACACATTTGCATCTCTTTTATGAGAGTTGTTGAAATATTCTGATGAAGAGACAGCTCTGTCACTTGATATGGTTCCATATCTGACGTCTTTGAGAGCCCTACATGCATCAGAATGGCACCGCTTATTTGTGTAGACTATGCACGATGTAAGAGAGAGGATTACGGTCACGTTTCAGAAATTCAGGTTAAACCCTTTACAAATGGATGCTTGCTTGATGTAAATTGACATCATTGCTATTGAAACAAATGTGCTTCAAAGACGAACGTTTCTGAATGTTTGAACTCTTAAAGTTGTGGTTGTAAGATGAAGATGGGAGAGGGGGAGGAACTCTTGGTCAGTGCGGGCTTCAAAGCAGACAGATGCAAAATGATCTCTCAAAGTAATGTGGCACAGAAAGATTTCTTTCTGTGTCACTGTCCCCAAGCGTTATAAAGGGTTGATTCAGTCCAAAAGAGGAGTAGGAGCGTCAGGTCTCGTGTAACTAATACTGACTCAGGTAAGGAGCTACCATGCATTACTAATGAGAGAAACCCAGCCAACGCGCATGCTGCGGTTTCCAAAGCTCTAAAAAAGTGAGTGTGGCAAGAAAGCTCCGTTTTGCTCCCCCCACCTTTTTATTTCAGTTTACGAAATTTACAAAAGATCTGCGAAGGACGTTAACTTTTAAGATGCCATCATAGTTAAGGACACCAGTCTGGACACTTTCCATCTTAAGAAGTTACCTTGAAATGAACATTGTGAGAAAAGTCAATTTCATGATACCGTGGGACATATTTTGGGTTCATTTTCTGCTGTTTTCCTTGGAAGGTAAGTTTTGTTCGTTTGCTTGGTGTGTGTGTGTGTTTTTTACTACAAATAATTGAGAAAAGCTCTAAGAAATAAAATGCAGTTGGTTGCTTTCCCCCCTTTCTTGCAAAAAAATAAAAACCTATTTCTGTTACTGAATAAGGTGTATTCTTTATCTCAGGTATATTGAAAACAAAAGCAACTTTGATGCGGTAAAAAAAGTTGTGGTCTAAATTGAGGAATTTTGGTTTAAAACAGCTAACAATGCAATTCTATGCGTGTTAACTTGGAAGCCAGTCCAACTGTATTCAACGGGATTTGTTTCCAATAAAGTGTGCACATTTATTTCCCTTCCAAGTAACTTACAGCTTTCTTCTGGAGTTCTGCTTTTCCTTCAGAGTGTTGAAATGGTAGAAAAAACATTTAACTGATGAAATATTTCTTAGCTGGCTTTTTATCCTGTATGCTAATAACAGAAGTTTTGCAGAGTTTGAGGAATTGTTTGAGACATTATGGTTTGAGACATTATGGCAAAACTTAAAATGCATAAATAATAGTTTGTCATAGAGTAGATACAGATTGAAACAGATGGCTCTGTGTGTTGTCTAAAAAGGGTGCTAAAGAGTCCATTTTGCCAAGTCAGAACTCTCATATTTAATGACAGTGAACCTGATCCTGGAAGGATTGCATAGGAATCACTGCAGGACTTCCACTTAAAACTTATATTTCATATGGCTGTCATCCAAAGCATACCTACATGTATGTAATTCACGATGTGACTTACCGTAACTCTCAGGAAACATAGTTTAGATTGTGCAGTGCATGCAGTTTTCTTCATGTGTTCAAAAGCAGCAAGTTCTGAGTTCCCAAACGCTACAGTATTTTCAATGTAACAGGGTTGTGCCACTCATAAAAAGTCTATGTTCTACCTTTGTCTGGATGCATCTTAACTGAAAATCCTGTTAAGCATTTCTGTAAGAGTACAACTCAACCTTGTTTTTAAAACTGAACTCAGATTCATCATAATCTTCTGAGCTCAGTCTAGAGCAGATACAAGGGGGAAGAGTGAGTCTTTCTGCCTTTTTTATCTAACAGGATCCCTCTGTGAATTGTCTCTTCTGAACAGAACTCCAAGGTGAGTCTGCATTCATCATTTGCAGGATATAATAGTCCATTCAATCAGAGTGTATATCATGACTATGATGCATTGGAAGTATATGAAATAAAAAGTATTATTAAGCAAGTATGTGCTAAAAATTTTTTCCATGGTGACAGCACTGATTTTCAGAGCATTAGCAGGCAAAATGTCACCCAAGGGCATTTTGTTGGTAATGAAATATGCCTGCTTTGTAACCGTGGTAATTGAATGTAAGGCAAGCTTGGGAAAAAAGTGCTTTTGATTGTGTTACATGGTGCTTGGAACTGAAAAGAAATATTTGAAAATGTTTATCTGAACTACCAATTATAATATGCTACTTGCACGGGTGTGGTGGAAGTATAAAGTCAACATATATCAATTATTTCAGTTTAGTTAGGATTCTCTTTGAGTAGAAAGATACACTATTTTGTAGTCTCAATTTGTTTATTTACGGCCATAGGCCCACAGAAAAGAGTTTAAGTACCATATACAGCTTATACAACATCACTTTAACAATTTAAATAAGAATAGTTTAGATATGATTTAACGAGTTTAAAATCAGCAACCAAGTTAGTACAAATTACTTGTGACCCAGCAAATTTAAAAAGAAAAAATTTGTCCCTTAATTAAGACAAGAACATTTAAACGAGTACATCACAAATTTTATAGTCAACACGACTCTATTTGGCTACATTTAGAAAAAAATCAGTATTCATAGAGTAGGCCGTTTTTCTTTTTGTATGAAAGGACGACAATCAAAAATCTTGCCACTAGCAGTGATTTGCTCGGGTCCCTGTCCTGTAGGAGGTGTGTTAACTGGGCGCACTATTTTGTAGACTTAAACACAATACCCCCCCCCCAAATGTAGGGCCTAATCTCTTGTCAAATTAGCAATGTAGGACACATTACCTTCAATTAAATGGGATGCTCTTAAATAAGGAAGGCCATCCAGAAGATGAAGGGCCTAGTAAGAATAATTTACCTGATAACTGCTTATGTTATTGAAAGCAGAGGTAGCTATTTTGGAACGTACAACTATCCTTAGAGTCCATTAATTCTAATTTCTGTGTGTTGCTGTTGCCATAGGTGATAGCCCACATGGTAGTAGCTAAATTATATTTAACAACTGAACTGCCACTGCTTTGGTGGCAATTTCAGTTGCAAGTCAGGGAAGATAAACAGGTGAGGTGTAATTATAATGCGCTATTCAGAATGAAGGTGGGGGCAAAGAAAAAATTAACCTGACCTTGAAAAGCACTTGAGTGTATCACCATTTGCTCCCCTACAATATTCTGTAAAACAGGCTGAGATCTTGGTATCACATCATTTCAATTACCAGTTTCATAAAAAGCAAGATGGGGAGGAAGATGCTCAAGCCATCTTGTCCACACCTTGCCCAAGGCAGAGCACCCTCATACCTGTATCAGTTACCTGGCTGACTGGATGGGTGCTCTACCTCACTGCAACCTCAAGCAGAGGCTAGATAACCATTTGCAGATGTGTTAGCTTTGCTATGAAGCAAGAGTTTCAACTGGAAGACCTACGGAATACCCTTCAACTCTCACTGACTATTATTCAATTGACAGCATATTTCTTTGTTAAAAATTGCCCATAGGACCACTGACCTAAATCTATGCACACTCAGCAGTTGGGGATTGGGGAGTTTAATTCAGCTCTTGTTTTACAAACTAAAGTAGATTGGAGTTGTTTCTCTTACTAACTGTTCACTTCAAAAGGCAAATAAAAAAGGGTGGGTTCCCTCTTGTATTTTGTCATCCGAGAGAAGAAAGAGGGGACAAATGTTGAACATGAACTTTAAAAGGGGGGAAAGAAAAGAAGAATTAACTCAAGAAAGGTGTCTTTGATAAAATGAGAGAAATTAAAGAGAAACACCTCTCTCCTGGGAGCCTGCCGATTCAGGTTGCTTCGAGACCTTTGATTATACAAGATTCTTTTTGTTTTCTTCCAGGAATGAATTTAATGCAATTCGTCAGAAAAGAGATCTCTTAGCAGCTGAGGTAGGTTATACCTCAAAGGGAGAAAAGAAAAACCCACACACTCTCACCCATCAGCCTACAAGGGGAGCTTGCTATCCCTACAATGAAGCCTTTGTGCAACAGAATGGAAATGGTAATAGCAAGGCAGGGATGAGGAGGAGTTGCTTTTCCATACCTGTTTTCCTGCAATTCTCAAAATGCAAACCTACATTCAGCCATTCATTCATTCTTCACAAATCACCTCTTGAATTAACCACCCCAACAAACCAAGTGACACACATCAAGTGGGGTAGGGGGTGTATTTCACTGTTATCTCTTTTGTGAGAGCAAACAAAGAGACTGGGAATTTTGTTAGTGCTTGGCAAAAGGCAAGATCATGAAACAGTAGATGAGCTGTTTTTCAGACGGTGCTGTTATTGTGACAGCTTCTGCTCAGCTCTACAATAGGTTCCCAGGACAGAGTTGCTTACTTGTGAAAAGTGCTCTCCCTGCTTCAGTGCCTCACTACATTGGCGATCTCTGCAGACTAATTTTCTAATATAACAGTTTCAATGTTGGTTTTAATGTACAGCAGGGTTGGGGAGCCTCTGGCCTGGGACCAAATGCAGCCCTCCAGGTTTCATTACCTGGTCCTTGGAACTCTTCCCAGGCCACGCCCCTTGGTGCCCCTGCATTAGACCCCAAAATGGTTTCACCCAGCTGCTCTGGATGGAGGGTAGAGAGGTGTGTCTGTGTGCGTTGAAACCAACCTACTACACTAAGGTAAAATTTAAATTCATTGCTGTACCCACTTTTGCCTCTAATTCTGTTCACCAGTGTCATGTGGCCCTTGGAAGGTTGCCCAGAAGGGAAAATGGTCCCCTGGCAGAAAATATTCCCCATCCCTAATGCACAGTTCTTTTAGATAAGAGTGGAGTAGAGAACTGGGCTTTTGGGTCAGCTCTGAACCAATACTTGTTGAACAAGGAGGATACTTAAGGCAAGTCTGAAGGAGGATCACAGAATCGGCATGAATGTCTCCCAAGTGTAGGGTCTGGGCTCTCAGTGCTGGGACCTGCCCACGTCTGTTAGCTTGCTGTTTGTGCGACTAGCTAGTGTTGGAGTTATCAAGGGGTTTTGGCTCTTGAGTGCCGTCTCTATGTAAATTCAGGATAATTTAGTTTAATTATCTTAATTTTCTTTTGCACCATTGTCAGAAACATTGGTTTTGTACTTCCAAGGGCTTTAATTAAACTTGCACGATTTGCTTTTGTCTTTGTCTTTCTCTCTTAGACTGCTGCAGTTTCTTCTGGGGCTCACATACATGAGGCCTTTTCTCAGGCTCAGAATTCATCAGGAGGTCAGTACCATATCATTACTATGATGCCTCTTTGAAAAGACATTTGTGAAATGTTCCATTCAATAATCATTGCCAGTAATTCTAATAACGAATGCTGATATACAATTTGATTTTCTAGAGTTTATTACATAGAGGATTGAAAGTGGTCCTGTGAAACCACAGGCCAAAATCATGAGATCCAGCAAACATAGCAACAATTCTACACATTAGTTGCTGCAACCTCTTTCTTCACCATGCACTGAAAAAGACTTTTAATTCTTTAAGTATTTACTGTGTTTCTCCTGCTCCCTGACCAAGCAACTATTTCGGGGGGGTGGAAGGCATCAACAGTTGTTAACCTGCTATGCCTCCATATTGAATTTGAAATTGTTTTTACATATGATTTTTTTAAAAAAAATAAAAACTGTTGTTATACATAGAATTCTAAAATTGTTTTTGATTACTGATGTTTCTACTGTGTGATTGCCTCAATATATTTTTATGGGAAGTAGTTCATAAATGGAATCCAATGGCTAAATGCACTCTTAAGTTCCATATTTAATATGTAACAACCTGAGATTTTATAGTGTATTTCAAGTGTCCGGTATCTCAGTATCATCACCAAAAACTTTTATTGCCCTAGCCAAAGGCCATGGCATCATCCAAAAACATCAACAGTCACTAGCATCCCAGTGATGATTACAACTGCCCTGTAATGTATGCTAGTACTGTTCCCACCATTATGATGGAGATTTTGGAGGCTGGCACTGAAGCTGAGAGAAAAGTGGAATGCTTTAGGCCACCATGTGAATCCCTGCTTGAGAAAGATTTGAACAAAGGTTTTTCCATTTCACACTCATACACTGCAATTCTATATGTGCTTACTCAAAAGCGCATCCTATTGGCTTCAGTAGTCCTTATTCCCAAGTTGTAGTTTAGCAATGTCTGTAGGACAGTCTCACACCTGGGCTGCATTGTACCATCCAGGTTTTCCCTGACATTTTGTCAATTCGGCCACATTTCCCCCCAACGCCATTTTTACATCCAAAAATCAGGACACGTCAGGAATTATCCTGAGGTATGACAAGCCTATATGGGATGATCCTTTTAACTTATTATATACTTTTCATAGAGTTCAGTTCTGAGAGAACTCTTCCAGTTCTGAAAAGAAGGAACTGAATATATGCTTGGTGAGGAATGATATATTGTAGCTTTTTGCAGCAATAAAGGTAATGGTGATTTCTGGTCTGCATGTGGCAATACAACCTTTCAATAAGTGGAAAGAAGCACTGTTTTTTGTTGTTGCTGCCGTTAGCATATAAAGTGGCAAATAATATACCAAAGAAAAAATAATTTGGGCTTTATGTCTTATATAAAGTGGAATTTGCTGCCAAGGAGGGTGGTGGAGTCTCCTTCTTTGGAGGTCTTTAAGCAGAGGCTTGACAGCCACCTGTCAGGAATGCTTTGATGGTGTTTCCTGCTTGGCAGGGGGTTGGACTGGATGGCCCTTGTGGTCTCTTCCAACTCTATGATTCTATAAGAAAGCTGGTACAGTTTTCTTTAATATGGGTAAACTTTTATCCAAACTATGCAGGATGTTCATGTAGTCTGTGTGCTTGTTGACATCTGGCTGTTTCTGCTGTGCAGGTTCTTGCCCTCAAGAATGCCTTAATGGAGCAGTTTGCACAGAGGCAGGAATATGTGACTGTGAGACTTTCCAGGCACAGGGTGAACGGTGCCAAATTGGTAAGTTCCAGGAAGATGTTAAGGTGCTGAATTTCATATTAAGGTGAGATGTTACAACCTTGTTTGTTAAAACAGTAATGCATACAATGCTTTTGCAATTTGCTTCCAACAGTTTGTGGAAGTGAATTGTAAAAGTGTTACACATATCACTATTTTAACATTATTATTATTTTGGATTGCATATTTTTATTCTTTGTAAGCTACTTTGAGACCCCGATGAGGTGAAAAGCAGGGGATACATTTTTAAAAATAATAACAAATAAACCTAATCAAATGCTAGATCCCAGTTTAATTGCATGGAACTTTCACTAAAAGACCAGTTTACACTGGGTTATATTCATCCACCTGGAGTTTCTGTACAGAGTCAGTGATGAATGGATACAGGAACTGATCCTGTACCATCACAAACAGCCTGTGCTGAAGATGGCTGAATCTGCACGGTGAGCCACTACATTTGAGTAAATTGTTGCATGAGCCAGCCTCCACATGATTGCATGGAAAGTAGCTGTCTACCCGCGTGAGTCTGCCATGAATCTCAATGAAATTAATAGTACTATTTAACTACTGAACAAGAATAATGGGGTTTCAATGCAAGCAATTGCAATTTTATCCCCTCTCTTTAAGAGCTCTGAAGTTGAGCAACATTCAGCCTGTGTGCTATTTTCCTTCTCTTCCACACTGCAATGAGAGATGTTACATCTGTGAAATTCTTCTCTATTTTATTTTTTGCTCCATCTTGAGCTCATGTTTTCTGGTTGCAAACCAAATTTGAATGCAAGTGAAGGAACCACACATATTGGAGGAACTTTCCTGGGTTCATTTTCTCTGCAATAACTCTGTCTTTTTCAGGAGTAAGAGATTATTAAAGGGAAAATTCAGAGAATACTCAAGCTGTTCATGTGGTGCCAACGTGAATGAGAATTGATTTTTTTGATTATGATCCAAATAATCTGGCCTACATCTGACAGGCATCTCTTAGATCATCCCATTTATAATCTGAATTTTTAATGTGTCTATATATCTAAATCTATATCTAAATCTATATCTAAATCTATATCATCTATATCTATCTGATATGAATATATTTGAAATGGGCTATGTTATTATATTTGCCACATGGGCTTCTTTTGCTGCACCTGCAAACCAACACTTTGCTCTTTCTAGTTCCAAACGCTGGCAAAGACAGAGATGGGATTTGCAAATCATGGGGTCAGCATCACTTTGAAACATTTGATGGCATCTATTATTACTTCCCGGGAAATTGTTCATACATTTTTGTGAAAGACTGCAGTGATCCAGAGCCTCAATACACTGTGTGGGTAAGATTGGGAATTTGGCTTGAGAAGGAAGTAAAAACAGAATAAAAAATAAGTACAACATTTCTTTCCACTTTCTTTAACTCCTCTGTAGTTGCTCTGCACAGATTGTAATGTTTTTTATTTAAATATGTATATCTGCTTTTCAAGACAATTCATGCATGCATAGCTGGTGTTGATGCCCAGGTTTAAGAGAGAAACATGTATGCTTCTATGTCTGATCTCCTATGCATGGGATTTGTGCTTGCGAGTTCTGACTAGGGATGTGGGGAAAAATTGATTTGATTACCAAAGCTACCTAATTTACGCTTTCCAAAGCAACACATGAAGCAAAAACCAACCATCCTTAAAAGTTCGCAGTGTGCTGAATTTTGCAATGCAGTTCCCCAGCTGAGTCCTGTGTATAAAAATGCTTATGCATTGAAATGAATATATTAGTGAAAACAACATGAAAATGTGTTACATTACAGGAAATAGTTATGCAAACGTGTTTATATTAGGCAAAATTGCATATAGGCATGTGTATATTAGAGGTGGATGCGGGTGGCGCTATGGTCTAAATGACTGAGCCTCTTGGGCTTGCCAGTCAGAAGGTCAGTGGTTTGAACCCCTCGACGGGGTGAGCTCCTGTTGCTTTGTCCCTGCTTCTGCCAACCTAGCAGTTCAAAAGCATACCAGTGCAAGTAGATAAATAGGTACCACTGTGGTGGGAAGGCCACTCCCTGCAAGGCCCTTTCCACCTGGCCTAGGGGGCAGGGCCCACACCCACCAGCCCCACAAAAGAGGCTCCTCATGAGGCCAGAGAAACATCGCCCGGCTATTGTTTTATTGATTTATTTAGTATGCTGTAAACCGCTTTGAGATTTTTATTAAAAACATAAAGCAGAAAGAAAATTTAAAAATAAAATAAAATAAGGTAAATGGCATTTCCGCGCTCTCTGGCTTCAGTCGGGTGCTCCGTTGCACCAGAAGCAAATTAGTCATGCTGGCCACATGACCCGGAAAGCTGTCTGTGGACAAACTGAAGTGAAATGAGTGCCGCACCTCACAGTCGCCTTTGACAGGACTTAACCGTCCCCGGGGTCCTTTACCTTTTTACCTTATATTAGAGGAAATATGCAGTCAAATGCTCATGAATTTTCATGAAGACTTTGAAAAAAAGGCAAACTGATGTGGAAATAATGGGGAACTGAATTTAAGACTGGAAAATGAGAGAAACCAAAACTGATAGATTCGCCCATCCTTAGTTCAGACACATATGTTTATGGTGCCTGTGTTTAGACATGAGACCCAAAAGGATTCCTCACAACTAAGGGAAAGAGGCAGAAGACAGATCACATGGTTGTGACCTGAGTTTTCCTCTAAAGTCAATAGAAGTAGAGGTACGATTCTTCAGCTGCATTGTGATGTAGTTGAAATGACGCATATGTATTTTGTACTTGGATATTTGTACAAAAAATATGGGGTAAAAAGCTGCCCAAAGTATTATTTGGGGTAAAGTTTATTATTCTTATTTCATTTTTATAATGTATATAAAGCAGAGAGAACAATTATAACAACAGACAAATATTAAAAGATGAAAAACCAATCTATGAAATAGGCACTTAGAACGAATAGTTAGATGCACATGAGCTAAAATTGCCCAAAGTATTTTTGGTCTCAGCTCTTGGTCTCTTTTGAAAAACAAGGTGAGCTGCTTGCAAATACCGGGCAAAATAATGTATTTGTTACTCATGTATATCTATTTCTCTCCCTTTAAGATTAACAACAGTCCACATTGTGTTGGTTCGGTGTATTCTTGTTTGCGGTCAATCAGCTTGTTCTTTGCAAATCAGGAGGAAATAATCATATTGCGGCATGAAGTAAGAAAGGGCAGGATCAGGTAAACAGTCCAGAAGTGTTTATCTAAAGATGTTTTAAAACCAGAGACAAAGTATTGCGATAATGCTTAGGGAAACAATGTACTCTAATACAGCTCTATTACAGGTCCAGTTTGAAAAAAACTTTCATGTAGGAAATAAAGATTGATTTGGAGTATAAAAACATTGCCCTCCCCCCACCCCACTGTAATGTTATTAAATCAATATGGGGAATAATATGAGCTCACATTAATTCATCTAAAGTGACAATTTATGTTTGAATGATGGAAAAAGGAAAAAGTATAATCAAGAATTTCAACTGTACATTTTGATTGTACAGTGGCCCAGTTTGTGAACTACAGAAAGCTATAGTTAATGGTTTACTGTGAATGCACCAATATCATTCCCTTTGCTCCTCTTCAGTCGCATGCAGGAGAAAAAAGCCATGATTCCTGCTTTAACATTAGGCCTGAACTGAAAATTGTGCTTTGCTTTACTCAAACTGCAATCAGTAAGCCAAGAACAAATCTTGGCTTTAAATCATGGTTTGTTGGGAGTGAAACAAACCACAACCCCTTGTTTGGATGTAACACAAAGCCAAGGACCATAGTTTGTTACTCCTATGTGAAAGTGAGAGTGTGGATGAGTAAAGTGGTTGAGATCAGCACATTCATTGTAAACTATGGTTTACTGCGCTGTGAGCAAGGCCTCATATCTTTGTTGAAAACCTTCAGTCCTGCCAGGTATATGTTGGCAATTAAGGAAATATCCTATAATAGTGGATTTTTTATTTTAATTTTTTATATAGTTTTATTGTATGGTTTTATGTATCAAATAAGTAAAAAGACAACATGAAATGCACTTGACACACTTTTTGAACTGAAACTTGTTCTGCTTCCCCAGATTGAGATTGCCCCAAACAATTGGAAACATTTTCATTGAAAGATTAGCAGATTATATTCTGGTGAAAACTACCTTTGGCTTTTCCCTAGCTTGGGATGGAAGCTCCGGGATTTACATCAAACTGACTGAAGAACACCAGGGGAAAACATGTGGCTTGTGTGGAAACTATAACAGCAACGCTTCGGATGATCTCGTAATACAAAATAGTAAGCAGATAGCTGAGTCAGATAATTTGTGAATGCAACCCTTATGGATCCTAGCCTCTTACAAGTGTAAGGGAACACTGCAAGGATATTGTACAGCGGTACCTCTACTTACGTTCACCTCCGGTTATGTATCCTTCGGGATAGGTGCGTGGCAAACCCAGAAGTATTTTTCTGGGTTTCGCTGCGCGCATGCACAGAAGCACTCTACGTGCTGTGCGCATGCGCATAAGCAGCACCTCTGGATACGAACACCCCAGGATCTGACCAGAGCTCCGGAATGGATCCCGTGCGCAACCGGAGGTACCACTGTATTGTGAACTGTAGTTATCTTTTTTTTCCAAGTTTTGTTTGGGACAAAATGTCAATAGATTTATATAATGCTTATGCATGTTCAAAGTACACAATATCATGTTTTCTTGCTGCAATCCTTACAATAACCTCGTAAGGAAGGTCAGTGGTGTTAGCCTTGTATTACAACATAGGGGGCCGATGTTGAGAGAATGACTCGCATAAGGTCATCTAGTAAGTTTATTGCAGACATGAGATTCATGCTGGGTGTCTCTCATTTGGGAGCCATTGATGTTTTGCCAAGTGATAACAAGATGCTTTCATATCAGCTCTATGGTGTACCCATAATTCAGAGCAAAGTAGATATGATGACAGAAGCCAACTGAGTTATACTCAGAGTAGTGGAGGCAGTGATGACTACCAACTTGGATGACTTTTAAAGAGAATTAGACAAATTCCTGAAGGATAAGGCTACCTATGGCTTCTGGCCATATTGGCTATGTTCTGCCTCCACAGTTGGGGGCAGTAAATGCTTCTGAATCCCAGTTACTGCTAACCATTGTCTTGTGCCTGGAACTTGCTTGCGGGTTTCCTACACGCATCTGGTTGGCCACTATGAGAATAGGATACTAAGCGAGAGGGACCATTTGCCAGATCCAGTAGGCTCTTCTTATGAGTAGACCAAGTGAAAATAATGGACCTAAGTCATCTCCAATCATTTCAATGAGTCTACTCTGTGGATACAACCCCATGTGGTTAAATTTTTTTTTAATCGTGGCCACCAGTATGCCGTAAATGCCTTGTCGTGTGAGATATGTTACAAAGGTTTAAGGTTTAATGAGCTCAGGTCAAGGGTGCTTCCAGACAAGCACATGGTGTCTGGAAATTGCAATCATTTCCATGCCATGACCGATAAACGTAGGAAATATTTATATGCATAAATGGACGACTATTTTAATACTATCTACAGCAGGCTTCCTCAAGCTCGGCCATCCAGATGTTTTTGACCCACAACTCCCATGATCCCTAGCAAGCAGGACAAGTGGTCAGGGATGATGGGAATTGTAGTCTCAAAACATCTGGAAGGCCGAGTTTGAGGAAGCCTGATCTACAGTATATGCATTCACATGATGCTAGCCATATGTCATTTACTATTGTGGGAAATTGTGTTGTTTAATAGGTGACTATAAGGAGGATATTGCTAAATTTGCTAACAGTTGGTCTGTGCAAACTCCAGATGATGCAGCTTGTGTAGCTATTGCCTCTGATTTTCCTAGTCCATGCTACATTGACACAGAATCTTATGAGGTAAGCTGACTGGATTGCTGTTTTTATAGAGTGGTCTCTAGGATATTTGTTTTTCTGGCCTTTGGTTCTGAGAGCACTGGATAGCAGAAATCTCATAGAAGAGAAATTTGCTGTTCTCTGATGCTCCTGCAGCCTCTTGAAAGCTTCTCAGGAGGGTTAGGAGACAGTGTGAGTGGGGAGTGGAGGCTTGCAGCATGTGCCTTCATGTATGCTTAGGGGTAGGCCAAACTCCAATACTGATTTGTGGAGGGGTCACAAGAGAGAAATCCAGTTGTGTAGTGGAAGTCCTTATGCTAGTGGGATGAGATCACTGGATACAGCCCATGGACACTGGTAAATAGGTTGGATCAATAAGTTTAATCTGATTATCAGCAGTTCAGTGATGCACGATCTTTAATTCTTTTTTTATTTTAAAGAAATGTGAGGAAGTTAGAAGAGCTGTACTTTCGGCGTGCTCTCCTGCGAGTGCATACACTGCATAGACTAGAGTTCATTTTATTGCCAAATTAAACTATAATTTAATTTTCATAGCTACTTAAAGAATGAAGAGTTCCTCAGGGGAATGTTCTCTTTCTTTATCACTGAACCTGGGAGATATTTTGCCAATTCAACACAGTTGGGAAGGGACAAGCATTAGAAACACAATGTAGGACAACAGAGGGGTTATAGCAGAAATTGTACGGGTCTCAGGGGGAGTTAAAAAGTTGACCTTGGGATGGGGGGGGAGCTCATGCTTATTTTATGAAACATACATGATTTAATAATCAGCTATATTCTTTTTTGCACAGAACATATACTTCAAGTGCCAAATACTCTTGCAGTTCCCTTTTCTCAGCTGCCACCAAAGCATAGATCCTTACCCCTATATTTCCAGCTGTATGAATGACCTTTGTAGGTAAGCAGAGTAAAAGCTCTCCCCCCATTTCTTTTTTTTTATTGTCCCCAATTGGGTGGTGTATTGCATTTTCACCATTACAGTATTGTTTCTTTGCCTTGTAAGTGATTTTCTCTATTCTTAAGAATCTGGAACAGTTCAAAATGTCAAAGTCAACTACAATAGAGGTAGGCAGACTTCCTGCCCCACTATCTCCCATTAGTTTAGCCAGGAAATGAGCCGACTTATTTACCTAGAAACTGTCTGTAGCTCCATTGTCAGCCAAGCCAGATACACTTAATTTTCTCAGGGACAGCTCTTCACAGTAGCCTCCTGCAGAGCTGCAGAGAAACATCCCTGCTGATTTGCTAGGGGACTGCAGAAACTGTAAAAAAACGTTCTGTGGGCAGCTCCATAGACACAAAACAATGCAGTGTTTAAGTGGTGCCTCATTTTCCCAGCTTGTCAAAGGACTTTAGCTTGGGCACTTCTGATGCTCAACTCTTGTTTGAGACGAACACTATCAAGCCCATAAAGCTTGTTTCTATGCCCAGGCCCAGCAAACGTTTTTGACATCTCTTCACCGGTATCATTACTTATTTTTCCTAATGAACATTTGCGAAAACTAAGGATGGTACAAGTACAGAAAACTTTCAGATTTTTTTAAATTTTATTTTTTGCAGGTGGGGGTGGGTTCATTAACTAGGCTTGGGCTATTTGTGAAAGTGAATTCTTGCTCTGTGGCGGACGGCAGGAAGCGGCTTGTAGAATGACAGTTTATCTATGCCAAGGCATGTAGTTGGTGAGATTCATTTAATTGGATTATCTGTGGTAAGGTGAGGAGAGTAAGGGTAAGAAAACAGCATAATGGAGTTTGACATGGTGACTTTATAATAAGGGATTTCAAACCACCAGCACGCATACCATGTGATAGATCATTATATTAAACATAAAACTACTAGGAAGCTGGAACATCTGCTGAAAGGTAGATTTCATTTTCATTTCAGTGTCTTTGGCATGGTGTCCAACTTCTGTTTTCTGTTTTGTGAACATAATGGACCTGTGTTCACAGAGCAGGGCTTTGCCTCCTATGCACCCCCCTAAGAGTCCTGAAAATGTACTCCTGAGGATTGAGGGACACCCCCCCCCCTTTGTGGTATAAGGGGGCTGTAGCAGGAAGGGGTTATTGCTGAAAACTGAATCCTAGCTTGTATTATATCAATTTTCTTATGGAGTTACGATAATCCTACAGATATAGTTTAAAGATTACAGATTTAATCAGTAAGGGTTTGTTTTTGTCTTTTCAGAGAGGATGATGATGAAACTTACTGCCGAGCGGTGACAGAGTATGCTCGATCATGTTCACATGCAGGCTACCCAGTGCGAGACTGGAGGGATGATTTTCCAGCATGTAGTAAGTCTGGTGAAGAGTAGCACTTTAATACTAGGTCAGCCAAACAATAGCTTCAGTGTGTCAATCAGTGTTAAAGGTGTTTGTTGGACCAACCTAATACCACCGAGTCATTTCCACTGCAGCAATCCAGTTGTATAGATGGCACATTGCAGCCATTCAGAGTGGAAACAAGAAAAATTCTAAGTAATTGCTTTCATATTTTTGGATTTTGACTACTTGGCCAGGGCAATAGAGATGTTTCAATATCCTGTCAAAGCAGATGTGTACTCTACATTGCATTCATATAAATATTTATGTAAAATATTTATGTACCACCATTTTTCATACTAAATTTCAGGGTTATTTACATTCTCTCTCTCTCTCACTCTCTCTCTCTCTCTCTCTCACACACACACTCCTGGTTCCTATAAATGTACATGTCTACAACTCCAGATTCCTCTCACTATGAATGTGCCTATGAAGGTCCTACTCTAAATTTGGTTTTAAGATGTTTGGACTTGAAACATACGCTAAATTTAGGATACTAGTAATTAGTTACAGTACTATTAATACACCGTAGAACAATACTTTGTGGGTGGTATTCAATGCTAGTCTCAAGGTCCATTGAAGTTGATGAACACAACTAACATAGGCTCATTAATTTATTGGGTTTGTGCATTTATTATCTAAATGCAATGATCAGGATCATAGCAATGTTTTGAACTTGTATTTTAGCTGATAAGTGTGAAGATAGTTTTATCCATCGGGATTGTATTAGCTGTTGTCCCCCAACCTGTACTTTCGAGAAAGATTGTCTTGGCAGTAATCTTCATTGCTTAGATGGATGCTACTGTCCTGATGGTAAGTAAGCTACTTTTTCAATTACTTTATTTGAATGTTAAAACCACTCTGCTCACAACAGAAGTGTGTTTTATCACAAGCATAACCAAAGTAGGTCATAAACAATAAAACCAAAAAGCATATAACCAACTTGAATAATTTCCACATAAATCGTAAAATCAAAAAATAGGGATACAGAAAATTAATATCAACAACAGCAACAAAATCCCCTAAACCAACTCTCAGTGTTCATGCTGTCATCAGCCTCAACAGTAGTTAAGGATTAAATGGCAGTGCTGATATATTCCTTAACCACAGTTAAGTATTAATGCTTAATTTAGTATCAAACTCTGTTGCATCCTAACCATGGTTGAGAAAACATGGTTTTAAACTGTCAAGTCCAGAGAAGGCCTTATCAACATCCCTCCCTAAAGTTCACCTGATGAACATCTTTGCAACATAGTGAATGACAGGACACACACACACACACACACACACACACACACACACAATCTGTTTATTGTGATAACATAAATGGTATTTTTTTTATAACCTTAGGTCTCATAATGGACAATGGAACTTGTATTTCCCTCTCTGATTGCCCATGTGTTTATCATGGGACAGCATTTCCTGTTGGCTCAAAAATTGAGCAAGAATGTAGTAACTGGTATGTAGACATTACTTCTATTATCTCTGTCTTGTGTCTGAGTACCTTTAATTACCTTACTTTAAAGCATTTGCCTTATTGTGCTATTATTGTGGGAGTTTTTATAGTTGCATTTATATAGTAAATATCAAAAGGGTTACGATGTTTTCTCCCAACATTCTATTTTGTTAACACATTGTCTACTTTGTTTTAGCATTTGTATTGGTGGAATTTGGAACTGCACTGAACATGATTGCCCAGGTAATTTATTTTTTCTCCGTTTTTGTAAGATAATTTTCATTTACTTTTTATTAATATATTTAAATGTTGGTATCTTAATAAGTAAAAATACTAAAAGTGACACATCAGTTGAAATCTAACTAATACAAAATATATTGTAAACTTCTAACCACTAACAGTGAAATCTTATACATCTACTCAGAATTCAGTTCCATCGAATTCAGTGGGAAATATCCAACTAAATATTTAACTGTTCTTGCCTTAAGCTGAATGTTCAATCGTTGGTGATTCCCATTTCACAACTTTTGATGGTCGCCATTATACCTTCCTTGGGATTTGTCAGTACATTCTGGTGAAGGGCACTGGGAAAGACAAATTCACAATTACTGTACAGAAAACTCCATGTGGTCAGGTAAGGTCATGCTTAAAATAAATACCTACACAATTGGAGCCAATTAATTAATTAAGAGGATTAGCAATAATAAATCATTCATTTTTCTTAATATTGAATGTCTACCTGATCATAACCTGGATTCCATTTCAGTTGTCAGTATTGCCTTTTTGTAAAACCAATTGCGCCTTTTACTGAGATTAAGTCTACAGAGCTTTTCATTCACGCATGATTACACAAGCATCTACATATTTGGTTACAGTCTGAGCAGGTGTCTTAGGCAGATAAATGCTCTTGGTGACAGGGCTGAACAGGTTTGATATACTGCCAGCCAGATAAGAGGCATTTTGAAACTGACTGAGATATTTATTTGATATTTTATAAGCTCTCTCATTTTTTTTGGGAGGGGGGAACAATAAATCTGAGAGCTCACAGAATATTAAAATATTAACGATAGGGCATTTCAGCTGCTGGCTAGTTAAACCCAGAATGCTGCAGCATTAACCTCTTCCTCTTATGTATGAAACCATTCTTTGAGTTTAATATGTGTAGCTCAAGGTTAACCAACATGACATCCTCCAGATGTTGTGGGCTAATAACTCCCATCAGCTCCAGCCAGTATGGCCAATGGTCAGTGATGGGAGTTGTAGTACAATGATACTCTAGAGGGTGCTGCTGCATTCCATGAGTAAAAGGAAATTTCCTTCATTTATTATCTCTGAAGTTATTTTTTAATGGTATACTGTATTGCAGCTCTTTCCTCTAGACCTGGTGTAGTGGATAGAATGTTAGATTGGGGAGACCAAGGTTCAAATTCCTGCTCAGCTATGTAGCTCACTAGGTGACCTTGGGTTGGTTACTACCTCTCAGTTTAAGTTACTTTCAGGGTTGTTGGGAGGATGAAATGGGCAGGGGAGAAAAAGAACATTGCCCTCTTCCTTGGAGGAAGTCCTAATAAAAATGGAATGTTGCTCAAAATGGAATGGAATAAATGGAATGCAGTTTAGGAAATACTTGTCTATATTTTTTCCTTTCCTTGTGCTCCCCGTTGCCCTGCGTTCCTGGGCCCATTCAGAACCTTGATCATGTCTGCATTCAGTCTATAACACTAGTTCTTGAAGATGACTTGAACAAGCAAGTGACTCTGAACCGAGGTGGTGAAGTTCAGTATAGCTCTTCCAATCAGGGTTTGAACCTAAATGGTAAGACATTTATTACAATACCCTTCTATTAAGGTTCTTATTGTTCCTTTTCTAGCCAGTCTGTTTCAATGAAAATATACAATTTTTTACATTAATGTCTCTCTCTATGTGTTTTCTCATGCCTGGCACAGAAGATGAGTTAAATAATTGTGTGGTTTTTTTTTTTAAATGAACTGTTATCAGTTGATATGAATCAGGGTTTCCAGCTCCAGAAAACTCTTCTTCAGTTTGGGAACTGGGGAATCATCCAAATTAAATAACTGAAGGCATTGATAGATTAGTATACAGGACTTCATTCATCATGTGACTTGAATTAGCTAGTTGGCCCACATCTCTGGAATTCTATATGTGAAAGCAAAAACGCATGAAACGAAGCAAGTTTTATAGCCCTAAGCCTGATCTTGTTACAGTTAATTGATATATTATGCTTTCAGTCTTGAATGATTAGCATACACATTTCACTCATCATGTGAACCGAATTAGGTAGTTGGCCCACATCCCTCAGGTTCTGTATGTGAAACAGAATATATACGAAACGAAGCACGTTTTATAGGCTTCTCTTGTCACGGTTAATTGATATATCATGCTTTGGGCACCTTGTCAGGAGGTTCCTCTCTGGAAGTATTTTAAACTTCTTTCACTCTTATATATGGTATATACAAAATAGCTGCAAGGGACTATTCTATCTAAAGTGTCTGTCACTTGAGGCTGAATAATCCACAAAGCCGTCCTGGATAACTTGTCACCCAATCTCTCTCAATTTCCCACCTTGAGAAGGCTCCAAAGGGGTTTGGAGAAGGTCATAATCGTTTCAGTTCTTTTTGTTTGCTTGTTTGCTTTTAGTTAAATGGAATAATAGCGGCAGAGTTCTCTATATAAAAAATGCTCTTTATTTTAAAATTTCATTGTTATAAGAGTTGACATTATCAAGATGGAATTACAGTTTCTTCCATATAGGTTAAAAATAACATCTCTCTGTTTTGATACTATGTTAGGTTGTGTTAACAAAAGAATGCAGTCTTGTACCTCTGGGCAATTATTTAAATGTTGTTTGGGGAATTACCCCACCTTCTGTTACATGTAGGGTATGCTGAAGTGCGAAATCTGTCTTCATTGTTTGTGCAGCTGAAAACTAAATTTGGTTTAAGAATTCAGTTTGCTAAAGATGGTGAGAGAGTGTATATTCAACTCAGTGCTGCTTGGAAAAGGAGAACTTTGGGTCTATGTGGAACATATAATGGAAACTTGAGAGATGATTTTCTGTAAGTTTGAGTTCTACTGTTACTTCATTATTCATTTAGTTAGCCCATAAGCAAAACTCAACCCATATGTAAAACCCGAGTAATGATGTGTATTAAATCCAGATATACAAAATATAAACCAACATATAGAAATATAGAGCACTACACTGTATTAGGTAAAGCTTAGTTACTCAGTCAGCCCAAATGATCAGTCACTAGAGCTTTTCTGGATATTGTTTATGCTTGGCTAATCTACTGAATTACCTAACTGTACAAAAGCAACCCAACATGATTCTGTATACCCGTGTTGTAAGTTCTTGCCATGTGGTGACCAGCAAGCATCAAGGAAATGCTCTCAGGTGATCCTGAAAGTACAGCAGAGCAAAAGGCAAGATGTATAAGCCTATTTAAGTAGCTCTCAAATAGTTTAAAAGGCAAACCTAGCAGTTTGAACTGTTCTCAGAAGACTACAGGTAGCCAATGGTCAAATGTTACTTCAGTGAGGAAAAAGAGTCCCATATTAAGTTTTCAGACATGTGAGCATCTTCTATGCTCACACTCTTCTACTTGTGCATGCCTCCCATCATTCCTGCCCTGCAGACATGCTGGCTTGAGCTCATGGGAGTTGGAGTTCCACATCTGGAGGGCGTCCATTTGCCTACCTCTACCCTAGGTGATGTCGGGGCAAATAGCTTATTCTCAGTGACAGGCATTTTCTCTTGGCCTGTCTGCCTAATCACTCTCATTTTCCTCCTCAGATCTCCAGCAGGAATGATCGAAGGGACTCCGCAGCTCCATGCCAACGCATGGAAGGTTTCATCAGCATGCCATGTGCCCGTCAACATCCCCGTGGTTGATCCTTGTAACATTAACCAACAAAATGGTGCACTTTTACTTTGGGGGTTTGATGTAGATTTATCATAATAGTGTTCTTAGATCCCAGTTCTTTTCCTGTGTCTGAACTTTATTGTCTCCTACAGATGATTTTGGGCTGTTTCTTTAATCTGCTGTTTAGATTCAGAACAATCTTTCTGGTAAAGGCAAATCTATCTCCTGTTTGTTTAAACCCCATTGATTTTAATGACTACCATATACACCTAGCTTCCTGGGATGGTACTCATTAAGGTCAGTAGGATGAGGACTGTATGCATATTTGCATGCATTATGTTTTGGCTAGCCCATAGTTTTGGAGTAGTGTTATCAGTCTTGGCTACTTACTTTTCACTGAGTGCTTTAAATAGTATGAGTACTGCTATAAGCCAAATGTTGCTTTCCCTTAGTTGGGTATGCATCCCAGTGTGATCTCCTCAATCAAGAACTCTTTGCTCCATGTCATGTCTACATCAGCCCAGGATTATACTACCAGCGGTGCCGCTTTGATGCTTGCAAATGTGGGAGCAGCTGTTTGTGCAGTGCTCTTGCACACTATACTTACCTATGCAGCAAGCATGGAGTTACTGTTGACTTCAGATCTCATGTCTCATACTGTGGTGAGTCACTGAACTGTGAATTATTATTATTATTAAAATTGAAGCATTACTAGGATACATGCATTTTAAAAAAACAAAAAAAAACCCAAAACCCCAACACCCCTCAGACTGCTTGTTTCCAAATCTGCCTGGATTAGTAACCCCATACTGAACATTAAGCAGATCTGGTCTGTTCTTTAATGCCTGAATTCCTCTGCTCCTTGATTAAGCCAGTAAGATGGAACAGGCACTAGCCTGGTCCTGGGAGGGGGGGGGGGTCACTGAGAATTTACCAGCCTTTCTCGGTTTGCTAAGTAGCAAGTGATTTAACGCATCACAAAACCAGCCAGATGCATCTATATGTTTAGAAGGAAGAAACCTACATGCAAGTTTGAAATGCTCTTCTATAATCTTCACCTGAAATTTAGAATCTTACTATCGGCCAATTAACCCTGACCATAATATATAGTTGGAAATAAATATACAGCATTGGCAACAGATGACAACTGCAGTGTTTGGGCCAGTTAAGGTAGGGGGAGGTAGTCATTGATGTATTAGGGTCCTGAGCCACATAAGGCTTTATAGGTCAAACCCAGCACTTTGAATTGAGCCCAGAAACTAATTGGTAGGCAGGGCTGTCAGGCAAGGATTGGTGTTGTGTGCTCAGACCATCCTGTCCTGGTGAGCAACCTGGTTGCTAAATTCCGCACTAGCTGCAGTTTCCAAACTGTCTTCAAATGCAGGCTACCAGAGCATAGACAATAGACGTAAGGCTACTCCTGTCCAGAAAGAGGTGTAGCCACCAGTTGAAGGCAGTCTACACCAGTGAGGCCTCCTGAGGTTCAAATGACAGGGATGGACCCATAAGTACTCCAAGCTATGTACCTGCTCCTTCAGAGGGAATGTAACCTCATCCAGAGCAGGCCACATCCCATCCATCCAGCCTAGAGAACAACCCACTAACAGCACATCTTGTCTGGATTAAGCTTCAGGTTATTGGCTCTCATCCAGTGCAGTACTGAGACAATACATCAATCTAGCACCAGTCCACTGCCACACCTGCAGGTTTAAAGGAGTATTGGAGCAGTATGTCATCAGCACATCGCTGACAAACATACTCCAAAATTCTGGATAACCACATTCAATGGTTTCGTGTAGATCAGGCATAGGCAAACTCGGCCCTCCAGATGTTTTGGGACTACAACTCCCATCATCCCTAGCTAACAGGACCAGTGGTCAGGGATGATGGGAACTGTAGTCTGAAAACATCTGGAGGGCTGAGTTTGCCTATGCCTGGTGTAGATGTTAAACAATATGAGGAATAAACTGAAGGTTCCATTCGCCAGGCACCACCTTCTGAATACAAGCATCCAAGTAGGACTGGAACCACCACAGAGCAGTACCAAGTGAGACAGCCACTCCATATTAATGTTTAGAGGAATTAAAAAAACAGCCCTGTTTACCTAGGCATTTGAGAACAGAAATACATTATCAGCAGCTTTGACATTATTAGTTTTGTGGATATTCATTTGGTGTTTGTGTGTTTAAGGTTTAAATTTTGTTGCTTTTATTGTTTTGTTTCTCTCTTTTGGAAGGAAGGGTCAGATAAAAATCTAATAAATAATGCTAAAGAGAAAGTGGGTTTTGTTAAAGTGTAGCAGTGCATCTTGATGTCTGGGCCTGACATTCGAAAAATACATTGTTTACCTGTAGCATTAATGTGCAGAAGTGGTATGCTGTACCACCAGTGCTCCTCTTTCTGTGAGCATTCCTGTTCCTCCCTCTCATTTTTGGATGCCTGCGATCATGATTGTGCTGAAGGATGTAATTGCCCTGATGGAAAATACTTTGAAGAATCTATCAACTTTTGTGTGCCAATGTAAGCCGATTTAAATTTATTTAATTGCATTTTAAAAAGAAGGAAACACACCCTAGTTCTAGTTTTTAGAATATTTTTCCTAATTATTGTGCAAATTTTAGAGTTGAAATGGACAGACCCTCCTCATCTTATTATAGATTGACTGATGTAATGTGGATGACAGGCAAATCCCATCTCTGCAACTAATAGCAACCGTAACCTGGAAGAATATTGCTTCCTGAAATTCCGTGCTCAGCCAGGTTCTGAGCATGAACAAAACTTATCCCTTAATACTTGCTGAGGCCCAAAATCTATGCTATTCTGCATTCTGGCTCTGTACATACCATACATTTAAAGCATATTCTCCACCAGCAAATAATCTTGAGCTTTTTCTGAAATTTATCCCCTATAGAGCTACAGTTCCTAGGATTCTTAAGGGGGGAGGAATGGAATGTGCTTTAAATGAATGGTGTGTACACACACAGAAGATTCAAGGTATTTTGGCAGAAAACCAAAACACCTTTCTCTCAGCTTGGTAAAAGTATAATCAAATAAGCTACAGGTTGCTACCTTTTCATGGTACACTGAAATCTTTCCCCTGAGACGGGACATTTCATGTTGTCTAATCACAGGGTCTGTTATGTCTGCTCTAAAGACACCTTCCTATAGTTGAACTAGTTCTTGGTTTAACAACATTTCAGTGGCAGTTAGTTTCCCAAGCATGCATGCAAGTAACATTTGACTGAACCACCAATCAGTAGTTGTATTAATGCCAACAATATTCTTGAGAACAGAAAGAAAACCTCCTTTCTCTAGAACTTAAGGATACACACACACAAAATCAAATATTTATAGTTCTAGTATACTGTATTTTTCCATGTATAAGACTAGGGTTTTGTTTTTTTTGCCAAAAAATAGGTTTAAAATTGGGGCTTGTCTTATACACAGGTATTGCTGAGGGGTGTTTTCTTAATTTGGAGCCCCCCAATATAGGGGGTGTCTTATATATGGGGGCGTCTTATACATGGAAAAATACGGTAATCTGAAGGAAAATTTGTACTGTTGATATTAATAAGCAAGCCAGTGATGACTTCAAAGGATATGCCTATTGTAACAATTAGGATATGATGTATGAATCACCTTCTGTTCTGTAATGCTATATTATAACTGAATTCATAAGCTTTCTTTTATTAGGGTTAGTTGCCGATGCCACTATAAAGGCAGAAGTTTTCAGCCTGGGGAAATTCTACCCACACCATCCGGCTCATGGTAAGAACCAACTCTAAGAGGTATTTTTAAAAAAATTCATTCCAATTTACAGAGGGGGTAGATTTGCAGACTGACACTTGTACATATTGTTTTGGATGTGCAGTTCTCAGTGCATGATCAGTTGTTTCTGGAGCTGCTTTACTTATATTTAAATTTTAATAGCCTTTTTCCAAATTAGTCTTGCATGCTCCTCGCCGAGTTTTCATAACTTTCTATTTAGTAAACCTGTGATATATTAAGGAACAATACATACTATTCTATAAACTCTGAACTGCTTTACTTGTTTGATGCATTGAGGACCAATTCACATGACCTCTTCTATGTATGATGGCTGTCACTATATGGAGGTGATTGTACGAAGTGCAGAAGTAGGAATTTAGCTTATGTTTCTTGTGGAAGTGTAGACTTCATGCTCTACCCAGTTTAAGTACCTGCCAATTTGGCCTTGTGAGACTGCAGTATGAACACAATTAGCAGTGGGGTTTTGGAGAAATTCTCCCAGATCTTGGAGATCATTGTCTTAAGGGAGAGGATAGGCTGATCAGACTTAGGCTGCATTCACATTGAAGTTTATTCCATTTTTCAACTATAATGGAATACAGTGCAGGTTTAGCGCTCATTTTTAATACTTTGCAAATGGATTTTTCTGGATGCAAATAACATGGAAAAGAGCACTCAGCTTGCACTGTTGTTGTTGTTTAGTCATGTCCGACTCTTCGTGACTCCATGGACCAGAGCACGCCAGGCACTCCTGTCTTCCACTGCCTCCCGCAGTTTGGTCAAACTCATGTTAGTAGCTTCGAGAACACTGTCCAACTATCTCATCCTCTGTCATCCCCTTCTCCTTGTGCCCTCAATCTTTCCCAACATCAGGGTCTTTTCTAGGGAGTCTTCTCTTCTCATGAGGTGGCCAAAGTACTGGAGCCTCAACTTCAGGATCTGTCCTTCCAGTGAGCACTCAGGGCTGATTTCCTTAAGAATGGATAGGTTTGATCTTTTTGCAGTCCATGGAACTCTCAAGAGTCTCCTCCAGCACCATAATTCAAAAGCATCAATTCTTCAGCGATCAGCCTTCTTTATGGTCCAGCTCTTATTCCACTATAATTCCAGAAGTAGCTTTTATGTGATGTGAAAGCTCAACTATAATGCAGAACTTAACAGTTAGGGGGGGAAAGTCATGAAAATGATATAAACTGCTGTGTGTATGCAGCCTTGCATGCTTAGTATAAGAAGCAATAAGTACAAGTTGATTGTCCATCTAACTCATCTATGTTATCCTCAGATGTCAAACATTTTTTATGTTTAGAATGTCATGCTTATTGCATCTGTAAGTTATACCGCATTTAGTTGCATTATATGACTAACAATGTTATTCTGCTATATAAAACTGTATTTTTATATTAAATTATTATGATGTGTTTTTTATGTGCACTGACTAGCCAGTGTCTAAATGGAACAATGAGATGCACAGAAGCTGCTGAAGTTCCTGCAGGTAACAAAATTCCCTTAGTTTCTTGAGCAGAAGAGTTCTGAAATGCTTTTCGGTCACTTTTTCTGCTGTAGATGCATGGACTGCATGTTCTAAGGAAGGGAGTTTAATCTGAGTCTGGTTTGAATTCCTGCTCACCTGAAAGTGTTCTGCATAGCGATTCTTTTTCATCCCCATTTTGTCCTAGATCAGGCTTCCTCGACCTCGGCCCTCCAGATGTTTTGAGACTACAGTTCCCATCATCCCTGACCACTGGTCCTGCTAGCTAGGGATGATGGGAGTTGTAGGCCAAAAACATCTGGAAGGCCGAGGTTGAGGAAGCCTGTCCTATACCAAAGAACATCAATAAAATTCAGAAATTCGGACCAGAAAAAAGGGGCTGGAATCAACTAACCTGGTGTGCTAGAGGAAGCCAACACAAAGACTTGCTTCCTCCATTTGCTCCCTGCATGGATTCCCTGCAGCTCCCCCAAATCTACTCTGGAGGGTTGGGGGAACCCCCCCCCCAGCACAGTGTGTGGAGAAGAAGAGGGAAGATTGTTCCATCTGGCAAACCGAAATGCTTGCACTGAAAGAACAAACACGTTAACATGTTGTTGAATTCTACCCTGTGTTTTCAAAGGAACAATTTGGTGGATATTTGAATAGAATCACTAGAAATATTAGCTTTTGACCAGCACTTTTGAAGTTTTGGCCAGTTGGGTTTTGCTGCAATGTTAAACTTAACCCAGTGAGGGCGGATTTGCGCAGTTATGTTCAGTGAGAACAAGTACAGCATAGGTGTGAGAAGGATGTGTGGCCTCCTCGGGAGTAAGCATCCACAAACACCGTCTACTAAACTAATTGCTTTATTTACAGCATTAAGCAGTTCAGACGTTACAGCTCTGCATCCGACCCCTCCGAGTCAGATCCCTGAAGTACTGATTTTCGGCTCCGCCCCCAACATAGGAGCTTCGGGAATCCTAGGCGCCGCCTCTCCTTTTTCCGTTTCCGTGCCCTCGACTTGGGCGGGTCGGCGCTTGCCCCTTCCCTTTCACTTTCATCATCCACGCTGGTGGTGTCTGATGCTCTGGCAGGCTCTCTCAGCCCCAACTCCTCCCCGGTCTCCATGTTCTGATCCCTTCCCATTGGCTGTGCTAGAGCCCTGGTAGGGGCTTCCTCCCATTGCTTCATTATCACCTCTGGCGTCAGCAGGGGCTGTGCCTGTTCCTGATCCCAGACCCTCAATAACTCTTCAGGCATCAGCTGAGCCCTGTCTAGGTCAGCTGTTTCCTCTGGCACTGCTTCGGAACCCGGCCAGCCCCTGACAATAGGTTAATTACTTTGGTACTCTCTGTACGGATGTAACAATTCTGAAAACTCTTAACACTTGTAAGAATTAATTGCAAGTGGTTGTCAAGGAAATATAAAAAATATTTTATTAACTTCATCAAATAAAAAGCAAAGTATAATTCATATTACTCCAACATTTAAACCTACTGTAACAATAATGTATGGTTTCGCATATCCCAACTTGGCTGAGAGAGATCCATCAACAATTTAACATGTTTTTAAGAAACTGATACTGCAACATTCACATGAAAAACATAGTTTGACACATAAGAGAGTTTTTGATCAGCACTTGAAATGAGCGCTGCTTTAAAGCTTAAGATATCAAGTGTCTGTATTCATGACTGATTTGCAAAATTCTGGCAATCCCGAATGCTTTCAGATTGTATCCATTCAGAAAATGTACGCCAAAACGACCAAAGAATTTTAACCACTTGAAGGGTAAAGAAAGTGTTACATTTGTAGTTAGCAGAATATGCTGTTGATGAATTGTGTTGAAAGATTAGGGCATGAACTGGCAAAAATTAAGTACTTTAAAGTGTATTTGATTTCAAGGGAGAGTTAAGCATATACTGATCTCATGTAGTTTGCATTTTGAATTTGAAGCTGCCATGTGCCCTGAAGAAAAGATCTACTATGACTGCCGGTCTCATGTGCCTGGCTTGCCATCTGCTGGAGTGAACTGTGAGCTTTCCTGTGCAAACCTTGCCATGAACTTCACCTGTGCACCATCTCCACCGTGTGTGAGTGGTTGCATTTGTCCCCCTGGGTAAGTGCTTCTGAGATCTAGAGTACTGGAGAAGGAAATTGTACCTAATGGATTTGATTTTTCTTTCTTTGGCTAATACAGTTGCTCGTTTCTCAACTCCTCAAATGGTGAGAAGTTTGAAGGACTAGAGCTTATAGGTTTTCGTTTCCTTTAGATCAGAGAGTACTGGAACTTTTATTTATTTATTTGCACACTACCCAATGAGCAATGTCTTCTGGGTAATTAAAAACCATATAAAAGACAATCAAGGAGAGACAGATCAAAACCAACCATACAGTACAAATCATGGTGCCATTGCCAAAAATTCCCTTTCTCTGCTTAGCAGCCTGCATCTGAGGATCTTTGGGTCCAAGTAGGTAATTGTTGGAGAAGGTCGTAACCTGGCCTGAAGCCACCCAGTGCATTATTGGTTAAAGCAAGCACTTTGTATCAGACCAGTAAATACTGGTAAAACATTGATCTGATCTGGTCAGAATGAGCAGTCCCATCTAGCTTTAATTTGGAACAGCTGAAGTTTCCAGACAATTCTCAAAAGCATTCCCACATATAGCACATTACAGTAATCCAAGCAGGTGATAACAAAAGCATGGCTAATGGCAGCAACGCTATCTCTGTCCAGATCAGGGCACAGTTGGTATATCAGCTTGCGCTGATAAAAGGCACTCTGCACCATGGAGGCCACTTGTGCCTCCAGCGACAATGACAAATCTAGGGCATTCCAAACTGAAAGACTGCTCCGTTATGGTGAGTGTAAGTAGAAAACCACTCAACTGGGCAGACGAAGCACCTACTAACAGCTCTTCCATCTATATGGATTGCATTTCAGTGTATTGGCCCTCATCCAGTTCATTACTGCACTGAGGCACTGATTCAGAACATCTGCTGCCTTCCCGGGAGCAGGTGAAAAGGAGACACACATCTGGGCATTTGCATAATGTTGACACCTCAGGCCCATTTAATTTTCCAGTGCTGTAGTGCTCCTGTTTGAGAGAGAGCGCTATGCCACTGGGAAACATTCCCCCCCTCTTTAGCTGCAGAAAGAATTCACTCCCATCAGTATTTTGAAATACAGCTTTCCTTCCAACTTCCAAGCTTTTAGTGATAGAATTAAATGTGTGGTATGTGGCTGTGCAAGGATAAGGGGTGCTTACTGGGTAATGATAATCATCATCAGCGGTGATGATTGATACAAATGAATTATTGATTGATTGATTAAATTTATATAACACCCTTTACCTTAAGATCACAGGGTGATTTGCAGCATAAAGAGGAATTTAAAAAGATGGGAGACCCAGTGACATATTTCTGGTGTCTCATTTAGCTTGACCCTCATCTGTATCTATGGCAATAAGGTGGGTGTTGAGCATATATACACTTAGAAGCATCAGAGAATGCCTCTGTCTTTTGTAATAATGCAGTAGACATGAATTAGATTATTTGGGAAATGGCACGACTCCCATCTCTAACACCAGCACAGCCTCATACTCCCAGAAAATGTGGACAGTGAAGAAAACAGCATGCAGGTGCAAACTCTCAGCTGCCAGCAGCAGTACGAATCTGTAGTTATTATAATATGTGTGAAAACTGTGATGGAAGTGAGATGAAATATATATGGCAGCACAGTGCCCTGTGCATGTTTGCTAAGAAGGAAGCCCCATTTACTACTAAGTAAGTGTGCAAAGTCCATGAATGTCCATGTAGTCTTGCTTGGTAAATTGTATAGTCCATTTATTAAAGATCACAACTGGTAAATTATAGCAAATGCTGAAATGACTGGCAGACTAAGTTTACCATACTATTGAATGGCATACCATTCAAACAACCACTATCTGGTACAGAACTGACCTCTTCTGACTCATGCGAAAGCATCATTGTGACTGCATATAGGTAGATTTCTGTTTTGAATTCATGGTTTTGTTTCTTTGAAGGATGGCAGAGCATAAAGGAAAATGCTACGTGCCTGACAGTTGCCCATGTACCTGGAAAGATTGGGAATATTTGTCAGGTGAAGTGATAGCTACCCCTTGTTACACATGGTAAGCAGTTTTTATTTCACTCCAGTTTTTAATGCTATAATTATTTTTAGTGTTACAGATAAGATTATCTGACCATAGATATGCTCCCTAATTCATTGTATTATGTTTAAAAAGAACTTTTAATATTATTATTTTTAAATAAATTTTGAAAGATTATATAGTATTTTAATAAATAGATTATTTATTTAATGAAATTAATATACCACCCAACTATAAGTAAATATAAGATATATATATATATTAAAATTGTCAAATGGTTCTAAACTTCTCCATGTGATCATGCTAGAGGAAAGGGGGAGTGCTTGTTCTCTTCATACTAAGCTATAAATTAGCAAACACAGCCAACTGCATATTCTACAGTGCCATTAAGGGCACACATTTCCAATAATTTTTTGTTTCATGACAAGAGTGTCACACTTTCATCTTCCACTCGTAAAAGCTCTCCAATTGGAACATCTTCATTTTTCCTCCTCCACAGTATTTGTCGACGTGGGATATTTAATTGCACGTATTATCCTTGTCCTGCTGTTTGCACAGTCTATGGGGACCGGCATTATTACACCTTCGATGGACTAGAGTATGATTATGTCAGCGACTGCCAAGCTTATTTGGTAAAGGTAAGGAGGCATTTGGTAAATGCTGAAGATACACCCCTTTACCCTGGCTTTTGACATCTGAGATGTATATGTTGAAGACCCACTTTATTTCTGTGATAGTAAGTTGTTTTTAACATTGTGTTTTAATTGTTGTAAGCCACCCTGGGACCTTAGGCTTAAGGATAAGTAATTAATAATGATAATAGTAATAACAGAATACATGGTCTGTTCAATTACAAAAGTTAGACATATTGTATGTGCAGCAATATATATATATATATATATATATATATATATATATATATATATATATGTAGCCTAGAAATATCTTATGCCTTCAGCTAAGCCTATACATCAAATATAAACTAGTTTAGAATTGGTTTGCTAGCACTCCTGGGAATTCCAGCTCCAGATTACTACATTAGAATTCTCCAACAGAGATCCTTAACACCCGTGCACACTCATAATTCCTAAGGATCCTTGGCTAGATGCCCTAGCAATTTAGCGGACACAGATTTGTAGAGACATGACCCTTATGTGTGTCTCTTTTTCTGAGATGTCAACATGAATGCTGAGAAAACATAAAAAAAAGTTTTTCCATCCTTTGCTAGGCATATGGGTTCACTGCATTTTGGCAATTCCCTTGTCATGTGCCACAAGTGTTTCATATTAAGCCACTTATTCTACCAGGGACATCAGGAGTTCTAAAGTTCAGGAGAGAAGTTGGCATTCACAAAAACAAGATTCGTGGCACACTGCCTGCAGCCTTTTCATCCAACAAGCAAGATGACACGGGTGATGAAAACGCTGCCTGTGTAGATTCGCGATATTAGAAGTAGCCTTGTTATTTTCTAGACAGGTGCAATGCTAGCCCTACCTAAACTCCTTTTCAGACTTTGGCCTTTTTAAAAAAAAAGATGATCTGCTGTTTCATAATAGCTAATTTGTTCTTAGGATTTGGACTGCACGAGACTGTTGAAGGATTTCTCTGGACTTAGTGGAAGTTTGCTAACTGTAGTCTAGACTAGGTATTCTCAGATTATGTTGTAAGGGACCTTTCTATTTGATCTAGGAGTTCATTGATGATATGGGGAGGCAAATTCTCTACACAAATGGAGGTGGCAGGACCATATATCATATACCCATCATATAAGGCCAGAAATTCAGCAAAACCCCTACATAAACTAGTGATTATTCCATTGGCCTACTACATGTTTAGTCAAGGAGAGCCGGTGTGGAAGACCAGATAGTCAACCTTCAACAAACATGCTCACCACAGTGAGAGTGACACTGCCTTCTGGAGAGCAAGATCAACAGCTAGTCTTCCTCCTAACTTTGAATCTGGAAAGTGGGCACAATGGTCCTAGCAGTTGCATCTCAAGCATTTCACCAATTCCATATCTGGGTTTGAGGCTTCAGAGTTGTTTAGCATCTACCAGGTATGTGGCAAGAGCCTCAGCCACACAGGGGCTACCCTACCCACTTGCTGGTCTTCCCTGCTTAGATCAGGAAAGTTAAGTGGAGAAAAGCATTGGATACTGTTAACTGAATGTCCCCCAATAGCACACAAACTGTCATTCTGTGCTCCTTTGGGAAGCAGCGCCCAGTGGACTCTTCGTCTCCCATCCAGCTGGGGGTGGGAAAGGAATATTGGATGCTGCTTAACAAAGGTGTGACTTGACAGTTTTTTGCATTGCTAATGAGACCTGCCAGAAAGTGTAGGCTCCAGTGGATGGTGTCTCAGACCAAGACGACCTGGACTGAAATCTCTATTGAGCCATGAGACCTATTGGGTGAACCTGAGGCACTCACCATATCTAAGTCTTCTTCTTCTTCTTTGGCGATCACTCGTAGCTGAGTAAGATTGTCTTCCATAAACACAGTTTTAACAGTGAGTCCGTAAGTGACTGTGGAGGCCAGTTCTGGATCCACATGTCCTTCCACAGTGGGGACATAGGTTTCTGGGTGGGAGTTGATCATGGCAAGAGTTTGCCGAGCGTGCCTTCCTCTTAGCACATTTCTGCCTTGTGTCCTGAGTTCGAGTGTCTTCAAAGCCCATGACACCTTTGGTAAAGGCTGTTCTCCAAGTGGAGCACTTGCAGGCCAGTGTTTCCCTGTTGTCGGTGTTGATACTACATTTTTAAAGATTTGCCTTGAGAGAGTCTTTAAACCTTGTTTGTTGACCACCAGCATTGCACTTTCCATTTTTTAGTGTTTGGAATAGAGTAGTTGCTTTGGAAGACGATAATCAGGCATCAGCACAACATGACCAGTCCAACGAAGTTGATGTTGAAGAATCATCGCTTCGACACTGGTGATCTTTGCTTCTTCCAATACACTGGCATTAGTCTGCCTTTCTTCCCAAGTGATGTTTACAGTTTTTCAGAGACAACCTTCTTAAGACTTTCTGTCAACACTGCAAATATGAAGCAGCATGGCTTACAAGGAATTGCAGCTTCCACATTTCTACTGCTTAAGGAATACTAAAAATTCCCTAATGAAGGTACTTCCCCCACTGATTCCTAGAGATCCTTGGGTGGATTCCCATCAATTTTACCTGATTATGATTTGTCATGTAGATAAACTTAAGTGAAAGAGTTGCTGTGAGGACAGATAGGGGGTCCTGTATGCAAAACTGGGGGAAAGGGTAAAATAAAAGTGTAACAATTAATCAGCAGTAGATGAAGACTATACAGCCTTGTGGGGCACTGATTGCAAGAGAATAAAGATTTACATTTTGGGTGGAAATAGCAAGTGCCTCCTTGTCCTTGAGAATGCAGGCATTGTTTTAGTTGCAGTACTTTCTCCTCTGCCAAACTGTTTCTGCTGTGGGAATAAATAACTTAGGTTTCTGGTATGAACTGGAGGGGGGGTTAAGTATCAAAATGCAATATTTGAGACTTTCCACTGAGTATTATTGCTTCACTCATTGCTTAACAGTAGAAGGATGATTTCCTTAATGGCAATTTGGACCTGTATTTCTGTCTTCATTTCTCCGCTTTGTAGTTGGGGCCAGTCCATTTACCTGGCAGTTGTAGCTTGACTTGGCCACGAGCCTTTTGGTATCTGATGCACTTTGTTTAATCTGCTCCCTTTTTATGGACCAGGACATCCAGCTGTACAAAAGAGGCTTTGCATTTGTATTAAAGTTCAACAGGCCCCACCTGTGTGCATTAAGAAGATTGGGAGGTTGACAGCAAAGTGAATGTGTGTGCACGTGGTTGCACATTCTGCAAACTGTGAAAACTGTCATACCCCCTCCAACATATTCTATCAGTCAGTATCTGGCTCTGGGTCAGGGCTGGGCATGGCAGAAGCTAGGTTTGAGATCTGCAACATAAATTAGCATGCAGGGTTAGATGGTGTGTCTGACAAGCTCTGCATAGTCTCCTGTCTTCAAAGACCTTATGGCTTCAATCATTATTACTTCAGAGTAAAGGTTATTGTGACAAAAGATTCTGAAACACATATTGGTTCCACCTCTATCTTTATCCAGCTATTTTAAAACTTTTGCCTTTATTAAGTAATCTTTTCAGAGAAGAAAGGCTGTTTTCACAGGATATTGGCCTTTTCAATACAATTCTCCCTTTTGGCAGATCTTCAGATTGATGTGCCTTCATGCCAACCAACTTTTTGTACCCAAATAGAGAATTTAAGTTCCTCTCATGCTGTGCATTTCCTTTGTGCCAAATGCTCTGTAGGCACAGGAAAAATAGCCCAATAAGTGAACACACTACACACACACACACACACACACACACACACTTGTATTAGTCTCTTATCACACAGTGATGACAGCCTGAGCTGATAGGAGGGCAAATGAGGCACATAGACTGAGCTGATACTTGGAAGTTGGCCCTTGCATGAGCCACCTTGAAAAGGAGGACAACAGGAGTGTGAGGTGCTGCCACGACCTGCCTGATGGTGGAGGACTCTCCTCCCTTCTCCCTCTCTTTCTCCCTGGGTCCAGAAACATATTGGTAGCTGGTGCAGCTCCTTAAAGGCAGGTGGCCACAGTGTCCTGGATTGCTAGCTCTGTTTCAGTGCTAAGGGCTTACCTCTAATTGGGACATAGATCAATTTCTGGCTAGTTTAGTGTGGTATATAGCAGGAGTGAAGAGAACATTGGAAGCTGGTGACAAAGGAAGACTTACCAGTTGAAGATAGCAAGCACATGATGATGTGTCCATGAAAGCTAAGGTCATAATAAATTCATTGGTACTTAAAGTAGCAAAGAATTGTTGTTTTTGCTGCAACAGACTAACACAGCAATCCTCAAAATATATAAGAACCTGTGTAACAAGTACATAATATATTTTGCGTTCAGTCCTCCTAAAATGGCTGGTTTGACTTGACGGTCCATTCATTTGGTGATTGCATTTATCGTAGGTGTGCTTTCTTCTTCCCATTGGTCTGCTCTTTCCAGTTTTTCCACTTCTTCAACCTTTCTTCAGTAGGCAGAAGATCCAATTACAATTGGCACTGCATTTACGTTCTTCTGACTGAATCTACTCCAGATAAGCAATTTCAGCTTCATTTACCTTTTATATACCTGGCTCCTTCAGACCAGTAAATGCTCTCAAGTTTTGTTCTTCAGTGCTTCTTTTAAATTGTGCAGGAAGAGCTGTCCTCAGAAATGGCAGGAGAAGAAGGGAGATCTATGATGATGCAATACAATCATTGTAGCTTCTTTTGAAAGGGGTCCAGTCATTCAGCAGTGACAACAAGGCCTAGAGAAAGGAGCTTGTTTGTAACAGACTCCTTCACTAAAGAGGAGAGCTGAGTAATGTGACCAATTTTCTGGGTGTTTAAAAGTTTTAACAACACTAGAGAGGTCTGTGTTAACTGTTTGTGGCATGGCTTCTTATTATATTGTAACCAGGTGTTATATTTGTCTGAAGGATGCCCTATGTCCACTTATTCCCCTACAAAGAGGCACATCTGGAACAAATCTAGACTTTTTTTATTTAATTACACTCCTTGAGGGTTTTTAAGCTTTATGGTTACTCAGGCAAACACATTTTACAGAGAACCTGAAAACCTTATTCAATACAGTAGTCTTATTTAAACCTAGCCTCAGGATATACTATTTTGCCCTAGAATGTCTTTTAGTATTACTACAACAGTAACAATCTTCCAGTCCCTTCTCAAATTTTTACTTAATCATAATCAGTATCCACTCTTCTGATGCAAAGTTTTACAGTGGAGCCTAGGAAGTATCTTGCATGGGAACCATGCTACAAGTAACAGTGTTTTGCTGCTGCAACAACCTTAATGTGTGATCATATACAGTTGTACCTTGGAAGCCAAATGCCTTGGCACTAGAACGTTTTGGCTCCCGAACGCTGCAAACCCGGAAGTGAGTGTTCTGGTTTGCAAACGTTCTTTTGGATGTACTTCTGTGGCTTCCGATTGGCTGCAGCAGCTTCCTGGAGCCAATCAGAAGTTGTGCCTTGGTTTCTGAACGTTTTGGAAGTCAAACGGACTTCTGAAACGGAATACGTTCGGCTTCCAAGGTATGACTGTACATGTTTTGCCTTGGACTGCAGGCCATCCAATTGGCCAGTAAATTGCTATATTATTTTATGGAAGGACAAGAAACATCTGTGCTACTTTACTGCTTGGATGTTTAGCTATGGTTACACTCTGTGCAACCTGCACCCAGTGTAGCTCTGTGTTAATGTTCAATGAGTATTTCACTTGGAGCTTCTTGGCGTTTTAAGCTTTAGCCACATTTAACTTTGGCTTTGGTTTCTCTTCAGCATCAGCTTAAACCCTGTCCAGTTTCTGAAGACTTTAACCTTACCCTATTCTCAGCACATAGCATCACTTATAATTAAAGGAATTCTGTTTTGTCTTCAGCTCGAGAAAAATGTAATACAGGAAAAGCATGTGCTGATGTTTCCCATTCTGCTAGTCAGATGCTGAAGGAGAGATATTTTCAGAGCAGTAAAAATGAACACAGAGCATGCAGCCCAAATGGGGATGTATACGTACTGTACATACAGGGCTTTCTTTTGTCATGTTCACTGTGGATTTTAAATTCCACATTTGAGTCGTGGATTTAATTGTCTATTAGCTAACTCAGGAATCCACATTGATTTCAGTGGAACTTCCCCCCAAGCAAATGCATTTAGATTGATAGGCTCTTGTCTCAGATTACGGGAATGGAACTTGTTTGTACAGAGATAAAAAGAAATAGATCTGTACCATACTAATTTTAAAAAAGTATATAACAGATTTTAGATCATTTGCAAGCACAGTAATAATTCCTCTTTTCCTTCCCCTGCTCCATTTCTTTTCCTCATTCCATTCTACATGAGACCAAAAGAAAAAAAATAATGAAAACAGAAAAAAGCAACACTTCATGAATGTGTGTATAGACATGAAACAGAACTAGAGCACAGGGTATGCTTCTTAATGTAAGATGATCTCATATAGGTGACTTTGCAAAGGCATGAAAAATGCCAAGATCTTCACCTGTTGTGCTACATGGATACCAACAGTAGGACATTGCAAGGGATTATATCACTTGGTAATGGATACTCGAGCCTTCTCAAACCTTAATCTTGGGACTATCATGTTTTTAATTAGGAAAGGATTGCTGCAATGTAACCCAGTAAAATGCCAAATCTGATACTCAGTGGCGCAAAACCGAATAAATGACACAAAAGAGAACTGTTCATAGCAGTAGTTGTATTCTTTAAAAACTACATTAATTGTCTTTCCACATTACATCATTAGTAAGTATTTTTAGTGAAATCAAAGAGCAGCTTTAGGTCTTTTATTAGTTGTCTCATTCAACACACCCATCCTTTAAAAAAAACACTTTTATAGGAGTCATTGAATGTCCATTTTATCCTATTTATTGAATGAGAATGCTGCAGAAATCTTTTGTAGAGAAGAAGAAAGACAAAACAGCTTGAATACACTGCTAAGAACTCTGCTCATACCATGGTTGTTTATAGAAAGTCCTCTTTATATACCATAATTATTTTAGGAGCTCTTTGCACAGCTTGTCATCTGCAATGGCAAGGAAAATGACTAAATAATTATGGGGTTTTTTTTTTACTTGCCTTTATTTCATTTTGAGGAAAGTGGCCAAATAAACAACCACATAGTCAAAATCTTATGCTGTATTCATACCCAGCAGGTGACGAGTAATAAATTGATAAATTAAATTGCAGCAGGCTTTAAAATAATAATTAAAAATATCACAATAAAATGTGTGAAATTGCAACAGAAGGATAGTACAACACAGCCATGAGCTGTTTTTATGGACAGACCCTTCTGAGTCTCTTCATCAAGGGAACCAATAAGTTTATTATGACACGAGTGACAATATACCTAAATTTTATCATAGACCTGAAGTGATTTTTAGTGCGCAGCTTGTCATTTTTTATGCATTGCATTTGGTCATATTGGTTGGTTAACCAGTAACCTTTGTGGCATGTAATTGTCTCCAGTAAATATCTTTCTGTGAACTATATTTCTGTAAGATGCATGTGTAAGCAGATCTGGTCACTTATTTAATATCTCTTTGCCTTATCTGGCACCACAGTATCTTCCGCTGCCCTAAATTGTGTCAGTAGTGGCACCACAGTGATATTAGCACAGTACTCTCTTCCCCAACATCCTTCCAGCTCCCAGGGCACATAATTATTTCCTATGAAGTACTTCATCCTGTCCGCATACCCTCTGCAAGTGTCCCAGAAAAACTGAGATATCTCATTTTTTTCTCATGAGAGGGTAGCAGCCATTTGAGGAGCCATGAACTTGTATGATTTTGCACCACAATTTCCGCCCAAAAAAGCGTTTTGGAGGGGATGATCTTGTGTGACGCCCCAAACCACACACTTTGGGGCACTGTGGCCCCCAAAACCACTTTTTCAGGGGGAAATCATGGCACGGAAACACACAAGATCACAGTGCCCAAAATGGCTGTTGTCCTCTTGTGAGAAAAAACAGAAAGATAGCATCCTGGTTTTTGCCTTTGATGTGTTGGAGAGTAGGTGTCTATTCTGACTCTACTGCCAGTCATTCCAAATGGTTCAGTATGATGAAGGAGATGGGGGTGGGTGGAATTTCTTTCTCTCTACACTCTCTTCCATCATTCAAGAGAGAAAAGGGGACATAGTGCTTAGTCAGAATTAGTATGCACTAAATGAAAATAATTCATTTTGTTTGTAGAAGAAATGAGATATTGGATGGATCCCTTTTGTACTATTGCCAGTTTCTTCCTCCGTTTTTTCAATGGCTGCAATTGCAGGTGTAGCTTACCACTGTTTGTTTCATATTCTAATTCTGAATGTTGTAGCCAGCTTGGGGTGTGTGATATATATATATATATAGAGAGAGAGAGAGAGAGAGAGAGAGGAGAGAGATTATGATTAAAATATGACTCATTAGATTGTGAAAGCCCTTGGGTGATTTCCAGTGTTAGTCATATTCAAAGTAGCCCCATTGATTTCAGTGGGTCTACTCTGAGCATGCCTTAGCTGGATATCACTCATTATTAAGCTAAGATTTGGGGCATACTTGTAATAGTTTATTGGCTGATGTGACAGAAAACACATTTTAGTTTACCTTCAAATTCAAAATAGTGACACTTAGTTCTTCTGATAGTCTTTTTTCCATCCAAAGGGTATAAAGTTCATTATTTAGTCAACTTATGATATACTGTTTTCTGCAAATGCAGGCCCTTTGCTGAGTTTTTGGTTGCTTGCCCAGATTTCTGTCCCTGTTTCTCCATTGCTTAGCAACACCCCACTATCCCAAAGAAGTTGATACCAAGTAAGAACAGGCTTGTTTTGGTAATTTAATGGGAAGACAGAAGCAAGGCTAATGGGGGTGGGGTGGGGGAGCATTTTGTTTTTGTTTTCTATCAGTGTAAGTTGACTTCACATGGCAGACCATGATACTTCCCGTCTTTGTGTATTACCTTAAAAGGTAAATAGCTCTGCTCCAGAAAGTGGTTATGCAAAGATGGATTTTTAAAATTGAATTTCATTTACTTAAAGTGTTTTTACGGTGCTCTTCAGCCACACACACACACACACACACACACACACACACAGAGAGAGAGAGAGAGAGAGGGGGGGGCTCTGCCTACTGGCTTTCAGTCTAAAGGATAGGATAAAAGGTAAAAAGGGATGAAGAGGGAGGAAGAACAAAGTAAACTCAGCCACCAGTTCTGAAAATTACATGCTCATACCAAAAACAAACTTAGTTGGTCTCTAAGGTGCTACTGGAAGGAATTTTTTTATTTTTTATTTTGTTTTGACTTCTTATAGTAAATAGCCAGGATAGAAATGGGATGATGGAATAACCAATGCTAGATGACAGAAGAAAAAGAGATAAAGGCAGTTCTCTCCACAGAGCTGATGGAATAGCTCTGATTTCCCTCTGCTGAAGCCTGGTGGGAATATGCTTATTCCTCTCTATGTAGCACTGTATGCAGTGAGGCTGGGGCCAGATGTAATTACCCATTATAGTAATGTGTTTTTTCACTCTTTGCCAAAGCATCATTGAGGAGGTCCCATTAGCTAAAGTGGTACCTCAGGTTAAGAACAGTTTCAGGTTAAGAACAGACCTCTGGAACGAATTAAGTACGTAACCAGAGGTACCACTGTAATGAAATGCAGTGTTTTATAATTGAAGGCCTATTGAAACAAACTAATTTGAGCTTTTCCTGGGCTATAGTAATTCAGGCTGCAGGCAAGAACGTGTCAAGATTCTGCAACTACAGATTAAGTGATACAATTGCACAAGTGCACTTCTGCTGGTTTTGTACATTCAATATTCCTAAGGTAGTTTTGTAGATTGTTTTACAAGGATTTTTCACCTTAGTGCATGCCTTGGAATGAGTTGTTAACCCTCAGTTTAAATGGGGATGGCGGAGGTTGAGAAGAAGCAATTTGGTTAGGATCCTAAAATCGGATAGGTTATACAAGTAACCTGAAAGGAGGAACCACATTCCTTTTCAATCTGTGGATGAGTTTGTAAGTCTCCTTCTGGGAAGATTCCATAGACGTAGAATGTTGGCTGACAAATTCAGCCTTCAAGATGGGAATGGTGTTTTCAGTCATCCTAAGTCACTTCATTCCAGCCAACTCGAGTTGTACTGTGACATGGACCACTTATACATTATGCAGCCCAATGGGTAACATCTGTTCCTTGGGCTGCATTCTGGTTTATCTCAGTTTATATCTAGGTCGACCTGACATAACTTGATTTAAAACAGTGTTAACTCAGGCTGAACCAGAAACAGCCCAAGGCAGCTGGAGTCCAGTTAAGGGAATTGCATGCAGTATCTGACGCATAGCCTGTAGTTTTGTCATGCGCCTGCTTCAGTGATGTATAACTGTGTTTGTTCACAATAATCCTTTCTCCTTTACAGGGTGTAGACAGTTCAAACTTATCTATAATCATTCAGAACAAGAAGTGCTTTGATAACGACATTGTGTGTTCAAAAAGTGTCTTTATCTCTGTTGGAGACGCTGAGATTTTTTTCAATGACCCCTTAGCCATACAGGTAAGTTCTGTTTCCCCTTTTCTGACATACCCTTTACTCACTGAAGTACAACTTGCTAACTAAAATTAAATTTGTCTAAACAAATATAATTTAAGGGGGGAAAGCCCAACCCACATAACAACAACAAAAACCTCATTTTCCTTGTCCTCCCACCCCCCACATGGACCTCTGTTCAATTAACATCCTGCTGGACATTACTGAACTTTTTTGAAACCATGGAGCTGTTCAGCTTTTTAGTTCCCAGCCCATGGGGTTTCTGAGGGAAGACCTCCACCATACAACCCAATATAACTTTCAATTGAAAGAAGAAAGCTTAAAAATAAAACCACACTGGTCATAAGCCTAGGAGAAATGTCAATGTAGTCATGCCCAAAGAGATGTCAACAGATGACCAAATGAATATATCTGTGGTAGGAAAATGTCTAGCAAACGTGGCTTCTCCTTCCCCAGGGATGTGAGAGAGCCAAACCTACAATAATTATTCTTGAAAAGCCTCTGTTTAAAGCAACCTATTTAGGCTAAAAAATTGACAGTCTAATGGTCCAGTTTTCACATCAACTTTTCATATGGCAAAGTAATTTACTCATCACCTCCATGTTGAACATTTCACTTGATTGTGCCCCTATGCACTGGAACTTCATTCATTCACCACATTTAGCACAACTTTAGTTTACAGTGGATCTCCCTTATGTTGGCCACAATCTAGATGGCTGCTTCAGGTAGAGCCAAAGGCTTGTGCACATATCCTGAAATTAAGAGGATACCTGTGTGCGGTATCATAGAAAGCTTTTGAAACTTTTTAGTTCCTTGTTGTGTAGTAGAGAACTGGAATGTGGCAATTGCTTTTAAAGCAACACAAGACCAAAGCCCTCTAGGGAAGGGAAGCTGATCAACTAATTATCTAGATCATGGTTGTGGTTAGTACAAAGTTTTCTTATGTTAGGCTGCATTGAAAGTAACTGTGCACCTCATGAAAATGATATGGTAAAGTACCTTTGCAAGGGTTTAGCCTAATGAAGAATCGAAGATATTCCTGGAAATAGTTTGGAGATTTCTAATGAGAAGCTATCTAAATTATTTCCAGGAATTTCCAGAAAATATGCCTCAATTTGGCTTCAAGAAACAATGTCTCTTGGGTTCTGAATAATGATATTCAGACATTTTAATGAATTCATTTTAGTGCTCTGGCTTGGGTATCTGCAGAAAGCGTATCTTCATTATACATCACATCTGGATGATCTTATTGGCCTTTTTACAAATATAAATTTCTTCACAGAGGATGCGGAGGAGACATGAAGTCACAACCAAGTATCAGCTTTGGAAGGCTGGATATTATACAGCAGTGCACTTTCCAGATCAGGAGATCACAATACTATGGGATAGGAAGACAACAATGCATATCAAAGTGGGAGTTCGATGGAAGGTGAATGGATATGAGATTGGGTGGCTTGTATTTTGCAGCATCAGAGTTTTTATAGGAAACAATTTGTTAATTCAACAAATAGATTCTTGATTGATATAAATTGCACAGTAGGGCATCCTTTTCAGACCACGGGTGTATTCCCACTGGGGCAACCTTTCAGGTACCACATGCCAGTAGTGAGCAGAGCAGCAAGTATAACATTTATCTTTGCACAACAGGCTAGGAGCACACTTACATACCCCTCTCTATCCCCTCACCAGGCAGGCAAGAGGCACTATCTGAGTTCAGGGACACATTCCATCCAGACAAAAGTGGGGTGAAGCAGGACTGGTGAGGGGTGTGGTCTGGGGAGAGGGATGTGGCTAATGTGAGGGTGTGCCTGTGGAGAATCTCATGGGTCACATAGAGAGGCTGAGAGGGACTTGTTTGGCCACAAAGCCTGAAATTCCCTACCCTGTGGTAGGTCTATTTCAAGTTGCAAACTATATTTCCTCACAATATAGTGATTGGTACTGACTTTTGTCAACATTTTCAGAGTGTTCTACATTATCAAGGGTTCCATAAGAAGGGGATCCTCTAGAGGTCCAGTGCTCTGATTTCTATAGACTCAAATGTGGTTCTATTTGTCAGAAAAGGTTGTGGAAGAATATGGGCTATGCTGTCTCATTGCAAATTGGGGGAAAGGACAGCTCCAGTTTTTTTTTTGGGGGGGGGTTGGACTGACGCATCTCCTCCATTCTGACTGGGGCTGCTCCAAATCTCCCCCCATCCACTGCCAAAGATGAGCATACCATCCTGCGGTGAGGTGAAGAGCTGGGTCAGTAACTAGATGGAAGCTTGTCTTATTTACCTCGGCAAAAGCAACTTCAAATATTTTCTACCAAGCATAGCCTTTTTATTGAAGTGTGTTTCTATCAGCAGTGTATAGAAGTCTCAAAAATGTAGACACATATTATGTCCTGAGATGGTGTTCAGTCAAGCTGTATGGAGAAACACAAATGTGTGTGTGTGTGTGTGTGTGTGTGTGTGTGTGTGTGTGTATCTTGATACTGTATTTTGATTGATTTGACTATTTTTATTGAAAATAATCAATAAATATATCATCCTGTTTTAATTCTAGGGAAAACTGGCTGGTTTATGTGGCAATTTTGATAAATTCACTTCAAATGACCTGACTACATCCAACAACATGGAAGTAAGAAACGCTCAAGTCTTTGGAGAGAGCTGGGAAATAGGACAGGTAAGCATGATATATCCATTCATTTTGAAAATAAACTGGCAACTGATAGTGAGGGTGTAAGAAATGTAGCAGCAGTACAGTATTACCATTAAACCAGCAACTAGCAGGCCATCAATTTGACAGGTTCTGGGTGTGGTAGTTCCCTGTCCTATCGCCAACCATTTCTCCTGCTTCTGCACATTCACCTTATTTCCACTGTGTCACATGGTTTCCATGTGAGGCGAGCAAATACAAAAGGAGATCCAATGCATCTTGGCCTGATGGGACTGCAGCTTCCATCGGGGAAGGAATTTGTATATTCCAGCCACATCAGGAGGGAACCCAGGCTAACCACCCCTACTCTAGTACCTAGAAAGGTTTTTGTTTCATCGGCACAAGACAAAGAGGATGACAAGAGCATCACAGTGAAACCCGTTAAGAGTTTCTGTTTGTGTATAGGCCAAACAGCTCGTATGAAAATGTTTAAAATTTATTTCCTGCTTTGTTTTCCCCCCTACCAGACTGTAGTCACGTAGCTCAGTGTAACATCTCCTATTTTGCTGAAGCACAGCTGCTTGAGAGCATGCAGGCATCTCTTCCCCATGACTTCCCGCCTTTGCTGTTGCAATTCAAAAGTGCAATGACCTTTCCCTCCCCCTGCTCCTGTGCTGCCACATCAGATTACAAATGCTCTGACTAATTTTCCATCCTCTGCTTTCTCTCACCATCTTTACGGCTCTCTCTGAGGGCTGCTTCATATAAGATTATTCCCTACATGAATGCCACTAATAGATTAAAAGAAACACCTGTATATAATGCATCTACTTCGGCAACATCTGACAAATATGCACACGTCTGTTTTAATACATGACTCAAAGCAGCAATCTCCAGGGAAGGAGTTGCCTTCTGTATACCCAGGGAAATAAAACACAGACATCTGCAATACATCACAGTGTTTATATGGTATATACATAATAGGTGGTAGTTTTACTCAGAGTAGATCCATTGAAATTGATCAACATGTCTAAGGTAGTTCTGTTAATTTCAGTGGGTCTACTTTGAGTGAATGGCCCCCAATATTTGTGTACAAAATTGTTTTGTGTGTGGCTCTTTGTATATGTTACAGATAACATCTCTCCCATTGTGGTTCCCACCTTTATTTAAAAAGCTTAGGAGAGTTGTTGCTTTCCACTAGCGTTGATGGTCTTTTGTGTTTTGTGTCCCTCCACTGCCCATGAATTAATTTATTTCTACTGTTGCTTCTTCATTTAAACTTTTTAAATTAATTACAATTGTTGTTGTTGTTGTTGTTGTTGTTAAAACCATCCATATTAACCCCCCCAAAATAAAAAAAGTTGCAGTTAAATCCTTTTGTCACACACAGAATTTAAACTTATTCATTTAAAGTTTTTGTCCTTATTGCCAGAGCACTAAAGTTTAAACTAAATGGTACATTGGATAAACAGTGCTCTGTTTATGATTTACAGATGGCTGCTGTGGAAACAGTGATGATGTGCGATAAAGAAAACATGTTGTTTGCCAAAAAGGACGGGTGGGGGGGGGAGGACATGAGTTTTTTTTTTCAAAAAACAAAACAATAAAGAAGGATCCATTCTAGCTTAATGTTTTCAGCTGTAAGGGAAGTGTGAGGTTTAGGAGAAAAGAGAACAAAAACATGGAATGCCAGGGTCTTATTTCAGAGGCTGGGGCATTTCTAAAGGGGTTTGCAGTGCAACAAATGTGTAGTGTACCCAAAGTTATTAACAAGTGCTTGTGATTTCAGTGTGCTAGCCCAAATGAGACCATAAAACCATGTGAAGTACATCAGAGCAAGTTCCCCTATGCCAAAAAGGAATGTTCAGTTTTGTACAGTGATGTTTTTGCCCCCTGCCGCAATGTGGTAAGTATATATTTCCTAAGCTATCTAGAAAGCACATCTTTGCTCTGGATCTCTGCTTGCCAAACATAAGAGTTGCTGTGGCACTAACACCTGGCTCATAACAGGCTTAGTTAGCCCGGCTATTAGGCACCAGATGGTGAGGTGCGGATGATCAGTGTCAAGCAATCGTGCTACAGAGCTGTGTGTACCATGCATCCTGCAGTTGCTGCCCTCAGGTGAAGTAGAAGACACTGCCAGAGGTTGAAGTAAGATTCTGCTTCCAATCTGATTTGCTTCTGTATGGGGAGACTGCCTCAGGCAGCAAAGTTTGTTGGCTCAGTCCTGGTCCACAAGATGAGCAGCTGCCCATCTGAAGGGCAAGGGAGCCACCACACCACATAATGTCCCCGGCCTCTATTCTAGGAATCTACTTAGCAGATGCTACAGGCGAACAAGCCATAGGCTGTTCCTCCATATCCTTCCAGTTCGGGCTTAGTAGTCCCCACCTGAAGACTTTGAAACTTGTGGCCTTCTCCTTTCAAGAGCAGCATATCAAAAGCAGGATAGCTCCAGCGGGTTTAGACCACAGCGCCTAGGGCTTGCTGATCAGAAGGTCAGCGGTTCAAATCCCCGTGACGGGGTGAGCTCCCGTTGCTCGGTCCCTGCTCCTGCCCACCTAGCAGTTCGAAAGCACGTCAAAGTGCAAGTAAATAAATAGGTACCGCCCTGGCGGAAAGTTAAACAGGGTTTCCGTGCGCTGCTCTGGTTTGCCAGAAGTGGCTTAGTCATGCTGGCCACATGACCCGGAAGCTGTATACCGGCTCCCTCAGCCAGTAAAGCGAGATGAGCGCTGCAACCCCAGAGTTGTTCGCGACTGGACCTAATGGTCAGGGGTCCCTTTACCTTTACCTTTATTGGCTCTTGTAATCTGTTGGTAGGTTCTGATTTCTGTGTCTAGGATTGAATGAAGAAACTGCCACAGGGAGGTACCAAACTGCACCATGGAACATGGAGCAAGGAGGCCTGTATTATCCAGGAAGCATACCTGGGGAAGTTACCAAAAGCCCATCACTATCACCAGTTCCATTTTCCCACTGTTTACTTCCCAAGTTCACATCAGGATTGCCATTAATTTCCTGGGGCATTATTGTAGGCTGCCTTTAAGGGGGGGGGCGGGAATATATAAATGTACAAAATAAACAAATAGTGTTCTGGACTATCTGAAAAGAGGACCCAGGAAATTGGGAAAGCACAACTCAAAGGTGGTGGTGATATCATGCTAAGATGACAATAAGCAGATGGGATGAGCTGCTGGCTGAATTTGACAGGAAATGTTAGTTTCAGCTGCAAGGCCAGTCATTACAGTAGATGGCAGCATTTGCTTTATAACTGACATTTCTCTTTACAGACAATCTAGCCCCCAAAAGTTACTTTAATTCAGTATGAGTTTATGCCATTATTATTGCTGTTCTTAAGTGCGCTGCTGCTGCTGCTGCTACAACAACAATGTTTGAACCAGTTCTGGTAGTCAGATTTATTCCATCCACTTCTGGTTTCCATTTAATCTCAAAGCAAATGTCAAACTTCTGCATGCGTGTTTTGTTTCTCAAAAGTGCATCATCAGCTAAGCTAGTTTTCTCATAGTTTTTTGGACTTCTAATTTTCATGTTTTCTGCCCATTTTTGAGGACAAATGTTAGGTTGACAGGTCTATAATTTCCCAAAACAAAAACAAAAATTGGAGTTAGCTTTCCTGACTACCCATCTTCTAGTAAGGAGGCCAATTTTAATAATAAGGTGCACATTTTCATTAAACAAGCAGGAATTTTGTATTTGAGTTTTTTAAAAGAACTCCTGCCTTCCAGCCCTGGATAATTGATTGTTCTGAATTTGTCAGTTTAACTCTAAAGCTGCACTCTTTGTCGCTTCTTTGTGAGACAGATCTCCTCCTTGAAAATAATAGTTCACCTGTGGCTATTCGTTTAACATATTGTGCTGTGAAGGCTGAAGCAAAGGGTCAATCCAGCTTTCCTGCAGTTTTCTTGTTCTCATCCAGGACTCCCCTGCATCTTTGTCATCTAACATCTTACTGTCTCTCTGGCTGGTTTCCTGCTCCTGGTGTCCTTAAATCAATGTTTGCTGCTTGATTCTACACATTCAACAATTGTTGTTGTTGTTGTTGTTCAGTCGTTCAGTCGTGTCCGACTCTTCGTGACCCCATGGACCAGAGCACGCCAGGCACGCCTATCCTTCACTGCCTCTCGCAGTTTGGCCAAACTCATGTTAGTAGCTTCGAGAACACTGTCCAACCATCTCATCTTCTGTCGTCCCCTTCTCCTTGTGCCCTCAATCTTTCCCAACATCAGGGTCTTTTCTAGGGAGTCTTCTCTTCTCATGAGGTGGCCAAAGTACTGGAGCCTCAACTTCAGGATCTGTCCTTCTAGTGAGCACTCAGGGCTGATTTCTTTAAGAATGGATAGGTTTGATCTTCTTGCAGTCCATGGGACTCTCAAGAGTCTCCTCCAGCACCATAATTCAAAAGCATCAATTCTTCGGCGATCAGCCTTCTTTATGGTCCAGCTCTCACTTCCGTACATTACTACTGGGAAAACCATAGCTTTAACTATACGGACCTTTGTTGGCAAGGTGATGTCTTTGCTTTTTAAGATGCTGTCTAGGTTTGTCATTGCTTTTCTCCCAAGAAGCAGGCGTCTTCTAATTTCGTGAGTGATGTCACCATCTGCAGTGATCATGGAACCCAAGAAAGTGAAATCTCTCACTGCCTCCATTTCTTCCCCTTCTATTTGCCAGGAGGTGATGGGACCAGTGGCCATGATCTTAGTTTTTTTGATGTTGAGCTTCAGACCATATTTTGCGCTCTCCTCTTTCACCCTCATTAAAAGGTTCTTTAATTCCTCCTCACTTTCTGCCATCAAGGTTGTATCATCAGCATATCTGAGGTTGTTGATATTTCTTCCGGCAATCTTAATTCCGGTTTGGGCTTCATCCAGGCCAGCCTTTCGCATGATGAATTCTGCATATAAGTTAAATAAGCAGGGAGACAATATACAGCCTTGTCGTACTCCTTTCCCAATTTTGAACCAATATGGGTTGGTTCAACAATATGCCCATCAAATGACTTCTTTACTTGTTTTATCCTTAGGTTTGCTAGAGTTGACTCCTTTTAGAATGGATTTAATTGTTTTCAGTAACCTCTCAGGATACTTGAAGTACTTTGACTTTCCACAACAATTTCATTTTAACAGATCCCTTCATTTCCCTGCTCAGCTACTCCGAATCTGACTTTCTCTGTATTTTTCAGATTGATGTGACGTCATTCGTCAAAAACTGCCATACAGACACTTGCAACTGTAATCTTGGCGGAGACTGTGAATGCCTGTGCACAAGTATTGCAGCTTATGCTCACAAATGCTGCCAGCAGGGTGCAGTAATTCACTGGCGATCTCCATCTCTCTGTCGTACGTATGTTTTGCTACTCATTATGCCATCAAGCATAATCTCTGGAAAGCAGATTATTCCATACTTTCTTTAATTGATTTCTAGTACATCAATGTTTATCATGCAAATGCTGGTAACTAGTAGCTTGATACCAGATATGGTTGCACAGAAGTAATTCATGGGTAAACAATAGCTGTGCTCCTCTGTGCTGTTATCCACCAAACAAGCTTAAGGCCCATTAGTAGGAGAATATAGAGTACCGGTAGTTAAACTTCCAAGACTCCAGACACGTCCAAGTAAGATGCATCATATGACAGTTTGCCATTCTTAAAAAGAAGTAGTAATTCTGGTGTGTATTTTTACAGATGGACCTTATGTTAAAAGTTGTACCTTTTTACAACTATAAGCAATATTCAGTGTTGGCCATACTTGGAGTAGACCATTGATTTTAATGATAATGTAATCCTACTTGAGTGACTATTTGTATGTATAATCTGCTTGTGTATTTATATCATGTTACTTTTGTATTCTACTCTTCTTAAGCTAGCAATTTATTAGCATTGCTGGCTGCTGCAAAAAAAGAATCAGTGAATGATTCATTTTTTTAAGGGGTGTGTGTGTGTGTTTTTGTTTTTTGTTTTGTTCTTCAGTGCAGAAAAAAGCATTTCTCAGAAACTGCAGTTAAGGTTAGGTCTTCAAAAGAGTGACACTAATTTCTTTACTAATAATAGAATCCAAGGAAAATGCAGGTTATAAGTAAAATAATAATAATAATAATAATAATAATTATTATTATTATTATTATTATTATTTATACCCCGCCCATCTGGGCGGCTTCCAACAGAATGTTAAAATACAATAAGAACAGAAGGGCGGGTTTTGTGAATCAGAATTTAGTGCTTGGCTATGTGACCTTGTCTTGTTGTTACTGACAATCACAAATTCTCTAATTATTCTCTGAGTTGTTATGCATGTCATTAAATGGTGTGCCTGTTCCTTCTTTCAGCTTATGACTGTGATTATTACAACCAAGGTACGTAGCAATTCTGTGAGCTTTAAAAATAAATAATAGTAATATACTGGATGTATAGATTCTCCCAAAACACTGTTGTAATAGTGATGGTAGTTCCAAATATTTATAGACCAGTTTTCACCATACATGGTCACAATAAGGTTTATACAACCATCAATAAAAAGAAATCCATCAGTGTTTTGAGTTGCTTGTTTCTCCTGCTATCATTTAACATCTGACTGTCATTTTTCTCCCTCTAGGACTTGGAGAAGGACCATATATTTTGGTCAGCTATGGTCAGAATGACACTGTTATAGGAGTCAATGTCACCAGCAAAAATATATTTCCTTTGTCAAGAAGCAGTGTCAGTGGGAATGTGTATTTCAATTTTATGTTAACTCCAGGACTTTTCAAAGATAAAATACTATGTGAGTCCTCTCTTCAGTATTCCGTGTACTTAAATCTCAAGTTTTCAGAGTTGAAAAAATGTTAATCTATGTATCAGAGAATACGTGTCTATCACCTTTCCCAAAATCTGAGTATATCTATTTGTGATAGACCTGAAGACAAGAGTTGTAAGAGAAACAAAGGCTTTAGTCTTTTTTTATCATTAATATTTTTGTTTTATTTATTTTTACAAGTCCTTTCTCCCTTGATTTAGGAGAAATGCTTGATAGTATCTTAAAATTAACTGGGAACATCTCAGCTGTAGCTCTTTTTTCCTTTTCCTTTTTTAAAGTAGTCCAAAAGAAATGCCTACAATTATCATTTGATTTTCACCCTTGAATTTCTAGACTGAGTTGCCCTGAAACATTCAGATGCATGCCATACATTTCAGAAAATATTACTTCTTATAGGTTCCTTGCTGTAGTTCTTTAGGATAAACACCCAGGGTGAACAATGGACTCTTATTTATATTAATCAGATTCAAAGTATCAGGCTACAAACCTATGCACACTTTCCTGGGAATAGGCACCAGCAAATACTATGGAGTTCAATGAGCCTATATTTTAAGATTGCACTTGATGTTCAGGCATAGTTAATGTAGGCCAAGAACAGGAATAATCACTATGAAAAGAAGCCATAGGAATATACTGTTAGCAGAATTTTAATGCAACCTTGCCAGGACTAGTTTGCCACTGAACAGAAGTATCACCATATGAGGGGACCCAGGTGGCGCTGTAGGTTAAACCACAGAGCCTAGGGCTTGCTGATCAGAAGGTTGGTGGTTCGAATCCCTGCGACGGGGTGAGCTCCCGTTGCTCTGTCCCTGCTCCTGCCAACCTAGCAGTTCGAAAGCACGTCAAAGTGCAAGTAGATAAATAGGAACCGCTCTGGCGGGAAGGTAAACAGCGTTTCCGTGTGCTGCTCTGGTTTGCCAGAAGTGGCTTTGTCATGCTGGCCACATGACCCGGAAGCTGTACGCCGGCTCTCGGCCAATAAAGCGAGATGAGCGCTGCAACCCTAGAGTCGGTCACGACTGGACCTAATGGTCAGGGGTCCCTTTACCTTTATCACCATATGAAGCATTTGATTTTGGTAGTGAAATCTTATTAATATATTGCTGTGGATTTAATTTGTGGCAGCTCCATCTCTGGTTTCGCTTGAGTCTGCTGAAAGGCCAAACTACTTTCTATATGTCCATGACGATGAAAGCATTTCCTTAGAACAGTGGGAGGCAAGTTCCTTGTTTCGTAGAAGAGCAACTTTTTTCCATCATCAAGGCCTTTGGATCCCAGGCTACAGTGCATTCGAACTGCACAGCAAGAAAGGTTTCTTTATCATACTCAGAGCATCTTCTGTGAAAGTATCAAAGTTCGATGATTCTGAAGAATTCAAACGTTCAAGCAGTTTCAATATAGAGGGTGAGTTGTACACGATCCTGGGAGCAATGGGTGTGGAATGCTGCGGATATATCATTTTCAAGATTTATAATAGCAGCAGTTACATTGTAATTTCAGAATGGACAAATCAATCAGTCTGCGGTCAGCTTCAATTTTTATGTGTTCATTTGTCCATTGTGCTTCCATATCTGTGATTTTAATTTTTTTAAAGAAAGCACGATAACAACTTTATTTTTAAAACACCCTTTGGTGCATTTGGTTGAGCTGAGAATTGCAATTGTACTGCAAAATTCAGATATGCGTGAAAACTGACCCACAACTCTACACAGGCGTCCACGAATCAGGTCACCCTGAAAGAAACCCTAAAGTATCCTTATTTTGCTGTTACCAATTTAAAAATTAGGATGAACCTGTTCCATGCTAAGAGATCTCCAGATAACCTTCATTTATACACAACTGGTGTCAAGATTTCAGATTCACCCCCCCCCCCCCCAGGCATGTGCTGGCTTTTGTGTCTGCATTGATTTTATGCTGCCTCTTTTGTGCTATGACCTCTGCTTTCATGCTGTTGTTTTATGTTCTACTTTTAATTAGTGTTGTCATGATTTTCACATATATTACCTTAAGGGTGATTAAGCTGGAAAGACAATTTATAGATTAGATAGATATTCTACTCCATGCATTGTATGGAAATACTTGGCAGTGACCCTAATTTTTTCTCTTATTTGTATCCCACCTTTGAAGTCACAAATCCTTCCAAAGTGACTTACAAGTAACAAAAATACATAACTAGCATCACTGTATTAAAAATTTAACAATTCATTGGGATCCATCTCACAGGGCAATTTGTTGTTGAATGCCCAGCCTTTGCCTCCCTCCCTCTGTCTTACTCCCTTGACCCATCTTTCCTGTGACTCATGTTTCTTCAGTGTTCAAATGGTGAAGGAGAAGAAAAGACCACCTCAAATGATACGCAATAGAAACAGGTGGATATTAACATTATAACAGTCATCTGTTTCTGTTGTATCACTCAGTGTAGACACAATCTGTCTCCAGAAGAAGAACAAAACAACATGTACAAGGAGGGTGGTGGCACTGGGAACATGTACTCCCTTGTCCTCTGTAGAGTGGACTCCACCTTCAGTTTCCTTGTGGGTGTTCAGATATACAGTGGTACCTTGGGTTACAAATGCTTCAGGTTACAAATGCTTCAGGTTACAGACTCCGCTAACCCGGAAGTAGTACCTCAGGTTAAGAACTTTACTTCAGGAGGAGAACAGAAATCACGCAGCGGGAGGCCCCGTTAGCTAAAGTGGTACCTCAGGTTAAGAACGGACCTCCGGAACAAATTAAGTTCTTAACCAGAGGTACCACTGTAGTTAATGTTTACACCCATGTGCCCAATCTGATGCTTTTGTTGTTTCTTAGAACTCCATACAGCAGTACCTTATAGGAGGATGTGTGAATGGAGATACGAACCTTGTACAAGTCCTTGTGTTAAAACATGCAGTGACCCTGAAGGAGTAGCATGTAAATTTCTTCCACCGTGAGTATAATTAATATTTCACGTCACAATTAACATACTAACCTTGGGATATTATTTTCCACTGTGTTGCCACATTTGCATGTTCGACCAATTACGGCTCATTAAGTTTCATATTCAGAAAAAAATATATCCTTCTTTGTAGCATCCATGGGAATGAAGTAACATTGGAAGAGGACTTGAGTTCTGCTTACATTAGAAACTTGCTTATACTTTCCACCAACATGTTTTTTGAAGTTCCTAGCAATTTTCAGACAATATATTCCGTTGTCATGAGCAAAGGATGCCTTGTTCAGAGCTGAAGTATAGAATTCAAGTATTGAAACAGAGACTAGTTTTCAACCATTTCCATTTTGTGTCATGTATTTTGAATTCTATGGAGCAGCCGTGCAAACTTTAAGCTTCTTGCCTTTTTGAAATGACTACAAAAGAATTACTGTTTTGTTGATGTTTTCCTTGAACCTTTTAGGGTTGAAGGATGCTTACCATACTGTCCCAAAGATATGATTCTTGATGAAGTCACACTTAAATGTGTTTATCCAGAAGACTGTAAGTGTCTCCTATATCTTTTGAGTAGATTGTTAGAATACTGTAGCATGTAATGTTTATCACCAATATAATCCAACATACAAGCTATTTTGATATAAAGTTAGTACTTGCATCAATTTTAAAGGTGTTATATTATACTACAATAAATTTAAAGGTATAAGTTGCTTAGTGCAGCCTATGAAAAATACATTTTTACTGATATATACCTGAAAGTTTAAAATAAGCAAATATAACAATAGCAAACTCCGTTAGATAAGTGTTGCTTCTTATGTAGCCAAAATGGCTTGTACATGAACAGGAGGGAGGGATCAGTCCACTAGGGGAAACTAGGGGAAATTTTGCATAAGCCCTACAAACATCTTTGTGGTGGCGGCGGAACCCTATGGAGGCAAAAATCCTCAAACAGCTCAATGCAGACTAAGTGTGCTGAGTAGACATGGACTGCTGGCTGTCTTTTGGAAGGTGGGGGATGGAATAGGCATGGATGTTTGGCTGGAATAATGAACAGGAGCACTGCACCATCCTGGCTACATTTTATTGCAGGCCCCACTTGTTTTTATTAATATATTTCTGGGGAAGCAATCCTATGCAGCATTGCCTCAGGAGCAGGACCCACTGAACTGACTGGGATTTCTTGGCAAACATATATAAGATTGGACTATTAATTGTAGAAGTGAAAGATCACCTCTTATATGTGAATCAGTAAAAGGAAAGCTCTCTCTCTCTCTGTCTCTCTCTCTCTCTCTCTCTCGTGTGTGTGTGTGTGTGTGTGTGTGTATTGGCTCCATATTTTAATTTTTTTTAATGAAATGCTTTGTTCTCGAATGAAACTGTGGGGTGCAACTTTTTAAATAGATCTCATTGCTGCTTGTACAATGATTTTATTAAGAAAAGCAGCGAAAGCTACTATTGCTACTCTTTCAGTCCTAGGAAGGGTCTGACTTTCTATCTTCTACCATATTAAGCAGCTGGAGAGCCTGAATCTAGATTGCTTCCTGCTTCCCTTCCCTTTCATTACTATGGAATAATACTGAAGCATGCTCTTTTTACAGGCATACCTGTGAAAGCCACAGAAGCTTCAACTACAGCGAAGCCACTGAGAACAAGGCCCACCGTATTAAGCCCCCATACAGTGGACACGGCACAAACATTTCCTCATATGCTCCCTGTGCTTGTCACTGAAGCAGTTGAGTCAACATATATTAATCTAACTACCCAAATGGCAACCGAGAGAGTGGTGACATTTGGAGGACAAACTACAGAGAAAATAGTTACGGATCTTCATTCAGTGACACTGTTACCAGTTCCAGAGGACTCTTCTGAAGGTAGCTACAGCACTACAACACCATCTGTGCTACTTGCACCTATATCCCCAACAGCTCTCCCAACCACTAAGGAAGCCACAGCAGTTACAGCAAAGGTGACATCCTACACCACAAATCCTATCTTTTTTATATCATCGCTCACTGCAACAACAGCTGAACCATCACTGTCTGCCTTTCCTTTAATATCCACATCACCTATACCACTGAGATCTGCTGCATTACCTGCTGGACAAGAATTTGCCTCTGCTAAAACACCTACAAGCATCTTAGTGAGTGGAGGTCCTTCCACAATCAGGTCTGAGGTTTTGGTAGCAGCAACACCACAGCCATCTTTATCAACTGAAAGAACATCTCGTTCAAGTCTGTTTTCAGGTTCACCATTAACAGAAACGCTTACCGTGACTTCAAGAACTAGGTCTACTATGACCGAGCCAACTATTCGTTTGACTCATTTGCCTGTGCTTACAACAACTCAAATTCCCTTATTGGCATCTACATTTACTGCCTTTTCTTCAAGTCCTCCTTATAGCATATCAGTTTCAGACTCAATGACAACTCGACCTGACTCAGAAAAGCTGCTGCCTACATCTCTAACATCACCAGAAGCACTTATAACACCTTCTGAACACACTGTTCCCTTAACCACAAAGCATTTTTCTACTACAACACCATCCTCAGCTGCTTCACCAAGCCCTACAACCATGCGGTCTTCATTGAGTCCCCAAGTGACACTGGCAATGTCTACGCTAGTGTCTCCTCCAGTTACGTCTCAAATGTCCAAAGCAACTGGGGAAGTTACAATTATCTCAAAGAGCTTTCATATAGGCCCTTCCACTGCTTCGCTTCCAGATGTTCCTCAAACCTCCCAATCACTTGAAACAAAAACAGTTCCAGCAGAAAGCAAGCATGCATTGCACATTGCTTCATCTCCAGTGCCAACTGTTTCTGTAAGTTCATTAGAGTTTGCTGGCACCAGAGCTTTGCCAAGTAGAACCCCTTTGTTACCTACGAGTATTTTATATGATACAACACAAATGACTCCGAAAACAAGTATGCATTCAGTTGGCCCACACACAGGATTAAAAAGTGATTCTACTGTTAAAAGTGTGGGTAGCACCACTTCTGCAATGCTTCCAGGACATGTATCTGCTTTCACAAGTTCGTCCACATTACTTACAGTGTTACCAAAAACTTCTTCTGTCTCAGCCTCTTATTCTGAAAGCTCATCGGTGATTCCGACAATTGGCCTAACGTCTACTGTGATGCCAGCTAGCACTCTCATACAAATGCCAGTTGGTGAACATCCTACCTCAACAAGCCCAGGTTCTTACCCTGCAGCTCCTTTGTCAACTTTAAGTCCAACTATTTCCACAATAAATGCTTCATTTTTGCCTCCTCTGGAGGCCTCTGATATGCCCATGCTATTTTTAGGAACTAGGAGTTCCTCTTCAGTGGATGGTAGAACGTTATCTTCATTACCCAGTGCAATCAGTACTCAGTCTTCAGAGCCAGCATTTACCGTGGGTGCTCTTTGGAATATGACATCAACCCCAACAAATGTCACTGAAAAGTATACTCTTAGCCCACCAGTAAGTTTACTACCTTCCTCTGCAGGCACGATAGTTCCTAGCAAAACTGCGCTAGTCACTGAACTTTATCCTATCAGTTTTGAGTACCACACTGCTACTACTTCATTCCCAATTCCTACTACCTCCCAAACACTTACGCATACTCCAAACTTTACTTTGTTTACACCCAAACCTTCCACAGAAGCCTTCAGAACTATACCCATTAAAGTGGATGAAGTGACTACCTCAGGTTGGATAGAGCTGGGAGCGACACATGCTACAGAACTTCGAAATGTGACCGCATATGCCTCAGAAAGTAACCAGACCTCAGAAATACAAGAAAAAGTCACTAAGTACACAAGCACTGAGGAATCTTCGCTGCTTCCCACTCAGATGACTCTGGCTATCAGTGAAAGCAGAAGGGCTTCGGTGAAACCAGTCTCTCTCTCAGACGATCTGATAGATGTAACATTATCCGATTGGTCTAGAGCTCCTCCACCAAAATCAATTAGGCCTTACTATAGTGTGGCTGAACCCGAGGAAATGAGAACAACCAGCTTGCAGAATGTCACAATAGCAGATTCAATTCACTCAACTGAAGAGCAATTGGGGACCCAAACTTCAAAGGCTGAAATGGAGATGTTGACTACAGATAGTGCAGAATATGCCTCCTTTGGCACAATGATACATACATTAATATCTGCGACATCCCCAGAATGCACGGTGAGGACATTTTCACCTACCTATTTAATTTACTTAACTTTCTAAAATTTTATTAGACCATTTATTATTTTGACTTGTACATTATTCCTTTTTGTTCTTCAAAGCTGCTTCAAAGACAATATCTTTATCATCATAATATGCAGACATACACTCTAGAGTTTATCTTTCCTTTTTTGTATGGTGAAGGGGCATCTTGGTTCATGGAATAAAATCCAGACTGGTGTTAATGTCTCCCAATTCTCCCCCCATTATGAAACAGCCAAGGTATCTTGATCCAGTAGACAGATGTAGTCAGTACGTGTGCATTAATATGGGATGGATGCTGTACAACCTCTCAAAGAACTGCCATAAGACTGTGGAGAAGCCTGATTGTGGTTTTCGTGGTTTGCCAGTCCAAGTAAACAGTGACAGCTGCTGTCCAGAATGGGAATGTCCTTGTAAGTTCTAAATCCCTGACATACAGTGAAGAAAAAGTAACATACTTCTTAGGATATACTCTGCTGCTGCATAGGAATGTGCCTATTGACTTAATAATATATAAAGCAGTCCTAGGAAATGATGTAATGATGTCAGGAAATCCTATCCAAGATTCCTTGAATGTAACCCCCACAGTTTAACTTCAGAGTAAACGCGCATACGATTGTACTGCTGAACAGTTGTCATTTTTTTTTTTTAGTATTTTTCTATTCAGTGGTCTTTCTGTGCATTTCAATATGTGAAGCAACCCCCTCTAGCAAAATAAGTCCTTTGCCATTAATTGTGGTTTTTTTTTAAATCTCTGAATTGCTGGTTACTAGATGTCACTTTTTTTCCTAGGTCAATGTTCTGTCCTGTCTGAACTGAGCATCATTACATTTGATGGAAATAACGTGGCATTGTATAAAGTAGCATCCTATATTTTAGTCAAGCTACCCACAGAAATTATTGTTGCTCATATTGAAAGATGCCCTACAAATCAGGTAGGTGCCTTGTGTACTACTATGCAATATTAAAAGGGTTACTTCCCCCCCCAACAAAAAATTGTTGACAGTGCTTTTAAAAGGAAATTTGCAACTCAATATTATCTCTAGTAACAAATAAATGAGATCATTGTTTCTATTATGTATTATAATCAGATAATGTGCAATCCTTGTGTCAGGGATTCTGGACAGATTCTTCATTGACCAATTAGCAGAAATATAGTATTAGAAATGGGACGTGGGTGGTGCTGTGGTCTAAACCACAGAGCCTAAGGCTTGTCGATCGGAAGGTCAGCTGTTCGAATCCCCACGACGGGGTGAGCTTCCGTTGCTCGGTCCCTGCTCCTGCCCACCTAGCAGTTCGAAAGCACATCAAAGTGCAAGTAGATAAATAGGTACCACTCTGGCGGGAAGGTAAACGGCGTTTCTGTGCGCTGCTTTGGTTTGCCAGAAGAGGCTTAGTCATGCTGGCCACATGACCCGGAAGCTGTCTGCGGACAAACACCGGCTCCCTCAGCCAGTAAAGCGAGATGAGTGCGCAACCCCAGAGTCGTTCACAACTGGACCTAACGGTCAGGGGTACCTTTACCTAGTATTAGAAATATGGATCTTATGTAATGCTGTAATTATACTGCTTTATGTAACTGTGATTCTATCCCATGTTTATACCTATTTTTCAGAGTGCCAATTCAATAAGAAGACTAGTGAGTATTATTCTAAATACGATTTTAATATATCTGTAAGCAAACACTACAATTAGTGCTGATGGTGCCATATCGTTCTCTGTGTTTGTTTTCTTTCAAGGTTCCACCTGGAGGTGCTTCGGGTCTTTGTTTTAAGAAACTTAATGTAACAACACCTTCACATATAGTACTTATCAATCGTTTAGAAAGAAAGGTGAGTTAAGAGGAATATTCAGTGAAAACTAATACTATTAGAAATCTATTGTGGATAAGTAAAAGAAATAGGAAAACCTTTTCCAGAATTGCAAACAGGCATTTTGATATTTGGGATTATGAGAAGCAAGTCATATCTCCTAAGGCTACCCCATTGGTTGGACTTCAGAGGGTCAAATTAGATATCATGTGGGAGATTTAAGACTGGATCTCTGGACCTTGACAAATCATTTATTTTCCTAGCCTGGCCTCAAGGGGGCAAACTAAATGCTAGAAAGCAAGTGATTAAAAATGTGCTTTGATTGGCCATGTCTATTTATTTACAAAGAAGCAGCAATGAGGCTGGGGCAGATTGAGGCGTTTCACCTAGATACAGTTATCCTGCAAAAAAAATTAATTTCTTTATTTTTAGGTGGTTGTGGATTCTATGATTCAGCCTTTGCCTTTCTCAAAACATGGTTTATGTATTCAAGATACCGGTGCTATGTATGTAGTCAACACGCCAGCTGGCATCAACATTAAGTGGGCTCATGTCACAGGCATTATAGATATCCAGTATGGCTTTCATTCTAATACATCTACCAAGACTGAAGGACTTTGTGGTGAGAATATGGTTTCTATTCAATATCTTCCTTTTGATCCGCTACTTTTGTATTTCATAAAAAAATTAACAGAGTATGCTTGCTATCCAGTGTCCTGCCAACCAAAACCAAAACTCTTATCCATGATCCGATGTCTGCCTGTCTGTCTGTCTCTCTCACTCACCCCACCACCCCAGATACTGGTATTGCTGGTAAAGCTTGTGTCTTTTTCAGCAGCAACTTCCAATGACCGTATTAACATAGAAGAAGAGTACAGGTGATGAACATTTTAGGCGGGTCCAAATGATGCACGATCGCTGACTTATGGGTCCTTTTCGACCCGGAAGAGGGAAGAACGGGGGTGGTATGAGGGTGCAGTGGGGCCCATTGGGGCAGAACAGAACCCCTTCACAACATAGTCATCGCCTGTAGTTAGTAAAGGACTTACTTGTATCTCTCTGCCGGAAGATGACTGGATCATAACAGGGCCTATTTACATTAATGGTGAAGGAAATTTATACTAGATTGTATCAATCCACAGATCGAGATTAGCTTTTCTGCCTGCTCTCAGCTCTTTCCCTATTGCTCTTTCCCTGTTGCAGAATAAATCAAACCTTTTGATTTACTGTCTAACATATTAAATGTTCTATGCTCATTTGTTAAGGGGTCTGCAATGGCGATCCAGCGGATGACCTGAAAATGCAAAATAGAACCATAATTACAAATGTGGATGAAATTGAGGCTTTTATTAAGAGTTGGGAAATCGAGAAATCCGTTGATCTAACAACAAGGAGACCTGTAAGAAACTGTACAGAAGATAACTGCACATACTGCATGGAACTGTTACATAGATGGGCTTTTGCCCCATGCCACAAAAAAGTAAGTACCGGTATATACAGAGCTAGCACTGTCTGGAGAACAGCATATCTAGCAATTCAGGGCATGCTAATATAAAGCATATTAATTAAATCTGAATACATATGAAATGGTTTTAATGGTTTCATCACCTGAGGGCACTGTTCTAGAAATTGTGAGGGGAGGAAGGGGATTAACTTTCTTTGTAAGATAAGTGCTTACCAGTGCTTACTAAGAGAAGTGCTCATCTAATGTATTGTGAGTGGACTCAGTTCCAAGATGGAGATTGCGGCTGAATAAGTGCCTCACAGTTGCTGCAGGTATCAGGTTGCACATCCAGGAGTCTGAGAACTCAAATATTTGCCACACATCTCTGATATTTTGGTGTGTCTCCATGAATATATTGAACAACTGTGAATTTTAGAGTTTTTTTCTTATGGACCCATGAGGTTGTCTTTACTATTTAAAATGACATTATTCTCTCTGTCTCTCTGTCTCTCTGTCTCTCTCTCTGTCTCTCTCTCTCTCTCTCTCTCTCGCTCATTTTTTGTTCCTAGTGAAGATAGAATAAATTTACCCTTGATAATGAGTGATAATTGATCAATCACTATATAATGTATTTTAATGTAGGTTTCACCCCAAGACTTTTGTGAAAAAATGTGGGTCAACAATACATATTTTTGGAATTATGAATGTGATGCTCTTTCTGCATATGTAGCGCTGTGCAACAAACATAATATCTGCATTAAGTGGAGAACACCAGATTACTGTTGTAAGTATAGTACTTCTCCTTCTCTCTCCCTGCTACCTCAGCTGCTTCAATTAGGAGAAGAAAATGTCAGCAGTGTTTATTTCCCTCTGTGTGTCTGACATGTAGCTCTCCGTTGTCCTGATGGGAAAGAATACCAGCCTTGTGTGCAACCGTGTGCTGCTAAAACATGCCTAAATAAATGGTTCTATGAAGAATCGCCATGCTCCTACTTAAGAGAAGACTGTGTTTGTAAAAATGGAACCATTCTTCACAGAACAGACTCTGATCTCTGCATTCCAGAAGAAAAATGTGGTGAGTAAACCTATAGCTATGTAAGCACATTTACTCGCACTAGACCCAAGTGTGCTTGGTTTCTGGTGGGGCAGAGACATGGTTTTTATCTCTGTCGTTTATTTATCCAAAGAGTTTGAAATTAATAGACAGCCCAGAGTACCTCCAGTTTTTTCTATTCCCAAATGAGTGCAGCTTGAAAAACTGCGCTCCATCTACAGGCTGCAAAATCACTGCCACTGTTTATCCTATGCATGTTGATTCAGAAGTGAATTTCTGAGTAACAGTCCATAGGATTGCAGTCTGCGTTTGTTTTAAAATTTGCCGTATTACAAATTTATTGGTAAGAATCCTTCAGTGTGCCTGACCATACCCCTGATAGTGATTCCAAAAAGGTGGATTCATAATTTCTGTGGGCCAAGGTGAAACAATGTTAAAATTTTAGTTGAAGACTAATTATAAAGGAGTCAAAAGGCTTCCCAGTGTGGTTATTCATACAACCCAGTTGTTGCCATTTCCACAGGGAGCACCTAAATATTTACTGATGTCAATATGGGGTCCACACTGCCTCTCCCCGCTACTTGCCGTCTCTAAGCGGGTCAGGTATTTGTTTTTGCATTGCAATAAAAATCAAACTCTATAAAGGAGGCGATTGTAGATGGTAATTCTGGGTTTGTGTTCTAGAATTAGCTATATGAGCATGCAGTCAAGCTGATCAAATGGATATTAGGAGCCATTAAGCTGTTATTAATTTAACAATCGCCTTTTGTATAAGTCTCAAGGCGATTAACAATCATACGAACAACTGGGTTTTAAAAGAATACAAAAATATAGGTTTTAAGGCAATGCAAATTCACACCCAAAGCATAATAAAAATATTATACTAAAAAAAAAAAAATCGACTATTTCTGGAAAGTACGTATTGTGGGAACCCACCTTAGCTCAACAGCAATGCTGTTCCACAAAACTGGGGCGACCATACTGAATGCTGTGGAGCAGGCTTCTAATATTTTAGGGACACCCATAAAAGAGACTCTACGGTATTGCAGAATGCAGTGGCCAACCGGGCTGGTAGGGTGGTCTCTCAAGTAACCTGCTCCCAAGTTGTGTTGGGTTTTATATGTTTGTACCAAAACCTTGAAATAGGCCTGATAGCATGTAGGCAACCTGTTCTTGTAAAGATAGCAAGCTCAAAGGTTGCTAGGTCTTAGAGACAGGATACTTTAGGCAAATGAATATCAAATGCATGGGACATTTTCCTGCCTTGTTTTGTTAGCTTCAAGAGTCATTTAGCTGTCAGCTGCTGGAAATAGGATGGTGGGTTAGATGGAACTCAAATTGACCCAGTAAGGCAAGTCTTCATTTTCACAATGGTTCATAAAATCACATCAGCTCCTTTAACTGGACCATGATGAAGTAAATGGGTAATTTGTGCAGAAACATGAACTCTGATGTGCATAAGTTCCTAGTCAGGAAAGCAGATAATTCTATTTTGGTCATAGATATTGAGTAACTAAAAACTCTTTAAAGCTGCACAGTTTTTCAAATGATGTTCCAGGAAGAAATGTAAGCCCCTTAATTAGAAGTTGTATATGTACTAATTTCCTGATTTCTAATTGGATATGGTTCATATTTTCTGTCTTTCTGAAGGATGTTATGCTCTCTTTTGTTTATAGCATGTACTGACAATGCAGGGCATCCCCGTTCAGCTGGAGAGGTTTGGAATAGCTCCAAGAAAGGGTGCTGCATGTATATGTGCGTGGAGAATGGGAGCATTATTGCCGTAGAGCCTGAATGCAATAAAGAGGCACCTCCGATATGCCGGCGAGAGGGTGAAGTGATTATTAATGTGATCGAGGAAGGGGCTTGCTGTCCAAAGGAAGTCTGTGGTAGGTAATGTTTATGAGGTGCTGTATTATTATGTTGAAAGGAATTGATCTGTGTGCTAATAAAATTTGTCAAATTGCTTACGGTTAGAGAAAATTAAGAACTCCTCATGGATAAAGCCAGTGCTGAAGTTTTGGAGAGAAAAACAAACGAACATATATCTATTATGGTTCTGATCTCTGCTATAAGCTATAAAAAGGCTCCCCTCTGAGTTGTGATAGAAATGTCCCATCACCATTCAGCTGAGGAACTGGTGGTGGTGGGTGTCTAGAATCAAACACCTATCTGGTTACACCCCATCATAGGAATGTGGGAGATGGGACTGTGGTTTACACACTTCTCCACAATTAAGGAGCATAATTAGGCCATCCAAAAGGCTTGCTCGGATGTGTACAGAAGTGCAAAAAATAAAATAAAATGTATAGCACTCTTCTTAGCATCTTCGTGATTCTCCACTTCAAACTCTGACTTCTCTGTTTCCATTTCATTGTTATTGTTGTTTAGTCGTGTCTGACTCTTCGTGACCCCATGGACCAGAGCACGCCAGGCACTCCTGTCTTCCACTGTCTTCCGCAGTTTGGTCAAAGATGAGCCCCTCCATTTCATTATGAACTATCATATAGCTGCACTATCTTAATGTCATGGACTGGCTGCATGCAGAGGGGTGGTGGGAGGCACCAGCTGAGGAACCCCCAGGGGAAGAGGGCTCAGAGCCAGAGGATTGGTGATAAGATGACAATGAGCAGGAAGAGGCAACAGGGTTTAGTGAGCAGGAAGAGGCTGTGGCAGAGAGAAGTGCAGAATCTGATGCTGAAGTGGAGGCTGGAAAGAATGGTAGGCAAGAGGTAGAGATGAGACAGTCTGCTGAAGAATCCAGGGAGCCTCCTCCTCCTTCTGCTGTGACCAGCTCCCCTTCTTCCTGGTCTCCCAGAACACACAGAGAAATGAAAAGAGCAGAGCAGAGATTGGTTGTGTGCAGACACAGTCTGCGACAGCTTAGGAAACACCCTGAAGAGGAGGAGCCTTAGAGAACAGTGGGACCTTCAGTCCTTGCAACTGCCTCCTTGGGCCAAGACCAACTGTGATCTCTAGGCCTGTACTGTTTTAGCTTCTTTGAAGAAAGTGTTAACTTCACTAACACCGTGTTTTTTATTTGCTGACCTACACTTGACTCTGGCTGCTGACACTTAAGTCTTCCTCAACAAATGAAGAAAAACAGATTTGGACATTGACAGGCTGAAAATGTTGACATCCTTTGTTCACCTTTGATTTTGTGCAAATAAGACATTATTTTTTCTATCCTGTCTTTGAGAAAAAACTTCTGTGTTTAAAACGATTGACCCATATCCTAATAAATAATAAACCAAGGTATTATAATATTAAGCATGACTAATTGTAGGATCATTTTTTTTATTTGGAACATCCTTCCTTGTAGGAAGTGAAGTTGCTTCAGTATTTGCATCTTCTGAAAAATAGTAAATTTAATAAATAGCCTTGAAGTTATGAATAGGTGTCATCTTCATGAGACATGAGAACGTTTCATAGCACTATACTAAATGGGCCATTCTTTTTATTTTTATATTCAGAATGCAACATGACTCTATGTGATCCTTTTACTCCAGCCTGCAGAAGTGTAGAGAAATTGGTAGTGGTATACGATCCTTTGTCATGCTGTCCTCAGTACCGATGTGGTAAGTGATAATTAATGTTCATTTCTTTTTATTTTATTGTATGTATATCTTGTTTTCCTTTCATCTTGGAACACAAGTTGGCATACATGTGGTCAGACTGAAAAATTACATCAAGAGATTGGTCATCTATGTATGTGTAGCTCTTCTGAGGATTTAAAAATATCAAGTTTCTACTAGAGAAATTGTTTTGTGTTGTTTTTTAATTCAGAATGTGATCCATCAGCATGCCCCAATGCTTCCCGTCCAGAATGCAGAGAAGACCAATTTCTTGTTGAGGCAAAGCAGGAGGATCCTTGCTGTTTTTCTTATTTGTGTGGTAAGGAAGCTTTCCCATGCTGGTAAGTCCATGAGTAAGCAGGGAATTCCAGAATATCTACAACTGAAAACGTAAGAGCCCTACTAGATCAGGCCAATGGCTTATCTAATCCAGCATTGTCTTCCCACCATTTTGTGTCATCAGAAGATGCAGGATATTATGAGAGAGGGAGGAAGATGCCACCCTATCCACTTCTCCACAGTGTTACAATGCATAATGTGTGCGCCTCTGTCATGTCCTCCCTTAGTCACCCTTTTCTTAAGCTAAAAAGCCCCAAACACTGCAACTGTTACTCACTAAAATAGTTTAGGCAGCTCCTTTATTATTTTGGGTGTTCTTTCCTGCAAAATTTAGTTATGGTACATAAATTGCCTGTTTTTAAAAGTAAGGTGTAAGTGCAGTCAATTTTAATGGCTGGTTTTCTCCTCAAGGTACAAAAAATGCATTATTAGAGAGTGATTGGATCCTAAGTTTAATTTAGGGAAACTTATTTAAATGTGCATGCACCATTCACAGTACTGAGATATATATATATATATATATATATATATATATATATATATATATATATATACATATGTATGTATGTATGTATATATATGCCCTGTTTCCCCTATTTTAAGACGTAGTCGTAAAATAAGCCATAGCAGGATTTTTTCGCATTTGCGAAATATAAGCCATAGTGATAGGTGCAGTTCTGGAGGGCGCCAAGGAAAACGCGGGGCTGGGCTTACCTAATAAAAATAAGACATCCCCTCAAAATAAGCCATAGTGTGTTTTCTTGAGGGGGGGGGGAAATATAAGACGGTGTCTTAAAATAGGGGAAACACGGTGTATATATATATATAATTTATTTTAAAATGAAGTAGCTATTGTCCCCAAATTTAAAAAAAGCATAATATGAATTAGCTCTAAAAAGAAGCTAAACTGGAGCAACTTTGTACAACTGCATAACTGCATAGAATTATTTGGACTTGATTCTCAGAGTAATTTTATTTATTTATGAAGTAATTGAATTTGCTCTAATATGGCACTTCAGATAGCGGGAGTCTATGAGAACTTAGCTGAAGACATCTAGGCTTCAGCTGAGACTTTTCAAGGCTATACCATTTTTTAGATTGTTATGTCATTCCAAAATGTTTCACCTGAAAAAGAAACTTCAGGAAAAAGAGGAACACAAATTTAAATAAAATAAATTTATAAAAGTTGTTTTATACAATTGTATGTCAGTGTGGATTTGAGGTACCTGCAAAATTCATCTGATTTCTCTCAGCTGTACATTGACTGCATCTAGGAATTAAGTACAGATTTGGTGAAATCTATACCAGAATGAAGAGTGCAACGGTTCGCCTCAGTATCAAATTAACATTAGATCTCTACAATACTACAGCTGTATAAGTTTTAACCTACTATTAGGTATTCTTCATTGTCTTCCAGCACTTTTTAATGGCAATAAAGCAGCTTCATATATGTTTTAACTGGATGTTTGATTTATTTTCTCCTGCAGTTTGTGAATCCTGCATTGAACCTATTCCATTCTGCAATGAAGGGGAAATTCTCACTGTAGATCTTAGCTCCACACATTATTGTTGCCCTCGTTACCACTGTGGTAAGGTCTGCTTTGTTAATATATCTTGGGTTAATATGACTGCTTCCATTACCATTCAATTACCGTTGCAGTTACCAGTTACTTGGCAACTCTTTATTTGTTGATGTTTTACTAATGCTAATCTTTTTTCGTTTTCTTTTTAATTACGTCACTTCTCTTCCTGCAGTCTGTGATGAGAATCACTGTCACTTACCTCTTCTGAACTGTTCTGCTGATATGAAGCTGGTGAAGAAGAGAATAGCTGGGCAGTGCTGTCCAGACTGGAATTGTGGTATCTGCGTTTTATTTTTCTCAATAATTGTTTGAATAAGCAATGTATGGCCACTTTCCCCACCGACTGATCCTTCTCTGTCTGTCCATCTCTCCTCAGAATGTGACTGTGAAAGTGCTACTATCCCATCTTGTAAAGTGGTAAGACATGTTTGCCTTGGAGGCAGTTTAGTAACATATATAACGTTTCAGCTTTTTAGTGGAGAACAGCAATATCTCAAGGATGATACTGACTCTTTAGCTTCCTCCATAAAGCAAAACATGGTCACGCATATTTCAAGCACTGCTATTTCTCATTAATCTGACTATTTTTTTTTAAAAAACAACAACAACAACACGAGCCACAAAGTGTTAATTATTTGTTCCGAGTGATTGCCTTTATAAACAAGGAAAGGTCGATGGATATTAACGTAGTATTATGAGTGCATAGTTGGTATTGGGGGGGAGGGGTATGTTTGTTTTACTGTTTTTATTCTGGTTTGTTAGCCACCTTGAGTCTCTTTGGAGAAATTAAAATAAATAAAATTAAAAAATTGCAGATTCTTACTTTGAGGCCTTTTTTTTTTTAGTCTGGACCTAATGGTCAGGGGTCCCTTTACCTTTACTATCATATTAGGGGATGCGGGTGGCGGTGTGGTCTAAACCACTGAGCCTAGGGCTTGCCGATCAGAAGGTTGGCGGTTCGAATCCCCGTGATGGGGTGAGCTCCCGTTGTTTGGTCCCAGCTCCTGCCAACCTAGCAGTTCGAAAGCACGTCAAAGTGCAAGTAGATAAATAGGTACCGCTCCAGCAGTAAGGTAAACGGTGTTTCCGTGCGCTGCTCTGGTTCTCCAGAAGTGGCTTAGTCATGCTGGCCACATAACCCAGAAGCTGTCTGCGGACAAAACGCCGGCTCCCTCAGCCTATAGAGCGAGATGAGCACCACAACTTCATAGTCGTCCGCGACTAGACCTAACGGTCAGGGGTACCTTTACCTTTACTATCATATTCTGTTCTAACACCTGTTCTATATCTGTTCTGCCACCATCAGTCATAGGTATGCAGAAACACATATAGGATATGTGAAGGATAAGATTGTACCTAAGTCTGTGTATGACTTAGTTGGATATCGCCCTATGGTTTCAAATATTATCCTAGACATGTTTCAGTTTGCCAACACACATTGAAATGTATGGGCCTCTTTATTATCTGCAAGAATGTAGACTTGTTCTGAAAAGTATATACACTTTAAATTATGTTGACTTTTGTAATATGTGAGCTTTCAAACAAACCGCTTTCCTTCCATTTTTCTAGCTTTGCTTAAACAAATATTTCCCGTGACCTGGATAATGTCTGATTGAAAATCCCTATCTATCACAGTGTGATAAAACGTTGATCTGTCTGTTATACCCTTCCTAAATAATATAAAGAGTGTGGTGCATAGTTCAATGTGGTAGATGCTTTATCGTGTGCCTAATATTGCCGTTAATTCTAAAATCATGACGGTATGAGGAAAGCAAAGAAGTGACCTGATATACAGTGGTACCTCAGGTTACGAACTTAATTCCTTCCAGAAGTCTGTTCTTAACCCGAGGTGTACAATCCTGTGGCCCTGGAAGCGGATTGTGTTCGTATCCTGGGGCAAAGTTTGCAACCCAGAACACCTACTTCCAGGTTTGTGGAGTTCATAACCCGAAGCATTCGTAAGCAGGGCGGTTCGTAACCCGAAGTACCACTGTATATTCTGTAGTGTTTTTTAGAAAGGGTCTATGGGGCTGTGATGAGGGAGCATGGAGGGCATTGCTGAGCATTTGCCAAGGCCTGCTCCACCTCAGGGAAACCTGCAACATTCTAAAAAGTCACCTTTCACCTGCCTTCTCTGAGTATATAAGCAGTGAGAGGAAGAGCAGCAGCCTGCAAGTACTTTGCCCTCTTCTGCTTGGTTTCCCCCCCTGAGGAATAAAGAAATCCTCTTGCTTTTGTTAACATGCACATGTAACTGTGCCAGTTTGTTTATCAGAAGTTAGTTTTCTCGGTCTTGTAGATGAAAATGCATGTGCATATATTTGGACACATATGACACTGCAACTTCATTTTTAATATCACAGGGAGAAGTTCAGAGAATAGATGGCAACGTTTCTAGCACATGTGGCTGCTCACAGTACACCTGTGGTATGTTGTGTGTGTTCAATATTCAATATTATTATTCAATATTAGTATTCAATATTATTAAGATCTGTATATATATCCAATATTGTCAATATTTGTTTTTAATAGATACATATGTTTGTTTGGCAGCAAACCCCAGAAATCTTCTACTCTTAAAATTCTCACTGAATTCTTGGCATGCAATTAAAGAATTGCATTTAAATGCAATTAAATCGAGAAAGGGGCTACCTGATGGAATAGAAATATTTCATACTCACTAGCTTTATATCATCCATGTTTCTCAAGGCTACTACATCATACATTGTTGATATGGCAAGATAAATCATGTTCTTTTCATATCTGACTTTGAACCAAAGGGAGGGTATAGAGTGGCTGGGGGGACCCGGCCAGATGGGCGGGGTACAAATAATAAATTATTATTATTATTATTATTATTATTATTATTATTATTATTATTATTATTATTATTATAAATTTAATTACCAATTGATATAAACTTAATTAAAATTAGATACAAAGCTACTTCTGTATAGTGTGAAAAGCATAATTGGATAAGCATTGAAAGCCTATCTTTTACTGAAAGCAGAGACATTCTGGATTTGTAAGTAAAATCGTGATCTGAATTTATTTCCCTCAGAACTACAAACATTCCAAGGGATTTAGCAATGATAGACTTGATAGAATACCAGGATTATGTGGGGTTTTTTGTTGTTGTGTATACACATATAGAAATACATAAATTTTCTGTGTCAGATAGAGGCTCCAATACTTCTTAAAGGTAGAAGATTTCTACAGGTTTATAACTTGTTGTACGTTCAACATTTTTAACGCAACTATTTCATTTTTTACATTAGAAAAGGATAATGTCTGTGTATTCCAAGAAGTCACCATATTGAGCCCTGGTCAGTCCATGATTCAATATTTGGATGAAGATCATTGTTACATAGCAAGATGTTCCCAGGAAAAAGACCCTAACACAGGATTTCATGCCATGGATCTGATTGTAGTTAACTGTTCCCAAAAATGTGAAGCTGTAAGTATTGCTAAAATGTAAGAGTGAAGTCATTTGTGAATATAATCTATAAGGATGTAGTTGTTCTTTAAATTTACTCCAAAAAATTGTAGTCAGTTTCATGTACAGATGTTTTAAGTTTTGCTTCAACAATGTATTCAGTATTGCTTGAAAAACTTTGAACTAATGCAGGCTTCCTCAACCTCGGCCCTCCAGATGTTTTTGGCCTACAACTCCCATGATCCCTAGCTAGCAGGACCAGTGGTCAGGGGTGCTGGGAATTGTAGTCTCAAACTACAAACTAAACTAAAGCCTAAACTAATGAGTTGGATTCAATGCTTCCATTCCTCTGATGGAAGCTCCTCCACTTAGTGAAATGAAATATTTGGGTCCAATACAGTGACTTGGAAAGACTTGTCTGAAGAGAGCCACTGCTAGATGGACCAATGCTCTGACTGCATTCAGCACAGCTTCCTTTGTTCCTTTGGTGAGATATTGCCAGGGGCATAGTTAGCTGCTCTGGCACCCAGAGTGGTGGGGGCAGGGCAATCTGTCCATGGGGTGGGGCAATCCGCCCACAGGGGTGCTGCAGTGATCCACGCATGGGGGCGCTGCAGCGATCCGTGCACGGGGATACTGTGGCGATCCACCCAGGGGGTGGATCTGTGGCAAGCCCCAAGCTGCTGTTTTGGGCAGCGCGGGGCCCCAAGCCACCACGTCACTCCCAGGAGAGAAGTGTGGCTCGGGTGCGCTGCAGGCCAAGCCCCGCGGTAAGTGCTGGCCCTCACAGTGTTCCATTTTGTCAAACCCCCCCCAAAGGATGACACCCGGGGCGGACCACACCACCCACACCCCTCTTCCTACGTCCCTGGATATTGCATATCCACAGGTCAGCTTTGCCTTCTTGCCAGGTGCTGTAGTCTAAACCACTGAGCATCTTGGGCTTGCCGATCAGAAGGTTGGCGGTTCGAATCCTCATGATGGTGTGACCTCCCGTTGTTCTGTTCCAGCTCCTGCCAACCTAGCAGTTTGAAAGCACGTCAGTGCAAGTAGATAAATAGGTACCGTTGTGGTGGGAAGGTAAACGGCATTTCTGTGTGCTCTGGTTTCCGCCATGGTGTTCTGTTGTGCCAGGCTTAGTCGCTGTTTGAGGACTATCCCTGCCTCCGGGTCTGGCCCTGACCGGACGGATACTGGAATCAACAAGGGATACCCACATGGCCTGAAAGTGCTGCTGTGTAATGCCAGGTCAATGATGAATAAAACCACTGCCATCCACGACTTGATTGTGGATGGAGGATTTGACCTGGCATGTGTGACAGAGACCTGGTTGGATGAAGCAGATGGGCCTATTCTTGCCGCTGCTTGCCCACCAGGTTTCTCTTACGCACAGCAACCCAGGCCATCTGGGCGGGGAGGGGGGGTTGCAGTGATCTTTAGGAAGTCATTAGTTTGCACCAGGCGTCCTATTGGAAAGACCGAGTTTTCTGAGTGCATGTTCTGGAAGTTGGGCAATAGGGGCAGTACAGGATTCCTTTTGGTGTACCGACCTCCCCGCTGCACCAAGGATTCCCTGCCCGAGCTGCTTCAGGTCGTGGCGGATGTTCTCCTGGAGACACCTAGTTTGGTTGTCCTAGGGGATTTTAACATCCACGCCGACACGACCTTACAGGGGGCTGCTCGGGACTTCGTGGAAAGCATGGCCTCCATGGGGCTGTCCCTGAATAAGTCTGGCCCAACTCATAGCCGCGGACATGCCTTAGACTTGGTGTTTACCTCTATGGACGTTGGTGATCTGACACTAAGTAAAAGCGAAACAAAAGAAGTGCCATGGTCAGATCACTTCCTGGTGCAGCTAGACTTCTCCGCGACCCTTCCCCTCTGCCGGGAGGTGGGACCGATTCGGATGGTCCGCCCCCGCCACTTAATGGATCCAAATGGCTTCCAGAGAGTGGTAGGGGATGTTTTATCCCATGTTGATGGCCTTTCAGCTGATTCCCTGGTGACCCGCTGGAATGTGGAGTTAACCAGGGCTATTGACTGTCTGGCTCCGAAGCGCCCTCTCCGATTGCATGGAGCCCGGACAGCCCCGTGGTTTTCCCCAGAGCTGAGGGCGATGAAACAGTCGTTGAGACGGCTAGAGCGCCGGTGGAGGAAAACTCATTCTGAATCAGACCGGACACGGGCTAGAGCTCAACTTCGAGCCTACCAAGTGGCAATGGCAACGGCGAAGAGGACCTTCTTCGCCGTTTCTATTGCATCTGCAGAAAACAGCAGCAGGAGACTCTTCCAGGTGGTTCGCAATCTAGCAGAACCACCTTCGTCACCGGGGTCTGGTAGGGACCCCAAGATCTCCTGCAATGCTTTTGCAAAGTTTTTTGCAGATAAAGTCGCTCAGATTCAGAAGGAGGTAGACTCCACCGTGGGAGCAGGGCCGGGGCGGGAGAGTGCTAGAGCCCTGTCTGGTCATGTTTCATGGGATCAATTCCAATCTGTTGCTTCCGAGGATGTGGACAGGCTGCTTGGACGAGTGAAACCGACCACCTGTCTCCTTGATCCTTGCCCATCCTGGCTAATAAAAGCGAGTCGGGAAGGGCTGGGCGATGGGCTCTGCGGGCTGGTGAATGCTTCCCTCCGCGAGGGAGTCTTCCCAGACCCGCTGAAAGAGGCGGTCATTAAACCGCTTCTTAAAAAACCATCTTTAGACCCGGCCAATATGGCCAACTATCGCCCAGTCTCAAATCTTCCATTCTTGGGCAAGGTGATTGAGCGGGTGGTTGCTGAACAACTCCAAGCACGCCTGGAGGATGCGGACCATTTGGATCCCTTCCAATCGGGATTCAGGCCTCATCATGGGACTGAAACTGCCTTGGTCGCGCTGGTCGATGATCTCCGGCGGGCTAGGGACAAAGGTGAGAGCTGTTTCCTAGTTCTGCTGGATCTCTCAGCGGCCTTTGACACCATCGACCATAACATCCTTCTGGACCGTCTAGAGGGGTTGGGAGCTGGGGGCACTGTTATACAGTGGTTCCGCTCCTTCCTCCTGGGCCGTGTTCAGAAAGTGGTGGTGGGGGATGAGTGTTCAGACCCCTGGGCTCTCACGTGTGGGGTGCCTCAGGGTTCCGTCCTCTCCCCCATGCTTTTTAATATCTATATGAAGCCGCTGGGAGAGATCATCAGGGGGTTTGGGCTGGGTGTTCATCAGTATGCGGATGATACCCAGCTCTACCTCTCTTTCAAATCAGAACCAGTGAAGGCGGTGAAGGTCCTGTGTGAGTGTCTGAAGGCCGTTGGAGGATGGATGGCAGCTAACAGATTGAGGTTGAATCCTGACAAGACAGAAGTACTGTTCTTGGGGGACAGGGGGCGGGCAGGTGTGGGGGACTCCCTGGTCCTGAATGGGGTAACGGTGCCCCTGAAGGACCAGGTACGCAGCCTGGGAGTCATTTTGGACTCACAGCTGTTCATGGAGGCACAGGTTAATTCTGTGTCCAGGGCGGCTGTCTACCAGCTCCATCTGGTACGCAGGCTGAGACCCTACCTGCCCGTGGACTGTCTCGCCAGAGTGGTGCATGCTCTGGTTATCTCCCGCTTGGACTACTGCAATGCGCTCTACGTGGGGCTACCTTTGAAGGTGACCCGGAAGCTGCAATTAATCCAGAATGCGGCAGCTAGACTGGTGGCTGGGAGTGGCCGCTGGGACCACATAACACCGGTCCTGAGAGATCTACATTGGCTCCCAGTACGTTTCCGAGCACAATTCAAAGTGTTGGTACTGACCTTTAAAGCCCTAAATGGCCTCGGTCCTGTATACCTGAAGGAGCGTCTCCACCCCCATCGTTCAGCCCGGACACTGAGATCCAGCGCCGAGGGCCTTCTGGCGGTTCCCTCATTGCGAGAAGCGAGGTTACAGGGAACCAGACAGAGGGCCTTCTCGGTAGTGGCGCCTGCCCTGTGGAACGCCCTTCCAGCAGATGTCAAAGAAATAAGCAGCTATCCTATTTTTAAAAGACATCTGAAGGCAGCCCTGTTTAGGGAAGTTTTTAATATTTAATGCTGTATCGTTTTAATATTTGATTGGAAGCCGCCCAGAGTGGCTGAGGAAACTCGGCCAGATGGGCGGGGTATAAATAATAAATTATTATTATTATTATTATTATGCCAGAAGCAGTTTAGTCATACTGGCCACATGACCCGGAAAGCTATCTGTGGACAAAAAGAAATGCACAGAAAACCATAATATCAACATTTTGCTATCACAACACATTAAATCCATGACATGGCTGTAGTTATTAGTATGCATTTGAAAATAATGCTTTTAAATATTATCCTTTTTAAACACAAAATATCTATCTTTTTAACAGCACCAAGTATATGTCCCATCTCCTAGTCAACATGCTTGTTGCGGTTCCTGCATAAATGTGTCCTGTATTTTCTATTCTGGCAACGGAACCTCAGTCATTTATGAAGTAAGTCCTCCGGAAAAGCTGAAAAAAATAGACTACGTTACCAGAATTCAGACTATGTTGTCTTTAATTTATAAAAAAAATTATTAAATCCTATAGAAGTTGTTCCACATACAGTATTCCTACTCTTGATTCAAACTTTCTTTGGTTGGAAGCCACCTTGAATATTTGGTGCTTGAGTCTATATGGGCGTCATCACAAGCCAGAAAATAGTCAAGGCTGCCACCTGCACAAACTCTTGAGTAAGTCAGGTGATGTCTAGGCACACAATTACACTTCTTACTTCACATGAGGTAAAAAACAGCATAAACCTTGGATGCTTTCAGGCAACCTGTATTTTCAACAAAAAAATGGACTTTTAACTTACTCCTGCATTTGCCTTGGTTGTTTGTGTGAGTTACGTTGTAATGGCCATAGCTACAAACAATTAAAAAATCTGACCAAAAAACCCAAACAAACCTGTAAGAGGCCAGAAAGAAGCTATCTCCTCTCAGTTGCACATCCTGCTTTGTAAGTCAGTTTAAACCCAAGTTTCCCCATTTAGATGTCACAGGAAATTAACATGCCATGTATACAAACGGAGGGGCAGTGCAAGGAGGGAGTGGACGGGCACACCATTCACAGACCATCCCTGTTACATCTGAACTGAGCCAACAATTAAAAATATTGGATGCAAACCACAGCATGATGTCGTAGTTTGAAGTGGATGTGCAAACTATGTTCCATCTTAACTGTGATTGGATCTCAAACGCCTTGGCCCCCGAACAAATCGGCTCCCAAACGATCAAAACCCAGAAGTGTGTGTTCCGGTTTCCGAACGATTTTTGGAAGCTGAACATCTGGCGCAGCTTCTGCAGCTTCCAATTGGCTGCAGGACGCTCTTGCAGCCAATCAGAAGCCGTGCCTTGGTTTTCGAATGGTTCCAGGAGTCGAATGGACTCCCAGAACGCATTCTGTTCGAGAACCAAGGTACCACTGTATTGCACGGGAACTGAGCAAATCACGGTTAATGCCTCATATGTTAATCACGGTTAATGCCTCTATGCCTGCCTCATAGCAAGGTAAGAAGCAAGAGTTCTGGTAAGTTGTTATATATGCACTCTCAAGGCAGGGCTTTATAAGCTCAGTTATGGCTCTACTCCCGGCATAGGCAAACTCCGGCCCTCCAGATGTTTGGCGACTACAATTCCCATCATCCCTAGCTAACAGGACCAGTGGTCAGGGATGATGGAAATTGTAGTCCCCAACATCTGGAGGACTGGAGTTTGCCTATGCCTGCTCTACTCTGTGCCTGGGAATCCCCAAGTGGTTTGAAGGCAACAAACAATGGTGAGTGCTAACAGGAGGTACCCCTCTTGGAAACTGTGGCCTTTGAGAAACAGGAAAGTGTCGTTATTGCAGTGAAGATGGTTAATATGGTGTTCGCAGAAAACATTGATTGTTGTCAGCTCCGTAGGCATTAAACCCTAATGTCAAGTAAATGTTCCAGTGGTCTTTTAATCAGTTCTTTTTTCTCCAGAAGAATAACCTTTGATCTCTTACTTTATAGGAAGGGAGCACATGGGACTCAAACTGCACTAAATATGAATGCACAAAGACTGCTGGCGGTGCAATAGTGCTTGGCTCCAGTGTGGTTTGCCCACCCTTTAATGAGACTGAGTGCACAAAGGTTTGTAATCCTATACATATTGTATACAAATGAGGAAATATATGAAACAACATTTTTCTTGAGGAGCATGCAATCCGCTTGTAATTGTTTAATATAGAGAAAATGTCTACATTTCAGTGTTTCCATTAATCTTTTTTTCTGAATTACACCAGATGGCAAATAATATCTTACTTACATAAAGTCTTATTTACATAAATGAAAATGTCGTTATCTGGAGTCCATGAGCTTTCTGGTGCAAATGGGGTACTCTTCTTGCTCACGTAGGCAGTTCTGCATGAATGCTTGTGGATCTGCTTCTTTCTGATTCTAATCAGTGGATTAGAATAAACGTGGCTAATGCAAAGGCTCACGGTCTTCAGATTTTGTGACTCGCAGTGTGTCTGCTCAGAAGAAAACCCCATTGAGTTAATTGGGACTTACTCCAAGATGAATGTGATAAGGATTGCAGCCCCCATTCTTAACATGAAAGTTATACTTCATCATTGGCACCTGGAGTGCTAAAGGTAGAGCTGCCATACGTCTGGAATTTCCCAGACATAGCTGGGATGCGCCTGCCAAAAATTGCATCCGTGTGGAATTTCCGAAAATATGGAAAAAAATGTCCAGGAAAACTCAGCTGTATGGCAAACCCATGGCGGAAGTGTAGATTTTGTGGCAAATTTCTTTAAAAATAAAATAAAAAAGCTCAAAAACTTTTTGAAAGATGACAACCCTACCAAAGGTTAGTCGTCCCTGGTTTACAAGAGTCATTCAGATTTGCCAAGATGTTCCTTTGGGCACAGTCTGTTTTGAAATACTCTTTTTTTATTTTCCCAGAATGGAGGCACTATAGAGACATATAATGACGGCTGCTGCAGGACGTGTAAGTGGAACAAAAGCTGCATTCAGTGCTAGTTGTATGCTAGTTTGGCTTCGGTTTTGGATAGCTGTGTATGTTTTTCACTCCTTTTAAGTGGGACATGTGGAAATAAAAAGCATGCCATCCCAAATCATGTAATGTATGTGTAGTCTTAACAAATGTCATTGACAAGCCTTGCTTTATATGGCTGCTCACATGGTGATTTTGGTTGTGTGTTTTTTGGGTTAAACTTTTTTCTTCTTCTGGAGTATAACCAAATCTTGCCAAATATAGCAGGGGGTGAAACTAAAAGCTACTTTGTATTTTTAATAGATGAGGTTATATAGACATATATATATATAGCTATAGACATAGATATTTGCCTAGATTGTTCCAGAACAATTCATGCACACATGTTTGAAATAAAAGTTCAAAAAAATGGAGAATTGATTTATAACTTAGTGTGATGGTGGTTTTAGGTTCTCCTGTTATGTGTTCTATAGGAATAAATGTTTTTCGTCTTCAGTCCAAGTCCATATATAACAAGATATTTAAGTGAGCAAAATTATGCATAAAGAATTTTTAAAAAGAGACAATTTCCCTTGTAAGAAGTTATGTATCAAATTGTAATGTGCAAATGTGAAGGCATTTGCACAAAATATTGTATGGTATATTCCAGTTTCAGGATCAAAAAGGTCTCTGTGAGCACATTCGGATAGTGAAGGACATTGTACACTTGGATTCTCTTTTGACAGTTCCCCCTGGGCTTATTTTTCAGTGACCTAAATATTTCAAAACTTTGATAGCCAGTGGGAATTTAGCAGTGCAATATGACTTTTCACAGGCCTCATTCACATACCACATTAAACCATAGTTCAAAAGCAAACAATGTTTAATGCGAATTTGAAGCATGCTGATGCCCACTGCTCAAAAATTTTGCTCTGGTCCTCCCCCATTCCTATTGCTTCCACATTACCAGGAAACAGCCAGAGTTTGGCATGCTCAGGTGTGCAGAGCCAGGACGGTGGTTTATTTTTATTCAAATAAACCATAGGGCAAGAGTTGTTCTGCTCTTTGTTTGGGAGAAACAAACCATAAGGCCAAGTTATCATGACAAACAGCCTTTGGGTTGTTTCTTGGTGGTGTGCAGCAGAAGAAGCATGGAAAGAGTGGAGAAATAATTACTGAGCAGTGTGCATTAGCACAGTGCAAATTCACATCAAATCATAGTTTGCTTTTAATTAAGGTGTAATGGAAAGTACGAACTGTACCAATGTGAGGAATTGTAGACATTTTAACTGAGAAGAAAGAAAAAACTTTCAACACCTGCATGGGCTCTAGAAGGAACAGAATTGGGGGAATCACATACAACTCTAAGCACTAAAGAAATACAAAGCAAGCTACACAGATTGGTGGTTCCTAACATCTTTACAAAGGGAAAGATGTTTGTTCTTAATATTCCTTGGGAAATCTTTCATGCTGCAGTTCACTAAAGCAGACTGAAATGTAGTCAGCCCAACAGGAGATGCATTTGATTATCTCCTAGAAAACCTGCCTCTAACAATTTGCCAAATGTCTTGGGAACTTCTATTCCACGCAGCTGCCTTTTCGTTTCTTTAGGATGTGGAAAGCACTTGTTGCTTGTGCCTGGAGGCCCCACCCCCAATTTTCCTTTGCATATAGGCCACACCCAGACCTCTTTTCATTTGAAAACATAACACTGCCTGAAGGCATGTATCTGTAGACATGTGTTCAGGGCATCTGGTATGGGCCCTGCATATATCATGACTAAAGCCTAGATATGGCTTTGGCTAAAGAGATCACTATTTTGAGTTACAGAGTTACTATTTTGAGTTACATTTTTTTATTTTTTTATTTTGTTTTGACTATTTTGAGTGATAGACACGAACGGACTGCACCTGGCCCACCCCCTGATTGCAGCCCCTCTGATTGGCTAAGTGGCCACTGCCCACCTTTACCTAGGAGCCCGAAGTGGTGGGAGTTGGGCAGTGCCAGGTGACCATCCCCTCCCCTAGCCGTGTTGGAAGCCAGCGGCTTCCTCAGTTGCACCATGTGGCAACGGCCGCCCACCTGGAATCCCAGGTGAGCGAATATTTTGAGTGATAGACATTAAGAAAAATATTAAGGAGAATTATTCAAAGGAGAGCTTATTCAAAGCTGAATAAGCTCTCGATGAAGCCACATTTTTCTCCTCCATTCACTATATGAAGCAGACTTACCCTAAGCATTCAGTGTACGTGGCTCAATGTATCTTCAGGGTATTACCAAAACTCCGTAGCTTTTGCAGAATTCCATAGTCTTAGGAAAGGCATTGTTATACTTCAGAACCATTGGCTGAAATGGCTTCTAAGAACAAAAAATGCAACAAAATTAAATGCTATTTTACATGCTAATAGAGAATGTTTTTATTAAAGAAAAAACTAAAAGCATGTGCTTTCTTTGGTAAAGCAGTTTAAAAGTCAGCTCCAAGTATAGCTTGCGGCTCCTTGGGTTTTAACGGGAACCAATAATCTTCATTTTAACAGGAGAATGATTAAATGCATGCTAAGTGAGTTCATATATTTAATTCTTACCTTGCCAGAGTCATAAGATGCCCCCTAGAATTATTATTTTTTAATCTCTTGTGTGAACATTGTAGCTTTGTTACCCAGGCAAGTCTTAAAGCACAGGTTGTCAATAATTGAGAAAAATAGGAAGACTTGTTCCTATTTTTCAAAAAGAAAAAAAAAGAGAAATTACAGTTGGCAGTGTAAGAATTAATACAATGTTATTCATGTAAAAAAATGTTTTTATATTACAAAAAAACTTATGTTCCCAATAATTCTGCCAGGTTCTGGACGGGGTGTATTACCCTTTGCCATTAGCCCCGTAGTCTCTACTGATAGTATTAATTGTGAACCAGGTATTACTATTTTTTAATAATGTATTTTCTTGCCTTTAAAAATTGTTAAAATGTTAATATTCTTTATAGAGATGTTGTCGATATGCTTCTGTGGCTCAGTGTTTCCAGTATTTATTAGATAACATTACACACCTTACTTAGTTCATTGCTTATTGCTTTGCAGAATCAGAATATTTGGGCCATATTTTTTTTTAATAGAAAATTGCTGAGGCTTTTCCCTTTCCTAATTAAAGAGCCACCTTGCAGTGATGGCTGTCACAGTGCTGTGCTAGGAAGCAATTAAGTAGTGACTGAGGGAAAGATGGTGCCCTTATTTGTGTTGTGAGTTTGTGTTGTGAGGTGGTGGGTGCGGGAGCAATTGTGATATAGACACATGCATCTATTGGCCTAGCTGTGTTCGCAAAAGGAGGTATATCATAGAACTGTCTTTTAACCTTGAAATAATGCTTCAATGCCCATGGCTGGTGGAAGCTCCATGACTGTATTGACACTCCTATGTAGATTTCGCTGAGAAGATTTGTGTGAACCAGACCTTCAGTAAGTTAGATTTACTGCATCTGGTGCAGTCTGGCTTTCCTTCTTGATTTTTGTAATGTGCGTTCAATTTTCAATTTTCATTAGCTTGAGCATCAAATACTGAATGACTGCCACATTTTTATCCTTGAATCCTCTCAACATATACAGTGAACATGGGAGTGTTAACAATGGATTCAAAACCTATTTGGAACAATTGTGACATGCAGTATATAATGCTTCATCTCTTCCACACAAAACGGATTCTATCAGGAATGTTCCTGCATCACAAACTAATATTGAAGAATTTACTCTTAAGTTAACCCTTAACAAATGCTCATTAAAAAGCCATTGTCCATAGAACCATGAGACAGATTTTAGAAATGCAATATGGCTCCTGAGTTCTCACTTTTGAAACCAGTCCTAGAATCACCTAATGAGAGGCTCCCAGAACCTCTGGACTGATATCTAAGCATAAGGATGGCAGGTTGGTGGGAAGGATGAACTGCTCTGGACAGGACCGGTGCTGGCAATTTTGGCGCCCTAGGCGAGGGGGTGGGCCACGTGACGTCATTGCGTATGATGCATGTTGCGGAGCGGTGCCCCGCCCCCCGGCCTGCCGGGCGCCCCCCGCCACCGCGGTTTGCTTGCTCCGCCGCTGGTTGGGGCAGCGGTGGGGGGCAGGCTGGCCAGCGCCCCCTCCATTTTGGCGCTCTCGCCGCCGCGGTTTTTGCCCCAACCTGCTTGCTCCACCGCTGGTTGGGGCGGCACCGAGTGGTGGCGGGGGTGGGGGTGGGGGGCAGGTTGGCCAGCGCCCCCTCCATTTTGGCACCCTAGGCAATTGCCTAGTTCACCTAAATGGACGCGCCAGCCCTGGCTCTGGAGCACGTTCAAAAACACCAACACAAACCTAAAGGGCTCTTTGAATCATGGCCCAATGAATGTTATTTTGAAAATTATATTCCTGGTTTAGCAAGTATATATGAGTAAATGGCAGGTCATTTTATATTCCATTAGGCAAACGAGATGAAAAGATTTGCCAAAAAGTGACCGTCAGGACAACTATAAGGAAACATGACTGCATAAGTCGGAGCCCTGTAAGTACAAGTACCTAAAAGGGGGTATTGGGTTGTTGTTTTAATTTTGAATATGTATTTTGTGGTTTTATATTTTGATTTTATTCTGTGAACCGCCCTGAGACCTCCAGGTATAGGGTGGTATAATAATAATAATAATAATGATGATGATGATGATGATGATGATGATAATAATTACTATTAATAATAATAAAGGTTACTTCATTCCAGTCAGTGTGGGTAATAAAACAAGCCAACCATTAAAACACTCATGGGTAGTGTGCAAAATAAAGACACACCCACACATACAAACCTAAATAGGACCCACAACTGCCCTGACCTCTGGGAAATATCTCACCCTGGCAATGTCCTCCTACTCATATATGTATTTACAGTTTAATTGCCTCTTCCCTGAGAGGAATGCTGAGCTCTTCTGTTCAGACTCCAGATAAACTGTACACAACGTAATTGCTGACACCAGGCAAAAGCACTGACATCTATCATTAAATGTCCTCCTACTCTAAATGAAGTGTGCCAATATACAACAAACGCACATAATGTGCTTTAAAAACCAAACAACACCCCCCTTTGTCTTCTCACGATGGGTATGCCTTTGATGTCATACAGAATAAAATCTCTTTAAGAGATCAAGATATAATACCTCTGTTTTGTGAGGTACCAGATATCAGATAATATATTTCCATTTAAGTATACACAATAAATAATTTACTGTCTCACAAAACAGAGGTATTACACCTTAACACCCTTAAGGGGGGATTTCATTTCTATATGTATATATTAATTACAATGTTTTTGAACTATAGTTGATATACCGAGGTTATAGAGGTACATTTGCAGTTGCAGCTTAACCAATACAAAGGTTAGGATGGGGCTGAATTCGTTTTTCAAGTTACATGAGTTAATTTTTACAGATAAATGAAACTATCAGAGCAGGGTGCATTTTTTATGATGACCTCAAAATGCCTGGCAAATTTGGCATGTGAGGCGAGTTCTTTAAGTTCTTTCTTCTGCATCTCCTGGGAATGGATGCATCTCCATGTTTGGCTTGAACAAATGCTTTAGATAAATGTTTTGGGAGGTGAATGGAGACAATACCCTGTCAGGTTGCTGAGCAGAGACCTGCTGGGCACAAATCACCTTCTCTTTCATTAAAAGGCCATTGTCCATAGAACCATGAGACAGATTTTAGAAATGCAATATGGCTCCTGAGTTCTCACTTTTGAAACCAGTCCTAGAATCACCTAATGAGAGGCAAATATTTGTGTTTGCCTTAGATTGGAGGCACAACAGATGTTTGCTTGAGGGCACATGTGTACTTGTAAGGAGTTGGACTCTGAGACTCTTACGCTTTAGTTGAGGGATCTATTCCAACTCTACAATTCTGCGATTCTATCTTTCCTGAGAAGTGAGAGGTGGAGAGTGTAACTTCCCCATTCAGCTCTGAAAACAGCGTGTAGCAACCAGGGCTAACTAATTATTTACAGATAATGTTCTCTTTTTGGGAAGCAGCCCTGTGAAGTCATTAGATGAGGTGTGCACAAAGTGGACATTCACCAAAAAAATTGCTTCCTTCCTCCTCACCCCAAAGCATCAAGTAACGGATGATTTCTTGCTTCTTTCCGTCTCTCTTAACAGATTAATGTGGCTTCTTGTGATGGAAAATGTCCATCTGCCACAATTTTTAATATCAACATTAATAGCCATTTAAGATTCTGTAAATGCTGTCGTGAAAACGGAGTGCAGAATCTCACCATTCCACTCTACTGCTCAGGAAATGGCACTGAAATCTTGTACGTCATTCAGGAGCCCACAGACTGTTCATGCCAGTGGAATTAAGATTGTCTGGAATCTTACGGAAGACCATAATCAAACAGGCTATTGTATGTTTATTATTGTATTCGGATTTAATAAATATCTTATTAATATATACATATTTTTCATGTTTGATAAATATATTAAAATTGATAGTATTCCGTGTTTTAATGCTACAGCAAAATTGTATGTGTTAACATATATGCAAGAATTAGTTCATTTTAGTCACCAACTTAACTTCATTTAGATGTGTGAATTAATCAGTTCACGGTAAACAATGTTAATCACAAACATGTCCCTAATTATAACTGGAAACCTTTTGTAGCTTATTAGCATGTCTGTTGGTATCACTCATTTATACTTACAATCATTGTAAACATTACACTGTGCAGTAAAATGTTTGCAATAAATTACTGGTTACTTTAAAAATCTATAGCAAACTGGTATTCCTTGTTTCAATTGTGTCTTTCTGTTTGTTTTCTATCTTCCAGCACACTTAACATTTTTTGTGTTCCTTTTGAACATCCCCAGAATCTTGTGGCTACTGTTAAAGTGTATCTGAAAACTACTAATTAATCACTGCTGACATGATTTGATATTTACGGGGTTTAAAAAAGAGCTACAGGTGTTTGTGATATGTCCCTTGGATTGAAAAGTGATACAAAATATATGTATACTTCTGTTAAAGAAGAAAATGCACCTTTACTTTGGGAGGACTGCAATTATTATTTAAACGATTTAAATATATTATATTACTATTTTGATGAAAATATTTGATAACTTTTTGTTATAAATATATGTGATACTACAGCTTTGGAATAACCTGTATATTACTTTGACAATAGTATCAGGAGAATTTAAAAATGTGCATTATAATGAAAGTCAATGAGCATAGTTACTTCTGGAGTTAGTGCCTTATGTAGAATCTGAAAGCTCCTCTGTATTAAAACCAATCTGGGGATTTCAAACAAGCACCTCCCCATATTAAATCTTAGTGCAGTCATGAGAAAGAGGTGTACCACATCCATTGATGCATATTAGATTTGGGTTAGAGCAAATTGAGATAAACGCATGTGAAACTCTGGACTGTGCAAAACTATTTACAGATACAAATCTGTTGATCTAAGCACATATTGAGAACCATGGTGCATTATTGAATTGTTAACCTACCGGCAACTTCTGAATACAGTGCTTTTGTTACATATCCTATTAAGTAAATAAACCTATTTTAAAAGACACTTACATTACTATGAATTATTCCACTGTGTTTGTGTGTATGAGAGAGAGAGACTGAGAGACAGAGCTAGAGAGGGAAGGAGGAAGTGCTTTGCAGTCCTGCAGTTTGCAAACTCTGACTTTTGGCTCTGGCTCTGCTCAAAGCTCCCAACAGAAAAAATGTTCCCCATTCCTGGTGTAACCTGTAGCTTGCCCCCTGGTTTTACTTTGTGAATATTTTTAATTAACTCACAATGTTCACTAGAAGCAGTGGAAAACAACAATATTTTTATTTAAGGAGTATCTACTTAATTAAGATAAAAAATGTACTACCCAAGCATAAATAAGTTGCTTTGTTTTTAAAGGGGCATTTATGCTGATTACAGTGGTACCTCGGGTTAAGAAACTGTTCTTAACCTCAGGTACCACTTTAGCTAATGGGGCCTCCCGCTGCCACCGTGCGATTTCTGTTCTCATCCTGAAGCAAAGTTCTTAACCCGAGGTACTACAGTGGTACCTCTGGTTGCGAATGGGATCCGTTCCGGAGCCCCGTTCACAACATGAAGTGTCGCGTCTGCGCATGTGCGCGGCACGATTCGGCGCTTCTGCGCATGTGCGAACCACCAAACCCGGAAGTAACCCATTCCAGTACTTCCGGGTTCTGCACGTTCGGATCCCATGACAAACGCAACCCGCAGCTATCGTAACTAGAGGTACGACTGTATTTCTGGGTTAGCAGAGTCTGTAACCGGAAGCGTCTGTAACCTGAAGCGCCTGTAACCCGAGGTACCACTGTATTGAAGACTGGCCCTCACTTAAAATTGATGCTTGGCAAAAGTTATAATGTACCGGTATCTGTTTTGCGCTCTAGATGATCAGTGAACGTGACCCCCATTACTGTATATGGAGGAAAAGTACTGTTGCACAAGAAAGCCGTATCTATGCTTATCCTCCTTTAAAAATTTATTTATACGCTGTGTCATCAGTATTACACCAATCATCTAATGTGGCCGTAGTCCTGATGCAGGAAATCCTACAAATATACGAAGATACAATATTACTTCTTGCAACATAAACACAGTTTTGGATATATCTGAATTGTATGCAACAAATTGAGACCAAATGTTAAATAATTGCACTGAAATGTAATCAAACAGCAACATAGTTTTTTTATTTCCACAGTAAAGCAGAGTTTGTTTCAGGTGCAGGGAGCTGTTTGATATTAAGACATTGTATCACATTTACTTTGTCATTGTTCTTAAGACTTAGGAACATAAGAAGATCCCAGCAAGATAACACCAGAAGCCCATTTAGTTCAACTCTAGATGAATTATGAACAAGTTAAAAGGGACAGGAACTCCACTTTCTACATCTGTCCATTCAGAGACCTTTCAATTCATTCCTATCTGCTTCCTGTTCATTAACCAGTTATTGACCTGTCCTCTTATGCTAAGCTTTGGGAGTCTTTGTTGAGACTTTATCAGAAGTTTTTTTAAAAGTCCATGAGCACCATGCCAACTAGATAATCTTTTTCTATGCTTCTTGACACATTCAAAGAAATCTAAAAGGTTAGCTAGAGGACTTAACTGCAGAAATCATGCTATTTCTGCTTCAGCAAGACTTACATGATTTCCACCAGTTTTTCAAGGACAAAAGGACTTGTTATTTCCTGGATCCCCACTGGCTCTCTTTTTAAAAATTTGTGTTAAATGTGGCAACTGATCTTAAGGCCAAGTTGCATATTTTTGCCATAAGACCGGCAATTTCACAGCTGAGTTATTTAAGGTGGATGCTCTATCCAGACCTGTAGTTAATTTGTCAACCGGGTCTAGAATTTCAACTCTCATCATCGTGATTTGCTTTATCTCCATATTTTAAAACAAAAGAGTTATCAGATTTTGGAATGATCTGCACAGGTAATTTCAAAACATTGCAGGAGGCTATAAAGAGGTTTATAAATGTAGTTTTTAAATGTGTAAATATCCCCCCCTTAAAGTTAGTTTCCCCCTTTCCTTTGGGATGTTCAGTGATTTGATAAAAGCTTAGACTAGATTTAGAAACCTAACAAGAGCCCTGCCAGATCAGGTCAAAGGCCTATCTAGCCCAACACTCTATTCTCATAGAGATCAACCAGATCCCTATGGGGAGTCCACAAGCAGCATGAGTGAAATTCCCAGTAACTGCTAGTTCAGAGCACATGGCAGAACATGTCCATCCGGGTATGAAGGGCAGTATAGAAATTTAATAAATAATAAAATAGCTCCGTCTGTAGAGCATGAGACCCTTAATCTCAGGGTCATAGGTTTGAGCTCCATTTTGAGCAAAATATAAAAAAATAAATCCTGCACTGCAGGGAGTTGGACTAGAATGACCCTTGTGGTCCCTCCCAACTCTATAATTCTGTTTTTCTTATACCCCACCTTTCCCCCTGAAACGACTTTTGGCTAGTTCAGATGCTCTAGGGTTGGGCTTTTCATCGAGATTGGATAAACCTTTGGTCAACTCAGTTTGAATCCTTGTCTGATGATAGCATGCCATTTTCACTGTCCTTTTCAGTGTGTGGCCATAATGTCCATGAATACCTGTCCACAAAAATTGAAACAATTTTCTTATGGGGTGATCTGGAGCTTTAGGCATCTGGTGAATGTAGCTATATAATTGGTCAGTTTGATTAAATTTGGGGGGATTTTTTTTTTTTACAGAAGTCATGCAAATCCAACCCTCCTCTCCCTGCCCTTCAGGTATTCCTCCTCTGAATAAAAATGGATTTCAAGCTTCCATTTCGTTTTCTCCGTGACCCTTGAGACATTGTGTGCCTGTGGGTCTTCCAGTTTTAAGGCTTTGCTGGGTCGTCTGCATTGCCATTAATGAAAATCTCCTAAATCTTAAAAAAAACAAAAACAAACCCAATCCTAACCCCCCTCCTCCTCCCCCAAACATAATACCCCCCCTTTCTTTAAAAATAAGCTGAGCGTTTATAGCTATCCGGATTTGTCTAATTCCAAATGCAGTTTGGAGCTCAGGATTCAAACTGGATTCTTAAGGCAAAGTTTTTAAAGGGAGGGGGGGTGAGAGCGCTCTTCCCTATGGACCTCAGAACGAAGGTGTCAAAGCCTCCCGCTGCTGCTTCGCCTTCCTTTCCTCCCCGCCTCAAGTTTCCATGGAGACCTCCCCTCCCCCGCACCCCCCCCCGCAGCAGCCTAAAGAAGGGAAAAAGGCGAAACTCGCCAGAAGTAATTGGACGCGGGGACCTGAAAGCGCGCGCGCCAAGGAAGAGCTGGCCACGCAGGAGAAGACGGCGGCTGCTCGCCGAAGGCGGCCTTTTCCCTTCCCTTTGCCAGCAGGTGGGTTCTGCGCGGCTTGGGAGAGGGAGCGCGAAGATTTGAAAAGAGCGTCGGGGAGGAAAGGGAGGGAGGTTTCTTTCGCACGTGCGTTTGGGGGCTTCCTTCCCTACCTCCCTCTTAGTGCGTAAAAGCGCATGTGAGAACTAAATAGATTGGACAACAAACTTTTTTAAACACACTCCCCCCTCCTTTTTCGTGGTAAGGCAAAAAGGTTGCTTTTTTTTTATGGCAAGTGTGTATAACTGAAAGCTTAGCGGCATGGGCGTAGTCAAGGGGCGGGCGTGGAGCCAGCTCCCCCCCCCCCAATCAATCAAAATCAATACAAATCTGAGGTCCTGCTTCTCCTAACAGAAGCCTGCCCCCCCCCCCCCAAATCTTGGCTAGCCTATGCTTAGCTAATAACAATGCAGTAGATGAAAAAAAGCAATGCAACAGAAATGAAAGCAAGTGGGTACTGCTATATTAATTATCTTATTTGTCTACATTTATGCAACCATAATTTAGCTATTGGGATTCTGACCCAAACCAAAATCTGAGAGCCAAAGCAATCCCGCTCTATGGACAAAGCCGTTTGGTTACTGATTGTTATGCAGTGGGCATTTCAGGTAAGGCATTGTGAGCTCTGTTTTATCTAGCAATATTTGTCATATTTGCATAAAGTGAGCTATTCTTTGATGTTTCAATTGATTTGTTAAACGGCACACATAAAGGGAAAGCTAAGGAGAATTTAAAGATTTTCTGAATGCAGACATTGTCTGCATTATCCCCATCTAAGCTTCAGAGCAAACCATTTGGCAAACAGTATTCTTTTAAAGAAACTCAAAAAGGTCATCAAGTGCCCTCATGTAAGATTCCCTTGCTTCTGGGATGATGTTGTGAGCATGCAGATCTAAGTCCTGCGACACTGCTAAGTGGTATGTAGCAACAATATAATATTGCTTCCCTCCCCAATATGCAGTTGATTATCATTTGACATATATTGCATCTTTGCATTGCAGATATCTGGTGACCTGAAGTGTGGTCAAGTAAAGAAGCCATCTAGAGCCATTTTCTTGGAGTGGTCAGAGTTTCCGAAAGGGAGGAATCCAGATTTTTATGTTGTAACATATCATCTCACTGATGACTTGGCTCAAAAAGTAGGTTGTATGCTTAGCATCACACGTTTTCAGCAGTTACACTAATTTGATTTGGTTGCAGGATTTGGTTGAACATGTGTCAGGGGGCTCCCTCCCCGTTCCAGCCCAGCGTTGAGTGGGTACAGAGAGCAGCTGCCGATTTTAACAACAGACTCCTCCTCTCCTTCTGGGAGCAGCAGTGGGGGAGAAACGGAAGTGTTGCCAGGGCTTGGGTTAAGCAGGGAAAGACCTCGGAGCTTGCAGGAAGGAGGTCCGGGGGACAGAAGGAGGAAAAGGAAACGATGTTTTCATTTCCCCCGATGGGCTTTCTGGCGGGAAAATCGTGGCCACGCACTTCCAGATTCTGCTAGTGATTGATTAGACATGTTTATGACTTGCTCTGCATTGTAAAGTAATTAGCCTAGATAAAAGCTTCAAAGCTAGATGGCTCGGACTCTTTATTGAACAACCTGCGAAGGGGGGGAAGCCCTGACAACATGTTTGCTTAAAAAATAATGTTGGCAAGGGTGTTTTGGTTGTCTAAAGAAAGTTTAAGAGAAAATGGTTAACCTTTGAAAATAAAATTTATGTAATCCTATGGGTTGAAAAAAGGAAGTCTAAAAAGGGAAGATGTTATAAGGACTCTTCCAATCCACATGGTATTAGCCAATCTGACATTTATTTCTCCTGAATGAAATAGTAAATGAGTCTGTTGCTGCCCTTGCTGGACTCTCTATTGCTCTTTTAGTTATAGACTATTCCAATAGAAATGCCATTTGAATGATTATAACCTGGGTGCTTGTGATAAACAACAAAACCATAAAAGAAATTGAAACCACAATAAAAACAAAAACCAGTCAGCAAAACAGAAAGCCTATAATAATATAGATTAGAGGCAAATGGGAGGAAACATTGTTGCAGAAAGATTACAGGGTGGGAGGCATATATGCATGGAAAGGCGTGCCAGAATTCGAGAGCTGCAATAGAAAATGACATTTTTTCTCATGGAAGATGGAACTTGAGGGAGGGGAGGAGGAGATGCTCTTTAATTAATACTGTATTTAGAACTGCTGCCTCAGATACACGGCAATATTAATTCTTAAATAAAATAAAATAAAATAGCACTCTTTTAAATTGCAGAATGTGAAAAGTGTTTCCACAACTCAACTAAAAGCACAAAATGTTACAATTCTGCTTGAAGAAGGGAAGAAATATGATGTGATGGTGCAGTCACTGAAGAATGGGAAAATTCTACATGCAAAATCATTCAAGACACGTAAGTACAGGCAGCCCCCAGTTTAGGCGGGGGTTACATTCCGAGACACCACACACTTTGGTGAAATTGCATATAATTAAAACCCATTGAAAAAGCCTGCAAACACTCTTCTCCGCCCTGTTACAGGTAGATAGCCGTGTTGGTCTGTCATAGTCAAAACAAAATAAAAAAATTCCTTCCAGTAGCACCTTAGAGACCAACTAAGTTTGTTCTTGGTATGAGCTTTCGTGTGCATGCACACGAAAGCTACCTGGTATCTGAAGAAGTGTGCATGCACACGAAAGCTCATACCAAGAACAAACTTAGTTGGTCTCTAAGGTGCTACTGGAAGGAATTTTTTTATTTTGTTCCTTCTCCGCCCTTTTAGTGATGTTTTAGTGACAAATTTATGCTGTTTCTGGGTCACTTCCAGGTTTGGTATGATGCTCGTATACACGGTCACACACATATTGGACGTGCCTAACCCTGGGGGGGGGGGATTGCACAACAATGTTGGACTTACTTTTAACATAATCATAGACTAAGATGGAAAAGGTATATGATTACATTTAATATTTTATAATAGCCAAGTTGATATTGAACAGAAACAGTCTCTCACACACCCCAATCTATTGCTTTTTTGGGGGGGGGATTATTATTGTGAGAATATTTTCCCCCTATTAATCTGTTGAAATTTTCTAATTTGGTTTGCAGGTGGAATTTCAGACATTGTCAAAACACATGTGACAAGTACTAGTGCATTGTTTAGCTGGAATGTTCTAGCTAACGATTTTTCTGTTGAAATTTCATGTGATAACATTTCTCGGATGTTTAAGCATAATGAGGTCTTCTATGAATGGACAGATCTGAGACCTGCAACTTTGTACACCTTTAGTTTTAAATTTAAACAGCTTCACTTGGATTTTGTTAATGTGTCTCAGACGCTGGATGTTCACATTGAAACAGGTGTGTACTTAAAATTTTGTATTGTTGCTATTCCTGGTCTAAAAGCATCTAATATACTGAATTTAGAAATGACCAATGCCTGGATGGAAGAGTGTCTGGTAGCTCCATGTAGACCATTTGTAATTTCTACAAAGGAGTAGAATACAGGTATAACCGGGGCTTTTCCACAGCCGGAACTCGCCGGAACTCAGTTCTGGCACCTTTCAGGTGAGTGCCATTGCCATTCTAAGAGAATGAGGGAGGTGTTCATTGTGAGTTCTGGCACCTCTTTTTCCAGAAAAATAGCACTGGATCTAACCAATTAAAATATGAGTGAAACCAGGCTGATGTCACTGCATGCTTATGAACCTATGAGTCACTGGAGTTAGAAGATGGGAGTGCCCCATAGATTCATCTAGTGACAAACCACACTTCTATCACCAGGTTCTGGTCCTTGACATCTGCCCCACCCTCCCACCGCAGCCTATCCCTCATTGCTCCAGACAAGCCTTAGTTGGCTGAAAGTGGAAGGAGGTAATGGGAAACTTTCCCCCCTGAACTTCCTTAAGTTAACCTAAAGGTAAAGGTAAAGGTACCCCTGACCATTAGATCCAGTCACGGACGACTCTGGGGTTGCGCGCTCATCTCGCTCTATAGGCCGAGGGAGCCAGCGTTTGACTGCAGACAGCTTCTGGGTCATGTGGCCAGCATGACTAAGCTGCTTCTGGCGGACCAGAGCAGCGCACGGAAATGCTGTTTACCTTCCCACCAGAGTGGTACCTATTTACCTACTTGCACTTGATGTGCTTTTGAACTGCTAGGTTGGCAGGAGCAGGGACCGAGCAATGGGAGCTCACCCCGTCGCGGGGAATCAAACCGCCGACCTTCTGATCGACAAGCCCTAGGCTCTGTACTAATACAATACAGTACTGTATAAATATGCCCGTTAACAGACATAGTGCTATTCATGGTGTCAATCTACAAATTGTGATTTGAATACAGGCATTGGTATGTACAACTAAAGTAGACTTTTAAGAGCATCCTTTATGAGACTTGTAGAAAATTATGATTATTTAATTTGTTTTAGAAAAATTAGCGAATGTGGTAGGTATTCTTAATTTAACCGTCATCATATAGGAAAATAGATTTATTAAGTCATGTGTGCGTGTGTGTTGAAAAATGATTTGGAATACTGGAATTATATGTCCATTTTAGGTTTATGTTCAGGTGGTTGGACAGCTTTCAAGCATGGCTGCTATAAAGTAAGTAAAGAAAGAAAGCCATGGAGTGCGGCACAACAGAGCTGTGAATTATTTTCAAGTGGGGCGCGTCTTGTTGATATAAAGAATAAAGAAGAATGTGCATTTCTTACTTCTTATCTGCGGTCATTCAGTCACGTAATCATGCTATGGACAGGTCTCAATGACATTAAGGTCAGTATGCTATATCTGAGGTTAGTATGTTGGATCTTAGATAGTATGTCATGGAAGTTACTGGGGAAGTTCCAACCCACCTGTGTCATGGAGTTTCTGTGTCCATCTGTAAAATGAGATTAATCATGACCTACTTCACAAGAGATTTTGTATAAAGCATGTGTTTGTATAAAACATGTTGTATAAAGCAAATAATAAGAAGTGTGTGAATATATAGCACTAATAATGTTCCCTGAAGCTATGCTACAGCCATTATTATATGGGTCACTCAACTGTAGGAAAAACAACTTTGATGTTGTGTATATTTATTAAACAGGCATATTCATATATTTTAAGGTTTTATTTCATTCAGAAAATTGACAGCATTTTCCAAAGTCTAATCCAATGAATCAACAAATATAATAATAATAATAATAATAATAATAATAATAATAATAATAATAATAATAATTTATTAATTATACCCCGCCCATCTGGCTGGGTTTCCCCAGCCACTCTGGGTGGCTCCTGACAGAATATTAAAAACACGATAAAACATCAAACATTTAAAACTTCCCTAAACAGGGCTGCCTTCAGATGACTTCTAAAAGTCAGATAGTTGTTTATTTCCTTGACATCTGATGGGAGGGCGTTCCGCAGGGCGGGTGCCAGCACAGAGAAAGCCCTCTGCCTGTGCTACCGTATCTGTGTTCATAAGAATGGACTTCATGCTGTTTAACTGAAATGTTAGGCAACTGTGCCACATCATAAATATTAATAATTTGATCTTCAAGTAGTTTACATGTGCAGGTTAGCAGTGCAACACTAACACAGTGCAATGCATAATCCATGGGTTGATGCCAGTAGTGAACTGAAAGGAGTAAAGTCTATATACACCACAGCGCCACCTTTACTCAAATTGCCCTGACATAGCAAGGGGTGGTTTTTGAGGGGAGAATTATATAATCAAACACTGCTTCCAAGGATGGAATGGCAGCTTTATTTTAATTAATTAAGTTACAATTAATTCACTTGAATCTCTCAAGTGGAGGACAAGAATAAAAAATAGCCGAATTCTACAACTGATCTCATATAGTAGGAGGAAAAAACCCAACAACTCCCAGTATACTGGAAGGTCAAATGCCTGCCTAAAAAGAAACATGTTTTGACAGCCTGCCTAATGAACTTGCTCAAAAGGAACAAGGCATGACACTTGTTTGAAGTATATCAGGTTTATTGTGGAATGCAATTAACTAATACAAGAAGGAATTTATTACAGTAATTTTGATTCTTGCAGGAAGAAGGACATCTCTCATGGACAGATGACTCCCCATATTTTGGACAAGCTGAGTTCTCTTCTCTGCCAATGATCCCAGAAAATGAAACTGATTGTTATGCATTCCAGCGAAATTCTAGTGGTCCAAATTACTTTTTCACGCCTTTCTTCTGCTATATTCCATTGCCATATATTTGCAAATATGAATGTAATTATTTTATTACTGCTATCAATTTAAAACATTTTATTAAAAGGTACTTTTAATGAAGAATAATTTAAATTTTATGTTCTGAATTGACATTTGGATTTAAAGTTTTTAAAATTGTTTTTTTCAGTGTCCTCTGTTCCTGAAAACTTCACATTTAACGTGCAGGATGTTGGCACAGATGAAGCAGCACTTTTTTGGAGCAGTTTGATTGGCTGGTTTACTTCAGACTTTCAGCTCAGTATTAAATACTACTTTGAACTTTCAGAACAACATTCTGAAACTTTTACTCTAAATTCAACACAAACAAAAATTTTGAAATTGTGCCCTGGTCGTTTGTATAATTTTTTATTATCGGCAAGAAGCCCTGAAGGGGCACATATTAGCTTACACCCAGTGAGGATGCTAGAGACAAGTAAGTTACATTACAATAAAATATGATATTAATGTAACACATTTTTAAGATATGTCATCCATGGAAAAAGAATATATTGTGTTTTATCATGATCTTTAAATCTCTGCATAAAAAAATCAGAATCAAATGTTGGTTGGAACAGACCCACTTAAATCAATGGAACTTAAGAGTTAGTTATGAGTAGGGATGGAAAGACCTGCCAATGAGAAAGTGAAAGAACCAAAATTGGCAGGTTACAAACAAACAAAAGACAAAAACAGTATGAAATGCAAAACTTTAAAAAATAATTATAATGGTTGGATCCATATTTCCTGTCATACTTAAAAGGAAATCCATTGAAATCAATGGGGTTTAAGTTACTGCTAACTAGGGATGGGTACGAAATTTACTTACTGTCTGGAGAGAAGAGCAAACAAAAATTGTTCAGCGTTTAGGAGACAAGTTAGCTCAGACAGAGAGGCTTACAGATAAGCAGTGTGGTTTAAAGTAACACATGCTTTAACTAGAAGCTTAAGAGAAGGAAATGTATGTGCTTTCCTGCAACACTGTGCACCACTAAATTGGTGAAAACTGGGCCAAAAGTGTATGTGTGAGAAAATATCATAAGTTAAACAATAATATAGGGAGATAGAGATTTGAAGACTTTAAATCTAATAAATATTTAATAAACAACAACAACAACATGGTAGTTGAGTCCAGCCCATAGACTGTAAATATTTTATTTATTGCACCTTCTGTTATTTGTCTAAAAGTATTTGTACCAACAGCTACTTTTATATCAGAATTCTGTTTTCCCATCTTTTGATCATTAGGGCCATTACATTTACTCAATGTAAAGGCAACACGGGTGACATCATCAGAAATAGTTTTGCAATGGGATTCTCCAATGAGCCCGTGCAATGCATCCTTTCATCACTACCTAATTAACATCTTAGAGAGTGGAACAACAAAGTGGGAAGCCATTCCATTTGGAAAAAGTAACACTTCTGCTGTAATTGGAAATCTCAAGCCATACCATCAGTATCAGCTACAGATTCAAAGTGTAGCTGAAAAGGGAACTCTAAGCTGCTACGAGGATCCTATGTTAATAGTAACAGGTACATAATTTCTATTTTATAAACAATGTACATAATTACTTTTAACTGGTAGTAATTTAGGACATATGTCCTATGACTCCTAAACAAAAGGAAGAAATATGGAAGATGATTGCATCTACAGATAATTTCAGCATGCAGTTAATTATTTATTTCACAAAATTTATATACCACTTGATTGTAAGAAAAACAACAACCTCAAACCTCATTCTTATTTTCATTCACTCTTATTTTCATTCACTCCCCCCTCTCCCTGCAGTCCCTTATGGTGCCAGATGTTTGCTCCTGGGTTGTGAAGGAGATGGAACTGTAGGAGAAGGGGAAATTAGTAAGGACGTCTCCTCCTTTTCTGCTAAAATTTAAAATGTTTATCCAAGTTGTTAGAGAACATGTGTTACAATTTATGCGATTCTCCCATTTTATTAACCATGAAGGAATGTCAATATTCTAAAATAATTATGCTTTTTCCATCGGTGACTGCATGCTTCATTCTCAACTGAGAACCGAGTTTTAAAAGGAGAGCTAATCAACTAGGAATAATTTTGTCTATCTGATATGCACTGTAGATATCATTTTCTTTGTTTAGGTGTCAGCCCACCTACAAATGTATTCATCCATCCAGAAGATATAGGAGAGGACCATGTAATTATCTACTGGAAACTGCCACAAGAGGGCCAGGAATCCTATATCCAAGCAAGACCATCTGCAGTTGAGGATAAAAACATGGTGTTCTTAGTAAACAACACAGAGAGTTTTAAAATTGAACTCCTAATACCTGGAATGACTTATGAAATAGGAGTGGCTACAGTAACAAATGGAAACAAGAGTGATCTAAATACCATTCAATGCACTCTTAGTAAGATGTTTTAAGACTTTTTTGGGGTGGGGGAAGAAACATTGTTATTAGGACACACATACCCCCTCTTAAATGGTTCTATATCAGTAGTGCCATTGCAGACACATGTCTACTCAAAAGTAAGTCCTGTTGAGCTAAATGGGTCTCATTCATAGTGGGTATAGGGATGCAGCCTAAAAGAAGTATATTTATTGGTAGTAAATCCAGTATGGAAGTTTATCGGTTGGATCAGGATTAAAGCCTGTGAAGGAAAGTCTTATGGTGAGATCTAACATTACACTAACAGGACTTCTCCTTCCTTTCTTCTCCCTGCAGTCCCAGTACCCCAACCCTCCAAAGCAGATAGATTATGGGAGTGGAAGAGAGGAAGGGAAAGTCTGATTTGTGTGAGTGGAAATCCATTGCACTAGTAGGTTGCCATAATATGAAGTAGATGGTAGAAGCAGAATTTATTTCAAAGCACACTAACATAATATTTTGGAATTGTTGCCTTGTGGAAATGAAAGATGCTCAGCAATGGAAATTGTTCATTGCAAACCATCAACAGGCTTGATTGAGAACAATCAAAATAATGACACATGGCCTGAGAGGAACAGAACATGTATGGTAATGTTTTTCAAATGTCATTTTAGAAAGAATACCTATCACTTCAAATACGTGTAAGGTTGTACAGAAAAGATAATATTCTAAAACAGTAGGCAGCACACGAAATATGGACACTACATAGTTCATCAAAGTGGCACGACCATTTCCATTGTTCCATAAATTTTATTTCTTTAGTTTAGTAGTTGATACCCACATTTTGATGAGATGGCTCAGATGTGAGAAAGTTCATCTGGATCATTAAATCAGGCCTTAGGCCAGTCAATCAGGGGTTGATTACTCTTCTGAACAGCTTGGATTTTCAAAGCATTAAACCCTCTTGATGCTTCCATTGAAATGAATTGTATTTGTGTTGACTACCTAGCAGACTATAAAATCCATTGTTTGCCAACAATATTGTATCTGACAATCCTTATTTTATATTCCCCTGCATTAAAAACATGTGGTCTACATTTACTGTTCTAATTTACAGCTGTTTATAAAACATGTTTGATCTGATCCCTCCTTCTGTTGTCACTCTAGAACCCAAACCAGTACAGATTGTCATCCCTTATGAAGTTCAAAGTAATTCTTTGGTTTTATTTGTTCAAATGCCTGCTGTTGGAGTCACTGATGGCATACAAGTCATGAATAAAAGAGGCCCTAATGCAACTACAACTTTATCAACTGATGGGAAAGTAACTATAGAGAATTTAATCCCAGGCACGGAATATGATTTTTTTGTTTCCACTACAAGTGGATCTATGTTAAGTTCTGTATACCACCTGCCAGCTATAAGAACATGTAAGTTATTTAAGGTCACGAGATTACATCCTCTTCCTTCAATATGAAATCTTGCTGTAATTTATCTAGTCCATATATTGTTTTCATAACTATATGTGGAAGTATTTTTCAGGCCCGTTTCTGATCAACTTATGTTGATAGTTGTGGACTCATGTTGGCATTGCTAATTTATTAGCATCTTAAAGTTTTTATTGACGACATAATATATTGTCTATAAAATTATGGGTTGTATCCGACACTGCAGTTCCATTCATGCAGCAGACATCATGGTGCACAATGGAATTTCCCTTACCTCTCCCCCCTACAGCCCTGTATCTCAAAAGCATATATTGGGTTTACACCAGGAGAGAAAAGGAAGGGGGAGTCCCATTGCATACGTGGAAATCTACTTGACTTATTATATTATATCATAATTTTTTAACTTCTCTGTAACTTAGTAGTTCAAAATATTCAGCCTAAGGCTGTGCATGTTTTCTTGGATGTAAATTGCAGTGGAATTCACTCCCTAACAAGTATGCATAGGATTGCAGTCTTGGGTGATATAAACAGTATCAGCGTTTGTGATGGTGTGCAGCATTTGAGAACACAGATTCTAATGTATATTAGCATTTCTCTGTGTACAGTAATATTGAGGGCTCAGATGGTTCTACCAATAACTGCAACCAATGTTTATAGGGGAATGGTTAGATGCTGAATCAAAGTATATGAATCTTAATATTTTTTTGTATGTTCATGTAGTCCTGCTACAATACAGAGAATAGGGGGAAAGAGTAACCTGCCGATTTCATGGCTGTTCATCAACCTCCTTTTTAGTTGCATATTTCCCCACCTCCTTGTATGCATATTTTTGGCATTGAAATAAATGGAAGTGGGTTGCACTTTAAGCAAATAGTAAAAGTGTAGCTGGAAACATGACATTTTTAACACAGTATCTTTCTGGTATTTAGATGTGCAATATTATGATCTATTATAGTGGTACCTCGGGTTACAGACACTTCAGGTTACAGATGCTTCAGGTTACAGACTCCTCTAACCCAGAAATAGTACCTCGGGTTAAGAACTTTGCTTCAGGATGAGAACAGAAATCGTGTGGCGGCAGTGCAGCGGCAGCGGGAGGCCCCATTAGCTAAAGTGGTACCTCAGGTTAAGAACAGTTTCAGGTTAAGAACGGACCTCCAGAACGAATTAAGTTCTTAACCCAAGGTACCACTGTACTGCATTTTCCCACAAGAAGGGAAAAACTCTTCAAGGAAATGCAAAACATGAAGAGGTGTATCACCATCTGATTCTATGTTTTGGCATTTGCTATGCCTTCACTGGGACACAGATGGCGCTGTGGTCTAAACCACTGAGCTTAGGGCTTGCCGATTGGAAGGTCGGTGGCTCGAATCCCTGCGACAGGGTGAGCTCCTGTTGCTCGGTCCCAGCTCCTGCCAACCTAGTAGTTCGAAAGCACGTCAGAGTGCAAGTAGATAAATAGGTACCGCTCCGGCGGGAAGGTAAACGGCGTTTCCGTGCGCTGCTCTGGTTTCACCAGAAGCGGCTTAGTCAAGCTGGCCACATGACCTGGAAAAATTGTCTGCAGACAAACGTCGGCTCCCTCGGCCTATAAAGCAAGATGAGCACTGCAACCCCAGAGTCGTTCGTGACTGGACTTAACTGTCAGGAATCCTTTACCTTTATGCCTTCACTGCAGCTCATCTTTTCCTAAAATAGTAGGAGTTTGGAGCTGCAGTAAGACTTTGTGTAACAAGAATTAACTTTTCAAAGAGAATGGGAAGAACATAGAGTCAGGAGGAATGGGCTGTAGAGGTAGGGAAATGTAGACGAGAGTCTTCGGGATTTGTTATATGGAATTTCACAAATTATGGAGGACTGAATTATCCAGTGGGGTGGGGGGAAACCCCAAGATGAGAATGGATGAAAAGACAGTATTTCATCTGAGCAAATAGGCTAGGGCCTACAGAAAGTCACAGATAGGAAAGCAAATAGGGTTGTATCCAGTGGAGTTATCCTATTAGTGTAAGGACTTCTGTCTGCACAATGTTTCTTCTCCTCTCCCTGTGTGCCCCTTCCAATTCTGCTCCAGAAAAGATGGGGGGGGGGAGAGAGATTGATGTGCACAGGGCGAGAAGAAGTCCCATTGCACAAACTGCTGACTAATTATTGGATACGATCCATAGTCTTTAAAGCAGGAAGGTTGCTCTAGAAGGTCATTGATGTCTCTACCAAAGTTTAATGACTGTGGTAAAAATTGGGTTGTTCTTGGCCCTAAACAAGTATTTGGAAAAACAGAATTTGGCCATACCTGCTCTGGTGTATAAAGATAAAGTTTGTGTGTGTGTGTCTTTCTGACATTCAAAACATTTATAAGCTTCTTTATTGCAGAACTACTTTTGAAAATAAAAGACAACTCATAAGCTGAAGTAAATTGAGTGCTGGGGTTGAACATAGTTGATGAAAGGTCTCTGCTGGTACATTTGGATATGGCAGAAATCCAAAAGGCTCAGACATTCATCCACTCTGGCTCTTTATTATGACATGAGAAATGAAATGTATGATGTACATGTTTCACATATTTTGCAGGCCTTGCAGTTCCACTAAATGTACGTGAAGGCAGAGTTACAGATATTTCAATACAGATTATTTGGGATAGAGCAGATGGAAACTTTCAGCAGTATGAAGTCACATGCATAAACTATGCAGGTATTTTCATGGTATGTTTAAAAAAAACATCTGTTTTATATCACCAATGAAATCACTGCTGTCAAGTGAATTATAGTCATTTTAAAAAGAGATGAACCCACACAGACATTTTACTATTGTGTTGCTGTTTTGAATGCATTTTTATTCCAGCTGATATTATGTATGTGCCTAGGTCCTCAAACCCTTGGTACTTGTGTGCTTGCAAAGCCAGAAGTCCACAGGGAAAGATGAAAGAAAAAGAACTACTTTGTACTCTCCGGTCCCTGCCATTCAGCTTGCAGAGGTCCTGCAGTGTGAATAGGGGCAGTGATTAATATGTGCAGGATGAGGTCACAGCACATGTTGACTGCAAGAATTACATGTGCATTGAATGTGCTCTCTCACACACCCCTTCAAAACTGCAAAGAAGACACTACCTCTGTTTGATTTGTAGGTCCAAAAAGTCACAAAAGAATTGGCAGAATTTTCCAGTCTGATCCCTGGCTCACTATATAACTTCACAGTTAAAACTGAAAAAGAAGGATATAAAGACAGCCTTCCTGTAAGCATACAAATAGAGACAGGTAAGAATGACAACATTCTGCTTGTAAAACATACCGCTGCTGCAAACATCACCTTTGTTATCCTGATACACTAAAGGGCTAATCCTTAAAAAAAAAAAGATTTCTGTGTGATGGGTACCGGTAAATTGAAAATGATAAATGCTTTCTCGTTTACTGGTATATATTTTTAACAAGGCATACTGGGATGTGTGTATATATTTGCACCTTGTATAAGAGTCTTAAGATGAAGAGAGGGTCAAGACTCCAAACATTCAATTCTGCATAGGCAGTTTCTGAGTAAAATGTTATTTCCATGCAATAGCAAAGTAGGAAATTTGCTGAAGTGCATATACAAAATTACAAGAACATTTATACGATAATTATTAGAGATGGGAAAAGTTAATTGTTTATTTCTGCCTTTTGTAAAACTGTAAAAAAGTGGTAACCTCTTGTAGAAACATCAAGACTGATATTGTTTCCTTCCTGTGCTGTACCTTATCTGTTCTCAGAAGCTGGAGAATCAAATCCTATTATTTTAAGTAAGGAGTTATTTATGGAAAATTAGACTTGGCCATCTATTCCAACTTCAGGCTTCCAGGCACAAAATCTTATCCATTAAGCAATGTTAATAATTTTGCATTTACTTCCTCTTAAGAACTTCCATGGATGGAGATAATAATTGTTGGTTTACCAATATATGCTTGAATTGCTAATTTTCAACATAATAATCTTTGTTGATAGTGCCAAGCTCAGTTAAGTATATGAATTTCAGTAAAGACTCTGGGTCAATAACTATTACCTGGCCACCAGCCCTGGGTATATTTGATGGATACATCATTACATTGGCTTGCAAAAACTACAGCAAAGAAGAAAAGTTTTCTTCAGATATAAGGTATTGTATAAAGATAACACATAACTTTCTAGCCACAGTATGATTTGACAATGTTTTTCTTAATTATATTTTTCTTAATTATGCAGGAAGTACAAATTTGATGGCCTTTCCTCAGGCACTGAGTACTTTATTAAAATAGTTACTAAGAACAGATTAAAGAGAAGCTTCCCCACCACTTTAAAAATCAGCACTTGTAAGTTTATTTTATGCTTTGTATTCTGGATTTTCAAACTATGTCTGTGCAATCATTTGTAATTTAAGAGCATAAAACTGAGGGCACTTCACTACAGATGCAGTATCTACATGTGAGGGATGTTTCTAATTGTTTGCAGTTTTTGATACATGATGCAAAGGTATCCCGCAAAATGGTGATTGGTAAATGATTAATTGAATGGTGGCATTAAAATCCCTTAGTAAATAAATAAAGCACCATGGACTCAAGACAGCCCTGTTTTCTCCCCCTCCTATTCTGCACATACGCAGGCAGCACAATAGACCAGTGTTTTTCAACCTTTTTTGGGCAAAGGCACACTTGTTTCATGAAAAAAATCACGAGGCACACCACCATTAGAAAATGTTAAAAAATTTAACTCTGTGCCTATATTGACTATATATAAAGTAATTCTCTTGAATAGGAATCAAATAAACACAAAGAAAGTATTTTATAATTACTTTATTATGAAATAGTAAGTAAACAGAAATATGAAAAATTATAAAATACTTTATTCAGTGCGCAACCTGGGCATGTTTCGCTGAACACAAAGCTGATATTCTGGCTGGAATCGAAGAAAGACACACACGTGTCTTTTTTTTAAAAATCTTTCGAATTTTTCAATTTTTCCCACGGCACACCAGGCAACATCTCGCGGCACACTAGTGTGCCACGGAACAGTGGTTGAAAAACACTGCAATAGACTAATAATAATAATAATAATAAGCCACACATCTGTCTGGATTATCCCAGCCACGCTGGGCGGCTTCCAACAAAGTATTGAAAGACAAAAAAACCTCAAACATTAAAAACCTCCCTATACAGGGCTGCCCTCAGGTGTCTTCTAAAAGTCAGATAGTTGGGAGGGCATTCCACAGTCCAATCACTACTACCGAAAAGGCCCTCTCCTTAGTTCCCTGTAACCTCGTTTCTCGCAATGAGGGAACCGCCCTCAGAGCTGGATCTCAATGTTCGGGCTGAATGCTGTGGGTCCCATGCCCGCCTCCCATATCCCCATCCAGTTTCAACCTAAATTAGCTGTTCTCCAGAGAATGAGCATTAAGGTGAAAGGGGAGGCCGAGCTAGAGATCCATGCCGATGTTGTTAGCATTTTACTCCTCTGTTGCTGGATGTGTGATTGTTACATCACATGTCAGTGTTTACTTTCTAGGATTGGAAAGTGTGAGAACAGTCTTATCTCTCTTCCGCTGTACTGTACTTTTGTACTTTTCTTTCTCTCTCTCTCTTGGAGAAGTGAGAGGACACCATGATTGCTTTGTCCTGTATATATCGCTTAATAAATACTTAGAATGCACACACTCAAACTCCACGATCGTTTCTGCTATACTCTGCTGATAGAGCGTGCACATGTCTATTGATATGTGTCGCTGGTGCGCACTGGGACTGATTTGTGAACGTCCCAGGCAGCGCTTCATCAGGAAGATGCCCAGAGAGGTCTGTCTCATTCCGGGGGCTGCGTGTGCCCCCCAGGCGTGTTCCGACAGATCTCCCATTCACCTTGACAATTATTCGCACTGCCTGTATGTACAAGTGTGCCACAGAGCTCACTTATTTGCTGTTTATTAGCTGTTTATTTGCTCCTGCCATGGTCCTAATTAAAACCAGCCCCAACTTTGTGCCTGCTATTTACAGTAGGAGGAAAGAGTAGAATGCACTCAATTAACCTACAGGGGTTCTCCATGTGCAGGTTCTTCACCAGCAGTAGACAGGGATCACGCCTTGAATCCCAAGGATAAGCTAGCTAAAACAGAGGTAAGGATCCTTTGACACTCCCAAGGATTGCTCGGCTCCAGCTCCCATCATCCCTGACCATTGACCGCACTTGGCAGGGGCTGATGGGATTTGCAGTCCGGCAACATCTAGAGGGCAACACTCCGCTTGCCTGAGCTACAGAGAGGCATGCACCTCATAATTCTTATCCAAGATCTGAGAACAGATAATCCGGCTGTACTCTCTAAAGACCGTGAGAGAGGAACCCAGGAAAGTAAAAAAATAAATAAAAAAAATCCATGAAAGATTGAATTGACCTCTTGGCCCTCAGAACCATAAATCAACACATCTTTATATTCTGGCACAGCCATGATTCATACCAAAACTGAATTGGAGAAGAGGTCACATTCCCTAGCAACTGTCCTTACTTCCTTGCACATTCAAGAACTGCAAATTTAAAGGAGACTATTATAATTTCTTTAATTTTATCTCTTTAATGTTATCTCTTTAATCCAGGTCCCGATCCACCCTTAGATTTACAGGCATTTGGAATAGAAGAGAACACAGTTTATTTGTCATGGGAATTGCCCAATGGAAGCTTTGATCATTTTGAGGTAAGAAAAATAGTATGTAAATAATTTTTTTATTGACTTACTTCCCCCCCCCCCATCCACATAGGTTGACAGTCACAGAGGAGGTTCTGCCTGTGTGTGGAAAACAAAGCAAAATACATAGGCAACACACAAAAAACAAAATACACGTACTTGCCCTAATCCATGTATTTTTCCACAGCACGGAAAAAGGCATCTTGAGGTTATGATATATAAAGAAAAAAAATGCCCCAAGAGAAAGAGATAAGTAGTTTCTTTTCCCCTACTCTCACCATCCACTGTAGCCTCGGTGGCTGTATTGTATAAAACAACCACAAATATCTCCTTATGCCTCCTTTGACATGGAAAAGCAAGAAAAAACATCAACCACAATCTAGTTTACTATTCGCCCTAGAATATTTTATGAATTTTAATTTGTGTGGGTTTTTAATATGTACATGTGTGGAAATTACAAACTCCAGATTGTTTGTGCTTTTGTATAGATGTTCTTATGGAAAGAAAATGTCATTTAATATGGATCATAATGACATCACATTATTGTCTGACATACCGCAGAGCAACCAGCCATGTTAGAGCAGTCCTTCTGAATAAATGAGATTAAGTGTGAAATATTAATAAGGGAGGCTTTGGAAGAGCGGTTGCCTAGCAAAGTGCCTAGCACAAATGGGATCATTTTACTAGTCATTTAAAATTAATCAGGCCAGCTCATCCAATTTTCATTACACGCTTAGGAATTAATGGCATGAAAACAATACAAAAAAAAAGCAGCTTTAGTCATTTGTTTCCCTTTATATCCCTATTTTTAGTTCATTACTTTGCATTTAGTATTTTGTATTCAGTTATAATTTGCAAGCGTGCTTGCCTGAGTTTAAGTTTGAACCCTCACTCTGGGTGCACACGTATCTATTGGGACAGATCCTCCTTCTGCCCAGAAATCCTTTATCTCTATAACTGTGATTTTAGTTTCTTACTCACTTTCTTGACTGACCTGAAGCAGTCAGCCTGGGCATTTCACAGCCCTGTGACTGATGAGCAGGGCAATCCTGCACACTAGATCCTGGCACAGAGGTGCAAATGGGACTGGTATAAAACTATGTCAGGTCCTGAGTCAGTTCAGAAGCCTGGGGGGGGGGGATGCCTGCTGTGCTGGCCTAAGACCAGCAGAGTAGGAATTAAGTACACAACAACCCAAAACGCAGAGAGTCAACCCCTAATTGGGTGTATGCGCACTGTAAGGCCTTGGGAAAACACCAGCACAGGAATGGAAACACATTTGGGGTTTTTTTGCACCCCAGCTACATCCACCACACGCTGTGCCAGTCAAATAGCCACTTGCAACAACAGTGTGACGCAGGTAAACAAATGCACACAAAGATCATAAGAACTGCAATCACATATAGAGGCTGTTGCAACACTCCCTGCTCCCTAAGAACACACAGCACACCTAGGGAGATGAGAGAGGATGACTTACTGAGAGCATGTTGCACAAGACCAATGGTGAAAGCCACAGTGCAAAGCATGAGTGGGCTGGGAACAGTGGCGGAAGAAGGGGGGTGCAGTAGAGGCGGCCCGCCCTGGGTGTCATCCCTGGGGGGGGGTGATATTCGGTGCGCCGCTCGCCCATGACTCCCAAGCCTGCTGCCTACCCCAAACTGTCGGGGGAAGGGGAGGAGCTGCGCCTTCCCCCTTTGTTTTGACAGCTCGGGACTCCACTGCCTCCCCCCAAGCTGTAGGGTGGCTGTGTGGGAGGAGGCAGGCAGACTCCTCGGAGGTCCCGCGGGTGGCTGGCCCCACCCCATGAGTGGTTGGTCCCGCCCCCAGGCGCAGGGCACGTGTGCCACCCCAGGCGCCCGATCGGCTTGCACTGCCACTGGCTGGGCATACACAAGCGCTCTGATCAGCTCATCTGAGAAAAAGTCACCAGTGGTAGAAGCAGTCCTAGAGACAGGCCAAAGGCATTCACTTCCCCTTTTCTCTTAGGCCTGGAGCGTTGTTCAAATATTGCCATAATGGGACTCCGTCACTTCTGTCAACAAGAAAAGTGGAACTGAATCCAAATATGTTCTTCTCACCTTGGCAAGAAAACTGCTATAGGATATAGTTTTTAGAGCTCTTCTGGTTTTCCACATATGCAGACTCAGATAATGCAGGGATTCATCATCACCATTAAAAAAAAATGTAGATAGTTTACTAAATTACCACAATGTCGTGACACTAGCACAAGGGCACTGATGTGTGCATCTTTCACTGTGTTTTAAATACTATCAGTGAGTGTTGATGCTGCCTTGATGACTGACTTCCTAAATTATATTAAATTACTTGGGATATAATCTCTACGTGTGCTTTTCTTCTCTAGCTTTCCCATGGTTTGGCAACAAGCGTTGGTTTTCTTCATACGACTGAAGTTGCTGTTGGCAGGGCTGTAGTGAAAAATCTGATGCCTGGTGTAGAATACGTTTTCCAAGTAAAGACCATTAAAGGAAAAGACTTTAGCGTGGCTGTGGAGAGAAAAGTCACTACAAGTAATTTCCTGAGAAATAATTTATATTCTCCCCTCCCAAAATACAGTGTAAATATTTTTGAACAGCAGTACAGAGAATATTGGAATATGATGTGAGACACTGGGCTGGTTCAGAATATCATGCTGTTTCAGATGCCATGGTTTAGCACTAGGTGCACAAACCTCAGCAAACCCTATGGTAGGAATCCTGGTTTAAAACAAATAATCATTAAACAAAACAGTGTGACAACTGCTGGTATAATTTCAATATTCTCTGCTAACCCCCTCTATGGGTACAAATGCCATTTGTTTATAATTCTACCCTGTGTGAAATGGACAAAAAGCCAATTGTGTGCTTCAGTTTTCATGATAAACTTCCAGTAGTTTAGCCAAATTTTGTATTCAATTAATTTATTGTAGGCCACAACCCTGAAGCAAATTTGTGGCAAATAACCCTACAGCCATTATTGAGCAAGACCTACCACCATATACATGAGCAAAATCTGCTGGTAGTATTAACTTGTGTGTTCACTGTGGTAAATTGAATTATGTCCACCAATGTTTCATTACGTTTCTTTGGTTATGGTTATTTCCCCATTATACATTGGAATATTGTGTATGTTTTCCTGATTATAATGCTAGCACTTCTGTCCCAATTTTCTAATGTTCCTTTCACACTGTGATGCTTGTTGTGTTATGAAACTACAGTGGTACCTCGGGTTACATACACTTCAGGTTACAGACTCTGCTAACCCAGAAGTATTACCTCAGGTTAAGAACTTTGCTTCAGGATGAGAACAGAAATCGGGCAGCGGTGGTGCAGCGGCAGCAGGAGCCCCCATTAGCTAAAGTGGTGCTTCAGGTTAAGAATGTTTTCCAGTTAAGAATGGACCTCCGGAACGAATTAAGTACGTAACCAGAGGTACCACTGTATGACTTTTTGACAGATAGGCTAACCAGATAACCACCAGATGGTTGATAAGTACCATTGAAGGACAGCGACTTACCCAAGGTCACACCATGACAATGCTCAGATGTAATAGCAAACCACGGTTTGGTGCTATGCTTTGAGTTCTGCCTTTACTTACTCCCCTCTGTTGCATGTGGCAGTTCCATAGTTTGCTTCAGTAGCTGCTCACACTACAGATTGTGGAATCTTGCAGCTCCAGACCAGGAAACTAATTTATCTCAAACTAGGAGGGGATGTCTCATGTCAAGGGGGAGGTAGAAGAAGCTGGAGGAGACGGGAAGCTGGTGCACATTAGGCCATTGGCATCACAACTGAATGTAGCCAATGTATATCTGATTTAGGAATTGAACTTAGTTCCATTAGGTACAAATTTTAAAATGTTGTTCGGTTGACTGATAAACTAAATAGGTGTCTATCAAACTTAACTGGTCATCAGCTGCCAGCCTATGTCACTTAAAAGGGATTTCTTAATAGCACCAACTTCAAAGGTGTTGAGTGCTTTTGTCAAGTGAAATGTGCTTATTTAATCTTTTTTGCCTCATACGTATAATCTATTTTCTCTCTTTTTAATCAGAACCAATGAAGATATGTGGTCTAACCTTAACACTGGTAAATACTTCGTCTGCTACGTTAACATGGAATCCCAAGAAGACCAACTTTACCCACTATAAAGCGTCTGTATCAAACAGTACATTCACAAAGGAATATACTATTTTAGGAACTCGGACACATTACACCATTACAGATCTGACTGCTGGTGGGATTTATAATTTCACACTGCAAAGAGTAAAAGGGAGTGCTGAAAGTACACTTGCCTTTACTGAAATCACTGCAGGTTTGTAGTTTTCTCTGTTGCTATATTTATTTATTAAGGGTCCAATAAATATTTACGCACACTGTAGCCAATTTTTAAGGTTTTAACCCTCTATGGCTTTGTGAAAACATGGGCTGCTTCACTTTTTAAAGCTGCAACCATACACTTACCTGGGAATAAGTCCCACTGAAGTGTGTAGACGTGTAAGATTGCTGAATTTGGGCATTTGCTCATATCAGAAAACGTTGCGCATGCAGAGTGAGATGGTCCTGCAAAAATATCCCTGATGTAAGATGGAAAAAAGATGGAATTTTTTAAAGAGCTTAGGAACTCAGCAGCACATATAAAACTGACCTACTCTCAGTGGCAGAAGAGATCTGTGCGTTTGAGTCTATGTGAACTCAGGGTAGGAAAAGACTTCTCAATTTTTACACAGCCTGAAATTGAATACTTTTTAAAGTTCAGATCATGAGTGCTTTCTTTGTAGCTGTAATCCAGGCAGAGTATTTTAGTAGAGAAACTCCAGTTCAAGCCCATACCTGATTTGTTTTCCACTGGTCAGGTTTCACGCTTGATTTAAGTACGAGTGCTGTAAACGTCTCCTGCAGTACCTGCTATTTTCATGCTCAAATGAAAAAATAACAGTAACTTTGTCCTTTGTTTTATTCAGTTTAAGAAAGAAAGTAAGGAATCACAGGTATTTGTGTTTAGTAATAATATAATAATCGTTTGTTTTCTACATATAGTGTATTTGTTCAGTTTGTGAACAGATTATGGGGAATTTTGAGATTTGCAAATTTCCAGATTTGGCTCCTCTGTTCACCACACAAAGACAGGTGACTTGTGAATAACCGGGGCTGTGGTCTACTTAAGGGTTGCTTTTGTGTGTGTGTGTGTGTGTGTGTGTGTGTACATAATACGTACATTTCAATGGAAAATAATAACGAATGAATGAATTTTCTTCAAGAGCCGGAAAAGCCACAGAAACTAACAGTCTTCAATGTGTCGGCACATTCCTTTTCTCTACATTGGAGGCTGCCGCATGGATATGTGGAAAGGTTTTGTGTGGTTCTCACACCTCCTCATGGCTTTGTTTCTATTCGAGATGTGGGAGGTGGGGAGTATCAGGTATGTGGCAGCTTTTGTTTTGTAGTGCTTGGATAGTCAGCAATTGTTCATATGCTCTGCTGATAGGAAAATTGGCCAAGCATGACGTTCTCTCTATTTAAGCTTTTAAACCTTAGATGAGAATTCAAAAGTACACATGCCAAATTTGTGAGAGCAAATTTCAACATCTATGGTTTGTTGCCTTAACAACAGTTATAATACTTTTGCGAAGTCCACCGCAGACATCCAGCCAGTCATTTAAGGGTTCATGAATAGTTTAACAAAGGCAGGGCAGAGCTATTGAGTAATACAGGCTCATTAATTGTGTACTTGCCAGGAAGATCTAGACTTAAATCATTAATGCCAGGCAACATTTCCCTCTTAAGCCATCACAAAGTTATAGGAGCATTGTTTGATTCCTGTATTTGAAAAAATTATATATAATTACCATGGTTTTTCATGTTATTTTGCTTCTGTTTTGTATTGGAGCTGCAAAGGCACAGGTACTTCATAAGAATGTTAACTAATGGTTTTGGTGGGTTATGTTTTAAACTGACAGCTCAACAAGTTTTTTCCCCCTAGGATGCCTCAGCAAAGATGAACAGAATATTCTAGTGTTTTTAGCTGCAAGATACTAACCTGGGGATTCTGCAGAATCCTAGAATGCAGTAAACAGAGCCTCTGCGATGAGTTGTTATTTGGCAGAAGAATCTTGTGCTCTTTGAGTGTTACCTTTTCACTTCTTTTAATAGGCAACTTTCATATTGCAATAATGCGAAAAGTATATTTAAAGAAAAGTATTTAAATGTGATGTGTGTTGTGAATCTTTGTAATATGAATGCCGCTTATTTAATGTTTGCTTTTGTTTAAATTGTAAGCTGTAGTTCTAACTGGGTTAATTTATTATTTTAGGCTGATATTTCTAGCACTACTCCTGGAACATTGTACAATGTGACTGTTTCTTCAGTTACCTCTTCGGTGTACAGCTCGCCTGTCAGCAAAACAGTGACAACTAATGTAACTAGTGAGTTTATTGTCATATATTGTGTGTGACTATTTCCTTTAAAGGTCTCACTTAGCCTTTAAAATATATATAACGTTCTATTTTGAAGATTACAGTACATTCTTTCTGTTAGTGTCTGTTCATTTCTGTGTTAAATTGTTTGAGAAAGGTATCGTTTCTTAAGCAAATGGTTCATGTGTTTGAAAGAGATACCGTACATGTCTGAAAAGTCAATAGCAATTTGGCATTATTTATAACAGAATTGCCAAAATACAAGTACTTCTGGATCAGATAAGTAGCTTCCTTTCGTATGATTTCTTGGGGAATTCCACTTCCCAAAAATTTGTGGTGTTTAAAGTGCAGAGGTGCTAAGGAAGCTTTAATAACGTGGGTGAAAAACTAAACTGGCATCAAGATCTATTTTGTCTATGACTATTGCAGCATTCCATTTTTTGAATTCTTATGGAAAGAATGTACTTGGTGTTCCAAAAAGGCATTTTATCGTCTTTCATAATAGTTCTAAAGAAAGCCAACTTCATACTATCTGCACTTTAAGAACTCAAAGACATCTTTGCTGGCAAATTCTTTCGTTATTATGTACTAGCAGCAGAGGTATACACGCACAACTTAATTAAAAGCCTGTCCTTCATACAGATCCAGGACCTCCTGTTTTCCTTGCGGGGGAAAGAGTTGGATCTGCAGGAATTCTTCTCTCTTGGAACACACCACCACATCCGAATGGGAGGATTATATCCTACATTGTTAAATATAAGGAGGTATGCCCTTGGATGCAAAATACTTATACTCAGGTTACAACAAAGCCAGACAGTTTGGAAGTTCTTCTCACCAATCTTAACCCTGGAACAACTTATGAGATTCAGGTACGTGCCTGCTTGCCTATTACTTGCCAAGTGTAAATTAAAATATAGTTTTTATTGTGTGTAACAGTAGGATAAAAAAGATACCATATTAATTCACTGTTTTACCTTCTCATTGCACACCTGATATGCACAAAGGAAAGCATGACTGTTGCATTTTGCCTTCTCGTTGCTTCATTTCTGTTCATTCATTATTCATGGCCAATTAATTGATAGATATGAAAGTTCTTTACTTCAAAATACAAAGCCTAGTTCTATTATACACATAGCACATGATCATTGCAACATTAATGAAAATAAGGTTACAGGTGGTTTAATCTTAAGAAAATAGAAGCAATTTACTATTTTGCAATTCATTTTTAGTTCATGTTATACCACAGTGGTTACCGGTAATTCATTTTGTTCAGAGGATTCTGTTTTTTAAAAAAGATCCAAAATATTTTATGACTTAAAAAACAGATGGCTTATTATTAACATTTTATGATTAAAAAGCCTAGTTAACTTGAACTACTGCAAATCAGAGATTGCTTTAAAACAATCACTTTTAATTTTAAGAGGTTCCTTCCTTCCTTCCTTCCTTCCTTCCTTCCTTCCTTCCTTCCTTCCTTCCTTCCTTCCTTCCTTCCTTCCTCTCCCTTATCAATTTTATTCCAACTGGATTTTGACAACAGATTTAACTTTTTAGTGCTGTTTAATGTATTTGTTGTAGCCAACAAAATCCTTGCACTGTTTCCATTCATGGATCCCACCCCACGTGACCACATATCCTATTGTGATCTAACAATCAGCATCCTATAACAATATTTCACACTTTATGAATAGGGCAAATGAAATTTCCTTCCTCTGAAGAGCCTTAAATTGTACCATTAACCATTCTCCTTGCAAACCGCAAATATGGCTATAATATAGGCACTGTAAAGATCAAAGTTTAAGCCCATTTCCTTTTATCACTCAGCTGAGAGCATTTGCTGTCTCTCTTCTTTAAAGTAAACCTCTTATTCCATGAAAAATAAGTCTCCTAGTACCCATCATTTCAGCGCACATAGCTGAATTTATTATTCATTATTTCAGGATGTTGGTGCTATGAAAGCTCAGGTTCATCACAACTGCACTTGGATTTCTCCATTCTGTTCTATGGCAGCTCTCATTTATACCCTGGAAGAGATTTTGTGTGTGTGTGTTTAAGTCTAGGAAATTCATGTGTCTATGGAGCTGGAGTTGGCCTGTTGAGCCTGGCTTGGCTCAAGGGGTCAGAGACACTTGTACCACTGAAACTGTGTTTGCAGAGGCTGCAATTACAGCTGTGAAGTTTTGGGAAGGCCAAGACTGATGTTTCATCATAATACTATATTCATGACCCAACTCCCAATGCCCAGTAAGGCTCTTAAAATATGTCATAAGTCTAACAATGTATCTAAGAATTAGTTAATATGAGTTTCCACATGTATGTTTAGACTTTGGGTAGATTCAGATGACACAGAGCCCCTTTGAGTTCATTTCCACATAGTGAACCAGTTATCTGTAGCTCTACTGCAGTCCTGTAATTGCACAGAAATGTAGACTTGGCAGTGGTGTAGAAATGAGAGCTTGGATGGTCACCTCAAACATCTGGCTTTGAACATGGATGTGTTTGCACAGCCTATGTGATACACCATTGCCCATCACATAGAACTATACAGTGGTACCTCGAGTTAAGAACTTAATTTGTTCTGGAGGTCCGTTCTTAACCTGAAACTGTTCTTAACCTGAGGCACCACTTTAGCTAACTGGGCCTCCCGCTGCCACCGCGCCGCAATTTCTGTTCTCATCCTGAGGTAAAGTTCTTAACCCGAGGTACTATTTCTGTGTTGGCGGAGTCTGTAACCTGAAGCGTCTGTAACCTGAGGTACCACTGTAAATTGGATTAAAGCATCTTTGGTTTCTTTCTGTATGCTCTATTTTTGGTTTCTTTCTGTATGCTCTATTTTTATTATGTTGCTTTGAGGATGCAAACAGAAGTTTGCCCTTCTTTCCCCCCAAATTTATGTCATTTTGCATCTTAACCGGTCCCGATTTCTGTTGTCTGTTCATATGGAAGCCTGCTCTGCCTCTGATCTTTGTCTTGTTGCTTTTGGATATTTTCTGTCTCTGCTGTTCACTTTTTGAGATGAGGTGGCCCAAACTGAAAACCAATGCCAGTTCAAGGTTGGTGCATAGCATTGCTTTTGCTTTGTTTTTTTTAAATTACGGCAGTTTATAAAATTATGCATGGCGAAAGATTTATACGATCTGAGGTGAAACCAGAGTATGGAAGATGAACTTGCCTGAAAATAAGAGTTAGATGTGAAACCAGGAAGGGAGGATAGGGGGAAGTCCCAACAAGATGTTAAGGAAAATAGGTGAAAAATGATATACTTTATTGTTGTGTTTATATGTTTGTGTTATGTTTTTCTTTTGTAGTTTATGTGCTTGTTTTGTTTTATATGATAAAATGAATAAAACTATTATTAAAAAAATAAAATAAAAAAATTATGCATGGCATGGAGAAATTCCCTAACACTAGAACTAGTGGATATTCAGTGAAGCTGGAGGTTGGAAAATTCAGGACAGATAAAAAAGAGTACTTCTTAATGAAGCATGTAGTTAAACTATGGAACTCACTCCCACAGGAGACAGTAATGGCCATCAACTTAGATGGCATTAAAAGAGGATCAGAGAAATTCATGGAGGAGAGGCAGATAGAGATGCTAGCTACCAACTAGCCATGATAGCTACACTCTGCTTCTAGCATTGGAGGCAGTAATGCTTCCAGATGCTGGAAACCACAGGAGATGATAGTGTTCTTGTGTTGCTTGAGGCTTTTGTACAGACATCTGGGTGGCTACTGGGAGGACAGGATGTCAGACTACATGGGCCACCACTGGCCCAATCCAGCAGACTCTCCTTATGTTCATATGTCTATGTCTCTATGTAATTGACATTGTGAGTGATTGGGGCTTGCATTTGCTCCCACTCTGTGCTAATTTACCAGGCATTACTCTAGTCTTCATACAATTTGTTACTGTGAATTGGCAGTAAATGTTGGAATGTTTTGTTTGAACTGGATTTTGATGAGCCTCGTTCCATGCCAATAAGCACGGGACATCTTTGCCCAGTGACACTGGGGCCCAATAAAAAGGTAAAGGGACCCCTGACTGTTAGGTCCAGTCGCGGATGACTCTGGCAGCAAAATACTGGGCAAGGTTTTGCCCAGTATCTTGTCTGTGTGATGTGCTCATGGGAAAAAGTTGTCCCATGAGCCCTTGCAAGGGGGAGGTGAAGGCTGCTTCCTCTGGAGCTCAGAGCCATTTCGCCTTGAGAGCTTCCTGCTCACGCACCCTCATGTTTGAACATTTTTGGGTCGCTCATTGACAGGGCCAGAAAGATTTTTTCTCTCTCAACCTGATTTGCACCTGGTTAGAGTTTTCTCCGCCTCTCCTTCAGTGAAATTATGGTCTTCCTTTGTTAAGTGGAAGAGTGTTGTTTGAATGATGCTGGAAATAGCATTGGGCAGGATCAACATAGTATAGGAGGCCCCCATAAGGGGCCTAAGGGGAAGATTGGCTATGGCACCTCCAAGCTCAGGTTGGGGTATCTGCCTGGTTGGAATCTGTACCCTGGTCACCCAGTGAAACCTTGTTTGCTTTGCAGTCAGGTTATTTGCTGCTCTCCTGGGTCACATAATGTGCCTGCCTGGCCAATCAGGATTAAGCTGTTGACAGTGAAATTTTAAGACATACAGTCGCCATCCACATCTCCATTGAAATAAATAGGAGTTAAGTAGCATCCTTCACCTGCTCTTGCACACCTCTTTCTCATTTCAAATATGCTTGTGCAGGTGAACTTCCCAGTGGAATACATCTACATTTTTACGATATGTTTTTAGCTTACGGGAATGTATCCTGTCTTGTAATTTATTATTATAATAAACGTATAATTTGTTATTAATATTGTTATTTCTTGCTTTAAAATAATTATCCTAACGGCACTAATTTGGGTTTATTGCAGGTTGCTGCTGAAAACAGTGCTGGCATTGGAGTATTTAGTGACCCATTTCTCTTTCAAACGGCAGAAAGTGGTAACTTGATTTATGTTATGATTTTTATCTAGCTTATTAGCTTATTATGTCACTGTGGAGAGTTGCAGGCTTTGTAAGTGCAGATGTGTAAGTTGGGAGAAAATTTGGGATGCTGACAAGTTAGTCTGCTTCTCTTGTTACTGGTTTTGCAATTTACCTAGAATATTGCCCTTACGCAGCTGAAAATTCTGGTTATTTTTACTAGGCTACTAGCATAATTAAGCAAGAGGATTTTTTTGGCATTTTTGTGCATGTGGGTGGGCGGATTGTTCTGCGAGTTAGAAGGGGAGGGCCTGAGAGAGAGTGCAGCTGTGGATCACTGAACTGCTTAGAAATACATTGATGAGCCAGTCTCTGGATCAAACTGGAACAGAGAAATTAGGTTTGGGCACTATAATGAACTACTTCATCCGCCAAGTATAGGCTATCTGGCTAGAATACTCATGTATTAAAATTTGACTCTCACCAAGATAAAAGTGATAATTAAATGTTTTAGTTCTGAAGTCTATTTAATGTTACATTGTTTTTAAAGCTCCAGGTAAAGTGGTGAATCTCACAGTTGAAGCTTTCAACTATTCTGCTGTAAACCTGATTTGGTTTCTACCTCGGCAGCCAAATGGGAAAATAACCAGTTTCAAAATTAGCGTAAAGCATGCAAGAAGTGGGATAGTTGTGAAAGATGTCTCTGTTAAAGTGGAGGACCTTCTGTCTGGAAGGCTACCAGAATGCAATGTAAGTAATGTAAAATGTTTTAACAAAATAAAATAAAAAAAATTCCTTCCAGTAGCACCTTAGAGACCAACTAAGTTTGTTCTTGGTATGAGCTTTCGTGTGCATGCACACTTCTTCAGATACACTGAAACAGAAGTCACCAGACCCTGATATATAGTGAGAGGGTGGGGAGGGTGGGGAGGGGTATTACTCAGAGGGGTGATGGAAATGGGTGAAAGGTTGATAGCTGTGGTAAACCTGTTGACGACTGTTAACGGCTGCAATTAGTCTTACAGGAAAAAGCAAGGGGTGAGAAGGTTAACTTTTTCCTGTAAGACTAATTGCAGCCGTTAACAGTCGTCAACAGGTTTACCACAGCTATCAACCTTTCACCCATTTCCACCACCCCTCTGAGTAATACCCCTCCCCACCCTCTCACTATATATCAGGGTCTGGTGACTTCTGTTTTAGTGTATCTGAAGAAGTGTGCATGCACACGAAAGCTCATACCAAGAACAAACTTAGTTGGTCTCTAAGGTGCTACTGGAAGGAATTTTTTTTATTTTATTTTGTTTTGACTATGACAGACCAACACGGCTATCTACCTTTAACTGTAAAATGTTTTGGTTATGGGTAGACAAGAATTTGATCGATCTGCATTTTTATTTAGAAAAATGTATTTCATGTAAAAATAAATAAATCCAAAGGTTTTTACTCATTCAGAAGTTGATACAGTGCTATCGTTTGCAGCTTGATTTGCATTAATCTCTTAGCTAACGAGGATGTTTTTCCCCCCTAGAGTGAGTGAATGCTGCAGATTGTGATCGAAAGCATTTGAACCATCTATGCATGTCCCACCTCAAATTTTCAATTTAACAACTACCCTCACAGTATCCCCAAGCTGCTGCTTAAACTGTCCCAAGTTTATAACAGAATTTGGAGATTAAGGCTAAATAGGTTTACATAGCTATAACCACCATTGCACTTTATGGCAATTACTTCTGAGTAAACATACATGGAATTGTGCTGCAGTCATTTATCTACTTACTTGGAAATAAACCCATTGGGTTCAATGAGGAAACATGTATAGGATTGCACTGCTAGCATGAGAAACATTTAAAAGGAAATTGCTACCTGGGGCAATGTACACTTTTTACATTATGTTTCTCTTTATGTCTCACACAATCCTTGATCTGCTTTTGAATTTTGTATCAATTCAGGTCACATAACCCAACTCATTGCTCAATCATGGTTGAAAGTTAAAGCCTGTAGTAGCAAGAATCAGACATCTATATGCCTGACTTTTCATTACTTGAGCCCCAATTACATTAATCAACATGATAAGATTACTTCAAACTAATTAAAAGGTAGAATCCTAGTCTTGTAAAATATATAATGTTAATGGCTCCAGCAGGTTAAGACCTTGGGTTTACATTTCATTCAAGCAAATGGATTTGCGGCAACACAGAGTTTCCAAACTTCATGACAAATAGGTTCTACATCGATTGCTATTTACCCAGTCAGTAATGTTGCACCAATTGTGTTACATAATTTTGTTCAGCTGCAGGCCACATAGATCAACAACATTTATCAGTGTGCAACCTAATTTAATAATTTTTATAACAGAGATGGAGAGTGCTAGAAATATAATTTGGAAATGTTTCACTAGAAATTGAAGTTTGGTTCTCTCAGGTGTAAAGGACCCCTGAACAGTCAAAGGCGAATATGGGATTGCGGTGCTCATCTCGCTTTTAGGCCGAGGGAGCCGACGTTTGTCCACAGACAGCTTTCCAGGTCATGTGCCAGCATGACTAAACCACTTCTGGTGCAACAGAACACCGTGACAGAAACCAGAGGTGTATGCAGGTCCATTAATAGTAAATTGCAAGTGTTGATGCAGAACTCAGTAATTTGAGCTGCATCATTTTGTACTTGCCTAGGAAATAGCCTGTATTGGAGTTGGCAAAAGAATAAATGGAAATTTCACCAAAAAAATGGCAATATGCAGCTATGGTTTTTATTCTTTCCCATAATTTATAGTTCTTAAGAGAGTTCTTAAGGAAAGTTTTTGTTATATTCTTCTTTAGGACACCTAATTAATATTCCTATTGACTCTGTATTTATCATGCTGTAGGTAGCATGAAGCTAATTGTTATTCTTAAGTTATTTTGTCTTTACAGGATAACAGTGAATCATTTTTGTGGAGTACTACGACTCCCTCAACTACTTCTAGTAAAACGACTATATTGACCCCAAGTACATTTGCTCCCAGCAAAATGATCTCTGTCTGGAATGAACCTATCAGTTTTGTTGTGACTAATCTCAGGCCATACACGACTTACCTTTTTGAAGTTTCTGCAGTTACTACCGAAGCAGGTTATATTGACAGTGCAATTGTCAGGACACCAGAATCAGGTATGTATTTTTTAGGGGGGGGGGGAGATGTCAGCTATAGTGTAGGGCAGTCTTCCTGGCTTCACATGCTTACGCAAAAGCCCAGGTTGAGAGTCTCTTGGGGTTCTCAGGAAGTGTGGGCACCTGGGAAGGCTGCAGAATGCAGACCACAGGAAAGAGAATTTCTAGAACAACAACCCCCCCCCCCAAATGAACACTCACGAAACCCCTCTAAAGTTAGGAAGGGACCCAAAAAACAACCCTCTACTCCATCCATAAGAATTCCACGAAAAAAGTCTTCGTTTCAGAATTCTTAAGAGAACATGTATGAATTAAGAACATAAGAAGAGCCTGATGGATCAGAGCAGTAGCCCATCTGCCTGTGGAAAGCCTGCAATTTCCTATAAAGAAATATAAAAGGTTTAATTTTTGCAGGCACAACAAATATGGCAATAAAGAACCCACAATGGGGTCCGTTTAACAGTCGAAGTAGATAAGATGCTGGAGATCTGTAATTCTTTTAATGCTTCTGGAAAGCAGCCTTTGTGACTAGGAGTGGGTTTCATGCTTTCACCCAGTGTTATTTTTTCTGATCTTCCACCCCTCAGCTGCTATTTGCCTTCTTAGGGATAGCATATGGGTACTACTTCTACTTTTCTGCACTACAAATATCTTCATGTTTTGGTGGCACAGCATGTTAACACCTTAGAATGCAGTGAGTTCCTATGAATAAACAAGGACGATAAATGATTGACCACAATATAAACCCTGAAATGGTTCACTGAGTAAGATGTGTCTCCCAACTAGAACTGCAGTCCTGCTTAACCAACTTCAAGACTGACATTTTAGAATAATACATTAATTGTAGGGAATGCCCTTACAGTTGGCATCAGGATAGCACCGTCTTCAATAAGCACCTAAAAATCCTTTGAATTGATGAGAGATTTATTTCCTTTCATTAGCAGCTGTTCTCATTTTGACAGCGAGTGGAATATAAGATATTTGTCCTTCTTCATGTCCAGCAGTGCCTTTGAATAATGTCGTGTTTGACCTAATCGTTGTCACACTTCAAGCAGCTGAAACATTTTGTCAGCTGTGCAGAAATAGCAATATGTCAGGGATATCACTAACAAAGTGTTCAAGCGAATATTCGAGACAGTTTGAATTCATTCCCAAGATTATTTTTAGCAAATGGTCTGCAACATTTTTTGGCTTTCAACTTTTTTTTTTTTTAGGCCTCTAACAATATCTCTTAGTATATCTCTCTTGCTTTTCTACAAATACATATATCTTTTTAATTAATCTTATGTACCTGAATGCCTAGATTTTTTGAACCCAAGGGCTACATGCTATGGGCAGCCTTCCTGAGGGCGCATAGCAGTGGTGAGTGAGGTGAGAGGCCAAAAGTGGGCAGAGCAACAGGTGTGACATTTACCTTTGTGCAGAAGGCTGCATTCCAAGTGTGCAGAAGTCAAAGGTTTCTAAACACACACATACACACACTCCGTTGCCAAATCTCTTCATCCAGGCAAGCAAGAGGCATTGTCACGGTTCAAGGACACATTCCAGACAAACAAAAGCACTCAAGGAAGATGCAGAGCAGGACCAGTGAAGTGGGTGGCCTGGAAAAATATTGAGAGCTGGATAGAGAACCTGAGAGGGCTGCATTCAACCTTTGAGCATGAGGTTCCCTACCCCTAGTCTAAAATATGCCAACTGCTGCACTCCAGAAATAGTGTATCCTTAGTAATCTACCACCTGAACTGTGCACAAATAGTTCACAAAAATCATCATCATCATCATCATCATTATTATTTATTTCCACCTTTTCCCCTAGCTGCAGGAGCTGAGATGCCACCACACACTCCAGTATCTTGCCCAAAAATGGGATATCAGAGACTGGCTGATATTTATCCAATATGGTGGGATTCAGGAAGGACTGAATTGGCAGTGGGGGGCACAGGGCACAGTGGACCATTTTACCAAAATCCTTCAGGAATTTTGTGCTCGGAAACGTACTGGGAGCCAATGCAGGTCTCTCAGGACTGGTGTTATGTGGTCCCAGCGGCCACTCCCAGTCACCAGTCTAGCTGCTGCATTCTGGATTAATTGCTGTTTCTGGGTCACCTTCAAAGGTAGCCCCACATAGAGCGCATCGCAGTAGTGCAAGCGGGAGATAACTAGAGCATGCACCACTCTGGCAAGATAGTCCACGGGCAGGTAGGGTCTCAGCATGCGTACCAGATGGAGCTGGTAGACAGCCGCCCTGGACATAGAATTGACCTGCACCTCCATGGACAGCTGCGAGTCTAAAATGACTCCCAGGCTGCGCACCTGGTCCTTCAGTTACCCCATTCAGGACCAGGGAGCCCTCCACACCAGCCCACCCTCTGTCCCCCAAGAACAGTACTTCTGTCTTGTCAGGATTCAACCTCAATATATTAGCTGCTATCCATCCTCCAATCACCTCCAGACACTCACACAGGACCTTCACTGGTTCCTATTTAAAAGACAGGTAGATCTGGGTATCATCCACATATTGATGAACACCCAGCCCGAACCCCCTGATGATCTCTCCCAGAGGCTGCATGTAGATGTTAAAAAGCATGGGGGAGAGGACGGAACCCTTGTGGCCTTAAAAGCACCTTTTCTTTTCATTTCAGTTCCAGAAGATCCACCTCAAAACTTTGTTAAAGTCAACATTACAGGAAAGTCTTTTTCAGTTTCTTGGGAGCCACCAACCATTGTTACTGGAAAGTTTAGCTACAGAGTTGAATTATATGGACCACTGGGTAAGTCTGCATGAAATGTAATTTTGTTTGCCTTTCATGCTTTCTTTTGAAAGTTCTGAAAACAAAACAAACAAAAATTATGGCTATAATAATGCTTTAATTAAATTTTTGATTGGAAATATGACTGTTTTCCATTTCCAAGGTCTGTTGGTGAAAACATTTATTTAATGTCATCGCCTAGGTCCTCTCTCCCCTCCCCACTCCCCGGAACAGTGGATTGTGTGATAATATTGAAATAAAAAGCAGTGTGTCCTTTGTCTCTGAAGATATGTGTGGATCCGCTTCCCTGAACTTTTGCATAGTGTACCTTTCTTCCTTTCTTCAAATCCCTACCTGACTAATAAAATCGAAGATATGTCTCAATATCTTTGAGATTTTCCATTGTTGTAGGATGTAAGGCTTATTGTTGCATTACTGCAAGCATGGATTAATTGGTCTGCCTTTCAAAAAAGAAATTTGAATTTATGGAAAACTATCTTTTATTTGATTTTGATTTTAAGTTAGTCTTTTTGAAGGACTAAAATTATTATTATTATTATTTTTAAATTGAACTGCACTGAGTATTGTGCCAATTTAATATCCGTCCACACTGAAAACAGATGCAGGTAAGGTTTTGGTATGCTAATCTAGTCTATGTGGTCCAATGATATTTATATTCAGGGTTGCCCCCTTTTCATGAGAAAGCACCTGTGTGTGTACAAAACAACAACAACAACAAACCATGACAATTTCCCCTAATAATGGAGACAGTGATGTGAAAATATTGCTGTTTGGTTTCTGCCTGTTGCATTGTAAAAGCCCAGATCTTCTGCCCATAAAAGTTACCTTATGCCTGCTTAAAAAGAAATTCCATGCTACCCTATCAGTTAAGTCCTATGAGACAAAAACACAAATGGGTCAGCAGCAGTGCAGACATGCCTTAAGGCAGGGGTTGGCCCTCCAGATGTTGGACTACAGCTCCCATCGTCCCTGACCATTGACAACATAGGCAGAAGTTGATGGAAGTTGTATTATAACAGCTGGTGGGCACCAAGTTATCTACTCCAATACCAACAAGTCAATGATAAATAGTGAAAAATAGTGCAGGAAATAGTGAGCAGAAAGCAGCTTTTCTACTTTGGCTTAATGAACAGGGCTTATTTGCACTGCAGTTAGCTTTCAACCCAATTTCACCAGAGCTTGTTAAAACAGTGCTCATTAAAACTCAGCACATATTTGACCTAAACTAGCTACTAAACATTAATTGCCTGTTGCAGTTGTTATTCAATGTAACAACAGTGACCAGGTCAGTTGAAAAGGTCGGTTCTTTTCCCTTTATTTATTTTAAACTTACTTCTTCATTTCAGGCCATATTTTGGATAATAGTACAAAAGACCTCAAGTTTACTTTTACTAATTTAATACCATTCACAACCTATGATGCTTTTGTTGCTGCTGAGACAAGTGCCGGGGTGGGGCCAAAGTCAAACCTAACTGTTTTCACTCCCGCAGGAGGTAAGTTGTATGCTTGATAACAAACTACATCGTATTATCGTTATATTCTATTTTGTCTCGTTCTTTGGAAAGCCAGTGTTTTTCAATGTGGTCTGTGAAAAACAATGTATGAAATGTTTAGAAGTGCCCCAGTAACTGTTACCTACTTTCTACAATAGTTTAGTATAAATAAGTATGGCTACCACAATATTTTCTGACAGGGTTCAAATCTCTTTAGCAGCTGCAGGACTGGCAGAAACTCTGCCTTTCCCTCTATGGGGAGAGAAGGAGGAAAGGTACCGGCTGCATTTCTGCCTCTCATGCAGCTGTTAAAGGAACAAACACCCATCTCCCCAACTCTCCAACAAGTAGGATAAAAGAGGGACCCATCACACATATGCCCAGAGTAATTCTGCTGAAGCACAAGAGACTGATCAGTATTGGCATTCTGCCGGATCTTGAAAACACACCTGTTTAAACAAGCATTTTCCTGATCTCCTGACCCAAACCTCATTTTTTAATTCTAAGTGCCGTTTTAAATGTTGGTCCATGTGTACTGACTCTTTGGTACACATTGTTATATTTGAAGCAGCTACATGTGTTTGTTCTACTAGGAATCTTGAAAAATACAAAATATAAAGCGGTTTGAGGATTATGTGCAGGAGTAAATTAAATGGAAACTGTCACCAGTACATAAATGGGATATTCTCTGCCTCCCCACCAATCCCTCAACAGCAACAGCGCTGCTCTTTCACTTAATTTGCTTACTGCTTTTGAAGTCAGGCTGGACTTTTAAAAGTGCCGTCCGAAACTCCCCCACCTGTATTATCCCTTGTAGGCACCCACGTTTTAATCTTATGAATGAAAATCGCCTTTCATTCACAGCAGCTATTTGACCATTAGATGGCAGTAAGTGGTTACAGTAAATAGTAAACTGGAATTTCATAGTTCCTTTACTTCTACATACAGCTTATTTAAGGTAGCATCATTTTATATACAAGTGAAACTCGAAAAATTAGAATATCGTGGAAAAGTCCATTTATGTAAGCAACTGTTTTCATTAGCTACTGGAGTTTAACATATGAGATAGACTCATGACATGCAAAGTGAGATATGTCAAGCCTTTGTTTGTTATAATTGTGATGATTATGGCGTACAGCTGATGAAAACCCCAAAGTTGAAATTGTTAAGTTGGGGTTCTCATCAGCTGTACGCCATAATAATCACAATTATAACAAATAAAGGCTTGACATATCTCACTTGGCATGTCATGAGTCTATCTCATATATTAGTTTCACCTTTTAAGTTGAATTACTGAAAGAAATGACCCTTTCCATGATATTCTAATTTTTTGAGTTTCACCTGTACAACATTTACAATCAAGCTCTACTTTCATATGGAACTCATAATATATCAATATGCATAATTTCCATTAGGTCTGTTAGAGGTCCCTGAAGCTCCTTGTGGGATCAGTTTGAATTGTTGCAGTCGAGGATGTGCACAGAACACTTGTGGCAGCGGCTATGAAGCCAACAAGGTGCTCTGTTGATCCCTGTTGACTGGAGGGTCCAAACCAAATATTTGGTAGCCAGTTCCTAGATGGTGGTGCACTTATATCAATTCAGCAGGGTGTTATGCCCATTGCCTTGAAAGAAGCAGTGATGTTGCCCCTCTTGAAGAGGTCCTTCGTGGATCCAGAAGTTTTAGGAAATTACTGACCAGACTCTAATATAACTAATATGCACCATATCTCAGTGCACTCTAGGCAAGTTGCAGGGTACTTGTGTAACTGCAGCTTTTGTCTACACAACTCTGTGCACCACTGCAGGCACACACATTCAGGGTGCCATGGTCCAGATTTAAACTCTGACAATATTATTAGGCAGATTTCATATTTTAATAGTCATACAATACATTACATTTTAATATTATACTCCAAATCCTTGCACAAATGATATTTTATGATACTTAAAAGTTTATCTGACATAACCAATTAATGATTTGATGCAAACATAATAATTAAAGTGTTTCATTCTCATTATATTCTTTATTTTCCAGTTCCAGGACCTGTATTTGATTTGCATATGGCAGAGGTATCTGCAACCTTTGTTCGAATTGGTTGGAAGAAACCACAGCAACCAAATGGAATCATCACTCAGTACAGAGTGAAAGTTTCACTTGAGGACACAGGGGAAACTCTTGAAGATACAATTCTAACAGAAAAAATCAAGGTGCTTTAACTGACTGATTTGCTACTTATTGATTTTCTGTGCATTCACTTTATTATGTATAATTATTCCTAATTCTTATGTAAGACTTGGAAATTAGAGTTTTAGCCAGAAACAATCACTTGTCCCGGGTGCATAAGGCATGCTGCATAGCTGTGGGGATTGCCAGTGATAAATAAGACACAGGATGGGATAAATCAGGCCACAACTTTATTGATTACAGATGTAAAATGGTTTGGCAAAGGTACTGGGTAAGTATTCGTCCTCAGCCAGCTTGCCTTGGGTTAGCCCCTTGACATGGTTCAAGAGTGACATTCCTGCCAGTGCAGCCTCTCAAAAGGGGTGCTATGGCCCATCAGCCTCTGTGTGGGATCCCATTCAGCAATATCCCTTCCAGGACCCTTTTAACGGGGTACCCTGATGTTAACAGATACCACCCAAAGCCTTATCCGCCAAAGTTGTGATGTTTGCTATGAGGCAGGTGAAAACCTACAGACAAGCCAATTAGTTGCAGGAAAATATTCCCCACACTGGCCCCAAATGTAGCTACAGAGTATTCCATAGCAATGTCTTAATCTGCCCAGTCCTCTTACCTTTGGTTTGAACCACACACATGCAAAATGAACAAGGCGCAATGGTGGGTGATTCAGTGGTGATCGGCTCCACATGGGCAAGAGGCTGGGCACCACCCGCTGCTCCCTTTCAAAGGGGGAAGGTGATCCCAGCTTCCACCAAGCTTCCACCTCCACCTGCCCCCCTGGCGTTCACCCGATTGGCTGGAAGAGGGGGGTCTCATGCCCCTCTCCAGCTGTGTGGGATGCCTCTCTCTGTCCCCATACTTCTAGCTCGCCTGGGCAGCAAGTCCACTCTCCTCTCTTGGTGTGGCAGCTTTGCGGGATGGCAGAGGCTTCACTGGGGCCTTGACGTGGGAACTGGAACTCCCGTGCCCTTCCTGGCAGAAGCCCCCACCGCCTATCAGGAACCGGATTCTAGCCTGCATTCTGCTTTGGCCAATGGGGATGTGGGCTGGGATTTGGGGTGTGCCAGGGGGCGGAGCAGGAGGAGTGGGTAAGCTTCACTCAGATCCCGCTTCCCTTGTCCATTTAAGCAGCCCAAACCTGGGGCACTACCTGTTCATTCCTTCACTGGTTGTATTCTCTGCTTGCCCCTCCAAACGCTGGGGTATCCTGTTAAATGGATCCGGGGGAAGTGGCCATTTCTGTGTGCCCAGGCGGGGCCAGGGCCGTAGGCACTCCCCCAGATGGCGATCTCTGTGGGGGGTCACTTTATTTGATGTAAGTCTTAGGAACCCCCGCCTGGATTGACCACACGTCACTTCCAGCCGGCGGGCCAGAAGTATTTAGATTGCCCCATGCCCAAGCCAAACCTCTTTCATCTGTATTCAATAAAGTTGTGGCCTGTTTTGACCCCAAACTAGTCTTGTTGGTCTCTTATTTATATGGGTTGGGGTATGGGGACCCTGACGCCTGGTCCCGCAAATGGTGGCACAGTGAGCCGCTATTTTTCTAACTTCCTTGTTTTTCATTTTTAGGATTTTATTGAAGCTTTGGATCCAGACATTTTAAATGAGAACACAGCACCATCTTTCACGTGGAGTGAAGTGGAAACAGTAACTGGTTCATATGAAGGATCAGCTGAGATGTTTCCAACAGTGCACAACTTTTCTCCAGTAATATTTACAAGCATGTCTGCGGATAATTTGCCCATTTTGAATAGAGCTGCAGAACTACATCCAGATTCTGGTAAGTCCCTCTCCCCCCATATACCTCCCTCATTGTTCAAAAGGCTGCTGTCACATATATGATCCTTAGCACAGAGACCAACCAGATTATTAATGGGTCATTTACTGAAGTCAAATTCCAGCCCCCTCCTGGAGCAAATGCAGAATGCCACACAAGCAGAGAGTACTAGCTTCTTGTCACCCAGTTGACCTTCCACCGAGAGAAAGAAGATGCCAGAGCCGTTGAACAAGCTGCATAGACAATCAGTTATTACAGTTGCCAAGGCAGGTGTGATTGGAGGAGATTAACATATCTCCATGTCCCATGTGGACGTTAATTTTTCCAGGAGCTTTTGACTGATAGGTTTTCAAATGCCACTGAGGGTAAATAGGTCAAAAAGTTACAACTCTGCTACATGGGAGCAACAAACAGGTGGAGATGACCCTGTGACACAATGATGTCATTAGCACACTCTCTTGCACAGCATTATCAATGGGGTATTTTTCTTGACTAAGTATGGATATTTATGACCCATTAAATAAGGGTTGGCTGGCGGATACAGGCTTAAAATACCTCTCTGAATTTTTCAAGTGAAGGCATTCAACAAGACAGAAGGCCAAGTTCTGATTTTCTTCACATCCCTTTGAAAGTAAAGTGTAAATGAAGCTGGGGCTGGAAAGTTCATTTTTAGAAATAGTCATCCAGTCTTTATCATTACTGATTTGCACTGCTCAAAAATACACTTTCCATTTTCATTATAATAGGAATAACTAACTCTCTCCTTTTTTAAACCAATGTGTACACTACAAGAATGGAAACATGCCAAAGCCACAATCCTATACATATTTACCTGGGAGTAAATCTCATCGACTTCAGTAAGACTTCAGTAAATATATATACGTGGGTGGCGCTGTGGTCTAAACCGAAGGTCGGCGGTTCGAATCCCCACGACGGGATGAGCTCCTGTTGCTCAGTCCCTGCTTCTGCTCACCTAGCAGTTCGAAAGCACGTCAAAGTGCAAGTAGATAAATAGGTACCGCTCCGGTGGGAAGGTAAACGGCATTTCCGTGCGCTGCTCTGGTTCGCCAGAAGCGACTTAGTCATGCTGGCCACATGACCCGGAAGCTGTCTGCGGACAAACGTCAGCTCACTCGGCCTATAGAGCAAGATGAGTGCCGCAACCTCAGAGTCATCCGCAACTGGACTTAACAGTCAGGGGCCCCTTTACCTTCTAAATATATATAGCATTGTGCTATGTGACTCCCATTTTTCAGTCTAGTTCAATTCAGGATTAATTTCTAACCTCTGTCTATGACTGGCCTCTATTCCATCTCTATTCCAACAATGGGGAATGGGGAAAATTTACTTAACATATTTTTCTGTGTATAAGACTAGGTTTCCCACCTTAAAAATAATGTCAAAAATTAGGGGGCGTCTTATACATGGATACATCTCCCCCCCCATTTTCTTAAATCTGAGTCCCCCAAAATAGGGGGCGTCTTATACATGGGGGTGTCTTATAGACGGAAAAATATGGTAATTTTTGTTGGTGTTTAAGATTTAATATAATGGTAACAATAGTTTTCTTTTCCTTTATACAAAAATATATATAAATGCATTGAAAACATTTCCTGATACCATCAACCATTCAGCTGAGCAGCTGTCCTATCTTGTAAATGGACTCCAGCCTTTCACTAAATATGCAATTGAGGTCTCTGCTTTTACCATTATTGGAGAAGGACCACCAGCTATTCTCATTGCTAGGACATGTGAACAAGGTAAAATTTTATTGCTGACATAATTTCATGCTGGCAGTACTTAATTTTCTCCACACTTCTAACTCATACTAAATGGATTGCTTTTGTTCTGCAGTTCCAAGCTCAGTCGAAAATATCAATTATAAAAATATTAGTTCGTCCTCAGTTTTGCTTTATTGGGATATACCAATAAACCCCAATGGAAAGATCACACATTACACAGTTTATGCAATGGAGCTGGATACGCATAGAGCTTTTCACCTGACTACGTCAAATAACAGCATCTTGATTACAGGTAAGAGTAGCTTTTAAATAATTGCTGCAGTAGCTATCAAAGCTATGTTGGAATAGAATATAGATTTAATTTTTCTATATTTCTGCATCTCTACGTATATTCAACAGGCTTTAATGAACCAAAATGCTTTTAAAGAACTGGCAATATTTGCAGGTACTACTTTGCACATCTTCACCTTGGAGGAATGCTGAATAAAGGATATGTTAATCTAGCTTTAGATTCTTCTACTTTTATGGTATTTAGAAATACAAATGGTCTTAGATTGTATTTTCATTCTAGCGGTTCTCTGTCTTCCTCCCCCCCTCTCCCCCCTCTCTCTCACACACAATATTATCAACAACTATCGTAAAACAGAATTTAGAAAAATAAAATCATAAAGAGAATGTGTCAGAATCCAAAACGAGGGGTCCCCACCCCTTTTCTATAGTGCATCAGAACTGTATGAATTGGTTAATTTCAATAGGGCACATCCAATATACCAGTGTCTTGTGCTTGCAGTGTTTTTCCTTCTTATTCCTTCTAGGTTTGAGAAAGTATACAAATTATAAAATGAGAGTAGCGGCTTCCACAACTATAGGGGAAAGTGCTCTGTCTGAAGACAATGATATTTTTGTGAGAACACCTGAGGATGGTAAGCATATTGGTCATGCTGATTTCATAATTTTTTTATGTCATTGCTGATTAATCCATTTTGTGCAGTCTACCTAGTGGAAGTTATTAAATCCGTGTTTCTGAGGATCCCCCTGGACTTCCTTGTGTCAATCGCTAATTTCGTTTTTTTTTCCTAACTAAAACAGGACAGCAGCATTTTTGATTTTACATGATAGAAATCTACTTCTAAATTAGAGAAGCACCAGCTGACTAGGTTTTGTATAGAGATGTGAAGGCTCCCCCCCCCCAAAAAAAACTAGGAATATTGAGGAGAGGGAAACCACCACTTCGTTTTTCTGTCCCCCCCCCCAGGCCTTCACATCTCTAGTTCTATATTTCAGTGCCAATATGCCCAAACAGTTACATATTTAAAACATATATAGTGTTTTTATTTTGCATTAAAATTAACTGGTAATGTTGGCAGAAATTGAATAGTTCTTTGGTTATTCAAAAGCTGGGAATGAGTCATTCTTTGAAAAGATTACCCTTTACTATACCTTTAAGTTACATTTTGACTCATAATTCCATGACTGATGAGAAGGTGCCTAGCTATCTTACCTATAATTGGTGTTACAGTGACAGCATAACTATGGGAGGGAAGAAAAATGTTGCTTCAATCAGTTCCTTCTCTTACTGTAACTTCTAGTTGTTCTTAAAGAAACTGAATTGATGTAGACAGATGTTTAATATGTTGGGGGGGAACGGCTCCAAGTGACTTTCTTTTATGTTTTCTAAACTAAAGAACCAGGTTCACCACCCCAACATGTCGAGATATTAGAAGTGACTGCCACAGAAATAAGTTTAAGATGGTCACCTCCTGAGAAGCCTAATGGGATTATAACTCACTATGAAGTCATGTATGATGATGCTAGTGCTTTAATTCTGAGAAACACAACAGCAACAAATATTCTTTTAAATGGCTTGAAACCATATACTCTCTACAATATTTCTGTAAGAGCATTCACCCGCCTTGGGCATGGGAATCAGTCATCTCCCCTGTTATCTGTAAGAACAGCTGATAGTGGTAAGTGCAGCATTTTGGAATACTCTCTGTGGCTTCCATTTTAAGCATCATTAAACTCCAGTGGTTTTCTTGCAGATAAGCATCTTAGGGATTTGGGTGTGAACCTGATATATCACGGTAGCACATGTATTTGGTTTTGCATCTGGTATATTCTAATGTAGGGAATCACACTGCTATTCGTGTGCTAAGTATCAGATGGGGCAGGGGACAGGAAGAAAATATGCTTTTCTCCATCCCACCAGCCCAGAGTAACAAGCCCGATAGGTGGGCGGGAGGGAGTCATAGGAAATGACAATTCCTTGAATCTTGACAGGAATTATGCTGCTAAGCATGTTAAAGAGTATTGAGGACAGTTAAGGTAAGGTTACCAGATTTTTTTCCCCAAAGAATCCAGGGACACTTTTTTTTAAAAAAAAAAAAAAGAGAGGAAAAAAAGTTATTTTAAAAAAGTTATTTTAAACAAAATATTAAGTAATATCTTCTCTTCTGTGGTCTCCTCTGTCGCGCAGCCTTCCTCTGGGTCCCGGCCTGCTCTCTTGGAGCGCTAGCCGCCGTGGAGTAGTCTTGGGTCGGGCCTGGGTTCAGCCACATGTCCTTGCCCTCCCGGTGCTCTCCTCCTCAGCTGTGGTGGCGGCAGCGGTGCGGCAAGGTCAGGGCTCCCCTCTTTTTTCTCCTTCCTCTTTTTCTCTCTTCCTTCTCCTTCTCCTCTCCTCCTTCTCCCTGCGTCGGCTCTAGGGTTTTCCTGGCCCCAGAGCGCCGCTGGGCAGTCGGCCAGGTGGCCAGATGCTCTCGCTCCCGGCTCGATTTGGGTCATGGGCTGTGTGTGTCAGCGGTTCCCCCAGTTGACGCGCCAGGCGTCCCCGGTTCCCCCTTGGCAGTGGCAGCGGCAGTCTCAGCAGTTGGCTCTGACTGGCTTCAGGAGCTGCTCGCTGCCGTGGTGCCCGCCATTTTGCCTCACCAGAAGTCCCCATATGATGTGTCTTGTGCCGTTGAACCAATCATGCAAAATTCATTCCCTACTAATAAATCTACAACACTTAAAATATAAATCTGGGGACATTAAATGAAATCCGGGGACATTCCAGGGATGGATTTTGTCCAGGGAAAGATTTGTAAATCCGGGAACTGTCCCCGGGAAATGGGGATGTCTGGTAACCATAAGTTAAGGAGATGCCAACAATTCATCTCCTGCCTGCAGCCAGCAAGTCTTCCCTGAAAGTTAGCCCAGGAAGAGAGGAGTGTCAGTCAAAACTGGGGGCAAACTCCTTTGCTTTTATGCAGTGGGGTTTTCTAGCATCTTGCCCTCACTACATACCCTAGTTGTGACTTCCTCAGTCGTTATACACTTAATTATTATCTGAAATTTTAATAACTTTTCTCTGAATTCTTACTTTTCAGTTCCCGAATTCCCACCACAAAACGTAACTTATAAGAATATCTCTTCTTCAGAGATAGAGATATCATTTCTTCCACCATCTGTCCCGAATGGGATTATAGAGACATATACTGTATATCTCAGAGAGACTGATGGAACTGATGAAAGAACCATCAACACCACAAATCTATCACTAACTATTACAGGTGACTGTAATACGGCAGTTTGTGACTTTAAAATGATAGTGTCTTTGCTGGTTTATTTTGCTTAGTTCATACTGTATAGTATATATTTTATAATACTGCTTTAGAATTAGATCAACAGTCAAAATGATAGATTTCCAGGGTGTGTGTGGAATATTGTGTTAGGAATAAATTTATCTGTGTTTACTATTTGTTTTGTTTTGCCTTGCATCTGAACATGATATTGGGGTGGGATAGAATCACATAAATAGAAATTTAAAATACAGCAATAAAATTTGAACAGGCACGGGGAAGTTAATTAGTAGCCTGTAAAAGGCTTGTCAAAAAACAATTCAATACTGTTGGTTTGCCACTGCAAAACGTTCTTTGGATTTTGTGACTTTTATTTGTTGTAAAATATTAAATTAGAAATGGTTAAACCTTTATTTATTTAAGGTTTTTTTTCTGATTGCAATATTGAACTTTGAAGGACTTCTCTAAAATATGTGAAAGTAACAGAAAAAGCTACATAGACAAATATAAATGTATAAATGCGTATCTAAAATTTCAAACATATAAATATTATTAACAATTTATTATTTATTTAGGCTTAAAAATATATACAAGATATATTGTTGAGGTATCTTCAAGCACTGTAAAGGGTGAAGGTCCTCGCAGTGCTCCGTTGAACATGTTGACTGATGAAGAAGGTAAGCTTTCTATCATTGTCTAATTACAGTGTTTTATACAGCTGACATCTTTAACATCAATTGGCTAAGCAGGACTGAAGGCACAGAATGTTGAACAACAAAAAATCCAGTTGCTGGGGGCAGGGGGACTGTCAGAATGTTTGTAGTCAAACTTCTGTGCGAGATAGAAAAACAGGCAGTTATGCTGGCATTTGCTAATTTCAAAAAATTCTCATATAGCCAAAATTCAGTTACATAGTAAAGAAAGCAGTACTATGACAAACAAACAAAAACGTTTAGGGTGTTCTTTCTTGCAAGTACAGACTGTTCTGAACATCAGGCCAAATGCACCACATATTTTTCATAGTTGTGATCATGTTTCCAATTTGCATGCATGATTACACTATGACCTGAAATTTTGGGACACGGTGCTGTTTTGTGTGAGTTAAAATAAACACAATTAAATGTTAATATTTCTGTTTCTGACGAAGTGTTCCATCACCTATTGTTGTTGCTGTTGTTGTTTCTTAACACATACTAAAAGCAGGGGCGGAGGAAGCCTCCTCGCCACCTGGGGCGGCGAACGGAGGCTTCCCCTGGGGGCGGGGCATCATGACGTTGCGGATTTCGCGCATGCGCATTCCAGCGCTGGGCTGCTGCTGCTCCCGCGGCGCCCTTGCAAGGCGCCACGCCAAAAGCGGCGGCGGCGGCACCGCCACGAGCCGCCACACGCGATCGGCGGCTCGGGAGGGGTGCCGCTGCTGCTGCTTTTGGTGTGTGTGTGTGTGTGTGTCACATGCTCTGCCACTGAGCTACATCTAATTTGTTTTCATTGTTATATCGTCTTACTGTATATTTTTACCACTGTCTTGATCAGGCTGAGTTTTAATTCTCTTGAGTCTACATAATGTTTAACCTTTGACTATTTTGAAATTTAATGGGGTTTATAAATAAACATGCTTCATGTTGTTCCAAATTTTAACCATCCATCAGTAAGATGCTCAGCAATTTCCTCATCCTTTGGAGCTAGTTCCTTTGTTTTTCAAAGGAACTATTTTACTGTAGTTTACATGCGTTCACAGCTATAAAGTTAATATTTCTATTACAAGGAAATAATTGCAGCAATGCACTTGGAACATAGGTGAATCACAGTGACACACCCCTTGCTCTGTTTTCTCATGAAATACTGTTTTCTATTGAATTACGGAAACAGATGTCTTAACAGCAGCATGCAAAATTGTCCCTTATTATCTCACTGCAAAACAAAGACAAAATACCAAATACCCTCCTTTAAACGCTAATTTATATGGATAAAATGCCATTTTAAGATTTTTTTATTTATTTATCGCTGAAATTGTATTTAACATGATATTGTGTCCTCTCTTTAAGCTCCTAGCTCTCCTCCACGATTGCTCACAGTAAAACAGTTGTCTGGTGTCATTGTGAAGTTGTCATGGCAACCACCACTGGAGCCAAATGGAATTATCCTCTATTACACAGTTTATGTCTGGTAAGATTTTTCTAGAGATAAATAAGAATCTGTCACCTACCAGAAATTTTAAGGTGTTTTTTTTAAAAAACTCTTTACACTTGTTGATTATTATACATGGGTTATGCATGAATTCTAGCTCATCACTTTAAACAACTAGACCTTTATGAATTAAAGCTGAGGTTTCTGCAGCTTTTACACATTTTGCAGGCCAGTGCTTGCTAGATTCTTGAAGTAATTATGGATGCCAGTTTTCAAAAACAAGATGTTTTTGCCATCCAAGCTGCTACACTCTGTGCAACAATAGTGCAAGTGATAGTCCATATAGCCTAATAACATCTGTGTTGATTGGCAATGATGGGGGGAAAAGGTATCTGTGTGTTGGGGAAACAAATATCTATATGCATTGCCATATAATCTCATAAATAGATGGCCCTTGTTTATTTGAATGTATTCCAGATTGGGACCATGGCATAGGGAGATTAAACCCTTTCCCCTCCCAGTAGTCACAATTCAGACCCTTCTCTGCCCCCGTACTACACACATTTGCCAGCTGCCCTAAAAGGAGAATTGCCAGTGTCAAATAGCAGCCACAAAAGATGGATGATCCACACCATATGTGTGGTCAGCAGTGGCCAGAGGGATGAGGCAGAGTCACCCTGCTGGCCCTGCTGCTTCTGTAGCTTATCTGGATAATGATAATAATAATTTTATTATTTATACCCTGCCTATCTGGCTGGGTTGCCCCAGCCACTATGTCTGGCTTCTAACACATATCAAAACTTAATAAAACATCAAACATTAAAAACCTCCTGATGCAGGGCTGCCTTCAGATGTATAGTTATTTATCTCCTTGACATCTTATGGTAGGGCATCTCACAAGGAGCGCACGACTGCTGAGAAGGCCCTTTGCCTGGTTCCCTGTAACTTCTTTTCTTTCAGCGAGGGAACTGCCAGAAGGCCCTCAGAGCTGGATCTCAGTGTCTGGGCTGAACAATGGGGTTGGAGACGCTCCTTCAGGTGTTTGGGTTGACTGCAAGTTTGGGGCTCCATGGATATTGTTGCAGGAGTTCTGGATTGGCTCCACTGCAGAGCATTCCACACAATCCTGACTTCAACCTTGACCTTCCTCAGCCTTGTCCAGGAAAGCTGCAGCGCTGGCGCTTTTAGGATGGTGGCTCAGCCCTACAACAGCTATTGACTGGTGGGGGCAAAAGGTTACATTCCCTCTCCCTTCATGACAACGGTTCCAGTCTGGATCATCACCCGCCCTCTATCTACCAGACAAAAATCAAATGGTTAACATCACTTCCTGTTCAAACTTCAGGTGTGTTTATGGACAACATCAGTGATTTATACATTTCATTTAATGCATTTAGGAATATAATTTCAAGAAGAAGCATTAATGTAACAGAAACCTCATTAGACATCACGGATCTTGAAAATAAGATGGAATATAGTGTTTATGTGACAGCAAGTACCAGATTTGGAGATGGAAATATAAAGAGTGACATGATCAGTTTCATTACCTCTGAAGGAGGTAAGAATACGTTGTTGCCATAATTTAATTTTGTAATCTGCTTGTTGCTGCTTTTCCTTTGACTTTTCTTGTTGATTGTTCTTAATAACCTTTTAGCTTTTATTATTGATCACCTGGAAGACATCATTCATTGTTCAGATGGGCGGGGTATAGATAATAAATTATTATTATTATTATTATTATTATTATTATTATTATTATTATTATTATTTATTCAGTATACAGACAATAACGGTAAAAAGTAAACATTATTGCAAGTAAACAATGAAAGGAAGTATTTGATTTACTATTGAGAATGATCCCATCAGTATGCAGTAAATAAAATCTTATGCATCCAATTCACCAAAGACAAGTAAAATAATTTGGTAATAGATGCTATATGTAAATAAGTACCTCCTAAAAAGAACATGATTCTTTCCACTCATTCACAGCATATCAGTTCTGTTCAAGTCATGTGCATTCAGAAGCTGAATTCTTATTCCAATCAAATAAAGGGACAGTTTCATCATATTGTTTCTCTTCATGCGGGGGGTGATCAGTCTTGCCTCCTCTGAGTTTGCTTTCCCTTCATAGACTAAAACGGGTGTGGGGGTGGGAAATACATGTTGACTAAAATGATGTGGCTAGGAAACTACAATTCATAATTTTTTAAAAGTTTAAAAATTCTTTTTCGCACGTGTTCTCTTTGAACCTAAACCTTTAATATGAACTGAATTTTTACCAAATATCTGTCAGTCTTTCAAATGTGTTTCCAGATAGCATTTGTACTGTTGGTTCTTGTCTACCACCGTTTGCCCACATTATATGTCATATCTAGAGGATGAGTCTGGATTTAAAAATTATGAATACGTTTTGCACAGTGTGAAATCTCCCCCTCCCCCAATTTTGCAGGGCAGGAAAATCAACTGTGTTGTATTATTGATTCATTTGTGCAGCAATTACATGCCAAAATGGCTTGCACAAAAGGTAAACGTAAACATGTTTTTCAGCTCCAAGTGACCCACCTAAAAATGTGTGGTATAAAAACCTTACTTCTTCATCAGTACGAATCTTCTGGGATCCTCCTCAAAAGCCCAATGGAGTTATACAGTTTTATTCGATTTACTACAAAAATGATTCAGACACTTACATGCAGGTAAATTTCAGTTGTTGTTGTTTTCTTTCCCCTGAATTTCCATGGCAAAGATTGAATTAATTGTTTTGTAAATTTGTTCACGACCAGCAAGTAGATAAATAGGTACTGCTCTGGCGGGAAGATAAACGGCGTTTCTATGCGCTGCTCTGGTTTGCCAGAAGCGGCTTAGACATGCTGGCCACATGACCCGGAAGCTGTACGTCGGCTCCCTCTGCCAGTAAAGCGAGATGAGCGCAGCAACCCCAGAGTCGTCCGCGACTGGACCTAACGGTCAGGGGTCCCTTTACCTTTACATTTTACCATATGCATGAGGAGTAGTTTCATATTAATTTTAAACAGCCCTCAGAATGAGCCCATATCACAATATGACACAGAAACAGGCTTATGAATGCACACATCCTTAAACATCTCCCTACCCACAGTTTCACTGAAAACTGCTGAAGTTTGACTCTTTGTTTCCATGCCATTACAACACCTCTGAACTTAATACACTATGGAATTTAAGGTTCACTTTCATTACCGTTTTAGTATAAGCAAAGCCCCCTCTAGTGGCTGTATGAAGAACATAGCCAAAACCTAACCTTTTGTGTGCTTAGAAATAGAAATTATATCCTTAAAAGCTTTAGTGTCATTACTGCTGTAGTGCTTGATATAGTTTCATTTGCTCAATAAATATAGCCACTGGATGCATTTTGTTATCTAAAGGTTTACAAATACAGGTAATTTTACATAGTTTTAAATATCTTAGTTTCTTGCTAAGCTAAGGCACTAGTTCCTTGTTTAATATCAAATAAATAAATTTTAAATTTTAAAAATCCTTATCTTGGCCCAGTTTGCAACTAAAACAAAACCAATACACACTAAAAAAACTAAACCAATGCACACAATATGCCAATACACACAAGTGTGTATGTGTACTCACAATAAAAAATCATTACTGCTATGCTGCTCATCACATCATCCTGCTACTGTGGTAAGGCTAAAGGTAAAGAGACAACTCTGGGGTTGTGGTGTTCATCTCACTTTATTGGCTGAGGGAGCCGGCATACAGTTTCCGAGTCATGTGGCCAGCATGACTAAGCCGCTTCTGGCGAACCAGAGCAGCGCACGGAAACACCGTTTACCTTCCTGCCAGAGCAGTACCTATTTATCTACTTGCTCTTTGACATGCTTTTGAACTGTTAGGTTGGCAGGAGCTGGGACCGAGCAACAGGAGCTCACCCCGTCGCGGGGATTCGAACTGCTGACCTTCTGATCGGCAAGCCCTAAGGCTCTGTGGTTTAACCCACAGCGCCACATGCAATACTGTCTCTCAACTTGTCAGCGCCACCCACGTCCCTATTGTGGTACCTGAAGCTAAATCATGGTTTTGCTTAGCATTATATCAGAACTGAGGCTTGTAGTTTGTCTTGGTCCAGGCAAACCAGGCAGTAATTTGCTCCAAGTAGTATTGCAGCAGGAGGATCAGGGAAAAAGCAAAACCATCGTGATTTTTACAGTGAGTTTGCACATTTACACTTAACCATGGTTTCACTTAGTGTTACATGGCAACTGGGTCACTGTTTACAGAGTTGGTTACTAGTTTGGTTTTAATTGTGCTTTTTTGTGTGCAAATATTTTTCCCCAACCTCTACCCAGAATTTTACCAGTTACGTTCTTGACAGTGGTGTTGACAATGCAACTTTGTCTACGGTATTAAGCAACTTGGCAAAATGGAGCCACTACACACTTTGGTTAACTGCAAGCACAGCCTTTGGAAATGGAAACCAAACCAGTGAAATCATACATTTGTACACAGATCAAGATGGTATGCATTTTTAAAAAATATGAAAATATATTTTGTAAAACTTGTAGAAATTATTCTGCTTGGGAAGGATTTAGCAGGATTGTAATATGGTAGTGATGCTACTACATTCTGTGCCCTTTTTAAAGGCATCTATGGTGCTCATATGGCTATTTCTCTGTCCCAGGATTTATGACATTCCTCCCACCAGAGATCCAGCTAGATGTACAATCATCAGATTTAAGGTGTATCTGAATTCACTATTTTTAACAGACCATCTTGTTATCAGAGTCTCTTTGATATGGACCTGACTGCTATATTCCACAGTGCACCTTTTTTTAGCTAATACTAGTCTCCACCCATCTGCTCTGCAGATTTTTCAAAATTATGTTTGTTTCTTCCTTGTCCTCCTCAGACATACAGTCTCTATACCCCTGTTTAGACTTAAGGGCGTGCAAAGTTTTCTCATTAGTATTGCTCCTAGGAGTGTAGCTTCTTTCCATTTTCAGTTTCTAATAAAGCAGGTGTAGTCAGATTGCTTTTATTTATTCATAGTCCCATATCTGGGCTTTTAACCTTTGAGATTTATCCCTGAAATTCTATTTAACATTCTAATAATTATAATTATTAGTGGAATGCTAAAACTCAATTTTCAGTATAAGGTGTGATCTCTATCCTGGAAGCAAGTCTTCCTGAAATCAGTGGACTTATTTCCATCTAAAAACACATAAGAATCAGAGGATATAATGGCACTTGCCTCACCAACCATGGTTTTGCATTTTAATGAGATTGTTTAATAAGCCTTCATTACCAAATTGATCCCCCAAGAAATCTATGTTTAACCCTTGTTAGATGAGGGAATATAAAGCAAAAGTAAAACCATCTGCTTAAACTCAATAAAAGCTCTGTAACATCCAGACTATATGAGTTACATGGTGTGCATTTTCCAATTTCTAGCATTTGCAATTGTGTGTGAAGGATGATATGGTCTCTCATATACAAAGCTTCCTGGCTGCTGGAAAGAGAGAAGACTAAACAAGAAACTTACTCCCAGGCATGCTGGTTTTTATACACGGGGACATGTTTTGAATACGAGGGAGCTTTGAACAATGTTTTACTCTACCTTTAGCATGCTTTGGCTAAGGAACACATCCACATGCACTGAATATATAGCATTTGCTTACTTTTAACACAGAAGACTAGAGATTTTTTATGTTTATACAAGCAATTGTCTTTTCAAAAAATGAGTTAAGTATCATTAATCCGGAACATTTCAGGTTGAAACCAATGTGAATTACTTCCATCCTTAGTGCTTATGTATAGCCACATGTAAGTATCAGAGAACAGAGTGCATACAGACCCTTTAACGTTTGCTTATTTGTGCTGTAGTTCCAGATGGACCTGTGGAACAGCTGGCCTATCAAAACATTTCTTCCACTGCTGTAAATATAAGCTGGATGCCCCCAGCCCAACCTAATGGAATGGTCTTCTACAAGGTTTCACTGACAATGCAGGATGCTCAAACGGACCATGAGATTCTGTTACTCATTTTGAATGATACAAATGTGGTTCTTCGTAAACTGGAAAAATATACCAGTTATCTTCTAAAAATCACTCCAGCAACAGAAAACGGAGTGTCTGAAATGCACACTGCTAGTCTGCACATCAGAACTGAAGAAGATGGTATGTTCCATACTTTGTTTTGTTGTTGTTCCTTAAATATTGGGTTTGTCCAGACATGGGCAATGTGTGACTTGGAGTACTTCTGTGAGGACTATGGCCTTTCTGTACAACACAATATAAAGAAGCTTAAAATGTGATGGAAAACAATTTCTGCAGAATCAAAACCGAGGAAAGAGGTAAAAAGATAAGCCAACTTCAAAGCTGTTGTGATGTTAAAGTCTCATAACCCGGATTTTTCAAGGCCTGGGTACAATTCTGCATGTCTAACATATCCACTCAGTGTAAGGTTATAGGAAAAACACAGCACTGCACACCTAATTTTTGTGAAAGTGTGTAAATGAAGCTTGGATTTCTGTGTGGAAGTAAGTGACATGGGCTTCAGAATAGATTGGTCTGCATGCTGATTTGCAAGTTAGCTTATGGGTGGTGCTGTATCCTATGGTGTTGCCCTGTGGTGTTTGCCAAGATGTCCAGCCTCTGTTTAGCAAAAAGTTAGTTTAAAAAAATAAAATCACTGTAAAATTGACTAATGAAATTATTTTAATCACGTTAATTAATTATAGGTGGTTAAGAAAAGAATGAGCATGCCATTACTGTTATCTAACGTGTGCTGCAATTCTGCATTTAGATAGTGAAAGAAAAAGTGTGTGTGTGTGTGTGTGTTGTGTAGATGCTTATTAGAGATTTCACCATGAAGTTTTTTCAGCAGTTTAATGTTTTCCCCCTTTATCTATTGATGCAGTTCCAGAATCTGCACCAATTATGACATCTTATAAAAACCTTTCGTCTACCTCAGTGATGTTATCCTGGGATCCTCCAGCCCGGGCAAATGGCATCATAATAAGCTATGTCTTAAAGCTGCATGGACTAGAACGAAATGATTCTTTCACAACTTCCAATAACTCAGTTGTTTTAGAAGATCTTTCACCGTTTGTACTCTATAGTTTTTATGTATCTGCAAGAACTGGAAAAGGGCTCGGCCCATCCACTGATTTGATGTTCTTCACAGATGAGTCTGGTGAGTAATTAGTTTAGGAGCCAACATGATCATTAGACACAAACTGAGTTGAATGTTAATATTTTTTTACTTTGGACAAGGTTTTGTTATCTTAATATTTGTTGTCTGCGCAGTGTAGAACACTTATTGAAGTAGGATCTTCTTCTGTACATAGACAAGTTCAGTCTGTTTAGGGTGGGGGGAGGTCACCATAGCTCATTGCATCAACTTTGCATGCAGAAGGTCCCAATTTCATTCCTTGGAATCTCCAAGTACGGATGAGGGAGACACCAGTCTGAAACCCCAGAGGTCTGCTGCCAACCTGTGTAAACAACATTGAGCTAATACTTGTGCTAATACTTTGTATAAGGGGCAGCTTCCTATGTTCTTATTTTTATGTGATGGGACATATACCTGTTAGCTGAAATATCAAATTAGGTGATGTGATAGCAAGGAAATTAGGATTACATTGCCTCTTGAACCATTCTCTGGTGATTTCTAAATTGACTGTTAACATTGTTTTAATCATTGTGACCTGCTCCTATCAAGATTATGCTTTACTGAAACAGAAGGTAAAATATCCTACTTGTTACGCGGATTGATAATGTAGGGAGATCTATTTTAAGGTGTTCTTTTAGCACTTCCTCCAAATGAAAGTCAAGTACTGCAAAATCACGCAATGTAACTTCTCTTTTAGACTTTTGAGCGGTTTTTTTTTTTTTTTTTAGCAAGGTGAAGCCTCTCCAATGATATATTTGTGCTATAATGTGTAAGGTACCAACATGGTTGGTATTCCCCAAGTAAATCACTTGCAAGTTGGCATGGCAAGTCTTAGGAACAAGACTAGAAGTTTATTTTAATTGATTTGACTTAGCGGTTCAGCTGACTAATTTTCTCTTTGCCTGAAATTTGATTGTTATTATTTGTTTAGCAGTGAAAATAAATAGATCTTCCAGTTTCTTACAATTACTCTTTACAGTAATCTGTAACATGTTAATGTATTGTTTTTTAATATTTGCTGGAAGCATACATCTCTGAAAAACATATAAAACAGGTTGAAAGAACAATTATCCTAATAGAACTAATAGCATTGCTATATTGGTCTGAAATATGTTAAATGAATGCATGACAAATCTCTGAGTGAATTGCTTTTACAAAATATCTGTATGTACAAGTAGGATATACAGTGTTACAGTTAAATGGTGTTTCTTTTCATAGTTCCACTGGCTCCTCCTGAGAACCTGACAATTGCCAATTACACATCTAACTCCGTATGGCTGAAATGGAATCCAAGCCCTCAACCAAATGGTGTTATTCAAAGATATGTTTTTAACATTTTGGATAACCGCAGTCAAACTACATTTTATCAGGTTTGTAACGCTAATGTTATATTCATTCATATAATTAATATTATTAATTAAGAGATATATTGCGGTTCAGGACTGAACTGTTACTAGGAAATAAGAACTCAAAACTACTCTGAACTATGCCCACTATAAAAAGGAGTTTGTAGATTTCATACAATAAATTTTTGAAAGGAAAGTGCTCCCAATTTCTTGGATTCGCTTTAAATTGCTCATATGCCCTTTGTGAATTTAAGGCAGTTGTACAAAGAAAATCAAAGAAGGCTATTTTTTAATCTGGACACTTCTCGTTTCCAAAACTCATGCCTTTACAGACTTGCCTATATATGTATGACCAGTGGTGAATTGGGTTAGTTTATACTTTACAATAACATTTCATCCAGCTTATTGGACAGGGAGTCACGCCTTAAGAATTTAGAGGGAGGGATAGACTAGATAAACAAGCAGTGGGGAAGCTTTGGCCCATGAGACTGATTACACCCACCCGGCCTGTGAATATAGTCCACAAGGCCCTGTCCATCCCCTTGATGTGAATGAACTTAGTAGCACTAGGATGGTGCCAGTTATTGCTGTTGTGAATGGCCCTTAAATTGAATTGTCACGGGCTGTACTTATGGCATTTAATTGTGATTTGACCCCATTGTTTCCATTTCCCCCTCTACAATTCCATATATATCCAGCCAACTGAGCCTAACGTGTCATTCATCTAACAAAATGGACTCTAGTTCATGAAAGCTAATGCCATATTTAATTTGTTAGTCTTTAAGATGCAACATGTCTCTGTTTTCATATCTGTGGAAAATCTTGCAAAAATAGCAATTTTATAGTAATTGCTTTCTTCATCTAAGAACATTTCAGGTTCACACAATGAAGCTAATATTATTGGACTAGAACCGTTCAGCACTTACTTCATCAGAGTTTCAGCATTCACAAAAGTTGGAAACGGCAATCAGTTCAGTAATCTTGTTCAGCTGACCACAATGGAATCAGGTTAGCTTGCTTGAAATGTAATACTATTTGGGGGTGGGGGTTTTTTTGTTGTTGTTTTTGCCTGCCCACTTAAGAAACCTTAAGTTATGGGGGAATCCAGGGCAAGTTCACTTTCAGAAGTTGGTTTAGGACTTTTACCTCTCCTACCAGGTAGGTTGTCCATCATAGGAGCAATAGTAAAGGTAAAGGGGCCCCTGACCATTAGGTCCAGTCGTGACCGACTCTGGGGTTGCGGCACTCATTTCGCATTATTGGCCGAGGGAGCCGGTATACAGCTTCCGGGTCATGTGGCCAGCATGACTAAGCCGCTTCTGGCGAACCAGAGCAGCGCACGGAAACACCATTTACCTTACCGCTACAGTGGTACCTATTTATCTACTTGCACTTTGACGTGCTTTCGAACTGCTAGGTTAGCAGGAGCAGGGACCGAGCAACGGGAGCTCACTCCATCGTGGGGATTCGAACCGCCAACCTTCTGATTGGCAAGCCCCAGGCTCTGTGGTTTAACCCACAGCGCCACACGCAATACTGTCTCTCAACTTGTCAACCTTGGCTTCCTTCAGTTTCCTACATCAGATGGACTGGGAGGACTCCTCTGTAAGCAGACAGGCTCTCGTCTTAGTTGAGGTCCTTGTCCCTTGTGCAACAAAATTCATGAAAGCTGTCATTAACCCAGCTGTTGCTTACTGAAACCCAGTTGTGGAAATCTATTGTCCCTCTTTCTCTTTGCATTGCGGCACAGTGCTAAACCAAGGCCTTCCCTTGACAGCTCTCTCGTCAAGTGCCCTTGTTATGCTGTCATCTCAAATGGCTGGAATGCTTGCCCTTGCTTGTAACATTACCATGCTCATACTGAAGTATACTCTAATGCAACTGCCCTTTCAGTTTTGTAGGAATGTTAACCTATGGTGCATGTTTCTCTTTGAAGCTCCAGATATTGTCCAGAATATCCAATGTACTGCAACCAGTTGGCAGTCAGTCCTAGTCCAGTGGGACCCTCCTTTGAAGACAAATGGGATTATTACCCATTACATCATAACATTTGGAAAGAATTCAACAATCTTGTCTTCTGATAATGAAACAGTGCATACTTTCAGAGACTTGTTATCAAATACCTCTTACCAGTTTAAAATACAGGCTGTGACAGCTGCCGGGGATGGAAAAGAGCAGCTATGCAATGCCAGCACATTTCCAGAAACAGGTAACAATTCTTGTGGTTAAAATTGCACTTGATGTAAATAATATTTTCCTTACTCACATTTCCTAGGCTATCCCAATCCATGAATTTGTTTCTCATATCTCAAGAGGATATTCTTACAAATTCACAGACTATTGTATTTTAATATTTTGTTGGAAACCACCCAGAGTGGCTGGGGAAGCCCAGCCAGATGGGCAGGGTATAAATAATAAATTATTATTATTAAGAACTAGGATATTGTTAGAAGTGTGGTAAAAGGAGAAGGCCACATTATGAAAATAATTTAGATTTCTGCTGTGTTAATTATGATTTTCTATTTTAATGAATTTACTGGAAGACCCCACCTCCGTCGTAAGCAGGAGGTGCCATTTGCGGGCGTCACTCCCGACCCGCCTGCTGGGATGGGATTCAGCTTGCGGCGCCGGGATTGCCCGCCCGCGTCACCCTCGGACCGACCAATGAGGTCGGACCGGGGGGGCGTGTCCTTCCCCCGTTTAAGCCGGGAGCGGGGCGGGAAATCCTCCTTTCCTTGCCCGCTCAGAAAATTGTCATTATTAGGTCAACATATTCTTAAATATATGTTCACATGAATTGTTTTCCGTTGAGTTGCTACTACTTGAAACTGGAGACTTGTGATTAGGAATGGAAACAGTTTTATAGTCGTTCTCAGCTTCTTATTTATGGTGGTCTATGTTAGTCACAGACACACGGCCAACACTGAGTCACTGCCAAAGCATTTATTTTTGACACCAAGTGAAATCAAATTAGGTTCACTGCCTCATTGGAAAATCTCTGAACAACAGCTCTGGAAGTACTGTTTGATTGTTTTAAGCAATGGGCAGAGCCCAACTGATCTCTATACTGGCATCCCCCAGTATAGTCCCTGGGTGTTGCAGAGCATGAACATTTCTCACGAAAGGTGGAGAGTTCAACTCTTATTGGAGTGAAGTGCTTATGAGGTCAGGTGCTGAAGGCCTGGTCACAGGGGTTCAGGTGGAGTTCACAGTTTGAGGCTCTATATAGCCCTTACGTATGTTGATCACATGTCAGTAATGGCATGTAATGAGATTTAGGTGCTAGGTAAATCTCTTTTGTATTAGTCCATGCCTTTAATGATTTTGGTACTTGCATACACACACACTCCAAAGTTTGTGTGGGAGGCTCTCTGGAAAAGTGTGGGAACTGGGGCAAGGGACTGCAGAGTAGTTGGGGAATTTATAGAAATTGTTTCAGCTCTTCCATGAACAGGAAGGCACCATTGGATCCAGTGCCTTATGGCTTTAATGGCAGCCTTAACCTGCTGGGTATGTTGGTTGCATTTGCAACATTGCTGCTGTTTTCTTGTTGCATCCGTTGAATTTTATTTTTTTTACACCAATTTGAAAATGTTATATTTAAAAACATGGTCTGAATGCAGCTAACATACTCATGCCCTTTCCATTCCTTCGAGATTCCAAAGTCATGGCCTGATAAACTGTGTACTTCCATTGAAGGTTGCAGTTCTATTCAGTTCTAAATAATAAAAACATTTTTGCATAAAGTCTTTGTATACTCCCTTTCTATAAAAGGAAGCAAACGGCCCTCAAATTCATGCTTTGGTAAAGTACATATTGCGGTTAATCTATAAACCGCACCCTAATATCCTAATAAATCATTTTCTCCACAATCCATGTTAAACTGAATTAAGTTGTGATAAACCTAACATTCATAATATGTATAAAAACAGCAAACATGCAATCATATTAAGGCAATTGAACAAAGAAGGATTTAAAACAAATCTTCCAATTATACAAAGTTTTCTTTCTGCTTTGAGGAGAGGCATTTTATGAATATTATATTTAAGGAAAACTTTGGTAGGAAAAAGGAGTATTTAGCAAACTTATTTTTGTCCTGGCTATCTTTTAACTGGGGTTCTTTTGTGACTCTTTTAAACTACCATATTGATAATACAGTCTTTAAAAATGTATTTAGCCCTCCTGAGGTCTGGTTCACAGTGTAAGAAATATATACAACCCAGTCTATTTCCCCCCCCTTTCGTTCCAGGGAAGGAAGTACATTTGTTCACATATTCCTCTGTGAATGTTGATCTGCCCTCATGTGCTCAAAGTCTTCATGTACATCTGTACTTCCATACTGTTTTATGAATTCCCTAGATGTTTACTTAATAAGGCTTTTACAGAAATAAGTACCATTGTATTCAGTGGGTCTTATTTCTTAGTAACAGTTCAGTCCTGAACCGCAATATATGTTGCTGCTGTGGGGTTCAGAGAGACATGCGACTTTGTCATCATGGAGGCTCTTGTAGATGCCCAAAGTGTGGCAAAGTTCCTGCTATGGCTGGCCGTTTGTGTTCTTTTAAGTACACAGAGGTTCTTGGACTTAAGTTAACTTGCATGTGAATTGTATTCCAAATTTAGCTTTTCTCTATATAAATATCACATACAGTTTACACAAAACTAACTACTTGAGATAGATACACCAGACAACTGAAATGGCCTAATACTGACCTTCAGTGATGTAACATCTTTGATAAAGTGTTATATGCAACAGATAAGACAACTTCAAGACAACTATGCTCTAAGGTTACAGATACGAACAGGATTGAAATTTCTTTTGTTCAAGAAAGCAGATACTTGTTCTTCCACACTTATCAACCCCAACCCAAAGAAGAAACTTTTTTTTTTTTTAACGTACAGATGTTCCTAGTTTGAATGCTTGCTAGTGTAATCCTGCAGCTTACTCAAAATTTATAAACATGACTCAGTCATCATGATTCAGTGATGATCACTTTACTAAATATTCTTATGCCAACAAAGTTCACATTCATGAATCATCTGGTATGGACAAACATTTTTCATCAGTCCACCTAAAGGTCCCAACATCTATTCATCAAGTATTCTTTTGTAACACAAATGTAACTAAGACCATAAATCTCCAATGACCTCTAGAAATGTCAAGGACCCTTTAAAGAATGAAAAAAACCACAACTTAGCTCTAGTTTGTCTTAATGATATTGAATGTTTTCAGAAAGATTTTAAGGGGAAATATCCCGTATGTGTGCCAATGTATATCATTCTCAAAACACACAAATCATTACCAATTTATAGAGAGAAACAATTCTTTATCTTTATATCTTTATTGTCATTGTACAAGTACAACGAAATTGGATTTAAATAATAATAATAATAATAATAATAATAATAATAATAATAAATAATTAAACCATCTTTAACTGCAGTTGTGTTTAGCACAACCCTGTTTTCAACAATAAGCACAAGCTATTGATTGCTTACTGTAACGTGTGGTACATAACATTTCAAAAATTATTTTTAGCTCCCAGCGCTCCCAGAGATATTTCGTTTTCAAGCATACAATCAACAAGTGTGACCTTGAGATGGAGAATGCCAGTTACTATCTTTGGCTACTTTCAAAACTACAAGATTACTGCGCAGTTACGATCTATCCATTGCAACAACTGGGAAGCTGCTGAATGTATTGAATATGAGCAGGAGCAATATTCATATACTGTTGGCACTTTGTCAGAGGAAACAATCTATGGCCTGAAAAAATTCAGATGGTATAGATTTAGAGTTTCTGCTAGTACGAATGCTGGTTTTGGCACCTCTTCACCATGGATTTCTACACAAACTCTTCCTGGCTGTAAGTAAGAATGACTCTCATACCTCTTAGTTTTACATGGACATCAAATCTATAAAGGTCTGGAATAATTCAAACCATGCACAGTTGATGATACAGCTACCTTGAATTTATCAATGGTACCCCGACGTGTCTCTCTGGATATTCAAATGTAAAATGCAATCAAGTATATAAGCATTGTTAAAAATCCATTGCCTGTAAGAATTTGTATTATTCAATTATATCCAGTTACATCCTCAGGAATGCATAAGTGCTGCATATGTCAGGAATCAAGCATACAGTATACTGTATACAATAGTCATGAAAGAGGAAGAGGGTCTGACAGCAATCATATTGCATTGAAGTTAGCAGTTTTTTCTGTTTTCCATGACTACTTCATTTTTCACCTAAAAACATTAGCAAAATAATGGAAGTCCATATTCAAAGTATAAACATAATGTACAGTTGATATTAGTGAACATTTATTATATACAAGCTTGGTGTAATAGGAAGATTTAATTTTTTTTAACTAACCTAACCATTCCCAATTCTCTGAAGAAATATACAGGAGAATTTACTGGTAGTCAGCAATTCTGAGAAAAAAGTCTCACTTGTAGATCTTAACAGCTGCTTGTTGTGGTCATTATCCAAAGCAGCTGCTGAATCTAGATATTTTCAGACTGTATAAATTGTTTAAAATAAGAGGGGGAAACATATTTCACATTCCCCCCTATAGAAAATGGCAAGGTGTTTTTGTGTGAGAGTGTGCTCAGCAAACCTCTCTTAGGAGTTTTTCAAGGAAATGTTAGCTAGAAAAATCCAAAACAATCAAGTCACTGTTTGCCCCAATAATCTACTATTTTAGCAGTTGTTTAATTTGGGGATTTTGTACACTAAGCTTTAAAATTTCACAAGCACTAACAGTTCATACCAAACGTTGAAATTGCTTTTTGGATAGTGTGAATTTTAAAAGGTGTTTGGGGGGTTCTATCATTCAATAGGCTAAATCAGTTGGATATTCAGGATTGTGGCCATGGTGCAATTACAAGGTAGAAAGTGCAGGGTTCAGCTCATGCATGCTATGTCTGCGACAATTGCATAGTAAAGTTAAAATTGATTTTCTTACATTTTAAAAAACATTAGCAATTTTGGAAAGATTCAATACATGTTTACACAGAGGTAACTATTGAAGGATAATGATACTTACAATTAAATAGTCACCAATGCTAGTTTTGCTCCCATACTTAGATAGAGTACTCAGCCTTCTGTTTTATAGATTGTCCTCTTAGGAACTGTCTTTCTGTCTCATAAAATAGTTTGATGGCAGTGTTATTGCATTGCTGATAAATTATACAAGTCCACTTTGCAATGGGATCTGTTTTCTAAAGAATCAAACTTTGTCGTTACCATGATATTAAACCATAACTTTGGTTCAGAAAATGAGAATTTTTGACAGCTGCAGCTTGTCACAGAATTGTGAGAAAACCTGACCATACTGAAATTCCCTCTTTTTAATAGCTATTAAAGATTGGGGCTCTGTCCCCTTTAGGCACTGGGTGCTTTGAAGTCGGTTTATGTGTAGCAAAGCGTTCTCTGTTATGTAGTCAGTGAGCTTTGCCTGCTTTTCTGCTTTTCACACAATGCTAACGGCACATGAACTCTACCTCCATTCCTAGTTAGTAACCCTAGGAACAATGGCTGTGTCTTGCTTTGCATTCTTAAGATAACATTCAACCCGGCTTGAACCTAAATCTGCTTATATAGTTTCTTCCAATGCATTGTGAGAACCATTGGCCCAAGGCAGATGACAATGTAAACAGAATGAAAATACGATGAGAGTCTCAGGATGGCTCCAGCTGGTTTTGCCCATGATCTCCATATGTCCAGCTAGCTGTGCACAGTGCTTGAGCTATACATAAATTCATAGCTTTAAACTCTTGAGGCTTTCTGCATGGTACAGACTATAGACTGGGTAGATAAATGCTTTGTTGCTACAGCATATACATGTGGATGCTGCTGTTCAGAAAGTGGGATGTAGAGGTTTGGGTAGGGTGCAATTATTACTCCCTTCCATACACTCATTCTGCCTTCATCATCCCTGTACAAGGGTTATTGTTTCTCCATCATTAAATGTTTCATTTGAGCAATTCAGGATGCCGTTGCACTGTTTCTAGATATGCATTGTTGAGCTTAAAGGGAAAGGGACCCCTGACCATTAGGTCCAGTCGTGACCGACTCTGGGGTTGCGGTGCTCATCTCGCATTATTGGCTGAGGGAGCCGTCATGCAGCTTCCGGGTCATGTGGCCAGCATGACAAAGCCGCTTCTGGTGAACCAGAGCAGCACACGGAAATGCCGCTTACCTTCCCGCTGCAGCGGTACCTATTTATCTACTTGCACTTTGACATGCTTTCGAACTGCTAGGTTGGCAGGAGCAGGGACCGAGCAATGGGAGCTCACCCTGTCACGGGGATTTGAACCGCCGACCTTCTGATCGGCAAGCCCTAGGCTCTGTGGTTTATCCCACAGCGCCACCTGCCACCCACATTGTTGAGCTTACTGATAAGCAAATTTAAAGGTGGCAGTCAATTGAGTCTGTTCATCATTCTTTCCTTATTTGTCCTGAGGATGCAAAGGCTTACAAGAGCAGTACATGAACAATTGTAAACAGAATGCAAAAATAAAACAAGCCAGGACTACAGCAGAGGTGCATAAGCCAGACCTCCTCAGCTGCACTCATATGTTTGGTCACTTTCTTCTACCTATATTGCCCCCAGGATGCTTTGCAAGGTCTAGGAGTTCGTATAACAACTTTGCTCATCAAAGTTGTCCAAAACAAGGACATTGGTATGACCAATAAATTTCCACTGAATTTATATTATGAGAAATTGCTTCTCTCCCCCCCTTTCACTGCCTGCATGTGCCTTATTAAAATCACCAGATAAATGCTGGATTGAAGGGCATAGGGAATAATCCTGAATTGCCTCTAATTCATCACAGATCTTGCAATAATAGAATAGAAGATAGCTTTCCATTTCAGAATTTTGCCTTTGAAAAATACTACTATCTAATCTAATATTTATTTTATCAATAAAATATTGTTCAAATAATCTTATTTTATGTAAAATGTTAGTGTTGTAAAAATGCAGGCATGTATTTACGTTTGAAGGCACATGATAACTCATAACCTTGGTTTCTTTTTAAAAAAGATCCTGTGCCAATATAAGCTCTACTAAAGTGCTGGAGTCAGAGAATGCATTTGAGCATCAGAGGATCAGTTTTGCTTTTTGATGAGTGGCTCTGTAAAATGATAAGCTATCCAGACGTACCTTCCAGCTAACAAACTTAACTTCTGCCTCACCATCAGGACACAGATGGATGGGAAAAAATGACCCTGACCTCCATAAGACCCACATTCCTGTGCAAGCATAGAAGCATGATAATCAGGAAATGATGGTTATTAGTTACAGAAAATGCATTATTGTGAAAACCAGGAGAAAAGTGCTCATGAGAGGAAGTGATTGGATTATAGGGGAACGAGTGAATAAGACTAGGTCATTCCTACTGAGTAAATTGCTGTGATTTATAAGAGAAAAGGGTATGGTGATATCTTGCCCCATTACCGACTAGACTCATTTCACAAACAATCTTAAATCAGTATGTGACAGCTACCATTGGCACAAAATTTGTTTGTGTAAGATGTTTGTTGTAAGGCTGCTAGGCTGAAGCTAATGGATTTCCAATTTCTAGTCATGTTTTAGTTATAGATAGATAGATAGATAGATAGATAGATAGATAGATGATAGATAGATATAGATAGATAGATAGATAGATAGATAGATAGATAGATTAGATATCAGAAATTTAGTATATTTGGTGAACATTCTTCTATGATGAAAGTCAGTGAAGGGATTTCTTGGCACTTTAGATGAAGAGTTTTAAATGCGGTAACATCCTGATCCTAAATGCATTTATATGGAAGTGTCTAGATGTGCTTCCTTTTGAGTCTGTGGCAGCTGTGCTTTTCACTCAGCCTGTGTTGATTTCCAGATATGCTGCCACAGTCTAAACTGGCCATATACACACTGACTGACACAAACTTACTGCCACTGGACAAACTCCACTCAAATCAGCTTTGATTCTTAATTGCGACTCACCAAAAGCTACAGTTGCAATCAGGTTCCCCAAAACTGGTTCAGGCTGAGTTTAGAGCATGGCCAGGCCAGTCTGCTTACACAAAGCCAGCTCGGCCAGTAAGATTGCATGGGCTGGCCTAATCTCCCCTAATCTCATTAATATCAATGGAACTTCAAAGGCATGGACAGTATCGAGACTATCCTAACAGACATTGGCAGAGGCCATTAGGAGAGGCTATGGACATGTAATATTGTATTTCAGATTTCAGTTTGGAAAGAATTCATTCTGGGTGTTCTGTGTAAAGAAATAAGATAAGGAAAGAAATATCAACAGAGCTTGCTTCTAACAAAGTCTATGCTGCTTACAGAAAGGAGTTACCGGTAATTTTTAAAAGTCTAAAATATAGCATTTTCCCACCATGATAACATAGGAATAAGTATCTTTAAATGGACAATTTTACACATTACACTACTTTATAAAGTGATCAAGTCATTTGTTCCCATCATTCTACCTTAAAGAATTAATTGATTTTTAGTAGCTAACTCATAAAGAAACAAACTTTTTCTACATTATTTTTCACCTTCCCCATTAATGTTGTAAATAGGCTAACTGATCATTGTGCTTCTCTCATAATATAAAGCACTGATCACTAGGAGAGAATGGAACTTCCGCTACCTATGGAGAATGATGTGAATTTGGTTCACCTACCAAGGACACCAGTGTACGATTGCCCCACAAATTACCTACCAGATGCTATTACACCACTTGTTTTACCATCCTTACCACCAATTATGTTAAACTTGCCTCATGGTGTAGATTTTTTTACAGAGAGGCAGTCAATACTACTATGCAAATATCCCTGCATTTTCAGTAAAGGAATAACTATTGAAGGAAGCATTACTGTATTGGCAGGAAATTCATTTATTCATCAGAGGAAATTCATCAGAGGTGGCCAACATAGTGCCCTTCAGATGTTGTAGACTACAACTCCCACCATCCTTGACCATTAGCCAGTCTGGCTGGGGTTGAGGAGGGTTGTAGTTCACAACATCTGGAGGGTACTAAGTTGGCTACCCTAAATTAAACCAGTTTATTATTTTAAATATGAATGTACATATTAATGTATGGCATGTGTTTCCTTTACACGTGATAGCAAATGTTAATTACACTCAGAGTAGACTCATTGAAATCAACAGCCATGCCCATTGTTTCCAGTGGGACTACTGTAAGTATGACTTATTTGGATACCACACATGTAATGTGACTGCCATAAAACACAATGTTTTAATATTTTGTTAAAATGTTGGTAAGAGCCCAATTTTACTGGGCCTTTGTTGACTGCCACAAAACTATATTGCTAGATTTTGGGTGATACAGTTATCACACATACAGTTCCTAGATTTCTAATTTGGCTGCAATTAAAATCAATATATTCAACACTGGAGACTTTTTCTATGACAGGGGCATAATGCTGTGACAGGGCCAAAAAAAAAAAAAGGCGTGAATGCCATTTATTGTTCTTACTAAAATTATACCAAATGAAATATTTTTTGAGAGTTAACTGTATTTCCTGATATGTTTTCTACTTTTTCTCCAGTTCCAGATGCTCCTCCTGAAAATGTAACTGTGCTAGTTACATCTCCTTACAGTATTAATATTAGCTGGAGTGAGCCTGTCATCATTACTGGACCAACATTCTACCTCATTGACATTACCTCAGTAAGCCACTGCTTTTTCTCTCTATGACTATTAATGGTACAACCTGATACCTTACATAAATTTAATGCTTATTTTCTAAATAAAGATCCTGAAGCAGAGGGCTTATCTAAAATAACAATTCTTCTCTTGAAAGCTCTTCTCCTGAATGGTGAGGGAAACATTACAAGGTGGTACAGTTAGACAGAAGTACCAGCAATCTAAGCTAGTGATCATCTATGGTGGGAGAAGATGTGTAGTCACAGATAGGACAATGCAGAAAAAGCAAGTCATATATGCCAGTACACTGGTACCTTGGTACTCGAACAGCTTGGCTCCCAAACAAATCGGTTCCTGAACGCCACAAACCTGGAAGTGAGTGTTCCGGTTTGTGAACATTTTTTGGAAGCTGAACATCCGACGCGGCTTCCGCGGCTTCCGATTGGCTGCAGGAAGCTCCTGCAGCCAATTGGAAGCCATGCCTTGGTTTTCCAATGGTTTCAGGAGTCGAACGGAATCCCAGAATGGATTAAGTTTGAGAACCAGGGTACCACTGTGGAGGGATATATGGGGTGCGGGGGGGGGGGTTGCCGGTACTCACCATGAAGTTGTTAACGGTAAATGCCACACTTTTAACCAGTGCTTTTCTTCTAGCAAAAAAAGGTGCCGGTACTGCGTACCCTTGAGAACCCCCAGGGGGGGAAAGCCCTGAGTATATAGTTTTATTTTTAAAGAATGGTTTCTTCTTAAGCACTGTCTTCTATGTGATCAGTAGCTACAGGTGTGAAGTCTATATAGACAGGTCCACCGCTGCTTCAATAAAACTATCCATCTGTAGTGAAAATCCTGGAATAAAATTTTGTGACTCTCTAGGGAAACAGAGTTACTGCTTCAGGGTCCAAAAACAAGCTGTATTTAGCAAAATTCATATGTTAACATTTTAGTTAGTTAGTGAGACTTTCATTGTAGATGTAAAAACTTTAAGACTGTTTTTAAAACAAAAGCAAAATCTTCCCTATTCTGTATATTTTAAAATAATTTTTACTATGCTGATATACAGAAGTTACAGTTGTTTTAGCCTTCTTTTGAGCTTGCAAGTAAATTATTCCTAAATAACCTGATCCAGCCAATTTCATCTGCATTGTGCAGAACCTTATTTAGTTCTGGTGAACAGAAAGCAATGCCTTATTATTATTATTATTATTATTAATCATTCTTTTGGAATTTATCTGCTTTTTTCAGCCACTTCTCCCTCTCTTTGCTTTTTTTTTGGGGGGGGGGCTGCAAGACTGAGGCCACCCGCTATGTTTCCTTACTGAGCAGGAATTTATAACTTGTTCATCTGGACTCAACTCTCTATTCCCTACACTGCCCCCCTCCCCCAGCAATATCTTCTTAACCTGAATATACTTGTTCAAATCAGTATTTTTTTTCTCCAGTGGAAGGGATGGATGAAAATGCAACAGCCTTAATCTGCTCCATGGGAAATGAGCTACCAGTTTACAGCCGTTGCCTGTTGTGTACACTCACTTCAAAATGTGAATGAGCAGCAGCAATTCTTTTCTACCACTCCTGCTGACAATGCAACACTGTGAATGAAACAGGAATCAGCTTTTTTTTGTGTTGTGCAAACCCGGGCTCCTTGTTTTTACTTTTGGAAAAAACAAACCACAAGTCTGGGTTTGGATGATCCAAGGTAGACTTTGGCTTGTTTCATTCACAGTGCAGGAAGGAAGGAATGGCACTGGAATGCTTGAGTGAAATGTTTCCTGCTAGCTGCCGGGGTAGGAGCACTGCCAGAATGACCCCCATCCACTTGAGCAAAGTGGGGCTGCCCTGTGATGCCTGCCCAGCCATGCAGTGGTGAGCCCGGCCATTTGAAGGGCACTCACGGTGTCCTGTGGGCCCAGCGCCACTTTGTGAGACTCATAAAAATGGCACAGGGCTGGCAGGGCGCATGCCTGTTGCGTCCTTTCTCTCGCCCAGCAGGTGGAGGGTGGCGTGAGAAGTACGCAACAGCTCATGACGTCCTGACAGGGTGTGTCTCCAACAAAACTGCACCCAGGGTGATGCCTCCTCCCTCCAGTCCCGCCCATGCTACACCTCTGGCTTGAGCAGCCTGCACCATGAGCATAATGCTCATTCTCATTGAGCCAATCTTTGCATTAAACTATGGTTTTGAACCAGGCCATTGCAAATAAAAGCGCCACTTGGGAGGGGTCAAAAGAGTTCAATACTGTTTCTTGATGGTCATCCCAGGAAATGAGTGTCTGTTTAGTAGATCAGAATCTTTAGTTAAGGTTGACTCTCAGTGGGGATACTAAGGCACATCTGTCAAAGAAAATATATGTTTGACCTACCTTAATGTGTTAGCAGCTGCGTCTACTGCACACTTGACCCACTGGGGACTGCGAGTGTAGAGATTCATACTTTTTATTTTCTGTTGCATAACAGATAAACAAAATTGGTGCATGAGGAAGGATAGTCACAAAGAAAGGATTTTATATCCGATTATATTTACTCATTTGTTGGATGAGCTATTTTCTACTGCTGCTTAGTTCTTGGGATTTGCTTGTGTCTTCTGGTGCTGTTGTTTTGACACCAGAAGCATGAGGTAGGGTCACATGGTGGCTTATCCTATGCCGTTCAGGAACACTCAGTGACAACAACAGCTTTCTAAGCTGTCCGTATACAATCTAGTTTTCCTGTTGCAACAACACCTGCAGTTATTGGCGGCGCTCTATGAATCTTGGTAGGACAGAGTTCCTTTTCATACACCCCATGTCAAAGTGCAGCATGAGAGTGTTCTTACAGATTCCCGAGTAAGGAAAAGCAAGACTCTCCAGTTCAGAACACCACAAATGCAAGCTAGCTATATATTCATTGCAGTTTTAAATGAGAAACAGCAGGTAGATGGTAACCCAGTTTTCCATTTCATGACATATTGCCTATGCCATAATGCTATACCATTCTGTTAAATATTGCCCTAATTTTGGTTTGCTTCGTATAGGTAGATACTGATGACTATAAAGCTTCATTCGTCAAAACAAATGATGAGGACAAAAACCTTGATGTTTCAGGTTTAAGGGCATTTACAAGGTATTCTGTAGTGGTCACTGCTTTTACTGGAGATATCCATGCTGCACATATTGAAGGCAAATCTAGCCCTGCAGTTATTGTTTCCACTTTTGAAGCAGGTGAGCTGTTGCCGCTTTGTTTTTGTTCTTAGTATCTCTTCGGAAAAAGAAAATGTGAAACAATTAATTTTTCTATATTGTAAATGAAGTTTGTGATATCAGGAAATACCACCATTCCTTTCGGCCATAGTAACTCTAGAACAGCCATCACTACTATGAAACAGCTTCACCTCTTAACTTCTGCCTGTTGTGCCCTTGCTAAAGGCATATAACCACTGCTCATACTGGTAAAAGTGACAGCCCTAAGCAGTGGTAAACTAGGCACTTGGGATGCAATTTCAGGGGAAAGGAATGATGACTTGGGTTTCTGCACATAGTCTTTAATGGGCACTGAAGTTGAAAAGGATGCTTGAAGTTCTTTACTGGTCTCAGATTTGTGAATGCCACTTTGCCATAACAAAAAACAAAGGTACAGCAGTATAAAAGGAACATTTGAAATCAGGCCAGAAGCTGCCATTATAATCAGTAAAACTAATGCAGTAATCCCCACATCTGAATGCAGCTTAAATCTTTTCCTCTGCAATGTTTTAGAAGCTGGATGTATACTAGTATTTGCAAAAAAAAATTGCAAATACTAGTACCGGTATATTTGTGGTTTGTTTTTAAGTGAAACCTAAAAAGAGCAATTGCAAGACCAAAGTGTCCAAAATCACATGTGAGTTTAGATGTACATGTAAACTGAGATCCAAACGTGGCTGAAATATAAATATAGCAAATAAATAAATATAATTGTAATTTTAAAAATAAATCGTTGAACATTCTTTCAGTGCCCAGGGACCCACTTAACAACATAACATTTCAGAAGATACCCGATGAAGTAACAAAATTTCGAGTGACGTTTATATCACCATCTGAACACAGTGGAAATATTCAAGTATATCAGGCAATGGTATACAAAGAAGATGACCCAACTGTCTTCCAGATCTATAATTTAAGTGTTATTGACAGGACAAACAAGTCAGTCACTGCTATGATAGAGGGACTAAAAGGGGGACATACATATAATATCAGTGTAAGTTGAACTTTGTGTCTCTTTATTTAACACAATCAGTAGTAAAGCTAAGCCAGAGCACTTTACTGTGGAGTGGTTTAAAAGTTATTAATTAATGTATGACTTGATTTCCAATTATTATGTTTATTATGTATGTATGTATGTTTGTGTGTGTGTGTGTGTGTATATATATGTATGTAATATATATATATATATATATATATATATATATATATATATATATATCACACTACATGCAATTAATGCATTGTAGTCAGCAAAATATAATATAGGGCCAGTCTTGACTTGTACTCATAGAAGTAAGCCCCACTGATTTCAGTGAAGTGTCAAAGTCTTACTTTACTCAAGTAAAATTTAAATACTATGTTATTTCCTTCTCCTCCACCCCCCACCCCTCTGTATGTGTACATGTGTACATGCATGAAATAAGTCCAAGTTAATGTAGGTCTATCATGATTAAGGTAAACAGGCTGAGATATAGGAAAATATATATAATTTAAACATTTATATTTAGGTTTATGCAATCAATGGTGCTGGTGCAGGGCCAAAGATCCAACTTAAAATCACAACAGACATTAAAGGTAGGTTCGTGTAATGATTTCATATTTTAAAATAAAGATAATGCAAAAGAAATGTGACGTCAGCTTGTTTTTTAAGAAAACAAAAACAAAACCATTGGTTCCCAACCTTTTTTTTTTCCATGCTCCACCTAAGCATCTCTAAAATCCTAATACCCACCCCCTGTGACATATGATTCTTACTATTCTATTCTTACTATTCAAAAAGTGAGCTCCTATTCACATGGAGGAAGCCTAAAAGGCCATTAGCTGATAATAACTCATTCTCGAATTGCCCCCCTTAAAAATCAAATTGCCCCCCTGTGTGGCTTGTTGAGAACCACAGTCCTAGGTGGTGTTATCAACTGTTTCCCATTCCCATCCTCATGCTAACTTGAATTATATTAATTATTTGCACTAATTTTGAGCAGTACCTCTGATGTAGCTAAGGCAAATTAATATTAGGTTCTGGAAAAGAAGCAATGATGCTAAATCGACATATTTATCATTTACATTCAGGCTGCAATCATAAGCAGCTTTACTAAGAATTATGTCCCATTGAAAGCAGCTAGATGCATGTCCAAGTAATTATGATGGTATAGGAATGTACATTATTTTAATCTTTTCTAGCTATAACATTGTGCTGTGAGTTTTCTGGGAAATTTTGATTTTGAATGGGGCAATTTGCATTAGAGGTTTTTTTCAGTTTGCTCTAGAGGGATTTAATATGTTTATTTGTATTTAAGTAATAAAGCTTTTTAAAAAGTACCACATTTTTGTCCAAATACACCATAAGTATTTGACCTGAAATATTTGAGGTAAGCAGCAGCACCTCTGATTTTATAGCATAATCATCCTATAGCTCCAACCGCTTTTTGAATCCTGCAAAGGGCAATTGCCCTTACCTTGCCATCCTTTAAAAAAGGGATGAAAGGAGGAACCATTTGAATAGCAATTCTGGTGGCTGCTGTGGTGAAGTGCTGAATGGTTTGCTGCCTTGGTTCATGGGTTTATATAACTGCACTATTCGAACAATATTGGGTATTTGTAATGGGATCAGTGTTCCTCATGCCTGTGAGTTTTTTGCATGGTTCACACAATGTTATTTGTATTAAAATGCCAGCACGTGTCCCTCACCCACCATTTAATCCAGATTTACCCTTTCTGGAGGAAACCCAGTAAGTTAAAAATAAATGTTGCTAACAACCTGTTCGCAATATCTTAATGACTTCTTTGCAATATTCAGCTGCCATCTGGAAGCCCTCATCAAGGGGATTTAATTAAGTAGAAAACTACTTGACTCAGTAGTAGATTTAAAAAGACTGTTGAATAGAACAGCATCACAACATATATTTGTCTCAAAACAGAACCACCAAGGCCTAGTAAGAAGCCAGTGCCCGTTTATGATACCAGTGGAATGCTTGTCACTGCTACAACAATTACTATTCGTATGCCGGTTTGCTATTATAATGATGACCATGGGCCCATCAGGAAAATACAAATTCTTGTTGCAGAAGCTGGAGGTATAGAAATATTTTCCCCTTAAATGTAAAGATAGGGATGTTCATTTCTTTCTGCTTTTGTTCTGTCCTTTTGCTTTATTTGAATGTGCAGGCTTAGGGCTCATCCAGATTTGCATTTACCCCACCGCTTTCTCCCAGTGAAACCTGATCTTCACTGCTTAATGAGAGCAATCATCAATTGGTTTTTCTCCAAATTAACATTTGCTCTGATTTAGTGCTAAAGAAGGGGACACAGGTGGCGCTGTGGGTTAAACCACAGAGCCTAGGGCTTGCTGATCAGAAGGTCGGCGGTTCGAATCCCTGCGAAGGGGTGAGCTCCCGTTGCTCGGTCCCAGCTCCTGCCCACCTAGCAGTTCGAAAGCACGTCAAAGTGCAAGTAGATAAATAGGTAAACGGCGGGAAGGTAAACGGCGTTTCCTTGCGCTGCTCTGGTTCGCCAGAAGCGGCTTTGTCATGCTGGCCACATGACCTGGAAGCTGTACGCCGGCTCTCAGCCAATAAAGCAAGATGAGCGCCGCAACCCCAGAGTCGGACACGACTGGACCTAATGGTCAGGGGTCCCTTTACCTTTACCCTAGTGCTAAAGAGTGGGTTTTCTGGGGGAGAGCAAGGAAAGAAAAACCACTCCGACCTGTGCTTTCTGGGCACAGGACAAATGTGCAAACAGGGTTAATCTATGTTTTATGGACTTTTCATGTGCCAAAATCTGGATTTTTTTTTTATACTTACATGATTTCTAGCCCACTCTATAGAACTGAGGGCCACATTTGCCTCTGTACAGTCACCCAGAAGCTACATGCCTGGGAGCAGGATAGAAGTCAGCAAAGCAGTGAATGTTAACTTTGTCTTTGTGCAAGCAATTAGCTTCTACCTACACACATCTCTCTCTATCCTCCATCCAGGCAAGCAAGAGGCAATATCACAGCTCAAGGACACATTCCAGCCAGGCAAAAGCACTCAAGCTGTTAATGGGGCACAGCAAGTGAAGGGTGCAACTGGGTCTGGGGAGAGTCCCAAGGGGCCCAGAGTGAGGCCTGGGGGTGCATTTGGCCCCTGGGGCTGAGCTTGCTCATCCCTGCTATTGGGCAAGGTCCTTTCTAGGCAGCTTGCAAAACAAAACAAAACAGAAACACGGGTTTCACAAACAAGGAACAATAACAACAAATTAAAACAGTTTACAGCCCAGCGTAAAACAGTCAAACAATTTTAAACCAACAGACTGAAACTACTATTCTAAAACAGCAGGCACCTTGAAATCATCCTAACTAAAAGCCAACTGGGGGAAATGGGCCTTCTGGGGTTTTATTTTTTTGAAGGCTGGTACTGATGAGGCCAATTATGCATCCCTAGAGAGGGAGTTTCGTAGGCTGGAGGGCACTGCTGATGAGGCCCTTTCAATGTAAAGGAAAGAAAGATGCCTCAGGTCAGCAGAGCATGGTGCCATCTGCTTTCCTGTGATTACTAGCTCCTTATATCTCCCCCTCCTATTCTTGAAGCAGGAGCTCTGAATACAGGAATGAGAGGAGGGAGCCAGGGCCCAGGGACAGGGGATGCCAGGGGAAAGAGCAATATTTCTAGTCTTCATGGGTTCTGGGCTCAAAGAAAAAAACAACTACCAGACATTTAGAAGACATCTGAAGGCAGCCCTGTTTAGGGAGGCTTTTAATGTTTAATAGATTACTGCATTTTAATGTTCTGTTGGAAGCCGCCCAGAGTGGTTGGGGAAACCCAGCCAGATGGGCGGGGTATAAATAAATTATTATTATTATTATTATTATTATTATTATTATTATTATTATTATTATCCATTGCTGCCCAGGAGAACTTGATAGCAGAATTCTGTCAGTTTCTTTACATTGTTGCAGCCATGTTTCAACATTACTTTGTACTTTACATTTTAAAATGAATTGTATTCGTTCACCCTATCTTGCAGATTTTATAGACAGAAGTTGTACTTTCTACCACAGGAAGATAAGTGAAGTTACACAGTTCTGTATCTTTTTCCATTCTGTAGAATATGTTCACAGAATTATTTGACTATCTAATTTTATTTTGTGATGTATTCAGAATATAAAATGTCATTATTTTTTTTCTGACTTTAGCTCAGCATGATGGCAATGTAACCATGTGGTATGATGCCTACTTTAGAAAACCAAGACCGTATTTTGTAAATGAGGGCTTTCCAAACCCACCATGTACAGAAGGAAATGAAGGGCTGAGCAGCAAAGATGATGTATATGTAATTGGGGCTGATAGTACATGTATGATACCAGGCAGTGAAGAAAAAATCTGTAATGGTCCACTGAAGCCCAGGAGACAGTACTTGTAAGTATATTACTCAATTTTTTCTATCTGCGTAATGGATAATAAGCAAATAGCAGAATATCAGGACAAAAACATGGGCCACTCTTTTAACACCAATTTAAAAAGTGGCAACCAAATATTAGCTGCAACAATTAGAAATTTATCTGTTTTTGAAACCTGTCATCCCTTTTCTGTGAACTATGAAAATATCTAGAGCATGGGGGCCTTGCAGTGCTTTTTGTTTGTTTACCAGTACATGGGATGAGCAGGTAGCAAGCTAGTAGGTTTGTCAAGGTTCAGATGAAACTCTAAGCAAACCAAACCATTGGTTAGCTATCGTTTGACTTAGTGTTATGTGTAAACTGTACCTCAAACATCCAGGCATGGGTCACTTTCTGCAAGTTATTGGAGACATTTTTGTGCTGAAACAGAGACAGGCAGACAACAGAGATCTTATCTCAGAGCAAAATTTTTCCTAATCCAAGTATTACCGGTAACTGACCTTCTCCTTTAAGAAGATAACACAAATGGATCTTAGACCCTACTCTTGCAAGTAATGTTTGAGACCTACATACCACATCAGCTATTATGGGGAATGGGAGCCCTATGTATGCCCTTCTGCTGGCCTCCTCAGTTCAGTCAAGGAACACATAATATTAAGGATATTCATTGCAGACCAGTTTGGGAAAAGCAGCATACACATATAAATAAATATCCCCAGACCTTAATTTGTACAAACCTGTAACTTGTAAGTCGTAAATGACTTTGTTTCATTCTCCCTTGGAATTTGTTCTGAGTGCTTCTAGATACAGTTTAAATTCTGTGTGAGATGAATCACTGGTCTGGCCATGGCAGTTCCTGTTCTCTAACTTATTTATATTTCTCTTGCAGATTTAAGTTCAGAGCTACAAATATAAAAGGACAATTTACAGATTCAGACTACTCTGATCCCATCAAAACTTTAGGTAAAGGGGAGTCACTATGCTTTCTTTCTGTAGCATCACCAAGTTGTCTGTACAACTTGTGCAGAAACAACAGCCATGCTAAACCTGTGGCCATCTCCCAGTTGCTATGGGAATGTCATTTGCATGCACACTACAGAAAAATCAAGGTGCAGGATTGTATTGATTTTCACAGCTCCAATTCCCCTGCACAGTCTGCACATGTATCTCACACAAGTTCTTCTTCAGATGTTGCAGGGGGTGCTTGACAGCTGAACATGCAAGGTCCCACCCAGGGTCACTTGCAGGTGATGTCGCCATTTTGTTATGTTCAGAACTGCTCAAACAACCCCTAGGGTGTCTCAGAATGGTATTTCTCCAGTTTTAACATTCATCCTGCCCATCTGTCTGCCACCAGAGCTGTAGAAACCTTTTGTAGGATGAAACTGTGGCTCATAACAGCAAAGGCAAAAACTCCTTGTGCATCTGTAGCAGCACCACTAACTGCTGTCTTGCTTAGACTGGGACTATGCAATCTCCCCAGTTATATGCTCATACTAGTGCCCTGTCTCAGCTTCCTATAAGGAGCTACAAGCATGCAGTAACTCATGATATTAATTTGAAAGGTATGAATACTTGAAGGGACCCAGGTGGCACTGTGGGTTAAACCACAGAGCCTAGGGCTTGCTGATCAGAAGGTCAGCGGTTTGAATCCCCGCGACGGAGTGAGCTCCTGTTGCTCGGTCCCAGCTCCTGCCCACCTAGCAGTTCGAAAGCACGTCAAAGTGCAAGTAGATAAATAGGAACCGCTCTGGCAGGAAGGTAAACGGCGTTTCCGTGAGCTGCTCTGGTTCGCCAGATGCGGCTTAGTCATGCTGGCCACATGACCCGGAAGCTGTATGCCGGCTCTCGGCCAATAAAGCGAGATGAGTGCCGCAACCCCAGAGTCGGACACGATTGGACCTAATGGTCAGGGGCCCCTTTACCTTTACCTTCATGAATACTTGGGCACTTGTGCATTTCCATTTTTTGTTTGCCCATAAGCTACCCTAAGACTTCTGCACAGCACAACCCTACTGAGATCATTATAATTGCATTAGGAAAACTGTGGTGATCACATTGGTGGTAGATGATCCTTAAAATAAAAACATTTTGGACTCTGCTAAAATCTATGATGGTGTATGCTTAGGCAAATTTAGCAGAAGACTTTGCATAAAATGTGTTTACAAAACTAAACCATGTATTGCCATCATGGTCTATCTTTAATGTTTCAATTCCCATTGGGTTTCCTTTATATTACAGGTGATGGGCTTTCCGAAAGAGCTGTTGAAATAATTCTTGCAGTTACATTGTGCATACTATCTGTAATTCTCCTTGTGGCTGCAATTTATGCTTTTGCAAGGTATGTGCATCTCCACTTGTTTCTACTGAATTATCATTGAATTTAAATTGCTCATTCATTGAAATTAATTAATTCCCCCCCCCACTGGGTCCCCATGTTGGAAAGCAGGAGTAAGACACATCAGAGAAGTATAGTAATGTATTGCTGTGTTTTTGGAAATGGATTTACTCAAGTCTTATTCTGTTTGTTTGTTTGTTTGTTTGTTTGTTTGTTTGTTTATAAACAAACAGGTATGATCCCCATATGGAACAGCTGCATATTCCCGCATTGCAGGGAATTGGACCAGATGATCTTCAGGGTCCCTTCTAACACTACAGTTCTATGATTCTATGAAGCATAGAAATTGTGTTAGGAACTGGAAAAATTAAGGGTCCTTCCTCATTATTTACTGAATGCAATCTGTACAAATCAGGTTGAACGCAATTGTGGTCACTGCTGTTGACCTCTACTCAATTCTGGTCTATGACACAGAAGAGTCAATGTTAGAAGAAATCAATAGAACTGTTACAAGCAAGGAAGCTGATTGTGTAGCAGCAGCAACCAAGAATTATAAGATGGGGTCTCTGTGTTATTATTTTTGTAAAGTTATGTTTTGGGGTGTGTGGGTAATATATTTAATTTGTCATCATGCTGCTAAATTTGATTAAAAGTCCAATTTCCTGTGTTACACAGAAAAATAGAAATCTCCATTTTTCTATCTTAATTTGATATGCAAAAATGCTAGGAAATATGCTATAACAAATCACAACAGCAATGCCAATAAATAGATAACAATTGCAGATTGTGACTTTTTAACTTTCTTCTCATTTTCATACTACTAGCACTTTGAAAGCACTGAATGCATATTTTATTAAAGGTCCAGTGAATTGGGAATAATACTGAATGTTCTTTCTCATTCATTTTCCTATGGTTTTTGTCTTAGAATTCGACAAAAGCAAAAAGAAGGAGGCACATACTCTCCACGGGATGCAGAAATTATTGACACCAAATTCAAACTAGATCAGTTGATCACAGTGGCAGACCTGGAAATGAAGGATGAGAGATTTACACGGTAGGCGTACTCCGTAGGCAAAACAGTAGTTCTGGGGGTCTGCAGTCATGACCCCATTGTGACCTTTTACTTGTTTGGAAGTGTTTTGTGGTGTTCTTATTTACACAGGTCACAAAGATCCTTTTTCAAAGGGTGACCTCCAGACACTTCTCTCAGGAATTCAGAAAATCACTTTTTCTTCCCCACTTTGGAACAAGACCAAAATGCAAACCGTTATATAATTCTGCCAAGAGCATTTGCTCCTTGTTTGTTTATTTTTATCATCACAAATGTAATCTCTCTGAGTAGTTTTGACATTAAGTGTTTTATTGAAGACTTAATATGCAGTCACTCTTAATACGACGGGAGCATATTGCTGATTGTTCACTTTGACTCAGAGTCATTTAATAACATGTCACCCTACACTACATGCCCAGCTTTCAAAAATCTGTCAGCACTAAAGCCAGTTTGTTGTACTGGATTGATCATTCAATCTAGACCAGGAAAACCCAGGTTAAAATCCCTGCTCAGCCATAAAGTTCACTGAATGACTTTGGGCCAGTCTAATATACCTCACAGGATTGTTTTAGAATAAAATAGGGAAGGTGAAAATGCATAGCTCTCTGAGCTCCAAAGAAGAGCAGGCTGTAGTTCAAAGATAATCATTTTCCTCAACAGAACACACAACATAAACATTGTTCATATTAAGTTATTACGTCCCAATCTACAACTCAGGGCCATTTTAGATGCCATATCCAAAAGGCTTCTTCTTTTTTCTTTTTACATTTGCTTGTGTACATGGTCCTTGATACAATGCAAGGAAATGTGTATTGGAAAACATGAGTGTGGGTTCTTAAGGTAACACATCAAAATGTGCCACCTAAAGAGGAATCTGTGCCTGAGAGTATGAATGTATGCTGAATTAGTTCCACTGGGTTTAGTGAAACTAAACAAGTTAAATAGAAATACTTCACCATGAATTGGTTTTGGATCAAATTGCAAAATAATTTAGGGCCAAATTACACTTGATCGTATGTGGGTACTTTTGCAGGGATTTTCCACCAACAAATTGCCAGCGTTGGATTTCTAATCTGCATTGGAACTGTAGCATGAGAGGTGCAGTGGAGAGGGTGCTTTAATGATTTGCCCTCTCTTGATTTGGATCTGAGGGCTCATGCCCACAATTTGCATTGGGGGGGGGGCGAAGTCCCACTGATTTCAACCAGACGTTTTTGCAATGCAAATTGCAGGAGAGAAGGGAGACTATCCAGGTTGGACCTCAACCAGGATGGCCGGTAAAGCCCCTCTACCCCCATTCTAAGGTCCCAGTTCAGGTCTCTCACACACTGGCAAGTTTTGAGTGTGAAGGTGGAGGATGACCTGCACAGTTAAAGTCCCATATACTGTAGTTCAGCCCTTATTGTCCTGTCTTCAGGAGAGACTAGCCCAGAGTCTTTGTGAGCCAAACTTGCATGAAAGGTAGCACAGTGTGCTGGACCCTCCACCTATTTTGACTTGTGCAAGGTTACAGATAGAACAGTGAATGAAATGTACTTCAACTCATGCTGGTAAAAAGTCCCTAGTGTCCCAAGTTCTGGAGCTCGCCTAACTTGGCAAAGTATTTGCTCACATTGGTGGCATGTCTACAGGATACAAGGAATTCTACCCTGTCCTCAACTTCTGTGTGATCATTGCACATAAATTGGCTGATTTTTACAGCTGCTACTAGTGGTGAGCAGTACTTCCTCCTTGTTGCCTCAAACCCCATTTGTGCTTTCTGAGTATCCCCTTTCAATGCCCCACCCCCAAACCTGAAGTGGTTTTCCAAGTTGTTTTAAAAAAAGAAGACTCAAAAACCACAAATATTTTTTGTGTGGTCAAGTTTGCCATCAAAAACCCTGTATTTTAATTTGTGTACAGAGCCTAGTTATTTTAGGTTTTGAAAAAACATAAATATTATATTATTGGAAATGAGTTCTAATTTAATGACTGATGAATTCTGTCAAGAATTACTATGTCCTATTAAAGTCACAGAAAACTAAATGAAAGTTGTCAACTTGAAAACCTGTAGCCTCCCAAATGATGGTCCATAAAAAGGCTGGAAATGATGATGATGATGATGATGATGATAATAATAATAATAATAATAATAATTTATTATTTATACCCCGCCCATCTGGCTGGGTTTCCCCAGCCACTGTTGGCGGCTTCCAACAGAATATTAAAATACAATAATCTAGTAAACATTAAAAGATTCCCTAAACAGGAAATACATGTTATGAAGTCAAGTTGTACTTTCATCTGTGTTTCTGATGCAAATTCAACTGCCTGGGTTAGCAGACACCTAATGTAACATATGATGGAGCTTGAAGATGGGTGGCTTACATTACCTTTCTCAAGAATTTCACTGCCACAAACTGAAGGTGGCTGGCAGAGTTACAGCTGTTGATTTATACTGTCTGCTTCTGGGCGTTTATTTTTTTCTGTGTTTAGTAGTTTACTTCAGGAGAAAAGCATGAAAGTTCTATAGGTTTTGTATTTAAAGCTCTGCACTTATCTCAAAGCCTGCACATTAATTAATATATGCAACCTTTTACCTGAATAAGAACTCTTGTCCCTGTTTGAAAACTTAATTCTGAATGGGTTTTGCTTCCAGATATTCCTCCTTTTTCTTTAGACGCAAGGAGATATTTGTCATCCAGTAAGTTACTGCATGGTTGAAGAGCCCCTGTGTGGTTTCTAGTGTGCTGTGCTCACTTGTGTGTTACTATGCTTTATTGGCTTTCATCTGATAAAGCAGCTCTCTTTCTCTCTTAGTGCCTTAGGCACATTTTGAAACTTCTAGTACTGTAAAATGATCCTCAAGAGGCAATGGAGGGTCTTCCCAGATGGCAGAAAAATTGAGGTGTTCTCAGTACTGCTCCATATCAATGTAATATTCTATTCCCTTACAGGGATGAGCAAGAAATAGCCCTGCTGTGGTTAGAAACCTATTTGCTGCTTTAAAACACAAATCAGAGAAGTAAAGTGGTGTACACAGGACTCAAAAAGATAATTTTTTGAAAGACGAAGGTTTGCACAATGGTGGGACATGGATGGGAGAAAAGGAAGTATTGCTGGCATTGCAACTTCTCTACTTTAAATGGCTGCAATAAAGATCATTCCTTGTATAGACATGTAGATCCCAAGTAAAAATAATACATGTTGACAGTGTGAAAAGGTCATTTGCATAACCCCTCAGAGCAGATTCAAACTGAAATTACATAAATTCATTTTGGAAACATCCAGTTAAAGCTGGGCATGCTTTATTTTTGAGGTTTGTCTAGCCTGTGCTGATCTGCATTCTGAAACAATTTGTAATCTTCCAATAACTCATTTCATGTGAGGCAGCTGTAGAAAGCCACCTTCAGGTAGATAAAAGAGAATGATTATTGCTGGTACTAATGAAAACAAAAGTATCCCCCCCCCCAGATGAAATTAGACATTCTGACTTTTTTATATCACAAGTCGTATTTGTTTGGATAGTCAGAACTTCAAATTGAAGTTTTCTTGGACAACAATTGGTGATTGACTATAATCAGTTTATTTATTTTTCCCCACTCATAACCCACCTTTTGCTCCAAGGAGTTCAAGGTGCCGTAGATGGTTCTCCCCTCATTTAATCTCCACAACAACCCTGTGAGGTGGGTTAGGCTGAGAGGCAGTGACTGGTCTAAGGTCACCGGTGGAGATACTAACCCCAGTTTTCAGGTGCCAGTCCAACACGCTAAGCACTGCAACACAACTGACTTTCCTATAAAGCATCCAGTTAATTTAGAATAAGTTCATAAAAATTATAATATAACAACGTGTCCTATTAGAGGAGAACTACGTGATATGATAAAACATGGCTGTCGCTCACAATGACAGCTCTATTCCTAGCTTTCCTCCTCCATAACATGTGGCAAAACTTACTCATGTCATGACAGCATCATGCTGTTTCTCTATCTGGCCCACATCATTGGGTGCTGGTGATGTGAGGTGTTGTTTTTTGACCAGAGTTGTCTAGACTGGATCAGTAACAGTAACCAAGGGTATCAACCGCGTATTTAATGCATGAAAAACATTTCCTACAAATTCCCCATAACAGTGCCTTCTCTTATCAGCACTGAAGACTAAAAGTCATATGCACTGGATCACGTCAAAATCTCAGTGCTGTCTTAATAACAGCATTTTACATTATTGCCAGTTGCTGCTGTGTCCCCCTTTTTTAAACCAATCCCCTGAATGCGGGAAAGATGAAGCTCAGAAATTGCCAAGCTCAAAATGTGCTAACTGTCTTTGTGTATGGATGTCTTAGACTGTTATGAAGTAGTCTTAAGCCCTGATATTGAGCTCCAGTACATTGGTTGGGAGGGGGGGACTATTTTAAGGGCCTCTCATAAGGAATTATTGATCTCTACTGTCCCTGAAGGGTTAGACCTATGAAAATCTCATTTAACTCATTGAAAATTACTTCCTTGGTTATTCCTAGCAAGTGCTTGTAGTGCTTATGAGTTAAGCCTTTAGTCTGCTTATTCATTTCTGTGGTTTTCCATCGAACAAGCTGTAATTCCCCATAGATTTTCAACAGATTGACCCAGAGAGTAAGCTGATGCTGTATGACAACATGAACTCCAGTCACCATTGCCAACATAAATAAATGGATTCTTATAAAATTTAGACCAAAAAAAAACTTGAGTGAGGGGGGAGGGGAGAATGTCAGGCTGGAATGAAACTTCAACTAGGCTCAAAGGCTGCACCTATCACTCAAATACGTCTCACAAAGCGGTAGCCAATT